>JAUIMM010000200.1:35237500-35957500 GCA_031769625.1 Taudactylus pleione | reverse complement strand
CCACACGCGTCTCCGTGCCACGTAAGTAAAATACACCACATTGTTTTGTACAGCACTGTATCGCTCTCCTTTTTAACCATTGTCAGTCTCTCCCTCTCTCTCTCTCTCTTTCTCTCTTCCTCTCCCCCTCCCTCTCTCTTTTTCTCCCTCTATCTCTGTTTGTTTTTTGTTGTTATAGAGGCTCTGTTCAATATTTATGGTGCGTACACACTAGGCGATAAAGTGGGCTACTCAGGGAGCATATCGTGTAGTGTGTATGCACCATTACACAGTTTATTTGTTTCCAAATGGTTTTGATGGAAACTGTTCTTTGTCCACAGTCCTACCACCACCAACACCAGCACCCACTGGCGGCGTCTCCCCGGTGACTACCCCTCCACCAACCACTCGCGTCTCCGTGCCGCGTAAGTAAAGTACACCACATTGTTTTGTACAGCACTGTATCGCTCTCCTTTTTTACCCTTGTCAGTCTCTCTCTCTCTCTCTAACTTTCTCTCTTCCTCTCCCCCTCCCTCTCTCTTTTTCTCCCTCTGTCTTTGTTTGTTTTTTGTTGTTATAGAGGCTCTGTTCAAGATTTATGGTGCGTACACACTAGGCGATAAAGTGGGCGACTCAGGGAGCATATCGTGTAGTGTGTACGCACCATTACACAGTTTATTTGTTTCCAAATGGTTTTGATGGAAACTGTTCTTTGTCCACAGTCCTACCTCCACCAACACCAGCACCAACTGGCGGCATCTCCCCGGCGACTACCCCTCCACCACCCACTCGTGTCTCCGTGCCGCATAAGTAAAGTACACCACATTGTTTTGTACAGCAATGTATCGCTCTCCTTTTTTACCCTTGTCAGTCTCTCTCTCTCTCTCTGTGTTTCCCTCTTCCTCCCTCCCTCCCTCGCTCTGTTTCTCCCTCTGTCTGTGTTTGTTTTTTGTAGTTATAGAGGCTCTCTTCAAGATTTATGGTGCGTACACACTAGGCGATAAAGTGGGCGACTCAGGGAGCATATCGTGTAGTGTGTACGCACCATTACACAGTTTATTTGTTTCCAAATGGTTTTGATGGAAACTGTTCTTTGTCCACAGTCCTACCACCACCAACACCAGCACCCACTGGCGGAGTCTCCCCGCCGACTACCCCTCCACCACCCTCTCGCGTCTCTGTGCCGCGTAAGTAAAGTACACCACATTGTTTTGTACAGCACTGTATCGCTCTCCTTTTTTACCCTTGTCAGTCTCTCTCTCTCTCTCTCTGTCTTTCTCTCTTCCTCTCCCCCTCTCTCTCTCTTTTTCTCCCTCTGTCTGTATTTGTTTTTTGTTGTTATAGAGGCTCTGTTCAAGATTTATGGTGCGTACACACTAGGCGATAAAGTGGGCGACTCCGGGAGCATATTGTGTAGTGTGTATGCACCATTACACAGTTTATTTGTTTCCAAATAGTTTTGATGGAAACTGTTCTTTGTCCACAGTCCTACCACCACCAACACCAGCACCCACTGGCCCAAGACTTTCCTCATTCAGAGCACGGCTTGCCACCCTGAGTAAGTACCGTGCACTACTGTACTGTACATTGTGCTCTCCTTTTTACAGTGCCTCTCTCTTCCTCCTGTACTCCAAAGACCCATCTCCAACCTCTTCTCCTTACACACTCATTGTTTCTGTACTTGTGTATCTGTACTTGTGTAACAGGAATTTTTTTTTTCCCCACAGTGCGGGAACGTGGAAGGCCACAGCCCCCCACTGGTCCAGTTGCCTCAACATGGGACAAGCAGGCCTCACAGGCCATGTAAATACTGTACCCTACACAACTGTACAGTACATTGTCTTCTTCTGTACTGTCTCTCTCTCTTTTTTGTGTTTTCACAGCGTCTTTCTCTCTCTTCTGTACTGCAAAGACGCATCTCCAACCTCTTCTCCTTACAGACTTTGTGTTTTTATTTTTGTTTTTATAAAGGACATCACTCTAAAGGTGCCCATCCACTTAAAGATACCGGTATGACAACCACTGCATGATTACGACATTGTAATCGTGCAGTCATTTGTCAGTACATTATGTGATGAGCCTACTCCGAACAAGCAGTTTTTCAGTGCAGGGTCATCAATCATTTGCAAACATGCTTTGCAGATACTGTACAGTAATAGTCATTAAAATGTGGGAAGTTACTGTACTGTATCTACACCGCACCAAAAGTATCCCTCTGTCTGCCAGCTTCAGTCAGTATAATCACCTTTGGTGTAGCAATGTTTAAACTGTATAGTACTTTTCTTGCATTGTACTGTACTGTAGCCTTAGTATTGTTCTGTTTGTTTATGTACTGTACAGTACTTTGTTAGGAGCTACAGTAGCCAAACCATTTACAGTAGCACCATACCAAATAAAGGTAAATACAGCACTGTTAATGTGAATATATTTTTTTCAAATACAGTCTTCAGTCATGGACCCTCAGGGAGGCAGGGACCCCAAGGGAGGCAGGGACCACGCCTGACTCGAGGTAGAGTACAGTATTTATGTTAGTGTCAAGATTGTACAATATTGTATATTAGTGTTGTAATACTGTACCCTTTTTTTTCTCTCCACAGAACAAATTATTTTTTTTTAGGCCTCTATCGGCAGATGGCCCACCACCTGGTGGATCTGTTTTTTAATTTTTTGTTCACCTTATTTTTGTTTATTTATGATTTTTATTAAAATTTGTTTTATTCAGTACAACGTTTTCTGTCTTTACTTGGTTCTGTAGATAAAGTACAGTATACTGTATTTACATTTTTGATACTGTAACAACTAAAAGGTAAGAAAATACAGTACAGTAAGTCACCCATTCAGTACTTTTATTAATTGCACACCACTCTTAAGGGGTGATTTAATAAAGCTTGGAGAGAGAAAAAATTGGAGAAACTGTAAATACAGTAGCACCAACCAATTAGCTACTGTACTACAGTAACTGTCATTTTTCAAACACAGCCTGTACAGTGACAGTTAGGATCTGATTGGTTGGTGCTATTTATATACAATTTTATCTGTCTAAGCTTTAACTAAATAAATACACGACAACAGTAAACATTTTTTAGCCAATCATTTTTGCTCCAATGGGTGAAAAAGTGCCAACCAATGTGCTCCCAACTGTCATCTCACAGGCAGTGTTTGAAAAATGACAGTTGGGAGCTGATTCACTGACACCTTATCACTTTTCACTCTGTCTCCTAACACTGCTTAGTACAGTAAATAGACCCCTTGGAGTGAAAAGATGAGACCGGCTAAAAAAAGTAAATAGACCACCCCTAAATTGAAAATGTCCCTCAGTGTATACAGTACTGTATGTCTACTGTACTGTATTCTACTGTAAGTGCCGGGCAGCTGTGAAATCACTGTGATGGGCAACAGGGATACTGTACAGTATATGACTGTGGGTGGCAACCCCCATCGGCCAGCACGCCCCTGGTGAGTGAAATCCTGGCCAATAGGACGATACACCCCTGCATCTGTATGTTATTTAGTTTTTGTACCTTTTTAATGACAGATGCACGTGTTGGGTCTCAGGCGCACTTAAAGACTGAATTACATACAGTACAAACACCAATTGTATAAATTAATGACAATTTTTACTTAACCTACAGTAACATGCTTTACAGAGGGGGGGGAACTTGTTTAGCTTTCCACCCCCGTAGTCCTCTACTGTCCCCCGCTTCTTTCTTCTGCCGCTGGCATGTCCTGGAATTCCAAGCTGGACACGGACATGACTACTGTACAGTACCTAGGAGGAAAGAGATAACGTGAGAACAGTCCTTCCTAAATGCCGACCGATACGCCCTACTGGACCGAGGACTACACAAAAAGATTAGGCTTTTAAATTAAAATCATCACTGGCACTTTTGGCCTCAGATGCAGAGTTTCACCTACTGTATACCAGGTGCAGACTCTACCGTGCATCAGAGTGCAAGGTCCACTGTACACCCTGAAGAAAGGAGGATAGCCAGAGATGAACAGACAGTAAAAGACAGACACACAGGTACGGTACATACAGTACTCACCGGAGATACTCTTTTTCTTTGTCCCGCTCAATCCCACACAGAGGTCCCTGTAGGAGAGAGAATATGCCATGCAAAGCCCTTTCCTGCTCTAATAGTGTCACACTAATCTACTGTAACATTAATATCAGCCCTACTGTATCTCACCAGCCTAACAAACTACAATATACAGTACAGTTGGCCTCACAGATGACCTACCGGTACCTGTTATGGTGGAAGAGGCTTTGAGGGGTGGAACTTCTTTAGCTCTTTTGCTTTCCACCCCTTTAGTCCTCTCCTGTCCTCCGCTTTTCTCTTCACATGGGTCTTCCTCTCTTCAGACCTGTTGGTCTACTGTAGGTTGGTTTAATGTTCCGTTGTCCTCACATAGGGCCTATCTGTTATGGTGGAAGAGGCTTTGAGGGGGGGAACTTCTTTAGCTCTTTTGCTTTCCACCCCTTTAGTCCTCTCCTGTCCTCAACTTCTTTCTTCTGCCGCTGCCACATCCTGGACAGCAGCGGCGCCGGGTCTTCCTGTCTTCTGACAAGTCCCTTCAAGTCGTGTTTGTTGATTGCAGATCTGTACTTGTATGCCTGACTGTCCTCCATGCATGTTTCCTTGGCATGCGCAGCACCCCATTCAGCGTGTCCTTTATCCGAGTAAGTTCTTCTTTTCCAATCCTCAATCTTGTCCGGCATCTTGAGAGGATATCTTCTCTTAAATTGTTGGGGATTGGCACTTTCTTCCGACTTCCATCAAAGTTCACCCGCTTCGTCCAATTGCAATACAGGTCGTAGGACACGTGTTCCTGAAATATTGCTTGCGCATATCGATGCATCTCACAATTCACAGCTCTGTAAATTTCATTGTCCTTCTCAATGTTGATCACAGCCAGTGGTATATCCGGTAAGGGTGTTCCAAATACAGTCTGTGGTGCTGGCGTGCTCGACATGACAGGCGTTCCTGGTGAAAGTACAGGCATGCTTGCATTGTTGATCCTTGATTCTTCAACTGACCATTCAGGCAGGCGATGTGATGCCACTGGTGTACTCTCCCAGTGAGGCAGTCTGCATGATGGCACTGGTGTCATGTCCAAGTGCTCTGATGCCACTGTATTGTCCATATGTAGCAAGTGGAAGGATGGGTCAGTCTCCAAGTTGAAATCATCGTGGTTCTCCTCAGGCTCAAATTCATCCAGTGTGATCATTTCATACTGGATTGCCTGGTCATGTCTCTTCCTGGTAGTCTGGGCAGCGGCCTCTTGCCATTCTTCTTTACTTTGCCGGATCGCTTCTTTCATTGCTTCTGCAATGGTGTCCTTCAGCCCTTCCTTCAGCTCTTCTTTCAAGTTGTCAATTTTCGCTTCCAGTTGACCAACTTTTCCGACGACGTCTCTCACCATCCTTGCACAGCTACATGTGCATGCGTTATCTTCTTGGAATGACAGTTTTCGCTGAGTTGGTGAGCAGGATACATCTTCAACAAGAGGCTCAAAGGTGTCCAATTCTATTGGCCCATAAATGACGGGTGTTTGCTCCTGGTTCGGGATGTTCATGGGTTGCTCCACGTTCCCTGGTCCATTTTCTCCGAAGTCCACTTGCAAAGTGTTGTTCTTCGCCTTTGCATTCTTTCATGCCTTGACTAGAAGAGGTACCTGTAAATTTTCCTTACCTGTTTTCTTCTTGGAAGGTTTGCTTGTAGACCGTTGTGGGACTAGTGCACTTAGCCTTTTGGTCAGTGGAAGTGGGCAAGATTCGTTTCCGTTGTAAAAACCTTTGCTCTTCACAATTTTGACAGTTCGGTGCACTCTGAAATACACAAGTATAAAGACACTAAATACAATGTTAAGTAAAATAGTTGAAATACATGTACTGTATACAGTAAATGTTTCACATTACAACACTGTAAACAATTACAGTACTCTTTCTGTCTCCTAAGACTGTGCATGTGTTATACAGTATATACAGGTAAATATAGGAGATTACACAGCACTAAAACTGTTAAAGCACTAACCACTATTGTGAGATTGTATAGAGGCACAAGATAATAAATATGATAAATACAGGTGTATAAAAAACACTCCCTAATTATTTACTGTATGGTAAGGTACAGTAGGTGTCTGCTCAACAGTAATAAAATGTGTGAATATCTCAACTGATATACAGTACAGTACTGTAAAGTACAGCGCCAAATTTGTTATTTTTATAACATACAGTAAATCAAAACTTAGTGTGTACATGACCATTAAAACCATTAGTCTCAAAGTTAAATTTGCAAAGTGGTGCAATAATGCAAACACACGTTAAACACAGCAATATTGCGACTGAAGCAAAAATGGCCGCCGAGCAAAACAAGATGGCGGCGGTCAGTCACGGGAAACTATGAGGGGCAATGGGAGGCAAGGAACGATCGGTATGTGTGTGTGATAGTTACTGGATTCACAAGTAAGCCTCTATGGGGATGGTTGAAGGACGGGGCATACCGAGGCAGCGGGATGATAAACACAGCAATATTGCGACTGAAACAAAAATGGCCACCGAGCAAAACAAGATGGCGGCGGTCAGTCACAGGAAACTATGAGGGGCAACGGGAGGCTAGGAACGATCGGTATGTGTGTGTGATATTTACTGGATTCACAAGTAAGCCTCTACGGGGATGGGTGAAGGACGGGGCATACCGAGGCAGCGGGACGATAAACACAGCAATATTGCGACTGAAACAAAAATGGCCGCCGAGCAAAACAAGATGGCGGCAGTCAGTCACGGGAAATTATGAGGGGCAACGGGAGGCTAGGAACGATCGGTATGTGTGTGTGATAGTTACTGGATTCACAAGTAAGCCTCTACGGGGATGGGTGAAGGACGGGACATACCGAGGCAGCGGGACGATAAACACAGCAATATTGCGACTGAAACAAAAATGGCCACCGAGCAAAACAAGATGGTGGCGGTCAGTCACGGGAAACTATGAGTGGCAACGGGAGGCTAGGAACGATCGGTATGTGTGTGTGATAGTTACTGGATTCACAAGTAAGCCTCTACGGGGATGGGTGAAGGACGGGGCATACCGAGGCAGCGGGATGATAAACACAGCAATATTGCGACAGAAACAAAAATGGCCACCGGCAAAACAAGATGGCGGTGATCAGTCACGGGAAACTATGAGGGGCAACGGGAGGCTAGGAACGATCGGTATGTGTGTGTGATAGTTACTGGATTCACAAGTAAGCCTCTACGGGGATGGGTGAAGGACGGGGCATACCGAGGCAGTGGGACGATAAACACAGCAATATTGCGACTGAAACAAAAATGGCCGCCGAGCAAAACAAGATGGCGGCGGTCAGTCATGGGAAACTATGAGGGGCAACGGGAGGCTAGGAACGATCGGTATGTGTGTGTGATAGTTACTGGATTCACAAGTAAGCCTCTACGGGGATTGGTGAAGGACGGGGCATACCAAGGGTGAAGGACGGGGCATACCGAGGCAGCGGGACGATAAACACAGCAATATTGTGACTGAAACAAAAATGGCCGCTGAGCAAAACAAGATGGCGGCAGTCAGTCACGGGAAACTATGAGGGGCAACGGGAGGCTAGGAATGATCGGTATGTGTGTGTGATAGTTACTGGATTCACAAGTAAGCCTCTACGGGGATTGGTGAAGGACGGGGCATACCAAGGGTGAAGGACGGGGCATACCGAGGCAGCGGGATGATAGACACAACCCCTCGTTACATAAATCAGCGTCTAACACAGCAAACTGCAAAAACATAGCAAGCTACCGAACTTACAGTACCAGCGAGTTGATACTGTAGGAAACAGCAGTAGAAGCTCACGGTACAGCAACAAAGGTGACTCGGAAGTCAGGCAGAGTTGCAGAGGTAGATCACTGTAAAGAGCAGCATCAACAGTGACTTAGAAGTCAGGCAGCGTTGCAGGTAGTAGTACAGTATCTCAAGGGTTCGTACTGTTGATACTTGCTGTTGAGACAATCAGAGCAGCAAGTCCATACAGTTAAGTAGCAGATTCACAGTGTGGATAGCTAGTGCGGTCTGAGACTCTCTTTTATGCTACCAGAGACAAAGAAAACCTTGCCGCCGAAACTCTGCCATGCCATTGGACCACAAGGAAGTGCAATTTTCAAATACACCAATCAGCGGCCAGATTTTCTGCGGGAAGGAATTCTTTTGTCTCTGGTAGCATAAAAGAGTGTCTCAGACTGCACTAGCTATCCAAACTGTGAATCTGCTACTTAACTGTACGGACTTGCTGCTCGGATTGTCTCATTGGCACGTACTGTATCAACAGTACGAACTCTTGAGCTACTACTACTACTACTAATACTACTACTACTACCTGCAACGCTGCCTGACTTCTAAGTCACTGTTGTTGCCGCTCATTGCTGTACCGAGCTTCTACAGGTGTTTCCTACAGTATCAACCCGCTGGTACTGTAAGTATGGGAGCTTGCTAGGTTCACGGTCATTTTGCAGTTTGCTGTGTTAGACGCTGATTTGGGCAGTGACTTTTCAATGCATATACGGTACCGTTTTGTTTTGCTTGGTGGCCATTTTAGTTTCAGTCGCAATATTGCTGTGTTTATCGTCCCGCTGCCTCGGTATGCCCCGTCCTTCACATATCCCCGTAGAGGCTTATTTGTGTATGGAGTAACTATCACACACACAACAATCGTTCCCTAGCCTCCCGCTGCCCCTCATAGTCTGCCGTGAGTGACCATCGCCATCTTGTTTTGCTCGGCGGCCATTTTTGTTTCAGTCGCAATATTGCTGTGTTTATTGTCCTGTTTGTCTCCTTCATACGGTAGATGCATATTTGCGTATATTGAGGGGCATACTGTATGAAAGCTTGATGTGAGATTAAATTGGGAAATATATATCACAAATTAGCTCAAAACTATAATTTATTAAACACAGCCTGCAAAATGAAATTTACTAGCTGGTTATACTGTACATGTTATGGCTGATGTACAGTAAGAATGTAATAACCCCCTGTGTTTAAGATACTGAACATTAAATTATGTACTGTATACTGTACTCAGTCTGTATACTCAGCAACAGTACTGTAACGTATTTCTCTTGTTCTTTACACAGATTTTGTCATCAAACATGGCAAAAATCAGCAAAGCCATCAGCAAGATAATTGCAAGCATGAAAAAAGAACACAAAACCGCACGACAGATCCATGCCTGGCTGAAAGAGTGTGGTGTTCTTGTTAGTTTACAGACTGTGCGCTATCATGCATTTGAGAGAATGCGGACCGGATATAGATTTCCTTCTAAATGCACATGGTAGGTACTTTACATAAACCTTTTTTTATTACAGTATACTGTATGTTGCTAGATTGGTACTGTATTGTGTTCCAATTTCAACACTAACTGTCCAATAATTGCTATATGCTCTGTATGTGTTCTACCGTAGGAGCATCAAAAAGATTGTGCACAAATTGACTTGTGAGGATGATGAGCGTACAGCTTTACAAATCAAACGTATTCTAAAAGCAGAATGTGACCTGGACATCTCCTGTTCCAGCATCAAATGGATGCGTAAGGAACTGGGATGGACTTTTGGCACTACAAGGTACTGTACATCCTGTAAAATATGTGTACTGTATATTAATAATGCACTGATTTTACATGACAGTAAACTAAAACTTGTTTTTATTTCACAGGATAAATCCCATGATAAGGGATGTTAATAAAGTAAAGAGAGTTGAACAAGCACGACGGTGGATAGATAGTGGAGAGAATTTTAATGACGTCATTTTCACAAATGAAACTTCGAGAGGTTCTCAAGACTGTCCTTCCTACACCGTGCACATCTCTCACTTAAACCATGTCCGAAGCATCCGTTAAAAGTCAATGTATGGGGAGGTATATCTCGTTGGGGTGCAGGACCAATCTATATTTTTGAAGGTGCAGTACAGTAATGCTTGTTCTAAAAATTATTTACAGTCCTGTACAGTGTATGCTTGTTACTGACAATTTCTCATCTCTTTAGGCATCATGGATAAGACCTTCTTCCAAGAAAAAATAGTAGAATGCTGTATGGTGCCATTTGTGAGAAAATGCTTCCCATCAGGACATCGATTATTCCAGGATAATGATCCCAAACATTCGGCTTCAGCAAAATTCATGGAAGAGAGAGGGATAAATTGGGAATGCACACCACCAGAGTGAGTATTGTCCTATAGTACTGTATTAACTGTTTATTGTACCAAAAAGTATGTACAGTACCAAGCAGAAATTATTCTAGTACACTTTTTACTAAAGTACAGTACTGTGACTGAATATTTTTTTTTTTACTTACCTATAGGTCACCGGACATGAATCCCATTGAAATGGTCTGGGCCCAGTTGAAGAGGTTCATCAGGTCTGATGTGAAACCAACAACTAAACAGGAACTTTTGGATGGGATAATGAAGTTTTGGAGAACAGTATTGACACGTGCCCAGTGTAACAATTATATTGATCATCTCCATAGAATCTTACCAGTTGTCATCGAAAGAAACGGTCAAGCAACTGCTATGTAGCTTATACTGTACTGTATATAATTTGTAATGTGGAGGAGGGGTTTAACTTCCTCTTTTCAGTTTTTGATCCGGACTGCTAAGTACTGTACACTGTGTCCATACTGTACTGTATGTACAGGATTGTGGTTGTGCTTTCTGTCCCTACATTATACAGTATTCTCCTAATTTATTTTATTAGCTCGTTGTCTACAATAACTTTCCCTTACTGTACCTTATGTACTGTACTTCATACTCTTGCTCTTTTTCTTACACCTACTGTACATTGACCCCTGTTCCAAGGCACACAAAGGCATCGTCACAGATTGTGCTGCAGCTGCCACTTTCTGCTACTGCACTTGATGTTGCCATTTGTAATGCAGATGTTTCAAGTTTTCAGGTTCCTTTGGATCATATACAGTACAGTAGTAGTGGCTGCTTCAACATCCACATCCATAGTTGCAGACATACAGTAGTTGGTGCACCGTGAATTGAGAGACAGGCTTCTACTGTACATCTACTGTATGGTTAGAGTGGCGGTCCCTTCGACATCAGTATAAGGTGAGATTTTTGGTAATGTTAGTGCTCTGTTATCGTATTCACACAGCTGGTGATCACCTCCATCTGGGGCACCCAAATACTGTCTTGTTTCATGTATTATTTTTTTTGATGGTTATATTATGGGCTGCTTACAGTATTTCACCACCAGGCTTAATTACAGTATAATACAAATTACTGTAGTTATTAATAAAATTGTTAGTCTGGTTAGTTAGGGCATATATTAATGTGGAGAAGTGGATTAGTGTGACACTGTTAGAGCAGGGAAGGGCCCTGCACAGCGGATTCTCTCTCCTACAGTACAGGGTGTGTGCCATCAAGCAGGATGAAGAACAAGAGCATCTCCGGTGAGAACCTGTGTGTCTGTCTTTTACTGTCTGTTTGTCTCTGCCTATCCTCCTTTCTTCAGGGCGTACAGTGGACCTTGCACTCTGATGCACGGTAGAGTCTGCACCTGGTAGAGGTGAAACTCTGAATCTGAGGCCAAAAGTGCCAGTGATGATTTTAAATTAAAATCCAACTCTTTTTGTGTAGTCCTCGGTCCCCCAGTAGGGTGTATCGGTCGGCATTGAGGAAGGACTGTTCTCACGTCATCTCTTTCCTCCTACTGTAGGTACTGTACAGTAGTCATGTCCATGTCCAGCTTGGAACTCCAGGACATGAGAGCGGCAGAAGATAGAAGCGTGTGATAGTAGAGGACAACAGGAGTGGAAAGCTAAACAAGTTCCCCTGCCCCCCCCCTCTGTAAAGCATGTTACTGTAGGTTAAATAAAAATTGTCATTAATTTATACAATTGGTGTTTGTACTGTATGTAAATCAGTCTTTAAGTGCGCCTGAGACCCAACACGTGCATCTGTCATTAAAAAGGTACTGTACAAAAAGTCAATAACATACAGATGCAGGGGTGTATCATCCTATTTGCCAGGATTTCACTCACCAGGGGCGCGCAGGCCGATGGGGGTTGACACCCACAGTCATATACTGTTGCCCATCACAGTGATTTCACAGCTGCCCGGCACTTACAGTAGACTACAGTACAGTAGACATACAGTACTGTATACACTGAGGGACGTTTTCAATTTTGGGTGGTCTATTTACTGTTTTTAGCCGGTCTCGTCTTTTCACTCCAAGGGGGTCTATTTACGGAACTAAGCAGTGTTAGACAGTGAGAAGTGATAAAAAAGTTATAAGGTGTCAGTCAATCAGCTCCCAACTGTCATTTTTCAAACACAGCCTGTGAGATGACAGTTGGGAGAACATTGGTTGGCACTTTTTCACCCATTGGAGCAAAAACACGGGATTGGCTAAAAACAGTTTGGGAGATTACGTCATTTTGCAAGGTGTGAAATTATCGCTGTATTCAATTTGAAAGCTTTTCTGCCTACTGTAGGCGGGAAGTCAATGCAATGTACATTAAGACAGTATGTAAAAAAGTTTCGCCTACTGTATGAATAGCAGGCGGAAAAATTTGGTGAATTGGGGTGCAATGTTGCGAGAAGCCTTCAACGTCCCCTGAAGGTACTGTAAACTGCGTCATTTTAAAAAAAAAAAAATCAGAACACACTAAAAATTCACTTTCATTTTGGGGGGCGGAGAAAAAAAATTGGGGGGAAAAAGTGAAACTTGTAGGGGTAAATTTACTAAGATGAGAGTTCTCTTTAAGAAGTTACTGTACTGTATGTTGCCCATAGCATCCAATCAGATTCTACTGTACTTAGCATTTATCTACAGTAGCACCTTCTAGAAGATACTGTACAGTAATACCTGGAATCAGATTGGTTGCTATGGGCAAAATCACTTAATAGCACTACCATCTTAGTACATTTACCCCCTAATATATAAAATGTACTGAGTTTAGTAAAAAAAAAAAGCGCTAAATGGGAATACAGTAGATCTGGGCATGCGCCTGAGATACGATGACGTACAGTATTGTAGGAAACACTCAAGCCAGGTGCAAACTTGGTATTGCAGGTGGCTGTAGTGTAATGGTAAATAATCAAACCAATACATTACGCTGCCTGTACAACCCTTTTGCGGGTTTGAAGCTTGAAAGGTTACACTTTTTATTTTTTATTAACAAGGTTAGACTTTTTGGTCAAAGTACTGTGGCATAGAAATACCAGAATTTCTGGATAATGTACTGTATTAGTGAAGATTTAAAACAAAATAAAATTACTGTATAAAGTATGTACTTTAAAGGTCTCGAACCAGCGGGACAAGAAAATGGTAGATGCAGTAGGGCTAGGCATTAGCCCCCTAGACTACTGCATCTACTGTACTGTAGTTCCTAGAGTCAGGGAAACACTACAATGTCTACCATATTGTACTTACAACTACAGTTATAAGTACCGTATAATACAGACAACTGGGCATGCACAGTGCTATGAGACTCAATATGCCACAGTGTAGCACGCAACAATGCGGTATACTGTATGGCGTACCGTATGGAGCAACAAACTACAGTACTGTAGCTGGGCACATACAGTATACAGTACAATAGATTGATTTTTGTAAGGGTTGGATAACAAGACTGAACTACAGTACTATAGTGAACATTAAAAAAATACATTAAATTATAAAGGTCTCGAACATAAGGAGAGAAGTGTAAGCAAGACGGATCACCTAAGCCCTTGCTCACAAGTCTCTCCTAGTAATCTACAGTACTTTATGTGACATCTACAGTACCATACGATGAAGTACAATACTCAGGCGTCTGTAGCGTAGAGGTAAGAAATCGAACTTCTACATTGCAGACGTCTGTACAACCCAGGTTCGAAACCAGGAAGCTTAATAATGAAGCTTTTCATTGTTATTAGACAGTCAAGGTTACACTTTTTATTTTTAATATTATTATTACACAGTCAGTGTAATAATAACACACTTTCACTGTGTGTTAATCATGACCTGGTACTGTACAGTATGATATTCCATACTGTACGCCATGGCGTACAGTACATAGCCATAGCGCTACAAGGGTATGGCTATGGCACAGCACCACTGGCAATGCATTGCAACCCCGCCACTGGGCACAAGCCAGAGATCCTATTTGTACCGTAACCCATCAGAACTGGCTATAAGTTACCACAACGCAAACTGTTCTGATATTGACGCAATTTTGCAGTTTTAAACACCGGGTCAGTTTGTACTATAGAGACCCCTCTCTTGTACACAGTCAATTATCAGTTACAAAACATATTAAATTACTAATGTTACCAAGTCTAAGACAGTATTTTCATTGACGCAAGATTGCGCTCTGCATCTGCCCTACAAACTGCTGTTAGTCCACTCCTGTAGCACCTTATGTAGTAATGAATTTACTATTGTGTATTCTGTGCGGTACTGTAAGTCTCGGACAGTGCAGAATGGCACTAGTGTGAAAATTCAACAGTACTGTTAGCAATACAGACAACTGGGCATGCGCCATAAAATAGCGCTACTTAATGTATGGCTTGGCTCCACTGGATATGGGGCACACATTCCATTGTGATTAAAATCCAACCACTGGGCACGCGCAGACATTGACGCAATTTTGCGGTTTAAACGCGCAGTCAGTTTGATATACAGAAACCAGTCTCTTTAACAGGGCCCATTGCCACTTGATGGTCATAATAAATCACTATAATGTCCGCGTTCATGTCAGCGCTGGCATTGATGCAAGTTTGCATTCTAAGGTACAGCACTGTATGTACAATAATAAAAATCCTTGTTTCGCTGTTTGACTCCCGAAGCACTGGGCAGACATCCGCTCCACATGTACTGTATTGAATAATGAATATTTCAAGTGAAGATTTTAAAAATAAATTAAAAAAACATACTGTATTTTCAAGGTCTCGAACCCACGGAACAAGAAGAGAGGAGAAGCAGTGAGACTAGGCATTAGACCGCTAGGCCACACGCTTCACCCATTAATAGAGTTCTGTAGTTTGTAAAGTCTAATGTCTAAGCTTCTGTCAAACAATCATCGGCCGGTGATACAGAACATACCGTACGGTACATTGGAAAGTGACACCTGGTGGGCAAAATGTTGTATTACACGTAATGAAATCACACGCATGCGCTATGTAGTTTAGGAAAAGTGACACCTGGTGGGCAAAATGTTGTATTACACTTATTGAAATCAGACGCATGCGCTATGTAGTTTAGGAAAAGTGACATCTGGTGGGCAAAATGTTGTATTACACGTAATGACTTTTTTCACTAATAAACTTTCTTTGTGGCGCGACTCATGGCGTGGTGTGTGGTGCGCCATGCGTGGCGTGAGAGATAGCGCTGTGATGCCACGTTATAGCTGGGCACATCAGTATCTAGGGATTCAGGTAACGGCGGATGTGTCTAGACTCTATGAGGAGAACTTCACTATTGTGATTGCCAAGGTTGTGAAACTCTTAGATGACTGGAAATCACTCCCACTCTCCATATTGGGTAGGGTGGCAGTGTTCAAAAGCATTATATTCCCAAAAATATTGTATTTAATGCAAATGCTTACAATATCCTTATCTAAAAAAGACATTGCTCTTTTACGCAAGTAAATGACACAACTTATATGGAACTCAAAAAAAACTAAAATCGCCTTTAATAAACTTATAGCTAATAGAAATAATGGAGGTACAGGAGTTCATGATATGGCCTCTTACTCACTCTCTATCTTTTTTAGGTACATGTTAGACTGGCTGCTGGACAGAAGTATATATACAGACTCTAGGTTGGACAGAGCTCTTTTCTTTTCATTCTCCCCAGGAGCCTTACTACACTCAAAGGCCTCTGATATTCCTGCAGATATACTCCACAATCCTCTATTCCATAACATCTATCACTCATGGCTTTCACTAAACAAAAAAATGCTAGAGAAACCCATTATCATCTCCCCGCACTCCCTTATGGGGCAATCCCACTTTTCCTCCATCCCTTACTAACACTAATTTTCTTCTCTGTAGACAGAAAGGCCTCACTGATTCCTCCAAGATCTTTGATCCTGGGGGGAAACTATATCAGTTTGCTGATATTAAGGAAAAATATAATCTACCTCAATCCCACTTCTACATGTGCCTACAAGTAAGACACTACCTTTCCTCATTTCATCCCACACACTTCAGTTCATCCTCTTCCTCTCCTGATGTTATTTTATCAATTCTCAGTTGATGCAAAAGGTCAGCTTCCATCTCAAATATATATACTTACCTCTTATTGGAATCCTCACTGAATCCAATGGGACTGGGATGTTACTGCAGTGGCAGAAAGATATCCCTTCTCTTACTTTCCCTGACCAATTATTATTGCACTATGATTCTACAATGAGAATTCTTAGTTCCTCATATCTTCAGGAAGTACACTTATGTACAATACATAGGGTGTATATACAGGGCCGGCATCAGGGGGGACTACCGGTACTACAGTCCCAGGCCCAGAGAGAGAAGGGGTCCAGGTGGCAGAGGCACCAGCAACCAGGGGAGAAATAGCATTGGCGAGCTTGGCTGGGGGGCGGAGCTACAGATGGCCAGCATTCCTGCTGGAAATGACAGTGTCACTCTGGAGTCTCTGCCAGGCCCACCTGCTGGAGTGGAACCACTCCGGAGCTTCTGCAGCCCATCCCTCCTGGCCCCAGCATGCTCGACCTCCAGCAAAGCCAGATCTACATGTGCTCACCCCTCAGATTCAGCAAATGTGACCTCTACGGCTGCTCTCCCCTCAGATGCAGCAAACGTGACCCCCGCTGTTCACTGCCACCATTGTCCCTCTTCTTGTGCTGGCACTCTGGTACAACAGAGGAAAGCACCTCAGGGTCTGGCACCTGTTAATGACTCAGGGTGCTCAGTGGACACTGCAGGTTAGAAGTGCAGCTGTTTGTAGACTTGTCAGCTTGCCTTCTTACAGAACACAGTCTTCCCTTAAACTTAGTCCACTCCATCACCTGAAGGGTTAATGGCTGAGCGCAAGAGGCCAGTGGAGCCTGTGTTGAGCCCTGATTGGAGGGGCTGCTTTGACCCCTTGCGCTTGGCCTCACATAATAGTTCCACCTCCTAGTCTCCTCTACCCCTAGAACCTTCTGTGTGCATGTACAGTAGTTTCCAGCTCCTTTCAATGTCGTTGTTACTGAGCAGCACTTCTCCAGAGAGCTGAGCAGAAAGGTGGACAACAACCCGAGGAGCCAACGGATGAAAAGCATTGAGCTGGTGAGTAGGTGAAAATAATGTCTGCAAGCACTCAATGTCTGGGTCCCCTATATCTTCATATGTATCCCTGTATGGTTGTGGCTAAATCCCCTTCAGCTACAGGATCGTGAGGTCATCAGTTACAAACACTCCCACAGCCAAAACTTTGGGAATTTTTAAACAGGTTTACCCACTAATTGATGCCCCACCCACAAAATAGTTCCGCCCATATCTGCACTAACCCTGGGGGATGGGGGCCCTGCCTATTTTGTCAGTACCGGGCTCCACAATTTCTGATGGCAGCCCTACGTATATATAGCCCTCGCAACATGCCCATTTTAATCTAGATGTAAAAGGAGAGTGTCCTAAATGTCATTGTATATCTGCTTCCTTTTTCCACAACTTTTTTGGAATGCAGAAAGGTTAAACGTTTTTGGAACAAAGTTATAATGTATATAAATGATTTATTTAAGATCAATGTATCCCCTGACTAACTAGCATGTTTATGCACAAATTTCTCTAACTGGGATTTGAAATCTTCCCAATCTTCATTGATCCCAATTCTTACCATGTTTATGACGATATCGAAAAAAATTATATTGATACATTGGGTTTCTAAATCCTCCCCTTCCCTTGCAGAGGTTAAGGTGAAATTGCTCCAGTTTCTGTACTCTGACAGAAAATCTACACAACCACACATAGAAACAAAAGTACTGCTATTTTACAGAAAATGGGGTAAATATATTGAAAAATAGGATCAAAACACCCAAACTCAGATATTTAAAATTTTTGAAATAACAGAATGGTTCTTACATAGACAAATGTTGATGAATGTTTAACTCATTTATGACCACTTATTTACTTCTTTTTCTTTTTTCTCATGGCGTAGAAGTTGTTTTTCTTATAGTGCCATGACTGTAGTGTTTACAAATTATCCCTATGTCCCTCTCCCCTTTGTGTACCCCTCCTCCCCCTCTGTCTTCATTTATGTTTTAATTTTTCCCGCTGCCCCCCCTGCATACTTTATATTTTATATCTACAGATGTTAGATATTTTTGTTTGTTTCTGTTATTATGTTTCTCTGGATTTATGTCAACTATACAGGATGTATTTACACCATCCCAAGCTTATATTTATTATGAAAGAAACTTAAATACCCTGTTGCTCGATAAGATACATATAACTGTATAATAGAAACATCTGTTCGATGGGTAGATGCAATGCCTATATTATAGCACCAGGATGTCTATTTCTTTTTCTTGTACTCTGTATTGTTATATCTTTCATCTGAAAATCCAATAAATAGATTTTGAAAAAAAAATGCCATAGGAGGACTGTGAGGCACTGTGTTGTGTGTTCTGAGTTAGGCACTGGGTTTAAAACACTGTGTTGTGTGTTTAGGTACTGTATTAAAATATAACATCATTATGGTGTCATTACTAGGAGTGCTATGGGGAACTATGTTGTGTGTTCAGACACTGTGTTAAAAAAAACTGTTTTGTGTCCAGACACTGTTAAAAATATTTCATCATTAGGGTGCCATTACTAGGAGAGCGCTGAGGCACTGTGTTTTGTGTTCAGGCACTATATTAATAAAACGGTACCATTACTAGGAGTGCTGTGAGTTGATATGGATCAGTCTACAGAACAGCAGGAGCAGCACCCCAGTACTAGTGCTGCAGCTGCTGCCAGTCATGATTGTACTTCAACATCTACTAAAGCCTGTGGTCAAGGGGAAGGAAGGTTTAAGAAAAGGAACCTGAAATCTAAACAATAGTTCATAATGTTAAAGAAAATATCACCTCTAATAATAGAAGGAAAATGTATTGGCGAAAAACTTAAAATTGGCAACATTGACACCTCTACCATGACTCAATCTGATACATTACGCATCAGTAGAATGGTGCAGGAGTCTTTTGATGACAATGTACAAATTAGCATGTCACACAGTTCCTTTGAATACTGGGAGGAATAAAAAGGAATTTGGAGGCCATTGTGCAAAGTACTGTAGTGTTGCTTTACTTAAGCTGCCTTTCCTCCAGTGTGTACTTGAAAAGAGTGTTTAGAACAGCCAAGAGCCTTTTGAGTGATTAGGGTAGGAGGCTACTGCTTCAAAATGTGGATAAACTGATGTTCATAAAAATTAACTACAATTTCTATGAGGAAGACCTTTGCTAGAACTTATTACAAATAATTTTGTAACAGTGGATTCCAGTGGGGATGAGCTAAGATTGTTTGATGATGATAATAACACTGATGAGGGTGAGGATGCTAATGACATCTTAAGGCTATTGGTAGCTTTTTTTGTGGGGGACCAAACAAACCAAGCACATCTGCCACAAAAGTGACTGCCCTGTTGCTGCTGTACTGTACTTGGTTTGTTAGACTGTGCATATCCTTTTAATATACAACAAGGGTGGGAGGGAGGGCCCAAAGACAGTTACATAATGCACCAATTTTTTGTTTTCATTGTACTTTACTGGGCTGTACTGAACTAAGGGATTGCTGATGGTCTTCTGGTTTGCAAGGCCCATTTCTCTGTTTTTCTATTCTTTATAGTTGTACTGTAATTGCTGCTCTTTTCGTATTATCATCAAACAATCAATCAAATCAATCAAGGGCATGCTGTACCTGACTTCCACACTACATGTTTGCAAGGCCATGTCTCTGTTTTTCTTTTCTTTACAGCTAAAAATGCTTCTCTTCATATAATAATTAACCAATCAATCAATCAAATCAATCAATAACATGCTTTACCTGGCTTCCAAACTCCATTATTGCCAGGCCTATAGCTCTGTTTTTTTTCTTTTTAGTTATACTGTAACAGCTTCTCTGTTTGTATCTGTCAATCAACTAATCAATTATTCCTTTAACTGGCTTCCGCTACATAAATAGTATTAAATATTCTACCTCCATTTTCCTGTACTGGCCTTAGGCATCTGATCTAGTTCCTGATTACCAAAAATATTCTATAGCATTGCATAGTTTTATATTAAGTGGCACTCACCAGAGCTCTGAGACAAATATTTTAATGCTTACATAACCATTTCAATGTCACCATTTTGATCTGTTTAGACAATTTTTCAAGATAGTCACCAGTACATCAGTAATAGCAGCAACAAATACATGCTGTTATCTTTGTCTCAAAGCTCTGTTATAAAATTAGCATAAGCAGACTGTGGCTTTCTTTTAAATGTTGCCTGTGATAGGTCTTCCCAGTCTTTTCTCTTAACTTTATATATCTTCAGCCTTCACATAACATCACAGAACAGCACTATAGACTAGTATAATATCAGCATATGGACTTTTGTAGTCCCAGACTCCCATATGTAAAAATTCAATTATCCAAAGCAAAGTAAATAAAGTAAAAACACTGTCACTTAACCACATCCTGAGACAGTTGTGGTGCTACAGCTTGTACTTGTGGTGTTGTAACTTGTTGTGTGCTGTGCCTGGTGGCACAATTCATGGCAGCAAGAACATATGGAAGGGCTGATGCAGTATTGCATGCAATGACATCATGATGCCATTCATATATGAGCCACACATTAGTACTATTATGGTATTATACACTATTATCTGTTGCAGATGCTTTTTGTGCCCCTCAGACACTCAGGGCACTGGATTGGTATACCCTTTATACCCCTTTACACCAGGCCTGTCTCTATTGCCCTGGGCAAAAGCCAATTACTGCAGGAGTGACTGTGATGGCATACAGCTTGAGAGGTGTAAGGACAGGAGAGGGTGACAAAGTACTGCACTTTTCCAGGGGCCTTGTATTAGGGAAAGGCAGTATCTGAGCAACCCCCACTTTCCTCCACATATGGCTTATGTGCATAGTAGGCTGTGGCACTGTACCAGAGTTTTCCATGCATGTCCGTAACTCCGGGAAAATGGAGCAGTCTCCACTGTCCTGGTGATTCCTCTACTGCACATATCTCTGGGAAAACAGTGAGGGCACCATTTTCCTGGAGGTTTCTACTGAAGCCACTGGGTGCTGGGTGTGCAGTGTGAGCCCCTCTGGCCCATATGCATCTCACAACCTACATCCATTATAGATACAACACTGTTCTTTTCCTACTCAGGACACCATACCATCCCTGCTTAAGCCACAACTACCAGGACACTTAATTCAGTTATATTACTAAATCGCTTTTTAATTTCCTTTAGTACCATTGCAATAGGACATTATCTAACTTTATTTTTAATTGAAAATAATAATAAAAATACCAGTCAACAAAGTATTTTTCATACTGAGACTACAGTATTTGTGCCCTTGCATTCGTTATTTACGTCTCTACTCACTTCTGTGGTATTTTTTGAGGATATAAATGTTAAACAAATACAAATACATTTTGCATCTTTGTACAGGGCTTGTTGTATTTCCTCTGATGCCTGACAATTGCTGTCATGTATTATTGTTGTTGTGATTGGCAGATTTTTCATTGTGATTCCCCTTCAGAATGAACCTTGCAGCCACTTTTGTGATTGGTAGAGAGTAGACAGCAAATACAATTTAACTTGAGATAATAATGCTGATAATGTGCATAGTCAGTATGCAAGCTTGACAGAGTGACTTTCTTGTATTATGTGAATCATTTGTATTACTACAATGCAAATCTTCATACTGTCAGAGTTTGTATTGCTTTTGGTGTGTAGGAAGATAATAAGTCAGAAGTAAGTGTGCAGAATTACTTATTCCTATAAAAAGTAGGTTCCTGACATTGCAATATAAAAAAAGGTTTGTAAAGTATGTTCAATGTGATTAAAATTGTATAATTTTGTAGTTTCTATTAAAGCATTAAACCGTATCTTGGCCACTGAAGTGGATGAAAGATTTAAAATAACGAAAATCTAACCAAGTTGTTTTGCATTAAGCAAATTGCTTTTTTAACTGTGCTGTTTACTGTGTTGTGTGCACTGGGTTTTTATGAGCTGTGTTGGTATTTTTTTCTTTGGCTCTGTAGTTACGATTCGCAGCCTTCTGCTTGGCAGTGTGCGTGAATATTGGAATGTCTGTCATCACCAGTGGTGCCAAGGGAGACAGAAACTTTTAGTATTAGATTCAGGAATATTCTTTGCTCCTGCACTTCTAGAACATAGAAAAAAATTAAAGACATGCGCTGACACCTGTGTTTTGGTTTTGGATCTAGATTCTGCTTTGTGTTTTGGTTTTGCAAAACCACCCTCAAGTGTTTTGGTTTTGGATCTGGGATTTAAAAAAAAAAAATTCATAAAAGTTTTTAAAAACAGCTAAATCATGTAATTTTTTCAATCCAAAACTTTAAATTCTGATTTAAAATACAAATTCCGAACCACGGGAAGATCAGAAATGCAAATCTGTCAGGATCTCCTCAGGAGATAAGAACTGCGACTTGGATCTGTCCAGATTCATGAAATTCGGGTGGATTTGGATTTCTGGAGAACCGAACTGCAGATCTCTAAAAAAAAACTGAACCATTATGATACCAAAAATAGAGAAAAGGCACCCACATGGGGTTAACTCAAGGGGAAAACCCATTTATTCTGCAGTTTATGTAGAATAAGTGGGTTAGCGTGCATTAACCCTTAGTTTACTGCTCTGGGAAAATACTATTTCATTGAATAGCATTTCCCTGAATTACACGGGTAATTAGCCACTGGGTAAACCTTGCAGCAAATTGGATTCCCCCCCAGGGGAGGCTCTAATGCCTTAAACATGAAATCCAAACTAACAAAGTAAAGCTGTATTAAATTCCATAAAAGCTAATGACATCATGTGACCCCCAAATGCAGTGTAACTAAAAATAACTCTAACTTAATTTAATAAAAACATAAGAGACTAAAGTATATCAGCTTTATTTTAATTTGTTAATTCATTAAATAATAAGAAACCTGTATGTAAATGAAGTAAGAATGTGCAGCTAACAGTAATGCCACTTGCCAAAATCAACTTCCAATAGGACTAAGATTGTGGCCAACTGCTTGACCTTTGCCATAACCAAACTGGAGGTATCCAAACATCCCTTCCAATGACGCAGAATGGTTCTCACCATTGGGTGGTGCCACTGACCACAATAGGTTAAAAGCAGTCTGACCCTTGTATTGAAATTGGAATACCTCAAACCTACTTTAGCAAGATGACTACTATCTGCCCTTCATTCATGCTAAATAAAACCCTAAACCCGACAACTTTAAACAGGGGGATGGTGGTATAAAAAAGGCCTCAAACCAGTGAACCTAAGTCTATAAAGCCAACACCACACTCCATCAGGCACAAAATAAATGGCCCGCCATAAACTTCATTATACTGGTGCCTCAGGCCATTTCAGCCTTGGTATTTAGACCTAACAGGCATATAAAATGCCATCTGTTATTAGTAAATTTAATTTTTTTTGCTCATTTCTTAAATATTTCTAATGAAAATAACTAAATACAAATATTTTTTTCATTAAACTTTGAAACTTTGCAGATAGAGCACATACTTGATGTTAGAAATCTAATTACTCAACTAGGCAATTACTGGTGTTAGATTATTCTAAAATCAGACATCAGAAACTGTCTAGAAAGTATTCTAAAGTAATTCTTCGAGTATAACACTTTCACAAAGTCTGGTTTATACATTTAAATTGGCCCATTAGCTTTCCATCCTAACTTAGCACATTATACCATGAATGTTCACAGCACGTCTCTGCAGCAGGTGTGCATATTATTTGGGACAAAGATTTTATTTACTGTATTTTATTTATGTTTATGAAAAAAATACATAAGATTATTTACATAATATTAATAATTAATATGACTACCCTTGGCAGTAATAATATATTTTACACTAGTTTATTTACACTAATTTTATTTAGAGTACTTTATCACTTGCAGAAGTATGAAGAATCGATCAGTACACCCCCAGCTTTGGTTATTTTATCTGGAGAAATAATTATTTTTCTTACCAATAGTTTGTCAGCTTGTGGTGTAGTTTTACATTCTCATTCCTTCCTCAGCAACCTTGAAACACTAGATTTACTAACCTTAAAAGAGTCAGCAATATCACAAACAGTAACTAATACATGTTTTCTTTCTAGTCTCTACATTTAAAACCACAAACCAGAAAAACTTACTTTGTCCCACTGTAATCAAATGCAGTCATTACATATAATGGTGACTTTAATAAATAAAATAACGGAGGCTTGAAATGTGCACATGCATACTTACAAAGTGGGGCGCTAGGCAGAGGCACACATGGTAAGCAGGGTCAGTAAGACATTCTGTTGGCACGGTCAAATCTAGGAAGCATGACCATGCCTCTACTAAGAACTAAGAACTAAATGAATGCCAAATATTTTGCATGCCACCACTTTGTGTTGGCACATGGCACAGCTCCCCAGGCCTCCGCCTGGCCCCTCAGACAACACTAGGCCTGGGTAATTAGTACTTTCACCCTCTCTCTCTGCCCCTGATAGTGAGATACATAAAAAATAAACTCACCTCTATTGTAATCAGGTAAGGCAGAGTATCTACTTGGTGAAGACTACTCTCTCCTCTCTGCTTTGAGTTACATTCATCATCTAAATGGAGAGAATCAAATGCTGCTCACTATTACATTGTAACAGTCAGCATGCTCATCTAGGATTAAAGATTAAGTGCCATATTCAATTAGGTGTGAAAAATAATTTTCGGCAAAAAAGCTTCGCCCGTGACGTTATTTTGCCAGGCGAAAACTTATCCCTGTCCTCAATTGTGGTGTCTTTTCACCGGTGTGGAAACTCAATGTATTGGTATAGTCGAAAAAGATTTGCCAACAAAACCTGGCGGAAAAAATTGTGCAGAATAGCGATTTTGGGGTGCAAAGGTGGGGAAATCACCCTGCACCCTTAGGATAGGTCCCCAAAGGTAATCTGCGTCAAAAAAATCCTAAAAAAAATAAGAATACCCCAAAAAGTGACTTTGAAAAAGGGGCAAAAAAGTACAAAGTTGGCATATAAAATTAAAAACTATTGAAAAATACTTTGGGGACGGTCTGCAAGTATGGGGGGGGACTTTTTATTGCAGGTGCTTGCTAAAGGTGCGTTTTTCAAATTTTTTAAATCCTCACTTTTGCGATTTTTAACCATGCTTGCACCCATTTTCATGTACCCCAAATTTGCTGGGACTAGTTATTTTCACCAAAAAAACTGCTAAATGCTATTCTTCACCACTTGTGCAAAGATGCTAATTTGCAGCTAATGAGAGCATTTGAAGACCCCAAATAGCTTCAGCAGCGATATTCAGGAGCATCTACCATGATCCCCAATGTTAGTGCATCTTTTGGGGGGTGTCAGGCTGATTTCCCCAAATCTTTTTTCGCCTGTTTTCACCACTTTCTAATTGAATGCAGGGATAAGCGTGTATGCGCGCAATACTTTTTTGCATGGAAAACCAGCGATGATGGCGAAAAGTCCGGCATGTGAAAAGTACTCAAATTTTCACACCTAATTGAATATGCCCCTAAGCAGCAAATGCTTAATACATAAATGTGTTCCATGCACCCAAGTCTGCTGGGTTCAGTGATCAGAAAAAAAATTAACATGTTCTCTCACTGGGTGGTGCTACAGGCAGGAGCTGCTCTCTTCAAACAACCTATGTGGCCCGCACTGCATTCTCTATGACAATTGGAAGCTTATGGGCCATGGTGCTGCCAGCTTCAGGAGATTATGATCTGAGTACAGGGATATTTCCTGACAACTGGAAAACCCATTTAATGCACCCCTGACCAGTGACTTACGGTGAGGTCAATGGCAGGAGAGGCACACATGGAGATGGGTGCTAGGAGGCTATCTCATCCCATACTCACTGTAACTCTCCCCTCAGTACAATAATCTTCAGTGTCCATTGATTCTACTACCTGCATCACTGTGTCTTCTCTTGCTGCTGCTGCTGACTGAGATCTGATATTTTGTTCCCGGTGGAACGAGATAAGGTTCTTGGATACAGAAGGTTAATTAAGCCACACAAACCAGTATCTTGAAAAAAGATATAATTTATTACAACAGATAACAAGATATGGAAGAATAATAGTTTCTTAGCTTCAGAATATAAGATGGTTACACGATCCAGGAGCCTCCTCTCAGAATAGAGCTGGAATGAACAATTTCCTGGCCACTAACTGCAGTCTAGTCCAGGCATAGGGCAGGCCACTGGAATCTCCTTTGTTCTTCATTTATATAGTATCCTACTTGCATACCCATCTAACTCTTACTAATATGGGCATAAACCTACTTCAAACTACTTTATTGGTTAACTACTGATAAGGACTTCTAAAACTTAATGCAAGCGTACATCGCAGTAGACAATGCCTTGTGGATTTATGGCTTATCTACTTTCCACATTCCTGTACCATTTCATGCCTGATACCACTTCATGTCTGATACACACATAAGAACCATGAATAGAAATGGCTGTCAGTAGCCATTTTGCTATCCCAATACATATCTAAACACTGCAGTGCACTTCCTGGTCACTTGACACATCCAATGTGTCCATCAGTGCTCAAGGCATGCCCCCTATACTCAGAGGCATGTTTCTATTAGCTCTCTTTCTGTGAAGCTTAATGCTTGTGGTGTGGCCCTACCCTCAGCTCTGCAAGCAGTGTCTAACTATACAGAAGTGAGGCTGAGTTGTTGCTGCCTCATCTCTCATCTTCCTGCAGTCCCATGGAGCTCGACAAAGCTGGTGAGTGTTAACTATAATAATTATTACAATAAACAAAGAAGATGTTTATAAGTTATAAATATCTTCTTTGTATTATTCTAAACATTTTTATATGAAATCCAGAGCCTCCCCTGCCTACCCTGACTGCATGTCCTGCCCCTGACACATACTGTACATCTATATGAATATAAGTCTGGTATACTGTAAATGCTAATGTACTGTATATGAGCTGGATGCATATTGTGATGTGTCCAACACAACAACACAAAATATACATGTAAGCAAGCTTTTTCTGGCATGCATATTTTATTATGTGCTTTTGATGTGTAAATGAATAAGAAACATAAATTGTAATTTGTAAACACCATTATTCTACATTACTGTTGCTGACATGTGTTAATGGTCATTCTATGTACTAGTGAAAAATGTACTACAAATGTTTTGAGATGTCTTAGACATAACTGTTCCAAGTATCTCATTAAAAGTACAGAATACCAGCTCACTAAAAAAAGTAAAAAACAAAAACAAAACAACAGCTCCAAAACCAAGAAGCAGTGGCGTAACATGGGGGGGTTGAGCAGGGTGCGTGCCCCGGGAGCATTGGATATGGTGGCACAGGGGGAGCCGCCGGCCACCAGCCACAGTCCAGAGCATGGGTGGTCCACGCCGGCACTATACACTAAAACAAACACACCACCGGCATCGGCAGTGTGTTTGTCTTAACAGTGCAGCCAATTTAAGGCAGACAGACTCTTATTGGCTGCTGCACCCAGCGCCAGAGCCAGGCTGGAGCTCACTTATGAGCTCTGCCTTCTGGCTTTAGCACTGGGTGAAGGGAAAGATGTATAAGGCACTACTGCTGGGGGCACTGTATATGGGGCACTATATAAGGGGCACTACTGGGGGCACTGCATAAGGGGTACTAGGGGGGGCACTATATAAGGAGCAATATGTATTGGGCACTAATGGGGGAACTATATATTGGGCACTACTGGTTGCACTATAAATAGGGCACTACTGGGTGCACTGTATAAAGGGCACTACTGGGGGCACTGTATGAGGGTAATACTGGGGACAGAGTATAAGGGGCACTACTGGGGACACTATATATTGGCCACTATTGGAGGGCACAGCATAAGGGGCACTGTACATTGGGAACTACTGGGGGCACTGTATAAGGGTCACTGTATATTGGGCACTCCTAGGGGCACTGCATAAGGGGCACTACTGGGGGCACTGTATAAGGGACATTATATATTGGGCACTACTGGGGAACTGCTTAAGGGGCATTAATGGGGGCACTGCATAGTGGGTGCTACAACAGGGGGCAATGCATATGGGGCACTACTCCTGGGGCACTGCATAAGGGGCACTACTGGGGCACTGCATATTGTGCACTACAACAGGGGGCATCGTATAAGGTCCACTACTACTGTGGCACTGCATTAGAGGCACTACTGCAGGGGACATTGCATAAGGGATACTGCTACTACGGACATTGCATAAGAGGCACTACTGCAGTGGGCATTGCATGAGGGGCACTACTAGTAGGGGCATTGCATAAGGGGCACTACATAACGGGCACTACTACTGGGGGCATTAAGGTGCATATGGATTGAAAAGTAATGTTCCCAGAGTGACAAGAAATGGTGGTGTATCATGTTGACATGCCCCCATTTTTCAGTAACCACGCTCTTGCGGCATGTGGCCACACCCACTTTTTTGGCGTGCGCACATAGGTGGGGGAGTCAATTTTTCATCTTGCCCTGGGCTCCAAATACCCAAGTTACTCCACTTCTAAGAAGGGATTATTTTATAGATGAAGATTTGTCAATCAGGATTCATGAAATGTTTAGGTACATAACACCAAGTATCTCAAGCATCTATGGACTATGCTGGTCTTTAATACCACCTACATTAATGTGACATTTGAAACAAAAAAATCCTGTTCACAATGGTCATATTAATGTATATCTGAATAAATCACATTGATGATTGTTACATTTATTCATTATTATGTAATTGTTTGCTTGTTTCAGTAGGCGTGGTGTTCTTCCATTTACAAAGAATTTGTATTTAAAGGACATTTTTCAAATTGTTGATTTGTTTTAATCTTACATGCAACTGTCATTTGCTAAATACTGTATCACAGAGTTCTGCTAAAAATACATGAACATGTTAAGTGAAATAAATTAATATGAACGCATTCAGACAAATGTCCAAGGAAAAATGTATGAAAAATACACTGTACAGTAGTGGAATTAATTCTGGACACTTTCAATAAAAAAATGTTTTATTGATATTTATGTATAAAATTCATATTCTGCTATACTAAATCAATACTTTAATGTTTTTATTTTAATCTATGATGTTTCTACTTAATATTTTAACATGATTTGTCAGAGAGAGAGAGGAAACAGAGAGACGGGGATGGAGAGATAGAGTGGGAGAAAGAAGAGGGGAGAGAGAAAGAAGGTTTTGAAATACACTTACCAGCCACTGTCAGTGTTGAAGATGCAGGCTGTCACCAGTCACAGCAGGCAGCATGCTGACAGGATCCGGGAGCAGGTCCCACACAGCATTCATGCAGGCTTATGTGCTTTGTTCAGCAATTCATCCAGACTGTGGCAGCCTTTACAGTAAATCTGCTGTAAAATCTTCACAGCTAGTTGTAGGTCTGGTCAAAGTGTGATTTATGACTAAAATGACTCTGAATACCTCGAAATATGTTGACTGGTCACCTGGGAAGAGAGGAAAAGCCATGACACTGTGTGAGGAAGGGTATACCTACGAAGAAATTGTGAAGAGGTTGGGCTGTGGGGTAACAAAATCAGGCATAAGGAAACTCTGCATAAGGATGTTTTGTAAGAGTGGGCATAAAGCCCACTCTTACAAAACAAGATGAGCACAGAATATGTTGCCTGGCCCTGCAGGACTGTCGAAGGTCTGCAAAAGCCATCAATAACATAATGAAAACATCTGGTGTCCAAGCTTGTGACCGACCCATACAAAAAAACTTTGTGACAATGGTTTGTGAGCTAGGAACCAGAGAAAGAATCCATATCTAAACCAGAAATAGAGGCAGAAACATATAGATTGGGCTCTAGCACACAAGGAGTAGACAGAAGACTGGGGCAAGATTATTTGGGGCGACGAGACCAAAATCAGCATCTTCGGGAGTGATGGAGTGAAATTTGTTCGGCATCGGTCTGGGGAAGATCTTTTGCCCGAGTACACAATGGCAACTATGAAGCACCCAGTGAGTGTGATGGTGTGGGGCAGCATGGTCAGCCACGGTGTGGGACATTTGGCTATCGTTGATTGCAATATCAATGCCAAAAAGTATCAAGAAGCAGTACTGGAGGGGAAATTGTTGCCGACAATCGAGGATTTGTTCGAAGATAACCCACAGAAGTGTATCTTGCAGCAGGATGGAGCGCCTTGCCACACTGCCAACAGTTCCATGGTGGATTGGTGATCACCAAATCACAGTCCTGCCTTGACCAGGAAATAGTCCGGATTTAAATCCGATAGAAAATCTTTGGTCAAGGCTTAAAGTGATGGTATGATGAAAAAATTCAAGTAACAAGAGAGAGCTGATCAAAGCCATAATCCAGGCCTAGTACCATGTGATTTCACCTAAAGATCTGGGATGTCTGGTTCACTCGATGCCTCGACAAATCAAAGCTGTTCTTAAAAACAGAGGATATCCAACGAAATATTAATTTTGTGTATTGCTGAAATTGCATATTTTTTTTCCATAATAAAGCATACCTGTAAAACTGGTTTTGCTGAATTTTTCACTGGAAATTTGACAAATGACAACTTAAAAATAAATGTAATAATTATACTCATATACTTCGATTGGTATATAAATTATAAGTGATTATAATGTAAAAATAATGACTAAATGCAAAATTTAAAAATTGTCCTAAAAGTGTCCAGAATTAATTACACTAGTGTAGTTGCTTCTATTATATTCCACTGCTCTGATAGCATATGGCAACACTTCTGAAATAGATTGTAGTCTTTGTAAGATTTTAAGTATAACATTAAAAATTTAAAGCAAAGTGAAAACCATTCATCCCATTTGTAATACACTTTTCATGTGTCAGCTAGCAGAAAAGCGTTTTAACAACTCATAATTATGAAGGAGCCCTAAATGGTTTATCCAAAAATTTTAATTTGCTATGTTTGTTCAAAATAGAGACCTGTAGTTTTGTACTGTAATACAAATCCTTGTCTTGAAATGTAACTATCTAGTACATTTAATGACAAGGAATTTGTAAATGTACCAGTTATCAAAGTAGTTTAGACATTTGTTACTATGGAAACAATGTCATGTAAAACATGAACCTAGTCAAGGAAATGGGATCTCAGGGAATGTAGTGAAATAATACTGCACACTTCAATCAATCTAATATATATATATATATATATATATATATATATATATATATATATATATATATATATATATATTGAAGTCTGTAGGTGCGCTAATCATAAATTAGACCATCAATATAAATTGAATAAATGAAAATCCAGTCAGTTCCACAAGGTGGAAAGATTTCCAGCAGAAAATCAATGTCAGTATCAAACCCAAGAGGGTTGGCGTCTTCCCCAATCATAACCTGTTCCCGTCAGGTACATGTGAATCTAAAAATGAAGCAAATGAAGGGGGCACCAATAGTGCATTAAAAGATAAAACACAGTTTATTAAACATACTAAGACTGACTGCAAAATGCACTCGTACCAGATAAAGCGGTTGAACTACCACCTTTTATCCAGTAGAGTCAAGGGGATCACATTTAGATTTGTTTGCATAACTAGTAATAAAAGAATTTGAAAAAATAAAAGAGTCTGATATTAGTGCCCGGAATAATCTTAGTTCTGTTGAAAGGAAGGCATTAAAAGGATTGGTTGAAAATGATAGTCTGGTGATCAAGGCTGCAGATAAATGGGGTGGGGTAGTTATATTAGATCGTAGTGACTATGAATCAGAGATGCAAAGAATATTATCAGATAGTAATTCATACAAAAAATTTAAATATGACCCGACCATAGAATATTTAGTTTCATTGCAAAGTTTACTTGGTATTGGGAAAAAGTCCCAAGTTTTGGGAGATGATGAGTATAATTATTTATGGAATGAACATTCAAGATTGGCCACTATATACTACTTGCCGAAATTGCACAAAAATCGGGATAGGCCACCGGGCCGCCAGATTGTATCGGGCATCGATTGTTTGACTGCAAGGATTTCAGAATATGTTGACATATTTATAAAAAAATATGTTCCTATGTTAGAGACTTATGTGAAGGGCTCAACGCATGTTATACAATTATTGGACTCTTTTAGCTGGGATGAAAAATACAGCTGATGGACCATCGATGTTCAGGCCTTATATACATCGATCCCGCACTCTTTAGGGATTAAGTGTATAAAAAAAGTACTAAATAATGATCCTGAAATGGATATACAGAGAGCGGAGTTTATAATTAATTGTTTACAGTATGTATTAGAACATAATTATTTCCTTTTTAAGAATGATTTCTTTTTGCAGACATGCGGTACTGCAATGGGGATGATTTGCGCACCGGGGTTCGCGAATCTATATATGGGAGAAGGAATATGTTCTGAATAATAATCCATTTTTTGACAAGATCGTTTTATTTAAACATTATATAGATGACATATTGGTGGTATGGAATGGATCTGAAATAGAATATTTAGAATTTGTAAATTACTTGAATATAAACAGTTATAACCTCCAGTTCACTTCAAATTATCAAAAGGAGGAAATAGAATTCTTGGATTTGACTCTCAGTACAAAAAATTTTATATCTGGGATTCATGAAATAGAGATTTCAACTTTCTTTAAAAAGGTAGACAGCAACAGCTATTTTGATTATACGAGCTGTCACCATAAAAAATGGAAAAGAAACCTTCCCTTCTCTCAATTAGTCTGACTTCGGAGAAACTGTACTAGTGTTGAGAAATACAATGAACAATCTGAGATTTATAGAGTCAGATTTATGGAAAAGGGATATCCCGGCTCTTTGATTCAATCAGCAGTAGACAAAGCACGAAATTTGGATAGAACAGAATTATTAAAATACCAGAAACCTTCTAAAATGATTAAGGATAACAGTGAAAAAAAATGTTTCTGTCCTTTTGTAACTCAATATAATAATGCAAGTAAATATATACAGGATACACTAAGGAAATATTGGCACATTATATGTATGGACCCAGTATTATGTCCTCACATTACAAAAGGTCCGGATGTGATATTTAAAAGGGCAAAAAACCTGAAAGCGGTTCTTTCATCTAGTTTGTTGCCTGAAATATTAGATGGGAACGGCAGACAGATGAATAGGCTGAATGGCTTTTTCACATGTGGTCATTGTAAAGTTTGCCCTTATGGTTTAAAAGGTAAAAGAAGTTTTGGTTGTAAACAAGAACCCTCAAAGGTATTCAAGGTGAATGACATGATTAATTGTAACACCTCCTTTGTCATTTATCTTCTAGAATGCGGATGTGGGAAATGCTATATAGGAAAAACAAAACGAACGCTTAAGATCCGCATTCTAGAACATTTGAGAAATATAAAGAACATGGTAGAGAATCATAGTATTCCTAGACACTTTAAGCAATGCCATCAAAGTAATCCATCGTCAGTGAAATTTATGGGTCTTGAACATGTAGTGATGGATAAAAGAGGTGGAGACAGGCTGAATAAATTGGGGAGGAGAGAGACATTCTGGATAATTACTTTAAACACCCTTCATCCACAGGGATTAAATGAAGGATTCAAGATCACGCCTTATCTTGAATAATAATCATGTATTTTAGATTTTAGAATCGTATTATTAATAGGGATAAGATATATATATATATATATATATATATATCTTGATTATTTTATCCTCCTTTGTGTCTCATAAAAATTATTATAGATAGCTGAATCCTTTTTTTTAATATATATATGAATTTGGTTTGCCATCTTTGAAATTAGAGGGATAGGGTCAGATATTTAATATTTGTATGTATACTATATCCAAATGTTTGAATTATTTCCTTTTTGTTTAAAATATTTTTGGAATATTTTTAAAATATTTTTTAAAATATTTTTATATATATGTGTTTTTTAGACATACTGAATTGATAATTTTAATGTATATGGAATTGATATATTTTAAATATTTCAGAATGTTATGTAATATTGTGTAACATTTTTACTAAGTGTTGTATATACATTTGTAAGTATTTCAAGTGTTTTTAATTTTAATTAGATTGTTTGCGGTACATGTACAAAAAATATAATTTCAAGATTTTATATATTCAAGACAGCTTGTCAATGAACAGCTAAGCTAAATTAATAACAGCTGATCTGATCATGTAATTGATGCCGACTAAAAAGATGTTGTAGAATTACGGTTACTATTGGACACTGCCGAGTATAAAGAAAACACGTCAGGAACCACAAGCCAGCCCACTGACGAAGTCCTGGCGACAAAATGCGTGGCTTGATGTGGAAGCAAGGATTTGCAAGGATTTGGATGTGCTGTTAGCCAGAGCAACCTTGATTCATGCTGTCACACTTGTGGTAGTTCAATCGCTTTATCTGGTACGAGTGCACTTTGCAGTCAGTCTTTGTATGTTTAATAAACTGTGTTTTATCTTTTAATGCACTATTGACGCCCCCTTCATTTGCTTCATTTTTATATATATATATATATATATATACTGTATATATTATACAAAAATGGATTACTCAGTGTTAAACCAATCTGAACCTGTATGGTGCATAGATATTACTAATATAATTAAATATGTCACTAATTGATCGGAGGTAATGATGTAATAATCGTCACCACCTGTCGTATCAGTTTGAGAAAATTATACTTTACTAGGTTCTCAAATGCATTGCATATACTTGTTAAAGAACAGCAAATCGCAATCTCGATGCAGACCTCGTCCTCTGGACCAGGTATATAGATGATATTTTCTTCATCTGGCAGGGAGACGAGACATCACTGCAGTGTTTTATCAGTTACATTAACAACAATAAACATAATCTTCAATTTACCACCCATTTTAGCAAAGCACAAGTGACATTTCTTGACCTCAATATCATAATTGCGGACAATCAGATCCACACCAATACCCACCATAAGTCTGTGGATGTAAATAGTTTTATTTTGGCCACCAGTGGACACCATCCTGACTGGCTTAATAGCATCCCAGTAAGCCAGTTTCAAAGTATTAAATGGAACTGCTCAAGAGATGATGATTACACACAACAAGGGCACAGATTGAGGATGCAACTGCAAGAAAAATGGTACGATCCAATAAAAATAGATCAAGCATTCAATAAATTTAAGACAGTGGAGAGAGATCAATTGCTACAATACAAGGACAATACAGTAGAAAAAAACAAGGACTTGTATTTTGTCACAGATTTCAGTAGTCAAGCCTATCGTGTTAGACAGATCATCAATAAACACTGACCAGTATTACTCCAGGAACATACTTTAGTGGAAGTACTACCAAATGCCCCTATAGTAGGATTCCGTATAGCAGCTGACCTCAAAACCAAATTAGTTAGGAATCACATAGCTCCAACTAAACAACACAAGCTACTCTTACCGGTTTATGGAGCAACCAGAAAGAAGCTAACAAAGGAGGGTTCTATTTTTGTGGACAATGCACAGTTTGTACCACTACTGGGAAAAGGGCCACAAAACCACTACGTACTATCATTTCAACATCCAATGGATTCAAATGGACCATTAGGGACAACATGACCTGTCATAATAAGGGGGTCATCTACATAATTGAATGCCCATGTAAAAAGCAGTATATAGGTCGCACCATTCGTCCCTTAAAAATAAGATTAGGTGAACATATACGCAATATCAAGGCTGGATGCGAAGAGCATCCTATTTCCCTACATTTCAGACAGTTCCATAGTGCAGACCCCATGAGAATAAATTTTGCCGCATTGAAATCAGTAGTACCGAACTGGAGGGGGGGTGATCATATTAAACAGATCAACAGAGAAGAATTGAGGGCTATAATCACCATGGACACCCTGGCCCTCAAAGGTCTAAATATAGACAATGAGGTCAGGTCAATCATCTGTGACTGATCAATACGTCACATTACACCTGAAGGTGCACACTTATGGACACAGATACTGGTAGATGCTTCATGTTCATATGGGGTTTTTACTTATATACTGGTGATAGTTACAACGATTCTGAGTGTTGATTTGTTATTTTATTTGTGCATTAGTGCTAGGTGGTAGATTACATTTAATTCAGAGCATGAGCAATCGGACATCCACAATACTATACATAGGATTTATTATTACAGAGACACATCCTACTTAATCCACAATATAGTAAACCATTGCAATATACTTGCCACTACACATAGACCGAATCATCTATTCAGCATTATGAGTCCATACCATTAACATTAGCAGCAGAGGAATACTGAATATAACACATTACTTGCTGTGTCATGTCCATGTATTTTTTTTTTCATTGATTTACCATTGTCCTATTAATCCATCTATTATTGATCTATCTATTATTAATTAATTTATGTGCAACAGACACATTAAAATTGACCAACAAACCCAATCAATACACAGGACCACTCGTATTTAACAATTTATGACCACTCATGTTAACCTAACATACCCGGTTTTGCATTATTTTGAGATACTGATCTACATCTGTCCCATTAATTAATGACAGTACACTATACAATGGCTAGTTAGCAATTGAGCAACAGCCACTGCCTGCGGTCACTATTAGGAATATACTCTTCCTCATAGTGGATACAGATATGCCATTAGAGGTTGCATGTCCACTAGAACCATTGAATGAGTGAGCATGTCACAGACCAATCACAAGGATTGATAAAGACCAATCAAAATGAAGGCGGGGACTAATCAAACATTGAAAACCCCCGCTCACCTAACAATCATAACTACTACTCCCAGAGGAAGGTCGAAACGCATTGGAGAGACATCAAGCACCCATTGATTGTACCCCTGGCATATTCCCTATATATCACACCATTTGAAGTCACTGTTACTGAGACCCGTATCAGAGCTGACTGAGCGACACCACGTGACCAACGCGTCACACACAGCAACCAGGAAGTACCCAGGAACAAGAAGGACAGAGAAGGGCAACTGGAATCACCGGACAGAAGACTTGCAGTGTGTGCAGGAGGAGAAGGGATCTGGCCACACACAGCGGCAGGACAGCAGGTAAGTCTCCGTCAGTGGAGGGGCAAGCAGGACAAGATTGGGAATGATCGCATTAGGTGATTCCCCTCCCCAGACAGGGGTCTGCAAGGTGACAGAGTGACATTGTAGGGTACAGCCTTTCAGTAGGCGTACCGCTCACTCCACCCACAGTCTGCACCACCCCAGTCCAGAGACACTGCTCCTTAACCCAAGTGGTTCTCCACCATCCTGAACAGGAGATCCCTTTAACATCCACCCGCACCAGCCACTTTCAAGCTCACCTAACCTTTCCACTCTATACATATCATCTATATCAAGACTGCATTGATTGGAAGTGATAGCGGGACACCGCTATTTTTCTTCCCATACATATTATTCAATACTGAACTTCCATACCCAGGAAGGGTCTCAGCACAGCAAGTGAAGTGTGATCATTGCAATTTATGACTTTGTTGTTACCTCTGTGTTAACAAGCACTTTTTTCATTCATTACTTTCATCCCCGTTCCATTTTTATCCTGATGATGATTTTGCACAATTGATTAATCCTATTTGTCATTTAAAGTCGTGATTTGATTAATAAGCAACTGTTCTTTTACGAGTATATGCAATGCATTTGAGAACCTAGTAAAGCATAATTTTCTCAAACAGATAAGACAGGTGGTGATGATTATTACATCAATTACATCCTATCAATTAGTGACATATTTAATTATATTAGTAATATCTATGCACCATACAGGTTCAGATTGGTTGAGCGCTGATCCATTTTTATGACATTTGTTAAATACATGTAAAAATATTACATTAGTACATTGACCATTGGTTAACTTACAGCAATATTATAATGAAAACATAGGGAGCTATTAGAGACAAAGACAAAAAAGAAAGAAAAACATGAATTTATTGTGCAAACTATTTTTTGCAAATATCAAAAAATAAGCAAAAAAGTGACAATATTAATTGATGTTGTGCAAATGAAACACAATTGTTTTCTAAATAACAAAGCTTTCCCCATTTATTTGAATACCCTATTCATTTCAATGGGGTTTGTGAATGCTGCATGCAGAAGTACCATTAAATTAATAGATTTATTGTAATTAGTGGGCAAAACTGCAGCAACTATTCAGAATTGTTTAAACCAATGTCAGTATAAATTAATGCAGACTCTATAGGTGTTTGATTAAAGCAGAGCCAGTGTGGGAAATAACTATTGGCAATCTGGATGTTGGGGAGTAACATTCATTGATTTTAGATAACACTAGCCCAGTTTGTCTGCCACTGGGGCTGGTGGAGAAATTTGGGAGTGATCAGCTACACATTTTTAATTTTTAATTTGTTTTAGGTGTATTAGCTGCACATTTTAATAGCTGATTAATTTCAACTGGGTTTCCAACATTGACAAAAAAAGAATGAATGGGTAATGAATGATACAAATGTCTATATAGGCATAATTTTTTTCTTACCTACTGTATCTCACTGGTTCTGAAGCAAAAATGAATATCTGTAACCATTGATATACATGGCTATTTACTAAATCGATCTTGATTTTATCTGTTCTATATAATGCCCTATACTATACACAGACACTGGTGATTTCAGTGAGTTACAGATATGTAAGAAGTTGTTATTTGTAGGTTGTGTTTTGGATTAATAGATCAGATAATGAGAAAATTAGCATGTTAATGTAGTTCTAAATATAGAAATTGTAATTGCTAATTCTTTTTTTTAAATATATACTTTACAGCTTACACACAATATACCGTCTTTGTATGTAATATTGTTATCATAATCAAAGTGTATGTATGTATATGGTAGCCATTTACCATTTTTTGTAATAAGATATATATACACCTTAAGAAGCTGAGGCACTCAGATTCTTAGAATAATACACAAGGTGGTATATATTAACGTCTCAGTTTTATAACTGTCCTCAGAATAAACTGAAATGTTAATATATACCACCTTGTGTATTATTCTATGATCCTGAGTGCAGCACCTTCTTAAGGTATTATTGGTTGTCTATTTGTGGTGGCACCGGACCAAGCTATTTGGATTCTTTTCGAGTGCCAGTCCTTGGTATTTATATATATATATATCTAATAGATATACCACTCTCGGGTGTACAGTCATGCTATGATATACACATGCTTTGGAGTGTGTTGTGACCACCCAAGGCATGTGTGTATCAGAGCGTGACCTTACACCCAAGAGTGGTATATCTATCATATAGAATGGCCACTGTTGTTACAAAATAGTTCTACATGGAGATGATGTACAGTAGGGTGACACAATAACAAAATAGTGCAAATTAGGCTGTTTGATCTGAATTATAATTAATGATAAACATTCAACTGGATAAAAGTATAAGCGAATAAAACAGTTGAACATTCAGAATAGGTTGTTTAAACAGTTGAACATTAATAACTACTTTCTCTTTAAAAGTGGTTCATTTTAGAAAGAAGACATGTTGAACAGTGAACTGTACTGGCAGAAAGTGGTTAATGTTTCTTCAGGCTCAAGGTTGCATGTCAACTCACTCTTTGCTGTGCTGGATTCTGAAATTGCTGCTCAGGTAACTTAATTTTAAGTTCTTTGAATAGATCATAATTTGTATCAGTCAATCTTTGGTGTTGATTGATGTCAGGTCCAGTTATGTAGTAATTTTTTTTTATTTTGTTATTTTTTTCTTACTGTTTACACTTGTGGAGTGATACCGCTGTGGCTTTGTGAAGAGGTTTTGATCATAGTGGAAAATAGATTAGGTCTGAGATGTGCGGTCATGTGATCTTGTGTGTCTATATACATATATATATATATATATATATATATGATAATCAATGCTATAAATAAAAGTAATGAACTATTCTGAATAGACATATAGATGATAGATCAGTAGATAGATAGACAGATAGATAGATATATAGATAGATAGATAGATAGATAGATAGATAGATAGATAGAACACTCATTGGATTTTTCAAATTTAAACTGGCTTTCGTTTTCTGTGAGATGGTACCAAAAAGTAAAAAACTTCTCTTTATTGTCTTAAGATCTAAATTTTACTAAAGTAAATGTAATTAGAATGACCAACTTCAAGAACAACCTGGACCTAATTTAGACATAAGTAAAACTCTGGAGACAAAAATGCCCTTTAGTTAAATATATATATATATATATATATATATATATATATATATATATTTTAATAGGATCAAGAAGTGCTACTGATATATGTCAAATAGGGCATAAAAACAAGCAATGTTCAAATGTCCAACAAGTTTTTGCACTGTTCTTTTCTTTATGCTTCTTTTACTTGTAGATTTTCAACATGAAAAAAAGACAAAAAGACAAAATCTGTGTAGACTTCTCAAATGTTCTTACTCAATTCACAAACATGTGTGGAGATTTATCTTCAAAAACAACACCAAATGTGTAGTTTCCCCCCAAACATGTGGTTTTTTAAAATATTAAATATATCTTACTCACTTAATATTTAAACATGCTCATCAAGGTATACTCAATGGAACACACAATTTATTCAAGAAATGGCATTCCCTACTCACATAACTGGAGCATAACTTCCTCCTATAACGGTATCTTTCTTGATATTCTCCACAGGTCTCACATGCAATGATCACACTGTTATTGTGCAGCAAAAAATTTATTCAATTTAAAACATAAAAACACAATTTTTTCATAAAAACACCAAAATGATACAGAATCAGTCAACAGGTTTGTGTTCTCCAGAAAAAGGGGGTAATAGAGTGCTTAAAATGATAAGTTGTATAGCTGCCTGGATCAACAATACAGTCACTTAAAAATACCTCCAATATTCCAGGGGTTCAAAAACTCTGGTCCTCTCTGATTGCACAGTACCAAGCAGCCATTGCGTTTCGAACAAGTCTTTCTCAAGGCAACAATGGGGACTGTGCCATACTCTCCTATTTATACTATCCATTAGGGCGGAACTGGAACTTACATGGTAATCAATCCAAAATTACATACCATACATCATAAAAACTCCTAATCAAATCATACCATATGATAGACAAGCCCTTACCCCATATAAAGAACATCCACCACAGGACCGGTGGTCTGAAGCTAAATCAGCAGGTTAGTTACAAGCATGGACTCCTGGAATCTATGAATGCCATTACCTACGTGACCGTAAGTATCTGCATTCCATATGATGGAGCACAGGCCGGAAATACTATTATCTAGATGCAATTCAGTATATCAGAAAGCCAGAAGTGTATAGTAAAAGGTATATACATTCCAAATCATGGAATGCAAAATGAAACTAACATGCTAACTCCTCCCTAAGGACACAAAGTTATAAGAAACAGGATTCATTGCTTTTAAACTAGTTGAACACTAGAAAAACTATATAAAACTCTTAAAAATCACACCTATTATCATCCATTAAAATAAGAATACAAATCTTAAAATGATTAAAAAAACACTTTAACTCAAAGTCAGCATTTAAACCTCCAGGTGTCAGTGTTTGTAATTTAAATATCCACTGCATCTCTGCTTGGGCAAGGATACCCTCAATATGTCTGTCCTTCCAATTGGATTTTATGTTTTGTATCCCCATAAACCCAATCAAATCTTTAGTTGAACAGTTATGGGATACTCTAAAATGTTCTGACAGGGTATGCGTATTAAGCTCTTTCCTGACATTTCTAATATGCTCCGCTAGACAACTTTTTAAGGACCTAGATGTATGTCCTATATACATCAAACCACATCTACACTCCAATAAATATATGACATTCACTGTATGACAGGTAATAAAGCTATTAATTCTGTATTCTTCATATTTTACTATAAAATTTTAAATTTTTATTTTAGATGCAGAGATTGTTTTATATGCAATGCAATCACCGCATCTATGAAACCCCTTTGTGTGTATAGGGTTCAGGGTCTGATATGGTAGTGCACTTCTAACAAGATTATCTTTGAGATTAGCTGCTCTACGATATATAAAAATTGGTTTATTAGGGATAATATCTTTCAAAACAGGATCTTTTAAAAGAATGTCCCAAAATTTCCTAATTTTCTTTTCTACATTCTTAATATCTGAACTAAAACCGGAAATATAAGCACATTCTGTATTCATGTTCATCCTTTCTTTTCTAGTTCCCTTTAAAATGCTTTTTCTATCCATTGAAATTACTTCTGTTTTTACCCTTTCTATATATCCAGGATCATATCCCTTAGCTGTAAATTTCTTCCCCACTTCCAAAATGTGTGTTCTGGAATGAGAGTCATCACTACAGTTCCTTTTTAACCTGATAAATTAGCATTTGGGCATCCCCTTCAGCCAATTAGGGTGATGATTACTACTCTTGGGGATATAGCTACTCGAATCTGTGAGTTACTATATCCTTTGGTATGAAGTATTTTTCCTTCAATATATAGAGTTAAGTCGAAAAAATTAACACAATTCTGGCTAATGTCATATATAAGTAATATTTTTATCATTCCCATTTAGCTGCTCACAAAAAGATTTTAGTTCCCATTCTGATCCTCTCTAAATAAATATCACATCATCAATAAATCTGTGCCAGGATATCAAGCTCGCACCTGTCTCTTTCCATACCAAGTCATTTTTCCAATGGGCCATAAACAGATTTGCATATGCAGGTGCGAACTTGGTACCCATAGCCATACCAACCCTTTGTATGTAATAACTACCTTCGAAAAAGAAGTAGTTATTATTTAAAATAAATTAAACTCCTTCTAGGATAACATTTCTTATTCCCTCTGTTAAATCTGTATATGATAAATACCATTTCAATGCCTCTAACCCATCCTGGTGATCTATCACCGTATACAGTGATGTAACATCAGCAGTTACCAAATACATATTGTCAGTTACCTCTATATTTTCAAGTTTTTGATAATATCCAATGTATCCTTAATATATGATTTCATATTTTTAACCAAGCGCTGTAGATAAAAATCTATAATCTCTGAGAGATTAGTCATCAGACTACCCATTCCTGCTGTTATAGGACATCCAGGTGGTGCAGTAGTCTTCTTTTGGACTTTTGGCAATGTATAAATAACTGTGGTGTTTGGATTCTCCACATTTAAATAATCAAACTATTATAAACTCCTACTTTCATATACTTCTTGAGGAACTTCAAGAAGTTGCTTTTAATTCTATTAGTGGGATCTCCTTTTAGTTTTTGATAAGTTCCATCTTTATTTACTGTTCTTCAATTTCTTTAATGTAATCATGTTTATCTAATACAACCACTGCTCCTCCCTTATCACAGGGTTTAATAAAACAATGGATGGATCTTTTTTTAATGTTTTTATAGCCTCTCTTTCTTTTATTTATTTATTATTTTTTATTAGTCTTATGTTTTTCTTTTTCAGAATATTTAAATCTACAACAACTGACTTGATAAAGCAATCTATCATTCCTCTTTTTACATGCAATGGGTAGAGAGTAGATTTTTTCCTAAAAATAGTTCCTTCTAACGCCATTGTATTATCTACTTTATCCTTTTTCATCTTAAAACATTTCTTTAAAGTTAATATACAAATTTATGTACATCAACAAACATTTTAAAAATAATCTATATCATAGAATGGGTAAACTTCAGGCCTTTTCTCAGTATTTTCTCTTCCACATCTGTATGACTTTTTATACTTAAATTAAAAATGTTTACATCCTCTGTTTATTCTGTTCATTGTGAAATTTCTCACATATCTTTTTCCGTTCCCTTTTTTTCTTTTTCCCTCCTCGTTTTCCTCTTAACTTTCTTATTTTACTATTCCTAATTAGAAGGTGGGTCAAGTCCTGAATTCCTTTCATCTCCCTAAAAAAGGGGCACCCATAGGATAGTTATCTGCCCTTAATATGTCTAACCTATTGGATTGATTTAATGGGGGTCTGTAGTCTCTTCTATAGTATTGGTTCTCCCTTCTATATGATCTTCTTGGATACACACACTCATCTCTATCATATTTCTGAAATTTATTATTGTAATTGCTATATGTATTAGTCCAATTTGTTTCCATATCCTCATTATACTGCTTATTTGTTGAACCTGAATATTTGGGATTCAGAAACATTTTTTTCTCCCCAAAATGCAACTTTTTTTCAGTAATATTCTTACTAGGGGTACTGAAATCTTCCCATTCTAGTCCTCATATATTAGAGCTGTCTTTTTTATCTTGATCTTTCTTAGATTTTGTTCTTTGATGATTTCTTAAGTATTCTTTTTTCCCAATTTTTAAAGAAGGCATGGTCTCTCTTAAACTTTTTTTTGCTTTTTCGCTATTAATTCCTTAGTATTTTTATACATTTTTAGTTCTATATCTTTCTCCAAAATTACAAACTCTGTTAAACTGTCAAACAGTTGTACCAAAGTCTGCAGTACTTCTATTCTCTCATTAATGATTCTTAATTTTTCTCTAATTTCCTTCAGGATATGGTTAATAAGAGAGAAAGAACAAGTATTCAATATATTACTCCATTCTGTCTTAAAATCTTCACTAGCATCATGAAAGGTGGGTAATTTCTATATCCTCAAACCCTTAGGGATGATTATGTCAGATAAATATTTTTATAGAGTAGCCACATCCCACCACAGCTTATTTTCTTTCAATAGTAACATACTTAGACTCTCCATCACTGTTTCCAAATCATCATCTGTAGTTTCTGGTAATATTAAACTATTGTTGGTATAAAAAATATCCTTAACATTTTCTTCTCTACTTTTTACATGATTGAACATAATGCTGCATTTAGCAAACTCCAAGTTTTGAGAAAAATTGAGACTATATACATTTTATAGGAAGGAAATGCCTGGGCACAAAATGGTATGCAATAGCTCCAATCCTGCACTTATCTTGCCCAAAATACAAGAAAAGTTATATACAGTATATAATTAGATTTTTGAATAGGATCAAAGAGCGCTCCCGATATATATTTCAAAAAGGGCATAAAAACAAGCAATATTCAAATGTCCAACTAGCCTTTGCACTGTTCTTTTCTTTTCCTTTTTGCTTCTTTTACTCATAGATTTTCAACATGAAACAAAGAAAAAAAATCTTTGCAGACTCCTCAAATGTTCTTACTCATTTCACAAACATCTGATGACTGATCTCTCAGGGATGATAGATTTTTATCTACAGCTCGTGGTTAAAAATATGAAATGGATATTATCAAAAACTTGAAAATATAGAGGTAACTGACAATACGTATTTGGTAACTGCTGATGTTACATCACTGTATACGGTGATAGATCACCAGGATTGGTTGGAGGCATTGCAATTGTCTTTATCACGTACTGATTTAACAGAGGGAATAAGAAATGTTATCCTAGAAGGAGTTTAATTTATTTTAAATAATTACTTCTTTTTTGAAGGTAGTTATTACATACAAAGGGTTGATACGGCTATGGGTACCAAGTTCGCACCCTCACACACAAATCAGTTTATGGCACATTGGGAACAAGACTCGGTATGGAAAGAGGCGGGTGCAAGCTTGGTAGTCTGGCACAGATTTATCGACAATGTGATATTTATTTGGAGAGGATATTGGAACTGAAATCTTTTTGTGAGCAGCTAAATCGGAATGATGAAAATATTACACTTATATTTGACATTAGCCAGAATTGTGTTAATTTTATGGACTTAACTATATAATGAAAGAAAAATACTTCATACCAAAGGATATAGTAAACCCACAGATTTGAATAGCTATATCCCCAAGAGTAGTAATCATCACCCTAATTGGCTGAAGGGGATCCCCAAAGGCCAATTTATCAAGTTAAAAAGGAACTGTAGTGATGACTCTCATTCCAGAACACAAATGTTGGAAAGGGGGAAGAAATTTACAGCTAAGGGATATGATCCTGGATATATAGAAAGGGTAAAAACAGAAGTTATTTCAATGGATAGAAAAAGCATTTTAAAGGGAACTAGAAAAGAAAGGATGAATATGAATACAGAATGTGCTTATATATTTCCGGTTTTAGTTCAGATATTAAGTATGTAGAAAAGAATATTAAGAAAAATTGGGACATTCTATTAAAAGATCCTGTTTTGAAAGATATTATCCCTAATAAACCAATTTTTATATATCATAGAGCAGCTAATCTCAAAGATAATCTTGTTAGAAGTGCACTACCATATCAGACCCTGAACCCTATACACACAAAGGGGTTTCATAGATGCGGTGATTGCATTGCATATAAAACAATCTCTGCATCTAAAACAAAAATTACAAATTTTATAGTAAAATGTGAAGAATATAGAATTAATAGCTTTATTACCTGTCATACGGCGAATGTCATATATTTATTGGTGTGTAGATGTGGTTTGATGTATATAGGACATACATCTAGGTCCTTAAAAAGTTGTCTAGGGGAGCATATTAGAAATGTCAGGAAAGAGCTTAATACGCATACCCTGTCAGAACATTTTAGAGTATCCCATAACTGTTCAACTAAAGATTTGATTGAGTTTATGGGGATACAAAACATAAAATCCAATTGGAAGGACAGACATATTGAGGGTAACCTTGCCCGAGCAGAGATGCAGTGGATATTTAAATTACAGAAAAGCATTTTAAAGGGAACTAGAAAATAAAGGATGAATATGAATACAGAATGTGCTTTTATTTCCGGCTTTAGCACAGCTATTAAAAATGTAGAAAAGAATATTAAGAAATATTGGGACATTCTTTTAAAAGATCCTGTTTTGACAGATATTATTACTAATAAACCAGTTTTTATATATCGTAGAACAGCTAATCTCAAAGATAATCTTGTTAGGAGCGCACTACCATATGAGACCCCAAACCCTATACGAACAAAGGGGTTTCATAGATGTGGTGATTGCATTGCATGTTTAAAGATCCCTGCATCTACAACAAAAATTACAAAATTTATAGTAAAAGGTGAAGATTATAGAATTAATAGCTTTATTACCTGTCATTTCTTAAATAGATTGTGTCTTCCATTGCGTAAAGATACCTGGATGAGCACATTTAAATATTGGTGTTAAGTGAGTAAGATATGAATAAAGGGTGGTGAACCGCGCTCACTGATATGACTGTGGGGGTGGATTGAGGCAGGAGGGAGAGGGAAAGAGTAATGGGGGGGGAAGAGAGGTGGGGGGAGGGGATGTGTGTGTATCTGGAGGTATGGGGGTAGGGGGTGTAAGAGTGCTGCGCCTGTGGTAGAAGTACCTGTTCCTACCTAGTTTAGAGACTGGTAAAAGCTGGGTAAGGCGCACTCTCTATATGGTGGGGCAGTGTGTAAAGTGCTTGGGTAAGAGTGATCTGTATGACAGAGAGACGTAGACAGTGGTGTTGGGTCAAGGTAATTTTATTGGTTTAAGGTAGGAAGGCACAATGCTACTAGAGGGTAATTGACCCAGGAGCAGTGGGGGGAAGAGCAGGATGGGTGCACGGGGGGGAAGGTGGGTAGACCCTTTTAGGGGGCTCCTTTTCCGTGCAGTTCTGGACCAGCACGTTGTCCCTGCTGGACCTTTGGTCGACAGTCTTAACGCCCGTCACAGTGTAGGTGGAAGTCTGGTAAGGATAGATGATGTGGCGGCGTCCCGCAATTTGTACAACTTACCTACTGGTAGGTGCCTGTGTAGGCATTGCGATTTGGGGGTGGTGGTCGGCAGTCTCTGATGGTATACAGTGGCAGGTTAGATGGCCGTTCTTGTTGTGCTGCAGCTACTGGTATGGCTGTGCCCCATGATGGTGGCACAGTTGGTCTTGTTTGCGCTGGCAGGGTGGGTCAGCGTGGTGGATGGAGACTGGCTGGATGCGCAGGCTGCGGCAGGTCGGCGTCTCCGTGTTTGGGATGCGGGCCGGTACTTGCGTGTGTGCCACATCGTGCAGCGGGACGGCCGGGTGAGGCTGTTCGGATGAGTGATGCCGTGTGTGTGCAGTGAACGCCGGCTCCTCGTGGTTCCTGCGGCTGTTAGCGCCCAATGTGGGGCGGGGGCGGGGAGGCTGAGAGCCAGGCGTGTCACGGTCACAAGGCGGGGGTGCCGCTCGCCGGAGGTGCTGGCAGCTCCTTGTGATCAGCGGTCACTGGGACAGCAGGGGGGTTCTTCAGCAGGAAAGAAGGTTTCCAGGACATGATGGTAGGTGTGTGTCTCCAACGCATTTCGGCTGTGCCTTAATCATCGAGGTTACTGTTACATGGTGCAGCAGTGTTTTAAAGGTTGGTGTGGAGGTGGGTGTGTACGGAATTGGCCAATGGGGGGGAGGTGTGTGTGCACTGGGCGTGGTCAGGAGTTGATGGCAATCTGGAGGTGTTCTGTTGTTGGAGGCCAATGGGATATTGCCGGATGGAAAAGGGTAATGACAGGTGTGTGGGCGGGCTTAATGATGAGTGTGCAGGTCTGTGGGAGGTGACGCTCTGGGGAGCGGAGTGTAGCGTGGTGGCAATGGTTAATAACAGAGGGTGATCGGACATGATAGGGAAAGTTGGTGTGGCGATATGGGCGATGTCATGTGACCACTGGGTGTAGCCTGGGTGTGTAAGGGTGACGGGGTTAAATGACGTGGTGGTAAAGGTTAATAGCAGGGGGTGATCGGACATGGTCTGGGGAGTTGCTGTGACGATAAGGGCGAAGTCGTGTATCAAATGGGTGTTATCTGGGTGTGCAAGGGTTAAGGGGTAACGTGGGGATGTAGGGGTAGTGAAGTGTGGTGGATGTGTGGGATGATGGCGCCGGGGGTTCAGCCGGTCGCACAGGGGGTGGCTGGTGGAGGGGAGTGCGGGTGGGTCATGGTAGGTGGTGATGGGTGTGTGTGGTGTGCTGCGTTCCGGTGTGATTGTGTGTTAGTGTATGGGCTCAACGGGTACTGTATATGGTGTGGTTGTGTGGTGTTGGAGGAGGATAACTGGACTGGGGGAATTCATTGGGAAATGAGGTTGTGGACAGTCATGCAGATATGGGGTGGTATATTGACATGTGGGTAAGTTGCTATAGTGCGGAGGTGGTTCTGGATGGTGCAGGTGTCACTGTCGAGTGGATGGGCTGGGGGGGGTGTTGGGGATGTAGCGGGTCGGTGCGGTAGTGAAGGGGGGCTGGTGACTGGGTGGTATGGTTGTGGGGACATGTGTGTGTGTGATATGGGTGTCGAAAGGGGGCTAAGTGTGGTTTTTGGGGTGTAAACGGCGTGTGAAGGGGGAGGGGTGCTGGAAGTGGGTCAGAAACGAGAGGAGGTGTGTGATATAGCAAGAGGAGGGGGGGGGTTCGGGGGTATTATTTACTAATGACAGACTTGATCTCGTTGTCGATGTTCAGACCACTGGGTGCCAGGGTACGAAGTGTGATTATCCATTTGAGTTCTTCCTTGTTGAGTATTCTTGTGTGATCCCCTCCTCTCCAGTTCCTTTGTATGTGTCTGATCCCTATGAATTGTAGACCAGTGATGTTGCTCTGGAGATGTTCGAGGAAGTGTACTGGTATGTTATGACTGTCTGCTTTGTTAATGATATTTCTGAGGTGTTCCTTGATTCTGGTATGTAATGGTCTGATGGTTCTCCCTACATACTGCTTGTTGCATGGGCACTGTATGAGGTAGATCACATTTTTAGTGTGACATGTGATGTGTTCCCGTATCTTGTAGGTGGTGCCCGTCTGTGTGGAGGTAAAGGATGTGGTGGGTTTTGTACTCCTATAGTTTAGATTGGTGCAATTGGAGCATGTCCCGCAGTGGTAAAAGCCTCCCTTCAGTGTACCTTTGTCTATTGTGGTCTGTGTGTGTATTGATGGGGGAATGTGGTTCGTGACTAGCTTTTTGTGTATGTTCGGTGCTTTCTTGTAGATTACTCTGGCTCTGGGTGGTAGTATATGTGTTAGTGTTTCGTCTTTTTGTAGAAGTTGCCAATGTTTGTTTATTATTTTCTTGATGTCGTGGGCGTGGGTGTTATATTGTGTGATGAAAGCAGGGTGGTCATATGTCGTTGAAGTGTGCGGTTTATATTCGAGAAGTGGTGCCCTTGATTCTTCTGCTACTTTATCCATTGTGTCTTGTAGTGTGGGTATGTGATAAGCTTTATCTGCAAATTGTTGTTTAAGAGTTTCTCCCTGTGATATGTAGTCTGTTAGTCTGGTGCAGTTTCTTCTGAGTCTTTTGAATTGTCCTATGGGGATGTTGTTGAGCCAGTTGGGGTGGTGACCGCTACTCGATAAGATGTAGCTATTGACGTCGACTGGTTTTTGGAAGGTCTTTGTGTGTATTTGTCCGTTGTGTATGAATATCTGTAGGTCTAGAAAGTTTACCGAGGTTTTGCTATAGTCTGTGGTGAATCGGAGATTTTTGTTGTTATTGTTAATGTAGTTGATGAATTCTAGCAGTGTGGATTCTGGTCCTTTCCATATGCAAATGATGTCGTCTATGTATCTCCTCCAGAGGACCAAGTTTGCCTGCCAGTCATGACCTGTCCATATGTGGGAATCCTCCCACCGGCTCATGAACAGGTTAGCATAACTGGGGGCAAACTTGGTCCCTATTGCGGTCCCTGTTTGCTGAAGGTAGAAGTTATTGTTGAACCAAAAGTAATTATGTGTGAGGATGTAGTCTATGCCTTGCAGGATGAATGCTGTTTGTAGTGGGTCCATGGAGTCATCTTGTTGGAGGTAGTGTCGGGTGCTGTCCAATCCGTGTTGGTGGTCTATGATGGTGTAAAGTGAGGTGACGTCACTGGTGACGAGCCAGTAGTCATCGCCCCAGGGTGTCTTTTCTAGTGTCTTGAGGATGTCCGTTGTGTCTTTCAGATGTGATTGTTGTTGTTTGACATATGGTTGGAGGAAGTGATCGATGTATTCAGAAAGGTTAGAGGAAATGGAGTTAATGCCTGAGATGATGGGTCTGCCGGGTGGGTGAGTTGTGTTCTTATGGATTTTGGGGAGATAGTAGAAAACGGGGATGACTGGGTGAGGGTTGTGTAGATAGTTGTGTTCCTGTTTGGAGAAGATGCCTGAAGTGCTACCAGTTGTCAGAATGCGTGAGAGTTCTTGGTTGAAGTTGTGTGTGGGGTCTGTGCGTAGAACTTTGTAGGTATTGGAGTCTCTGAGGATGTGGAGGGATTCTGTTATGTAGTCTGCTTTGTCCAGTAGTACTATTCCTCCTCCCTTGTCTGCGGGTTTAATGATGAGATCATGGTTGTTTCTTAGGTTGTTGAGTGAAGCCAGCTCTTTTTTGGTGAGGTTATTGTTGTGGTGTTTAGTGGGGGTGTTCAGTTTGTTGATGTCTTCCATCACTAGGTGTTCAAAGGTATGTATTAAGTGTCCCTTGAGGTGGCTAGGGAAAAATTTGGAAGGTGGTCTAAGTGTGGTGTGTTTGAAGCGGTCTGTTGTGGTGTCCTGTATGGGGGGGTTGTTCGCGAAGAATTTTTTGAGGGTCCACTTGCGGACAAACCTGTTTAGGTCTAAATAAGTTTCGAATTTGTTGAGTTTGTTGTTGGGGGCAAATTTGAGGCCTTTGTTCAGTAGTAACTTGTCACTATCTGTAAGTGTCTGGCTGCTTAAATTGAAGATTCCTTTGGTGTCGGTAGTGGTGGTGTGTGAGACGAGGGGGGGTTTGGGTTTGGTTGTTTGACCTCCTCTGCAGCCTTGTCTCATTGGTCTAGTTTTCTTTTCATTCGTGTTGCAGTGGTGCTTGTTGTGTTTTGGCAGGTGCGGCTAACTGCCTCCAGTTCTAAAAAATGGAGTGCCCATTCGTTTTCTTGGTTGTTTGATTTGGTGCTGGTGTCCTGGGATGGGTGTAGGTGTTCTGTGTAAAGTATGGTGTTCTGTTGCTGGTCTGCTGTTGGTGGGATGATGTGTGTTGACCCTCTATGTGTGTTTACCCACCCTTGTTCTATTGAATGTCTTGCCAGGTTTTCGTAGTTCTCTGTGTCGGATGGATCCTCTATGTCATTTATACTGAAGGAGATATCCGTGTCGGAGTCTGTGTCTGGATCTACGTGTTCTAGCTGTGTTTGTGTTGCGTCGGTGATTTGGGATTTGTGGATTTTGGTCATGTACTGCTGGTATGTCAGGTTCAGCTTTTTGTAGATAGGTGAGTTCAGGGTGATCCTGTGGTTGAGCCTGGTGTGGTGGGTGTTGTGGCTCCTTTTATAATCTGGCTGTGTGTTGGTCTGAAAGGGAGGGTTTGGGTGTTTCTGTTTGTTGTGGGATTTGGGGCTGTTGCATTTGTCTCTGATGATTTTTGCTTTCTTCTTTTCTATGATCAGTTCCTCACTTTTGTGGAGCTTCTGTCTCGTGAGGGTGACTAGGTTTTTGAATTCTTCCTCCCGCTTGTATGGTTCTAGTGCAATGTCGAGATCGGTTATTTGTGTTTCCAGGGCTTGGAGTTCTTGTCCGTGTGTGTCTATGATGAGTTGTATGAGCTGTGTGGAGCAGTCATGGAGAATTTTGTTCCATTTGGACATAAAATCAGGGTTGTCTGTGTTATGGGTTGGTGCTTTGTGGATAGTGAGACCTTTTGGTGTAATGTTATGTTTGAGGTACCATTGAAGAATGTGTGAGTCCCACCAGATTTTGGATTCTCTTGTTGTGAGTTTCTCTAGTTGTAGGTATGTACTGCAGAATGATGAGCTGTTGGATTGTAGCTTAACTCTGTGTTCTAGTTCTGCAAGTAGGTGGTTGGCCCTATCTAGTCTAGTCTCTCTGAGGTCGAAAATGCCCATGTGTGTGTCAAGTATAAGTAGTCTCGGGTAATGTGGTGATGAAGCAGGGGCATGTGCTGCGGTTCGAGGTACTGCAAAGGACGTGAATAAAGGGTGGTGAACCGCGCTCACTGATATGACTGTGGGGGTGGATTGAGGCAGGAGGGAGAGGGAAAGAGTAATGGGGGGAGAGAGGTGGGGGGAGGGGATGTGCGTGTATCTGGAGGTATGGGGGTAGGGGGTGTAAGAGTGCTGCGCCTCTGGTAGGAGTACCTGTTCCTACCTAGTTTAGAGACTGGTAAAAGCTGGGTAAGGCGTGCTCTCTATATGGTGGGGCAGTGTGTAAAGTGCTTGGGTAAGAGTGATCTGTATGACAGAGAGACGTAGACGGTGGTGTTGGGTCAAGGTAATTTTATTGGTTTAAGGTAGGTAGGCACAATGCTACTAGAGGGTAATTGACCCAGGAGCAGTGGGGGGAAGAGCAGGATGGGTGCACGGGGGGGAAGGTGGGTAGACCCTTTTAGGGGGCTCCTTTTCCGTGCAGTTCTGGACCAGCACGTTGTCCCTGCTGGACCTTTGGTCAACAGTCTTAATGCCCGGCACAGTGTAGGTGGAAGTCTGGTAAGGATAGAATTCATCAACTACATTAACAATAATGACAAAAATCTCCGATTCACCACAGACTATAGCAAAACCTCGGTAAACTTTCTAGACCTACAGATATTCATACACAACGGACAAATACACACAAAGACCTTCCAAAAACCAGTCGACGTCAATAGCTACATCTTATCGAGTAGCGGTCACCACCCCAACTGGCTCAACAACATCCCCATAGGACAATTCAAAAGACTCAGAAGAAACTGCACCAGACTAACAGACTACATATCACAGGGAGAAACTCTTAAACAACAATTTGCAGATAAAGCTTATCTCATACCCACACTACAAGACACAATGGATAAAGTAGCAGAAGAATCAAGGGCACCACTTCTTGAATATAAACCGCACACTTCAACGACACATGACCACCCTGCTTTCATCACACAATATAACACCCACGCCCACGACATCAAGAAAATAATAAACAAACATTGGCACCTTCTACAAAAAGACGAAACACTAACACATATACTACCACCCAGAGCCAGAGTAATCTACAAGAAAGCACCGAACATACACAAAAAGCTAGTCACGAACCACATTCCCCCATCAATACACACACAGACCACAATAGACAAAGGTACACTGAAGGGAGGCTTTTACCACTGCGGGACATGCTCCAATTGCACCAATCTAAACTATAGGAGTACAAAACCCACCACATCCTTTACCTCCACACAGACGGGCACCACCTACAAGATACGGGAACACAACACATGTCACACTAAAAATGTGATCTACCTCATACAGTGCCCATGCAACAAGCAGTATGTAGGGAGAACCATCAGACCATTACATACCAGAATCAAGGAACACCTCAGAAATATCATTAACAAAGCAGACAGTCATAACATACTGGTACACTTCCTCGAACATCACCAGAGCAACATCACTGGTCTACAATTCATAGGGATCAGACACATACAAAGGAACTGGAGAGGAGGGGACCACACAAGAATACTCAACAAGGAAGAACTCAAATGGATAATCACACTTCGTACCCTGGCACCCAGTGGTCTGAACATCGACAACGAGATCAAGTCTGTCATTAGTAAATAATACCCCCGAACCCCCCCCCTCCTCTTGCTATATCACACACCTCCTCTCGTTTCTGACCCACTTCCAGCACCCCTCCCCCTTCACACGCCGTTTACACCCCAAAAACCACACTTAGCCCCCTTTCGACACCCATATCACACACACACACATCCCCACAACCATACCACCCAGTCACCAGCCCCCCTTCACTACCGCACCGACCCGCTACATCCCCAACACCCCCCCAGCCCATCCACTCGACAGTGACACCTGCACCATCCAGAACCACCTCCGCACTATAGCAACTTACCCACATGTCAATATACCACCCCGTATCCGCATGACTGTCCACAACCTCATTTCCCAATGAATTCCCCCAGTCCAGTTATCCTCCTCCAACACCACACAACCACACCAAGTGCAACACACACACATATACAGTACCCGTTGAGCCCATACACTAACACACAATCACACCGGAACGCAGCACACCACACACACCCATCACCACCTACCACGACCCACCCGCACTCCCCTCCACCAGCCACCCCCCGTGCGACCGGCTGAACCCCCGGCGCCATCATCCCACACATCCACCACACTTCACTACCCCTACATCCCCACATTACCCCTTCACCCTTGCACACCCAGATAACACCCATTTGATACACGACTTCGCCCTTATCGTCACAGCAACTCCCCAGACCATGTCCGATCACCCCCTGCTATTAACCTTTACCACCACGTCATTTAACCCCGTCACGCTTACACACCCAGGCTACACCCAGTGGTCACATGACATCGCCCATATCGCCACACCAACTTTCCCTATCATGTCTGATCACCCTCTGTTATTAACCATTGCCACCATGCTACACTCCGCTCCCCAGAGCGTCACCTCCCACAGACCTGCACACTCGTCATTAAGCCCGCCCACACACCTGTCATTACCCTTTTCCATCCGGCAATATCCCATTGGCCTCCAACAACAGAACACCTCCAGATTGCCATCAACTCCTGACCACGCCCAGTGCACACACACCTCCCCCCCCATTGGCCAATTCCGTACACACCCACCTCCACACCAACCTTTAAAACACTGCTGCACCATGTAACAGTAACCTCCATGATTAAGGCACAGCCGAAATGCGTTGGAGACACACACCTACCATCACGTCCTGGAAACCTTCTTTCCTGCTGAAGAACCCCCCTGCTGTCCCAGCGACCGCTGATCACAAGGAGCTGCCAGCACCTCCGACAAGCGGCACCCCCGCCTTGTGACCGTGACACGCCCGGCTCTCAGCCTCCCCGCCCCCGCCCCACATTGGGCGCCAACAGCCGCAGGAACCACGAGGAGCCGGCGTTCACTGCACACACACGGCATCCCTCATCCGAACAGCCATCAGAGACTGCCGACCACCACCCCCAAATCGCAACGCCTACACAGGCACCTACCGGTAGGTAAGTTGTACAAATTGCGGGACGCCGCCACATCATCTATCCTTACCAGACTTCCACCTACACTGTGCCGGGCGTTAAGACTGTCGACCAAAGGTCCAGCAGGGACAACGGGCTGGTCCAGAACTGCACGGAAAAGGAGCCCCCTAAAAGGGTCTACCCACCTTCCCCCCGTGCACCCATCCTGCTCTTCCCCCCACTGCTCCTGGGTCAATTACCCTCTAGTAGCATTGTGCCTACCTACCTTAAACCAATAAAATTACCTTGACCCAACACCACCGTCTACGTCTCTCTGTCATACAGATCACTCTTACCCAAGCACTTTACACACTGCCCCACCATATAGAGAGCGCGCCTTACCCAGCTTTTACAAGTGAGTAAGATATGTTACATATTTAAAAAAATCACACATTTGGGTAGAAACTACACATTTGGTGTTAGTTTTGAAGATACCAGTTGAGGAGTCTACACAGATTTATTTTTTTGTGTTTTTTTAATGTTGAAAATGTACAAGTAAAACAAGCATAAAGAAAAGGAAAAGAAAAGATCAGTGCAAAGACTTATTGGACATTTGAATATTGCTTATTTTTATGCCTTTTTTTACATATATATTTAGAATGCTCTTTGATCCTATTCAAAAATCTATTTATACAGTATATATATTACTGTTTTCTTTTATTTTGGGCAAGATAAGGGTAGGATTGAAGCTATTACATACCATTTTGCACCAAGGCACCTCCTTTCTATAAAATACAAATATACAGTTAAACAAAATGTACTGTGTCCAGTGGAATTCAATATATTTGTCAACATTTATAATGTTGACATGACAATGTTGACACCGTCAACATATCAACAGACAACATGTTGACATGTTCATTATGTCAACATGCACCATGTCAGAATAACAGACTCCATCTCCAAGATGGTCGATTAGCCCCTTATTCACTTATCACACAACATTAACTACACCATATCAGAGTTGCCTCTTGAAACATGGTGCCAAAATCCAACTGTATCACACTGGACCACTTCTTCCATTACTCATGTGGGAGCCACACAGCAAATCACACCCACACATAGCATGAGTAGCACCACATGCAACTAAACAGCAACTGCCATTCACACCACCAATCAGAAGGTGGAATGAAATGAGGAGTAGTATAACATATCCACCACCAGAGATCCACTTTTCATTTATCAAAGGCTGAAACATGTTGGTACTGGAATCGGTATGCAATACTGATTCCCAGCAGCGCCTGGCTGACCAAAGCAGAGTTCCTGGCAGCGGAAGCCCGACAGCACTGGAAATCCCGATCATTGACAGGTAAGTATTGACTAACCTAACCCCCTAACCCTAACCCTCCTTAGGGGTGCCTAACCCAAACCTTCCCCCCAAAGTGCATAACCCTAATCCCCCCTCTAAGTGCCTAACCCTAATGCCCCCTTCCCTGCTGCCTAAACCTAAGTCCCCCGGGGGGTGCCTAACCCTCAGTCCCCTCCAGGGGTGCCGAACCCTAACCCTCCCTCCTCCTAGCCTAACCCTAACACTCCCGGGGGGGGCTAACCCTAAGTCCCCCCTGGGTGCCCTAAACCTAACCCTTCCATCCCTTTGATCAGGATGCCGGGCTCCGGTCTCCCGGCATCAGGGAAATGTCAGGCGTCTACATCTAGACGCCCGGCATTTCACCCTTCGCCGGGATATGACAGTCAGGAAGCCGGCTGCTGGTATTAAGGCAGCTGGCTTCCAGATTGTATACTGTTGCTACCACCCCCACACACCTACAGTAGCTACACCCTCCATGTTGTTTTTGTGCACCGCCGCTGTAGCTCGCAGATCTGGCGGCTATCATCTTGTGACTGTGACATGAAAGGGATAGTCACTTGCAGTAGACACAGGTTTCCAGCAGTAGTCTGGTGCCCCACAGCATGCCCCAAACCTGGACTTCTGGCAGCTGCACCACTGAATTTTGTGACACCCCCAGCAGATCAACATCACATGATGACCTCCCAAAAAAAGAAACCCATTAGCAGCATTTCCAGTGAGAAGGAAGCCTACCAGGTAACCCTGTGAATAGTCCCCAGGGACCTGCTGCGGAACTAGTGATGTGCTCCGACCCCCGTGTTTTGTTTTTGGTTTTGGATCTGTATCTTCTTCGTGTTTTGGATCTGGATTGGCTTTGCCAAAACTGCCCTTGCGTGTTTTGGTTTTGAATCTGTATTTTTTTATTTATTTATAAAAATTGTTAAAATTACATAACTTATTTTTTTTGTTCCTACAGTATTACTAACCTCAATAACATTAATTTACACTAGTTTCCAGTGAAATTTGACCACCACACAGCTCACAATATTGTTTTCATCTGGTTTAGGCCAAAAATGTGGACCAAACTAGCTGGCTGACTAAGCTAAGTGGCAGCACAAACACATGGCAGTTCAACTTCCAACAATGCACATAAGGAACATATGTTTTCATTAATCAAGAGGCCTGTGGAATATGGAGTATGTATGTAGTTGAGGGCAGGGAGATGAAGGGTTGATTGGTAGTAAATTTAATTATATTTTATTATTCCAAAGCAAATTCATGAGGGGGGAGGGGAGAGCATGGGTGAACACTATGTCCCATGTTTTGCTCACAAAATCAACTTGGTGGTTCAGAATAATTTTTAAAATTAAAGGGGCATGCAGGAGATGCTGTCTGTGACCATAAACATTTCTGGACATTTTTTTGCATTCAGCAACTGCATGTCAAAGATTTCAGCAGCTGTGGCAGTTCAACTTCCAAAATGGCACATCAGGAAACACATGATTTTCATCCCAGAAGGGAACCAGGGAGACTAATAGTAGTACTTTAAAAAACAATTGACTGTTAAACAATCCTTTGTAAGGGGGAGCAAGTATGACATCATTCACCAAGTTGCACAGCAAATCACTGATGCCATAACATCTATGCTGGTATTAGATGTGCATCCAATATCTGCCAATAAAGTAGTGAGTTTTAGACAGTTAATTGAGGTCCTGTGTCCCCGCTACCAAATCCCATCTAGATTCCACTTCACTAGAAATACAATTCCCAACATCTACAGGGGCATTAAAAAAACTTAATTATTGGCATCCAAAATGCCGTTGTACCCACTGTCCACTTAACCACAGATATGTGGACAAGCTGAACAGAGAAAACACAAGATTTAAGGTTTAAGTCATATGTTGTATTTCTTCCCAACTGACACATATTTGAAGATATACAAAGAGCTGTTGGTAAGCAAATTGTCAGCTCAAGTGGCACGTGATGCAGTGATGACTTCTACTTCAGTTTCCCCAGCTAGTGCATCTGCCAAGAAAAAACTAAACTTTCCCAAATGACCAACTGGTGATGCAGATGAGTCAACACAACCAAGTTTTTACATCTGGTTTGGTCTAAAAGAATTGCCTACAATTAATGAAACCTTTACCATGACTCCATCTGATATGTTCACCATACAAAGAATGATTGAGGACTTTTTTACATTTATTAATGATAGCATCCAAATAGGCATGTCAGACAGTCCATTTGACAACTGCAGGGAAAAAAAGGCAATTTCGAGGCCCTTGCACAAACTGGCTTTGCTTTATTTGAGCTGCCCACCCTCCACTGTGTACTGAGAAAGAGTTTTCAGCACAGCCAGGAAGCTTGCTAGTGATTGGTGTAGGAGGCAAGGCACCTTTAATGGTGGATTCCAGCAGGGACAAATTAATATTGTGCGAAGATGATATGCGCACTGATGAGGGTGAGAAATTGGATGATGATGGTGACAACATATTGCCTCTGTAAACGCCAGTTTGTGCACATATAAATAATTGCCAACAATGTCAGCTGCCAATTCGTAGCTTGTTTTGTGGGGGCCAAACAAACCAATCGCTTCATGATTGATATTGTTGATGATGGTGTTGTGGTGAAGATGGCAGGTGCTTGGATCTAGCAGAGAGAACGGAGCTAGCTGACGCTGGACAGCTTGTTGGTACTTTTTTAGTAAAAGTTTCAGAATTTTGAAAAAAACTTTTTGGATTGATGCGCTGCAGATGACATAACAGGGAGGAGATTCCTAGATTGCTAAGGTTTCTACCTCTACTTACTCTGGCTTTACAAAGGTTATATATGGCTTGACATTTGTTGTCTGGATTTGGGTAAAAATAATTCCATACATAAGAAGTGGATTTTTTTGTCTTGTGCCCAGGCATGACATTGGGCTTTTCCTTATCATGGGAAACAACTGTTTTTTCCACTGGTGCCTGATTTACACAAACAACATCCTCATCAACAAAATCCTTATTAGCGTCAGCTACACAATTATCCTGCTTATCCTGGGGCACTTCCACAGAAGCATCCTCAATTTCTATGTCAGCATGCTCACTTATACTTTCATCATCATAAGAGGCAGAACCACCAGTCATAATTAAAGTCCAAGGCCTTAGCCTTTCCTTGCCACTTTGTGTGGTGAAAGGCACATTGCCAATTTTATGTCTTTCTGCAGCTCACTTCCTTTTGATGTTTTTTTTCTTTACCACTGTAATAGATTGGTTCTTGATTTTAGATGTCCTGGCTTAAGCCCTATATGCCCTTGGGCATTGGCTTTAGTAGATGATGTAGATAGTCTAGTATTGTCATGACTGGTGGCACTGGCAGCAGATCCAGCACTAGTGTGTGATTCCTGCTCAGCATGTAGACTAATCATTTATTCACAATTGAGGAAAGAAGTGAAAAGTTGAATATTACACTGCGCTACCACTTACAGTGTCACAATATTTTTTATGAATTAGAATAACACACTGCGCTCAGACTTATAGTGTCACAATACATGGATGATAAACTGTGGTCTGGCCGGCAGTGTCACTGAACAACAACAGAGCAGCTACTGTAAGTTGCTAACACACACACACACACAAAAAATATATTTTTTATTTTTTGAGGAATGATAATTTTATTTAACTTATATTTTTTTTACGCTGGGGAAGAGCACCCCTGAACAAGGCAGCAGCCCCTTGATGAACAACACGGACAGCTCCCCTACTTTATGGACAACAAAGCACCCCTGCCAAGTGCGGACAGACCACCTGCAGAGTCACAAATATGTGGACGATAAACTGCAAGCTGGCCGGCAGTGTCATAAAGCAATAATAGTGCAGCTAAGTTGCTAATGCACACACACCAAAAAAATAACTTTTATTTTTTTTACACTGGAGAAGAGCACCCCTGGATGAGGCAGCAGTCCCTTGGGAACAACACAGACTTTCCTTATGGACAACAAAGCACCCCTGCTCAGTGCGGACAGACCACCTGCAATGCAGAGTCACAAATATGTGGAAGATAAACTGCGGTCTGGCCAGCAGTGTCATTAAACAATAATGGTGCTGCTAAGTTGCTAATGCACACACAAAAAAAATAAAAAAAAAATATTTTTTTTTTTTTGAGGAATCATGATTTTAGTTCACTTTTATTTTTTTTAAACTGGGGAAGAGCACCCCTGAACAAGGCAGCAGCCCCTTGATGAACAACACATACAGCATCCCTACTTTATGGCAAAAAAGGACCCCTGCCGAGTGCAGAAAGACCACCTGCAGAGTCACAAATATGTGGACGATGAACTGCAGGCTGGCCGGCAGTGTCACCAAACAATAATAGCGCAGCTAAGTTGCTAACGCACACACACAAAAGAAAGCACTTTTATTTTTTTTACACTGGGGAAGAGCATCCCTGATTGACTGAGCAACCCCCCTGGACAAAAAAGTACCCCTTTATGGACTGCAGCCCTAGCCCCTTGACAACAACACAGCAGCAGCCCTTATGTATAACACAGAAACAGCCCCTTGATTGACAGGACAAGTGATACAGCAGCTGTAGCACCCACTGAAGCCCTCATTTATATTCTGCAACCCCAGCTCCTTTACGGACAATACAGCAGCAGCCTTCAGGCCTAGACCCCGACAGGACAAGTTGGACAACACACTGACACATACATTGACAGACACAGTAACACGTCTGTTCAGTGCCCAATCTCCAATCGGAGTTAAAATGGTGTCGATCACCTGGAGCTTTATAGAATCCAAAACCTGCGGGAATCCAACAGTGGGAAGATGATGTTTTGCCTCAGTTTGAGATCCAAGACAGGCGGGAAAACCTGAAACTAGCTCAGTCCTCGACTCAAATCTGGAAGTTCGAGTGGTTCCAGTTCTAAGAGAACCGGACCCGCTCATCTCTATGTGGAACCCTGCCAAATCTGCAACTGCCCCAGCAGTCAAGCAACCAGTGGCTGCACAGGAACAAATAGAGGAGTGTGGCACCACAGAAACATAGGACACCACTTTCTGTACATCAATAAAGGTATTTTGACACCTGCATCTGGATAATTACCCAACAGGCAATATTGCATGGGACATACACTCAAAGACTGTGATCTAAAGATTATAGACTTCCACACAGCAACACCAACACTAGTGAATACTGCATTGGACTCAATTTTTCTATTAACTAACTAATTCAGCATTTCTATTTTTGATTGTGTTAGTGCACTATACAATTTGCATCAGCACTCAGCCTATATTTACCATACTGATAGGGTTAACTGCCTACACCATCTGTATGCAATCTGTAACACAGAATACATTTGTTGGTTTATACCAGCCCATTAGCCAGTTTCTCCTTACGTACCATTTTTAACATGAACCCAGGGGCGCCGAGAGGGGGGGGGGGCGGTACTGTTTAACCGGGCCAGGCTTCCTGAGGGGCCCGGTGCCGCCCCCTCCCTTCTCTCACTCTCACAGCAGCCCAGCACACAGCATGTGCAGAGCTGCAGTGGGAGACTGACGCAGCAGTCTCAATTGTCCATGGGGAGGGACAATCACCCTGATCGTGCACCCCCTGGCTTTGCGCTGAGCTAAGGGGCTTACAGCGCCCCCCTCCGCGGTACTGCAAAAGTGCTTTTTTAAGCTCAAGAGGGCGTGGTCACGCCTCCAGCAATTAGGCCACGCCCCACTGTACTTGGGCCCGCTAGAGCTCTCTACGGCCCTGCATGAACCACAAACTAGGGGTAAACACGATAGTCACTCTAAACAATGAACCTTGTCAGCATTTAGCATGTCAACACTGATGAAAATGTCAACATGGCGATAATGTTGACAATTAATTTTAGCATAACCCTAATGGTAACTTTAACACTAACACTAACCCTAAAGTTGATGTGTCATATGTTGATATTTTCTCCATGTCAATATTTTACTGATGTCGACATGTTGAATGTCAACATGCTGACTGGATACACGTCTGGAGAGGGTCACTAGTGGAGTGACACACAGCCTGCAAAGTGGCCAATTTAAAGGAGACTGCATCCCTAGATATGCCTTCGGAGGTTTTACACTTGCAATTCCAAAAGCCGTGCCTTAAATATATGTGTTGATGTTGTGAATGATTATTACCAGCATATATCTTTACTACAGACGCACCCAGTTACATTGTGGCTGATCGCACCACATATGTGAGCACGCGTCATTCCATGCAATTCCCCAAACCTGCATCCGCTACGGTATGCTATGGTGTGCACTGTGATCTCACGATTCACCGTGCCAGCGGCAACGATATAGCTCAGCATATCTGTAGTTAAAAAATATGAGTTTACTTTACATGATTTTTAAAAGTGTAAACATACAGTAGGAGAGACCTACTAGTTAGGAGTACAAGAAAGTTGGAAATGAGGGTTTAATTGTGTAATAAAATAAAGTAAAGAAATACAGGGCTGATTGTGAGTCGGACACAGATGATTTTGTTCATGGTTAGGCATGCATCTTTTGTGAGTGATTCTGCATCTTTAGATGCAGCCGCTGCCAGTGACATGCTCAGGGCATGCCCGCAATTGCCTAGCCACACCCCTGTTACCTCCGAGAAACTCCCACTGAAATCTACACTTCCTGCATCCAAATTCATTTTGAGTCTCCCTGTGGTGACCATTAAAACGTATGGGCAGTGTGACTCAAACGCTTGCGTAGTACAGTACTTAAAACATTGGCCAACTGTGTACATATTGGCATTGTGTGTAGTTAGCGTCCGACTCAGAATTCGGCCCACAGTATCTATATTTACAGTTAATTAGGTGTGTGAAACTGAACTTCAACATGTGCCTGCAAGAACATGGATTTAAGTTCAGTAAACCCAAGCAATTAATGCCAGAAAGGATGTGTTGGGACTTATAGTTCTACAGGTTTACCTTGATTGACTTGCACATATCGTACGAGCAGCTCAAAATGCACGTTAGGCAGCAAATTTCTAGCCATACTTTACATGTACATTCAAGTCACAAAATTGTGATGCAAGTACAAAAAAATTGAGTGCACAGTGTTACTGTAGGAGAACCAGCTGTAGTGCTAACATGACACCTGGTACATCATGAGTTTAACGCATTGCACCAATGATATGTTTATATAGTAACAACAAAGGGAGAGGAATGAAGAGTTTTTATAGTATGGTGCTCACCAAAGCCTAATTTACATCAAAACAAAAGACATAAAAATCAAGGGATGATTTAACCAGAGGCACACGAGGTCATGAATTGGGTACAAGATCCTGACAGGATGCAGACGGTCAGAATACCAACAGCGGCATCCCAACAGTCCAACATCCAACTGTATATATTAGAGAGGAGCGGGTTTGGATCTCAGAGATCCGAACCCAACTGAATTTTGATATCTGGGGCAAGAACCAAACGTGCGTTTGATTCCTCCGCCGGCCCCGGATCTCAAGCCGAGGCAAAACCATAGAGTCGAAAACCATCCCGGCTCGCAAGCTTTCATCTCTATGATCTACAGTATGTTGTATATAAGGGACCATGCTGCGGACGCCATTTCACTCTGGCTGTGGAGACTGAATAGGGAGGGTGGGTAGTGTAGGGCTGGGAGAGGTGCTGGTGCTGTGCTGGTGCTGTGCTGTCTGCTGTGTCCTGGGCTGGTGCATTGCTGATCCATCTGGTGCTGTCACTACTGTGCTGTCTGCTGTGTCCATCTGGGCTGTTGCTGATCCATTTGGACTGGTGCTGTGCTGTCTGCTGCGTCCATCTGGGCCCAAGTTGTGGACCCCCCCAAAAAAACAATTTTGTTCTCTGTGTGTGTGTGTTTGGCTTAGCCACACAAGATACAGCCAGCAACCTAGTGCTGCCCGACTCCAGTCATCATCAATCAGTGCTCTGGTCCCAAGTTGTGGATCTGAAAAACAAATAAAACAAATAGTGTCTTTTTTTGTAAAAAAAAAATCTGTGTGTGTGTGTGCATGTTAGGCTTAGCCGCACAAGATACAGCAGCAACGTAGTGCTGCCTGACTCCAGTCATCATCAATCAGTGCTCTGGGCAAAAGTTGTGCACCCGAAAAAAAATAAAACAAATAGTGTATGTTTTTTTGCTCTAATTTAGGCCCTCATTCAGAGCCATTCGCTATTTGGGTTCGTTCGTTCAAAAACAAGGGTTGGCTATTCAAATGATCCGTTCGCACATTGCAGTCTGTTCACACCTCTAAGTCTGAACGAGCGAGCAAAACATACGCTCGTTTATTTGTTAAAAACGCCCCCTGGCCGCTCGCACCATACGTCATGTCCGCTATTTATTAGATTAATCGAGTACATCGAACAGGATATGAACTGCTCGCTATTCTTGTGGTTGGTTTTTTCAACCGCTATTTTGCGAGCAGTTCTGAATTAAAAAAAAACAAGTGACGTGGTGAATGACGCTGCTATATTAATTATGCACACCCATAAAATGCCCGTTTTGACCTTTATGCACGCCTGCGTTCTGATCTCCACTCCCCGTTTTCAAGCACCTTCCCCTGTTACCACCCACATACGCCTCATTCTGTCACTCAAAATAGCAGGCACTCGCTATATTGTGTACAAACGATTTTCAGCCGCACTGACTGGTTCGCACATGCGTACTAAAAACCGTACGCATGCGCAGATGTGCGAACATCGCTCGGAACGAGCGTACTGCCGCTAGCGAGTGGCTCTGAATGAGGGCCTTAGTTCTGTGTGTGTGTGCGTGTTAGGCTTATCCGCACAAGATACGCTGGCCGTATCTTAGGCACAATTCTAGATAAGTCCTACAAGTTATATACTGTAGTGCAACTTTGGTTCATTTTTGGGGCGTAGGTCCCCCTGGATTGCATTGGTTGATCTGTCTCAGGGCACCGCATTATAACACATTATCCTTTATGACACATTTTAACCCTTCACTGTGTGTTTAATATATATGTACTTCACTTTTTTATTTTCATTCTTTATATGCAGCTGCAGCTGCTCATAACTATCTCCTTTACACTGTACTTTTCTTACTATGGTGGTGCCCTGGGGCAGCTTGGCTGGGCCAGTTTTGGGGGGTCCTGCCCTCTGGATTTGAACCCTAGTATGTTAGGGACCTACCCTAAAGAGGTTAGCTGGATATGGTGGGTAGGCCCATAACCTTGGCCATGATTATGCTAAAAACCTCTATTGATTGCAAAATTTTATTGCATTTATATATATATTATTAATAATTTGGTGTTGTGCACCTGAGATTTGTCTGTTTCTGTGCCTGCAATTAGTCTCATCATGTAGCACCTCCCATCATATATATAGTCAGGCTGTGCAGTCAAGAAATCTTTCCCTTAGTACATGATAAGCAAACTGTATTTGGTGTTGTACTGATCTACTCTGTCTCAACAGCTTTCCGGTGTCATCGGAGAGAAGATCGCAACATGCATTCTCAACTTATGGACTGTAGAAAATTAAAACACTAAAATGTACTTTGTGATGTTAGCAGACTAGATTTGCATGTGGTGGGAAAAAGGATACAAAGGGAGGTTGGAGACAGTTTGTATCCATGTGAAATTGTTCAATAAATGATCCTGTACCAAGACAATTTTAAGAAGAACCAATGGAATCGCGCAAAACTTATCTATTGTATTCCCAATCCCTGCAATGGTATAAATGTGCGTACAGACTTCAATCTGGAGTCTTCTTGCTGATGCAGTTGATGGAGGTTTCTTGCTGATGCCGGTAACTGGTTCCAGGGTGCGTGCTTATGTATAACTGTACCTTGGGTCTGTATAATTTCTCTGCGCTAAATTGTCTTTAGATCACAGCGTGTAACCTACTGTTTTTATGTTGAATATTACACTTTGTGCTTTGGAAACACATTTCAATGTCTGAAGGTTTTTATTTTACTGTATGACTGCGTATGCAAATAGCGTCAACTTAGAAGGTATAGGCAGGAGTGTATAAAGGTTTAGAAGGTATAGGCAGGATTGTTCAGAGGTTTAAAGTCAGTATTGTTACTAGCATTTCCCCTGTGAGAGAGGAGAGTCAGTCACTACTTTAGGAGGGGGACCAGGTCTCCATCCTACAGAGGGATTAGCACTGTGCTAGTTAAGGGGAGATTTTACTACCCAAGATGGTTTGTGCATGGTGTAGAAACTCTGTCCCCATTTTAGTAAATAAATATTTATATGGGCTGCAGCCAAGGTAGCACTACTTTTTTGCCACCATGCTTAATTTAAATTCTACTTCAAAAAAATTGACTGTGACCTTTTTTTCCAAATATATACAGTTATAAGTTTCTTAAATAATTAGTTTAAGCTTAAATGGTGTGACAATAATAACATTTAGGGGTGACTTATCTGTGATTATCATAAAGGCTAAAACTAAGTAAAATAAGTTAAAGAAAAATTAGTAAGACGAGGGAAGAAAGAAAGATAAAAACTGTGATATCATAAATAGATGCTGCATGCAAACCAGTGGCATAACTAGGGTTTTTGGAGCAGAGGGCAAATTAAAAAATGGAGCCTCCCCAAAGTGGGCATGGCCACATACCAAAAGGGGCATGGTTACTGAAAAATGGTGGCATGTTAACATAACACACCACTTGTTTCTCGTCACTCTGGGAACATTCCTTTCCATTCCATATGCACATTCATGCCCCTAGTAGTAGTGCCTCTCTTGCAATGCCCACTATAGTTGTGCCACTTATGCAATGTCCCCAGTAGCAGTGCCCCTTATGCAGTGCCCCCTGTAGTAGTTACCCTTATTCAGTGTCCCCAGTAGTGCCCATTCTATGGTGCCCTTAGTAGAGCACCCTTATACAGTGTCCCCAGAAGTGCACCACTATACAGTGCCCCATGTAGTGCCCCTTATACAGTGCCCCTAGAAGTGCACTTATACAGTGACCCTTATGCAGTGCACTATGTACAGTGCCCCCACTAGTGCCCCTTATGCAGTGCCCCCAGCAGTGCCACTTTTACAGTGTCCTCAGTAATCCCCTTATACAGTGCCCCCAGTAGTGGCCACCCCTATAGAGTGCCCCCAGTAGTGTCCATTATTAAGGGCCACCAGTAGTGGCCTCCCTACGCAGTGCCCCCAGTAGTGCACCTTATGCAGTGCTCCCAGTAGTGGTCCCCCTATGCAGTGCCCCTTATATAGTGTCCCCAGTAATGTTCCCCTTTATGAAGTGCCCCTTATACAGTGCCCACAGTAGTGGTCACCCCTATGCAGTGCCCTCAGTGGTTCACCCTATGCAGTGTCCCCAGTAGTGGTGCCTCTATGCAGTGCCCCCAGTAGTGCCCCTTATACAGTACCCCCAGTAGTGGTTTTCCCTATACAGTGCCCCTTATACAGTGCTCGCAGTAGTATTCCTCCCTATGCAGTTCCCCCAGTATTGCCCCTTATACAGGGCCCTCAGCAGTGGTCCCCCTATGCAGTGCCCCCAGTAGTGCCTCTTATACAGGGTCCGAGTAATGGTCCCCGTATGCAGTGCACCAGTAGTGGTCATCCCTATGCAGTGCCCCCAGTCGTTCCCCCTATGCAGTGCCCCCAGTAGTGCCCCTTATACAGTGGCCCCATAGTAGGTTTTCCCTATACAGTGCCCCTTATACAGTGCCCCAGTAGTAATCCTCCCTATGTGGTTCCCCCAGTATTGCCCCTTATACAGGGCACTCAGTAGTGGTCTCCCCTATGCAGTACCCCCAGTAGTGCCCCTTATACAGGGTCCCAGTAATGGTCCCCCCTATGCAGTGCCCCCAGTAGTAGTCAACCCTATACAGTACCCCCAGTAGTGGTTTTCACTATACAGTGCCCATTACACAGTGCCCCCAGTAGTCGTCCCCCCTATGCAATTCCCCCAGTACTGCCCCTTATACAGGGCCCACAGCAGTGGTCCCCCCTATGCAGTGCCCCCAGCAGTGCCCCTTTTACAGGGCCCCTAGTAGTGCCCCCCCTATACAGTGCCCCCAGTAGTGCCACTTATACAGTGCCGCCAGTAGTGGTCCCCCCTATGCAGTGCCCCAGTAGTGCCCCTTATACAGTGTCCAAAGTAGTGGTCCCCCCTATACAGTGCCTCAGTAGTTTCCATTATGCAGTGCCCCCAGTAGTGGTCCCCCCTATGCAGTGCCCCTTATACAGTGCCAACAGTAGTGGACCCCCTATGCAGTGCCCCTTATACAGTGCCAACAGTAGTGGTCCCCCTATGCAGTGCCCCCAGTGGTGCACCTTATACAGTGCCCCCAGTAGTGGTCCCCACTATGCAGTGGCCCCAGTAGTAGTCACCTTGCGCAGTGCCCCCAATAGTGGTCCCCCTATGCAGTGCCCCAGTAGTATTCCTCCTATGCAGTGCCCCCAGTAGTAGTCAGTTTATTGGTTAGAAGTGACTAAACCCATGTAGCCTATGGAACCACTTTCATACAATTTAGTCGATTCATACAATTAATGAATGAAGTACATTGTAACATTATCAGCAGTATTATAAAGTTGAAAATAAAAAAATACACATATTTCTCAGGTAACCATAGCAACCAATAAGATGTTAGGTATAATTTTCCAATGAGCACTAGGAGAATGACAGGTGAATTATCATTCATTGTTTTGGGTGACATTACATTTACTACACACAGTTACCTATGAAATTTGTAAAAAAAAATGTCTCCCACTGTGTTCTGACTATTCTTGCACCAACTCTTGTATTAAACCTGGTGGAAATGTGCTCCAAACTATTCTTGTTCACTACAGTACAAGTCCATATAAATTGGGTTTGCAGTTTGTTGTTTTCTGAAAACCAAGGATGCCTACCTGGACCCAAGGAGGAGACCACCCATGGATCTAGTAAGTATGATTTTATATCAAATAAAATATTGTGCGAGTACTGCCTTTGTTTTAATATTTTATTTAAAGGTGGACTACAGGTGAAAGTGGGCCCTTAATGTCCAGGCATGCTGGCACTGTAGTCCACCTGTAAAGAACAATATTATATACTATTATTTTACTATTACCGATGTACCCAAAGCACGGGGGAGCCTAGGATTTGTTCCTTTGGAGGGGGGACTCCATTTTATTTTGGGGTCCCCATTTTCTAAGGAATTCCCATCCAGGGCTGACCAGTTTGGGGCTGGTTTATGTGATGGCAGGGAAATTGCATGCTGTGTATCTCCCTGCTATGGCTGGTTCATGCCCCGACTGATTCAGTCACTGCTGGTTATTGCAGAACAGGGGGGACCCCATGCATTTTTCCCCCTATTTTTCTGTACTGGTCGAGACTGAGAGATTACTGATTTTTGGGGGAACCCACACTATTTTTTTTTCTATTAACCCTTTATTCTGTTTTTTTTTTTATACATAACTAAGCCTGAGCAGATCATACTGAATTGTGCACTGCTTTCAGCCCACCCACAAAGGCAGAGCTGATTTTCAGGGACAATTAGGAAGCAGAATTGGAATATGATTGTTAGGGAGCAGGGGCGGATTGACCAAAAAATGTAGCAGGAATATTCTGGGTGGGCCGACACACTGTAGGGCCACCTGACAGCCAGTTTTATTTTTTTAAATTCCTAATAAAAAAAACAAACAGGTGAGTGAGGTGCGGCCGCAAGTGACAGTGTGGGAGGTGGGCCCATGGGTGACAGTGTGCAAGGTGTGGCAGAGGGTGACAGTGTGGGAGGCAGGTGGAGCCAGGTTACAAGCACAGTCTAGCTCCAGCAGCAGTGAGGAGGTTGCTGGAGCCGAGTCAGCAGCAGCAGCATCATGGCGGAGGAGGAGAAGAACCCTCCACCATGTAAAGCTGGAGAGGAGGACAAAGGGGTGCCCAGTGAAGCCGTCCATGAAAAGGCTACTGCCAACTCACAGGCAGCCCCGACCACAAATTGACAGAACCATCAGCTGGGATAAGCAGCTCCAACAGACCCTCCTACATGACTGGTTCCATTAGGTACAAAATGCTTCACTTCTGGACTTCTTTCTTAATTTATGATGCAGCCACGTGTGTTGAAACACCCTTTTCATCAATTAACTAGTTCAACACAGGTGACTGCAATCATTAATTAGGTGGGAAGTCCAGGAGCAGAGCATTTTGTACCTGATGGAAGGGGTCATGTTAGAGGGTAGGCTCCTGTGGGAGGAGGTAAAGGCCTACTGAGGCCATGCTGATACAGGGGCAGTGGGGAAGGACTCTTACTGCGGGTGATCAAGGGGGGCACTTACTTATTAGAGGGGGCAGGAAGGCACTAATTGTGGTATAGTGGAGGGGGCACTAATTGTGGGTGATACAGGGGCAAGAGGGCACTAACTGTGGGTGAAACAGGGGCAGGGAGGCACTTACTGTAGGTTAAATATGGGCAATAAGGCACTGATTGTGGGTGATACAGGGGCAGCGGGGGCACTAACTGTGGGTGAAACAGGGGAATAGGAGACATTATATGTGGATGATACATGAGCAGGGGGCACTAATTGTGAGTGATACAGGTACAGGGGGTACTTACTGTGGGTGGTATAGAAGCAGGGGGACACTTACTATGGGTGATATTGGAGCAGAGGGCACTTTCTGTGGGTGAAACAGGGGAATAGGAGACATTATATGTGGATGATACATGAGCAGGGGGCACTAATTGTGGGTGATACAGGTACAGGGGGTACTTACTGTGGGTGGTATAGAAGCAGGGGGACACTTACTATGGGTGATATTGGAGCAGAGGGCACTTTCTGCGGGTGATATAGGAACAGGAGGCACTTAATTCAGGGGAAACAGGAGGCACTTACTGGGGGTGATACAGGGGCAAGTTTCTGTGGGTCACAATGTGAAAGTATATAATGGGGTGATACCAGAGTAGGTTACTGTATAATGGGGCAATAGCGTGGAAGTGACTGTGGGTCACAGGGTAATATAATAGGGCAGTGGGGACATAGAGTCGGTGTTGGGGACACAGAGGTGAGGGCACTGGGGGCCCTTGGAGATAGCGGTGGGGACCCTGGGGAAATGGCACTGGGGGTCCTGGGGAGATGGCACTGGGGGCACATAGGAGAGACATGGGGATGGTGCAGGAGAGACACAGGGATGGTGCTGGAAAGACACATGGGGATGGTACTAGAGAGACTCACGGGAATTGAGCTGCAGAGACACTGGGGATGGTGCTCGAGACAAACAGGGGTTGGTACTGGAGACAAACAGGTAAGAGCACTGGTAGGTTTAGAAGAAAAGGCTGGGGGACAGTAAACTTCAGTAAGACACCAATTCTAAAGAAACCATATTACTGATACAAATTATACAAAATTAGCAAATATATTTTATATAAAATAGTTTGATCAGGTAAACTCCTATTTTGCCCTGAACCTAAACTCCTGTTACTAAGTATTATCTGATTGAACCTCTGTTGCATGTTGATGACATTAGCTTTATTCCTACACAAACAAGCGGCTTCCAGAACATGTGATTTCCTGCATGAATAGTGAATACTGGATCAATACACTATCTGTCCAGAAAGGATCAATTTCTTCAGAGGTTCCCCATTGCAGAGAAATCATAAAGGTAAGAGAATACTCATTCACATACTCGCTGTGTTTTTTCACTGCAGAGAGGGGTTGTGGGAATATCCATCTGCTCCAAGACCAGTGGACATGCCACCAGCATGATGAAAACAAGGAGAGTGACTTGCAGACATGGCATTTCACACAAAGCCACATCCCTTGCCACAAGGCCACACCTACTTTTTTGGGTTTGTGCACATTGGGCCACTAGCAGGGTTATTTTAAATTCCCAATCCACCCATGACAGGGAGGGACTTTTATGCAATCCAAAACATGCCAGAATCATGACATTTGAAAATGACATTCGATTTGAAATCCGGATTTGGCTGGGGGAACCGAGGCATGTCTCAGTTCGACTTAGAACACCCTAGTTAAGGGGGTGTTTGGTTTTCAGTAAAACCAAACTGCTCATCTCTAGTTTAAATTGCATAATTTGGCGAACAAAGACATGTCAGTTTTCAGGTGTTGAATTTCTCTAAAAGCTCAATAATGGGTTAATGATGTGGGCCAGTTATGTTGAGGTGCATTGATCACAATGGGTTTTTTTAACTTGCAGATGGGAGCTAAAAGAGAATTTCTGACTTTTTACAAACTTGTATAAAAATGCTACAAAATCACTGTGCCAGCATTTTCCTGTAATCTAAAATGTTAGGAAGACTTTAATTTGACAAAAAAAAACGCTTGCTATAATTTTTCAACCATTATTAAAAACAGAAAAAATCAGCCATTAGCCACGAAAAAAGAGCCCTTATGGCCACTAACAGGTTTCTATATAATTCTGCTATCTCAGTTGTCACATTTTTGTGGTTCAGGACGTTTTCCCTAATTTTTCATGCTCTTCGTTTGCTTTTTGTACAAAATTTGCACAACATCGGTGAAAATAGCGCAAATTGGCATATCTAATTGGAATGCCATTTCTTTGTTGTTTGTATTAGCGTGAAGTCTGGGAGTTTCATGAAACAAACTTGCATTCTCAAAGTCGCACATAATTGAATTACCCCCAAAGTATTCTCAATACACCCACACAGTCCTAAAACCTACTTAATTCCAGCATTTACATTTTATTTAGCTAAAAATTGTTCCCTCGACCATTATAATGATTAAATAAAAAAATGAGTTAATCTTGCCACTGGTGCAGCTTCTCTTCCAGCACGCTTTTTTCAACAGTAATGTTCTTACATAGTGCAAATGTTCCAGTCAAGTAATGAAGATTAATTCTCTGTATTAAAAAATCACTCTCGAAAGCTTCCCTACTTAATCTTGTCTGGATTTGCATGATTTTGTATGAAATACTATGACATCATAAATTGTCTCAAAATGTTATAGTAAAAAAAGAAAAAAGAAAGAAACATCCCACGAGCCAAGAATTATAAGGCTAATTCTAAATTCACTACATAAAATTGTTTAAATTCTTTAGTTTAATTTATTACCTTTTCTGTCAAAAAGAAATTGACATGTCTATTAAATCCATTCGGTTGTAGATTTGCAAATGATCTGAGAAAAGTTGGTCCAGTGGCTAATCGTTAAAGCTCCTCTGCAGAAAATGCACATCCCTCCACCTCCCTTACAAAAATCAAAAAATAATATCTTGTACAGAATATATTATTGGATGTGTGTATAGTAGAATATAACAAAACCACGGTTTGAAAACATAACATATACTGTACTGTTCACCATAGGCAAGCGCAGAAGCCCACACAGAAGGTGCCATGATGGGACTTCCCCCTCCACCAGGTCATGGACTAACCCCCCCTTCCTCTGGGACAAAGACTACTCACCTGGGTGGCTAGTTGAGTAGTCTGTGTCTCAGAGGGAGGGGGATATAGAATGAATGGCTTTTTAATATATATTTTCTTTGTTATAATGGGTTAAAACTCTGCAGCTTTAATAGAATATCATAAACCTTAGAGCGATGTATGTTTAATTGTTATGTTACTGTTTAGAAAATCATGATTATTATATACTATGGGACCATACTGACAGTATAAATGCAAGAATGTTTTTGAACAATTGTTTTATAATACTTTGCTTGTATCATTAAGGTTTTAAATTCTCATTTAGGTGTGATTGCTCCCTGTGGGTTATTAAAATACTTGCTAGGAATGCTCTCACTTTGTACCTTTGATGAAATCATGTTTTCAGGGAAGAAACATATAAGGCTGTTAGAGACTGTTAGAGACTGAGATTTTCAAAGTTACTCCTCTATTAATCTATGTTAATTGTATTCTGTGGAGGTATTACATTATCTGAAAAGTGCAATCATATGCAGGTTTAACATTGCTAAAGAGAGTACACACTAAGCTGCAGTCAATAGAAATATTCAGTTCAAAAAGAGTTGTGGAAAGACTGTGTAGTAACTGCTAGATAATTCATCTGAGGGTCAGCAGTGGAGTGCTAAGGAAGAGGCTGGAATTATTAATCATTTCTCATAAAGTACCTAATACTCTCCCTCTCCCTACCCTAACCCTCACTCCCCGGTGCCTGAACCTAAACTCCCCCCCTACTGCCTCAACCTAACCTCCCCCTCCATGCACCCTAAACCTAATGCTTCACGTAGTGCCTAACCCAAACCTATAACCCTAACACCAACCCACCTCCTAACCCCGCTACTTACCTTTGAAATACCAGTGGTTGGGATGCTGGCACTGGGATTCTGACATGTGTCGGTATTCCGGCACTGGCATTCTGACTGCTGGAATCCCAGTGCTTAGTATTATGGCCACATCCTCACAAATAATGTATTTTCCTTTTCACTTAAGTCAGGGTTTCCCAAACTCAGTCCTCAAGGCACCCTAACAGTCCATTAGTATAATAATATAATTATTATTGCATTTTATTTATTGGGCACCACAAGTGGTCTGCAGTGCTGTACATACAGTAAAGGGTACACAGAACATTACATTACAATACAGTAACCAATATATAAACAGAACACAAGTAACAATTAGCAACAAAATTCTCCATACACAGTACAGCTCTGAAGGTGAAGGCTGTCATAGAAGTGCCAGAGAAGAAGGTTGAGAGACAGTGGGGAGGAGGATCCTGCTCCTAGGAGCTTACAATCTAGGGGAGAGGGGAGATGGACAGATGACATGAGGCATGAGTGTGTAGAGGGAGACCTGAGTGCAGGAAGTAAGCAAAGTAGAGATGGCTGAGGCAGGAGTGACAGAGACCTGGTAACATGGTTATGTGGTTGAGGGGTATGCTTTGATAAACAGGTGGGTTTTCAGTGCATGTTTGAAGCTCTGTAAGGTCAGGAAGAGCCTGTTCGAGTGAGGGAGCTCATTCAAGTGGACATGCACATGCAAAATATTGGATACGAACATGAGATGAAGTAACCAGTGTGGAGCTGAGGTAACAGTCATTGGCCGACCAGAGTGAGTGGGAAGGAGTATGTAAGGAGATGAGGTTGGAGATGTAGGGAGCAATAGAGTTAGAAAGGGCCTTGTATGTGAAGGTGAGGAGTTTGAAGAGGATTCTGTAGGAGAATGGGGGCCAGTGTAGGTTTTGGCAGAGGGGAGTAGCAGAAGTGGAATGGTGGGAGAGGAAGATAAGTCTAGCTGCAGCATTGAGAATAGACTGGAGGGGGGCAAGATGGCAATGTGGGAGGCCAGTAAAGAGAAGGTTGCAGTAGTCAAGCTGAGAAATGATTAGTTAATGAATAATCAGTTTGGTTGCATTCTGGGGAACTAACGGCCTAATACGAGAGATGTTGCGCAGCTGGAACCTACAGGATTGAGCCACAGATTGAATGTGGGGGGTGAAGGAGAGGATGGAGTCAAGGGTGACACCTAAGCAGTGAAGTTGGGGGACTGGGGAGATGATGCTGTTGTCAACAGTGATAACGAGATTGGTTGGAGTGGAGTCTCTATTAGGGGGAAAAATGATGAGTTCAGTTTTGTCCAAGCTGAGCTTCAGAGAGCACTCAGACATCCAGGAAGAGATGGCAGAGAGGCAGCTGGATACCTAAGAGAGGACTGAAGGGGAGAGTTCAAGAGAGGAGAGGTATAGTTGCATGTCATTGGCATAGAGGTGGTATTGGAGGCCAAAAGAGCTAATGAGTTCTCCTAGTGTAGAGTTGTACAGGGAAAAGAACAGCAGGCCCAGGACAGAACCCTGCAGGACACCAATGGGTAGGGTGGAAGGGGGGGAGGTGGAGCCAGAGGCAGACACAGAGAAGGAGTGGATGATGAGGTAAGATGTGAACCAGGCATGGATGGTGTTAGAGATGCCAGAGGTCTGAATGGTGCAGAGGAGGAGAGTATGATCCATGGTGTTGAATGCTGCAGAGAGGTCCAGGAGGATGATCAGAGAAGTGGCCCCTGGATTTGGCTGCAAGCAGGTCATTGGTGACTTTGGCCAGTGCAGTTTCAGTGGAGTGGAGTGGGTGAAAGCCAGATTGAAGAGGACCTAGGATGGAGTTGTCAGAGAGCTAGCTGGTGATGCAGCTGTAGACAAGCCGCTCAAGTAGTTTGGAGGCAAAAGGGAGAAGAGAAATAGGGCAGTAATTGGCGGGTGAGGATGGGTCGAGGTTGGGTTTTTTGAGAATAGGTGTGACAAGAGCATGTTTGAATGATGAGGGAAAGATGCCAGTGGAGAGAGATTAGTTTAAAAGGTGAGCAAGGTGGGAGCAGGCAGTGGAGGAGAGTGAGTGTGAAAGGCAAGAAGGGAGGGGGTCAAGGGGGCAGGTGGAGGGGGGAGAGGACTAAATGAGGGAGTGGACCTCATCACCCATGGTGGGGCTTAAGGAGCACAAGATGGGGTGGCCAGGAGGTACAGATGGTGGGGGAGGTGGGGTTGCAGCAAAGAGATTGAAGTAAATACTGTGATAAATTGCCTCAATTTTGGAAGAGAAGAAGAAGGCAAAGTCAAATTCAGTGAGGGAGGATGGGAGGGGTGGAGGGGGAGGGATGAAGGAGAGTGTTGAAAGTACCAAAGAGGTGGTGGGGGTTAGAGGACAGAGAGGAGATGAGCGACTGGAAGAAGGATTTATTGCAAGGGAGAGGACTTAGCTGTAGGAAGAGAGGACAAACTTGAAGTGAAGGAAGTCTGTCAGAGAGCGAGATTTCCTCTAGAGGCGCTCGGCTGTGCACGAGCACTTTTGGAGAAACCGGGTCAGCTTGGAGTGCCAGGGTTGGGGTTTGGACTGACTGAGAGGGACAGAGGAGGTGGGGGCAATGGAGTCAAGGGCAGAAGTGAGGGTGATGTTGTAGAAGGAGGTTGCCTGGTTAGGGCAGGCCATGGTTGATAGAGGAGAGAGGACAGTATCAAGTGATGAAGACAGGACAGCAGGGTCGAGAGTCTCAAGATTGCATCTGGTGATGGTGGCTTTGGGTGAGGGGAGGAGTGGAGGAGTTGAGAGAGTGAAGGAGCGCAGATGATGGTCAGAGAGGGGGAAGGGAGAGTTGGAGAAGTCAGAGAAAGCACACAGATGGGTGAAGACATGGTCATGGGAGTGGCCAAGACAGTGGGTAGTAGTGAAGGTCCATTGAGAAAGTCCAAAGGAAGAGGAGAGGGCAAGAAGATTGGTGGATGCAGGATTTGTTATGTCACTAGGGATATTAAAGCCACCAAGTATTATAGAGGGAAGGCCAGCAGAGATGAAGTGGGGAAGCCAGGCAGCAAAGTTGTCAAGGAATTGGGTGGGGGAGCCTGGGTGACGGTAGTTGACTGCAACATGGAGATGAATGTGGTAGAAGAGACAGATAGAGTGTACCTCAAAGGTGGAGAAAGAAAGCGAGTGCTCAGGTGGGATAATGCAAAAGGTGCAGCTGGGGGATAAGAGGATGCCCACTCCGCAACCTTGGCGGTTGTCAGGTCTGACAGACAAGGTGAAGGCAAGGCCCCCATAGGAGAGTGCAGCAGGGGAAGCAGTGTCATAGGAGGAGAACCAGGTTTCGGTGATGGCGGGAAATTTAGAGAATGGGAAATAAAGAGGTCACGGATAGCAGGCAGTTTATTGTGGATGGATCTGGTGTTCAAGAAGGCACAGGAGAATGGGAGGTAGGGGACAGGGGATATGTGGATGACATTTTCTGGGTTGTGGGTGAGGGAGTGTGGGCTAGATCTAAGAGGAAGGTATAAGCCGGTGGATATGGTTGGTATGGGGCAGGGGCGAGGAGGCATGGTGGCTGACTCAGGGTGCAGGGAGAGCAAATGATGACAAGAGAGCAAGTAGGAGGTGGGCAGGAAAGCACAGCAGAGGATGTAGCTAATTAGAGGTGAGGCAGACAATTAGGAAGTGTGATATGGCGGTGAAGTGGTGGAGTAGAATAGGTAAATAGAGTTGGTGGAGTAAAAGTCAAATGAAGAGTAGGAAATAATACACTGGTAAGAAGTAGATTTAGACAGGGCAATCATGCGTATATAAAGCAAAATTACATTGTTTGGGATGTGCATTCAGAGGTTTCTCAAAAACTGAAATTTCAATGCAAGAAGCTGCAGCTGAGGAAAAAGGTTTTGCAGTGTCCAAACCAGTGAGATCAGTGTAGAGTGAGCAGGTTATGCAGACTGCAGGAGTTAGTTTTGATGATTTTGTCGACTCAGTGTGTAGCTTGAGTGTAGTCCATCTGTGTTAGTGTTGGCTTGCAGTGTGCTTTCCTTCGGTTTAACACCGGTCTAATGCTAATATTGATTTTAAATGCTCAAAACACTTTAGAACTGAACACTTCAGATACTGGACACCCTAACAGCCTGACGGCCTAACAGCCTACACTGAACTTGCCTAACAGCCTAACAGCCTACACTGAAAAGTCCATGTTTTAAGGATATTCATGCTTGTGCGTGGATGGTATAATCAGGGCAGTTGAGAGTGCCGCCGGGCCCCATAAAAGAGGGGGCAAGGCCTAATTGCGGGAGGCGTGGCCAGACCCCCTAGAAGAAATAAAAAACATACTTTTGAGCTGGGGAGGGGGTGGTGTGAACAACCACAGCAATCTCCCACTGCATCCCAGCACACAGCGTGCTGGGCTGCTGAGAGATAGTGAGGAGGGAGGGGGGGGCAGAACCAGACCTGGGCCCCTGCCGGGCCCCTCTGGAAGTCTGGGCCCAGGTAAATTGTACTCACCCCCCCCCTCTCGGTGCCCCTGGGTATAATCAAACTGGCCGAGGTACTAATTAAGTCACGTGTGCTTAAGCATGGATATCCTAAAACACTAGACTGTTAGGACTGGACTGACTTAAGTAGTATAAATAAATAAGTAAATATATAAGTGTTGAAATCTGGTTAAGTTGCTGGTTGTTAGAGATCAAAGAAACCATTTAGATAGAAGATAACTATGAAAGAAAAGCATGTGCTTCTATGTTCACAACACCTCTATTTAATCTTTGATAAAAGAACTGATAGCGCTGAAATGCATTAGGACAGAGGAATTTCGATTACTGAACACTTTGTTTCATGCCCATAAAGCTTAAAGGTACCAGACATCTTTGAGGATTGCACCAGTCATCCTGGGTTCACATAGGAGACCTGACATTTACACCTGATTGCCATTTATGCCAGATCTTTCAGAGGGACTACCATTATATCAGGAGACTCTGCTAGAGTCCTAAAGATCCTTCAAGTTTGCCATACATCTCCACAATCTCTGGCAACGATTCCTAATGTGCGTTTAGATTATGCTAAAAAGTAATGAGCGTCTTAACATTTAACAGCATATGGACTTTCCAGTGAAGACATTAGAACACTGAATAACATTTAAAGTAATATATAATTTTGCAAACATGTTACAGTAATTAATCTATTTTCAGTGTAAAACTACAATTTAATATTTCTTGCATGTTCACTTTGGTTATATTAAATGTATTGTATGTATTGAGATTTATTTTCATTATTATTTCATTACTAGTGTTGTGAGCATAGAAGCACAGGCTTATTTTGTCTCTATTCAATATTGCTACATTATATCTAAACTGACTTGCTGGTATTTGTTTAGTTGTTCATTTCACTTACTCTATGATGGAAAGCTTCAAATAACAGTGTATTCTATTGTTTATGAGACTTGATTTAGTTCTGCATTTTAGAACATTGGTAGTAGTCTGTATGACTACTGTACATTGATTTAAATTTTAGACAGGTAAATCCTCACGCAGTGGAGTATCTAGGGAGGGTCGAGCAGGGAACGTGCCCTGGGCGCCATTGGACCGGCGGCGCCATCGGCCGAGGTCCAGGACACTGGTTTCAAATCAGTGTAGTGTGGACCGCACGGAGTAACACACACCACCGCCGGCACCAAGTAGTACAGATGCTCATTGGCTGCTGTGCCCACTGTCAGAGCCGGGCTGGAGCTCACTCATGAGCTCTGCCTTCTGGCTCCCACAGTGGGTGAAGGGAGAGATGTCATGATATCTCACCCATAGTGCAGAGTGGGCCGGGAAGAGCGGGGATTCAGGTAAGTGTTGTGTGTGGTTTTTTTTGTGTGTGTCCTATAAATGTAAAAGGCACTAGCACTGCATTGGGGGCACTGCATAGAGGGACTACTACTGGGGGTTCTATATAAGGGGCATTGCATAGGGAGGATTAGTACTGGGCGCACTATATAAGGGGCACTACTGGGGATACTGCATAGGGGCATAGGGGCAACCACTGCTGGGGGCACTGTATAGGGGGGACTACTACTGGGGGCACTATGTAAGGGGTACTACTGGGAGCATGGTATAGCAGGGACTACTACTGGGGCACAGTATTAGGGGCCTTACTGGGGGCACTGTATAAGTGGCACTACTGGGGGCACTGTATAAGGGTGCACTCCTGGGGGAATCTTTATAAGGGGCACTATATAAGGGGTACTACTGGGGGCACTGTAAAAGGGTGCATTATTTGGGGCACTGTATGAGGGTGCTATCCTGGGGAAGCTGTAAATGGGGCACTACTAGAAGCACTGTGTAAGGGGCACTACATAAGGGGCACTGCTACTGGGGGTTTTGCATAAGGGGCACTACTATAGTGGGCATTGCAAGAGGGGCACTACTACTGGGGGCTCTAAGGTGCATATGGAATGGAAAGGAATGTTCTCAGAGTGGTGCAAAACAGTGTGTCATGTTTTACAGCCTTTTGTGACATGTGACCATGCCCACTTTTTCAACTCGCACCTTCATTTTTTAACTTGCCCTGGGATCCAAATACCCTAGTTACGCCATTGATCATCAGATACACAATATAGGTTGATTTTGATATGTTTTTGAAATATAAAGATCAATTTTAATGTACAGTATGTTGTGCAATAAGTTGTATTTATGCATTGTTTATGTTTTTTAATATAATTTTTAAATAATTAAGATATTTGATATTTTATTGGGAAAATGTAATGACACAGACAGTATGGCAATTGACACTGGTTATATATTTTATTGTTTTTTTCATTGAGTGTCTTTCACACCTATAATATTTTCTGTGCTTCCTTTATATTATACATTTCCCAGCTGTGCCAGCCAAAGTGTTAAAATACCACCAAAGAGATTTTAATCTAAAAAATCATATTCCAAAAAGCACTAAATTATGTCAATTGAAATGTCAAAGCAAATTATATTAGTAGATACATAACAAGCACCACAAAAATTTAAGATGTGTAAAAAAACACATAATATATTGAAATGAAACATATAACAAACTACAATGATTACTTATATTAATACACTTACAAATTAACAATACAAATCAAAAACCAACATGCTAAATGGGTTACCCTACATTAAATGTATTCATAATCTGCCAAACACTTGGCAATGTTAACATCAAAGTAACTGTATTAATAAACAGACCTGTTTATACACCATATTTAGCTTATACTCATTTATTGTAGCTTCCCCGTTATTGCTCATTCCACTTAAATAATTCCAAATTCAGTAAGCATTTCTAATAAAAAATCACATAGAGTAATAGTTTACTTCTAGTAGTTTTATTTAGTTGTGATAGTAATACTTACTGTAGATTGAAAGTTCTCTTTCTGAAGTCAGCCGAATATTAGCATTATGTGCACATATAAACATGAAAGATCAAACAAATTCCCCAAGCACATCCTACATGGTAATAGTAATGCAGTTTACTCAGTTGCATATAATTGCAAATATACTGTAAAGTAAGCCACTGAACATGGCAATGCATTTCTGTTCTGGTGGTCCTAATGCCACATGATAGGGCAGCACAGACGTTGTAATGGTTAGCATTACTGCCTCACAGCACTGAGGTCATGAGTTTGATTCCCACCACGGCCATACCTGTGTGGAGTTTGTATATTCTCCCTGTGCTTGCATGGGTTTCCTCCGGGTACTCCGGGGTCCTCCACCACTCCAAAAATATACTGGTAGGTTAATTGGCTCCGAACAAAATTAACTCTAGTGTGTATGTGTGTAAGCATGTGTTAGGGAATATATAGTGTAAGCTCCACTGGTTCGGGGACTGATTTGAATGGCCAAATGTTCTCTCTGTAAAGCGCTGCGGAATATGTGTGCTCTATATAAAAAATGGTAATAATAATAATAATAATAATAGCACCAATATCAGATCAAATATTTATGTATTTCTAAATTGAGAGCTAACTTAGTGGAGGCACCCCAAAATCCTCCAAAATGGTACTAAAAGAATCAGCATATCCTCCAGCCACTGATCCCATCCATGCCTCACAGAACAGTAATACACAGAATGGAAATTGCTCAAATAAATTTAGACCACCACAGGCATGAAAGATCTCATGTATTCTTTTATCCATGGGTTTTTTGGGTACACATGTCCCTGTAGGTGGAGCAGTTCTCATACAGTAGGGTGTCAAATTTTGAAGCAGTGTCACAGATCCTGGTAAAAACACTTGCTTTGCTGGGAATGCTTCTACCTCCTGTGGCACCATACTTGGCAATACATATGGACCTCTACTATTGCTGAGCCAATTGCAGTTGCATGTGCACTTCTGGTAATTTTGTATTTGCCAATATACTGTAACTGAATTTGTCCTGATTCCTGGCACTGCAACATGCAGCACAAATGGTAGCCTGGGCCCAAACAAGAAAGAAAAGTCAATCACTTTTGTAATAGGTGAACCACCATTGGTCATCTTCTAGTAATCTTCCACCATATATACATATAACATTGTATAACATTGTGGGTGGGATGTCCTAAAGGGGAAAATGCAGTAAAATCCACCCAAAATGCTGTTTTCGGGGGTTTTACTGCAACCCCATATGTACTGAGCACAGCTTCATCCCGATAGGTAATGCAATCCTCAGGTGCGGTTATCCAATAGAAGCCTATGAGCTTCTTTTCAGGATGCCTCTCCTGAGAAGGATCTAATAGGATCCCTCCCATCACCCCTCCGTGGTCTGCGGCCAACTGTGCATGTGCAGAAGGATGCCAGAGGGACTTCTGGGTGTTAAATCTTGACCCCAAATGGCCATAATAGTTATTTTGAATTCTAGTGGTTTTTGGATTGAAGTTTTTTATACAGTATATATACAGTATATGAAGTTCCTAAGGTGTTCGCACTTTGCTCAGAAGATGCTAAAATACTTTAAAGCCTGCAGCCATATTGATTGAGAATAGCTTCCAGATGGACTTCCGCAAAATGGGTAATGAATGATTTCCATTTTCTATGACAACCAAATTGGCACTTTGAACCACTATATAGATTGCCAGATTCCAGCCAGAGGTTCCTAGACTATAAAAGCATATCATCTATATGCAGATATGAACTGTTTAAAACATTTTGTTTTACTGATAGGTTTTCAGTTTGAGATGGTGTAGACTTTATGGGACACTGAGTTCCACTTCTGGTTATTCGGTTGCCATGAACATGGGATACCAAAGTACATATTTAAGCTAGGGATTCACTATTATATGATTTTGGTGTATTGATGGATACATTTGTAATGAATTAGGGTCAAATAAGGACATTTGTTTATATATTGCATTCTTTAAAAGTTTTATTTCCCAAACCATTTTGATTGGTTGAGAGGGGTATAACAGTTGAAACAGATAAGCATTCCTCTAGCCAGCCATGAAAAACCGTAGTAGTTGAAATGCGTCAATGGGAAGCTGCCTCCCTGTTCTACGACCCTACCAGTGGATTCTGAACTCTCTCATTTCTAATTACCTAGGTCAGTGGTCCCAAACAGTGAGCCGTGGCACCCTGGGGTGCCTCAGGACACTTGCAGGGTGCCTCAGGTTGGTGGTACAGCACCAAATCAAATTATTTATAGTCAATGTAATATAAATACAATATGTGCACAAACAGAAGCGCAAACCTTTCCACCACTATATAACCAAACCTAAGGATGACAGGTAAACACAATTTACATCACTTTACTATATTTTTTAAAAAATTTCTCAATAACAAACTTTTGGCTTAGGGGTGCCATGAAATCAATGCTGATGCACTATGACAGGGGTCAGGGAACTTGTTTTACCTTTTACCCCAAAATATAATTAGATACGCCGACGTTACCCCCTTGATTTGAAAGGAAGGAAATCATATAGTAGTACCCCCATATAATGCCCCTGTAGTAGTGCCCCCATATAATGCCCCTGTAGCAGTGCCCCCATATAATGCCCCTGTAGTAGTGCCCCCATATAGTGCCCCTGTAATAGTGCCCCCATAAAATGCCCATGTAGTAGTGCCCCCCCGTAATAGTGCCCCCATATAATGCCCATGTAGTAGTGCCCCCATATAATACCCCTGTAGTGCTGCTTGTACTAAAAAAAACCACCTTAATCACCGCTCCTGCATCCACCACCGTCCTGTCCGCCCAGCTGCTCCTCGGAACTATGGGAGAGACGTCATGACGTCTCTCCCATAGTGCGCATGGAGAGAGGCAGAAGCTGGAGTTCAGAAGAGAACTCCAGCCTCCGGCAAATGCGGCACTGCAGGGAAGGAGCTGGGCACCCGCTGTTAATAACATCTCAGCGGTCATCTGGCTTAGAGCCTCCCTGCGGCACAGCCGGGCATGCATATGAATCATTCTATATTATAGAATGACTCATATGCAAGCCTGGCTGTCCGTCCATTACCCCCCAGGAATTTCATTTTTACCCCATGTGGGGTAATTTACCCCTGTTCCCTGACCACTGCACTATGGCACATTGATTCAAAAAAGTTTAGGAACTACTGACCTAGGTGATGTTTTCCATCTAAATAAATTGAGAAAATCACTAAAGATATCCATATCTGGTAGAAGGCAAAATTTAACCTGTTTTATTATTACTGTGCATGTTTGTTTCTGTATGTAAATTAAAAAAAGGCTAATTTGCACTATTGGGTTATTTTCTTTTATTTCCGTGGGCTGTCTGGTGTTCTTTTTGATGAGGAAATAAGGAAAGCTTATCCATATCAAGTGACCATATCATACAGGATCAAAGAATCTTATGATATGCTTGTTTAATGTTACATCAGACTCAACTTCTAATTCTTTTTAGCACCTGGGACTCGTACTACATAGGAGGATGCTATCATCTCAGAAACGAAGATCCTTTGAGACTTCACAGTAGCTATTCCTTTAAGATGGCATGTTAGAGCCATAGATACTCTAATTTCATAGCCTTCTAGGCATAGGCATGGAAGTCTATAAAGGATATTTAACCTATAACATAGTTATTCAATTGCTACTGCTAACATTTATTACTGGGTGTAGTATGATATGTTGCAGTCATAATGTTGACATTCCGTGTGTCGACATGAGAATGTTCATTATGTAGACAATGATAAAATGTTGACATATTGTCTCTGGTGGTGCAGTGGTGACTAATCTGCTCCTGATGGCTGCAGCGGCTCCAGAACGGCTTCTGGGTCCCGGCCCTATTTCCTAGCCCTATTCCCTAACCCTAACCTCTCTACCCGCAGCCTAACCCTAAACTCATCCTGCAGATTTATCCTATCCCTTCCACTCACAGCCTAACCCTAATGTCGACATTCTGTCAATATCAACATTTTACAAGTCGACGTTCTGAGATATAGTCAGGAACGTTAAGTGTCAGAAAACAAGACATCAGCAGGATACATGAGGAGTAATGCAAAAGTCAGAAGGCAGCAGAGATTATACACAGATATCAATCAGGCAATACCAGAGATGAAGACTGACAGGATAACTGTACACAAGGAAAGCAAACCCAAGCTTAGAACCATAATTCTCTGGCAAGCAGCAGGGAAATAAATATAGGGCTAACAAGTGATGGCTAGTCCAATCAGGGTGTGAACCCATCTTGAATTAAGCAAATCAACTCACCTGAAACGCATATTAACCATGCTTGCCAGAGCAAAGTGTGACCACAGTTCCTAAAAGGGAACCAGCAAGACCAAAACTTTAAAAACATTAGTGAGTTATTGAATTATTTTGCAACTGATAAGCTTGTGCAGGATGATTTAAATAAAAAAGTGGCACCTATGACTATACTAACTATACTGTGAACTATATTGAAGCACTTTTGATCTTCTATTGTATAATTACCAAAATTGCATGCCAGGGCCCTTTTTCTTAATTTCCACCCACAGAACCAGCACTGTAGGTATGTAAATAATCTACATCAGTCTGATGGTATACATAGCAAAAAGGTTGCAGATTGGACTGAAAGACTGAAGAGTATTAAAGATCAGATGTGCATTGCCATGTTCTCTGGATAGGGATGTAGTTAGCCGACCTGTGGTTGGGATGCCACTGGTTTAATTCCAACAGTGGAAGTCCAACATGGGACTTAAGATAGGCATCAAGAAACCAGTATCTTAATCCCAATGCTGGAATACACACAATATACCAGCCTGAACAAGGTAAGCCAGGATGTGTCTTAGCTGTTAGCTGTGGGGGAAGGAGTGTTAGGTTTAGGTAGCATAGTGGGGTTAGCATTAGGTTTTTTTGGGGGGAGGTTAGGGTTAGGCACCCCTAGGGGGGGCACCTCTGTGGGGGGAAGGTTCAGGTTTAGGCACGAAGGGGGGAGACTTAGGTTTAGGCACTAATGGGGAGGGTTAGGGTTAGGCTACAGGAAGGGAGGGTTAGGAGGAGAAGGGGGGAGGGTTAGTATAGTTACCTGACCCCTGTCAGGTTACCAGCCATTGGGATGCCACTGTTGGTATTTGGACAGGAGGCATCCCAACAGTCGGTGTTACATACCTATTCCCTCTGGATGTTATAGAGTGGACCATGCTAACAGCAACGTTTAGAATGTTTTCAAACCAAGATATTTTCCACACTAAGGGGCTGTTTTAGATCTGGACTCAGACGTGGCTGCATCTCTTGGCATTGAGCTGTCTGCAACTTATGAAATGGCACTACAAAACCATTCCCTGGTATACATCCATATGTAAGAATGTGTAAGGAATGAGATGCCCACTTTCATTGTCCTTGTATGGTGTAACACTACCTGTTGCATCTAGAGACGCCACAATTGGTCGCACCATCAAAACTTGCACCAGACCTATAGCAGGTGCAGATTCACCATCTGGGTTTTGCCTCCAAAGTGAACGATTGAGTACCAAGTATGCAAATACCTCGGTAACATGCCTGTGACACTCCCATAACACTCCCATAAGGCTAAAGGTTCTCAGTGAATCTGTTTAATCACCTCTCAGTTACTGTTCAGAAATACAAAACACTTTTGCATGCCATCTCTGACACTGTGCAACTCAATTACAAAAGCACCTTTATACGTACTGTACATACAATGTATTGAATGCGCCATAAGAGTTTTTATGGTTTTTGAGAATGCACAAATATCACTCAACATGGGCAATGTGCCTGGCTCTGTCCCTAAACTTGCTGATGGGTTATGCAGTAAAAATGTATAAGCTCATAATTGCTCTGACTATGGTTGTTTCCAAACACAGACACCATTTAATTCTAGGCACCTATCATGTCTTTAGCCTCACTAGTCACAATGCCTACAAAATTGTTAAAATTCCAATATACTACAAAGCAAATCACTTTCTATGGATTTTTCTTCATACAATAACATTCCAAGTAAGCCTTCAATAATGTGAAAATAAATTGTTACACTGTGTACAGTATATAAACCAATAACTGAACAGTTAAAGTTACATTTGTGGATTCATCATCTGCTCTTTCTTGTACTTCTTCTGAAATATTCTCAGCCATACAGTATATGCAGTCATATGATTGAGACTTAAGACATTCACATTTGTTTATGAATATTTAGCCTAGTTTTTGTGAAGCAATCAACACACAAATTTTAACAATCAAAAATAGCAAAAGGTCAAAAGGACTTTGCAATCAATTTGAAGTTTCAAAGTCATCTGCAGTAGCAATTCCACTCTATTAAGTTGCTTGGGTGACAGTGTTTGTATTAAGACCGTGGGCCTGATTCAGAGGTAGACACTATTTCATTTGTGACTGCATCTCTTTAAGCAGCAGTACTGTGAATATATGCTAATTCTGCAGCTGATTACATCTTTAATCTGTAACTTGCATACAAAGACGCACCATCCGTCACACATTGATCGCACCATGGAACTCCTGAGCAACCCCATGGTTGCTATGAATATCCATGGAGCTAAGCCACCAGGGCCAGTGCAACTGCATACACAGACAAAGTCAATGCTCATTAATCAAATGTGTTTGACAAGCCACCCACTATTACCTCCTATAAATGCACACTGATTGTCAATCACTCTGCAACCAAATTCTCACTGTACCTATTAGTGTTTCCAGATTTTTTTTAGGTTTGGCTGAGACTGCTTTATTTTCCAAACTATCCCTACTAAAATCCAAAGTTACACAGTCTCAGTTTGATGTAATTGACAGCAAAGGTCTTCCTCGTAGCCTCCTACGCTGATTGCTCACAAGGTTTTTGGCTGTGATAAACACTCTCTCAGAGTAAACACTGGAGGGTGGGCAGCTTAAGTATACCATAGCTATTTTGTGCAAAAGGCTCCAAATTGCCTTTTTTCCTCTTAAACTGTATGAAATGCTAATGTGTACATTATACTCAAAGTAATCCTCTACTATTTTATTGACTCTCATTGCATCTCTTAAGATCTGTGTCAGTTGGAAAAAAATACATTACACAGAACATGAACCTAGGATCAAGCATGGTTGCCTGATTCAATTGCAAGATGTTGGAAACCCTTGGTCCTGGCAAAACAAATAAAAAGCATGATCTACAAGTCCAACATACTTAGCTGGTTTTTAAGTAGTTTAATTAAGGGTATAACCTTACTCAGACTTGCAGTCTCTGAACTTACTTCATTGGTTACAATTTGAAAAGGTTTCAGTAGTAAAACCTAGAGTATTCTTCAGTTTGCTACAATAAGGTAAGTGACCCCCTCTCCCTTTGTCATGTCTTAAAGTTTACATTTGGATGGCTTGTTGCTGTTCCTCCATTTACTGAAGCATATAAATAGTGGAATTCCACCTGGTTACTACCTCTTGCTTCAGTTGATAGCATAGCATATAAACTGTTTGCTGAATGCTAAAAATGCCCAGAAATTTTATGGGCCATTTTTTCCCCTATTTTTAAAACCAGGACTTGCTCTGGAAGCCCAGTGCTGGTTGCTAAAATATCGGAGAACACTACACATTTTTCAACCAATATTTTTAGAACCAGGACTGGCTTAGGAGCCCGTGGCTGGTTGTGCTTTGGGGGAAAATCCTACATATTTTTTTTTTATAATTAACCCTTTAGACAGTAATTATAGGCACTGGTCTGTATATCTTTCTGCCAAACTTGCAACTCAGGAGGTAGTTTATTTAAAACTTCTATTTAGGACTGAGTTTGCTAAAATTACACCTGTGACTATAATCACGATTCTTAGTAAATTCCTGAGATTTAATCCTGGCTATGAAAAGTACTTGTGAATTTGGCCATTGTTGTATTTATTTCTATTTGTGTTCTCATCCAAGTTTTGCAGAGAGTTTCATGATTTCTCACCTGAGTTTGCCTTTAGTAAATTTGTAAATTGTAATAAATAGCCAAACACACCTGAGAATGCAATCTTGGCCAGACATGGTAGACACACAGTGTAGGGTTTCCCTGCCAAAGCATTTACCAGCCCCAAACTGGTCAGCCCAGGGCTGGCAATCGTCAGAAAGTGGGGACACCCCAAATTGGACTCCCCCTCCCAAGGATCAATCAGTCCTGGATTGCGAGTCCAGGGCTCTACTCTGCACCTCTGGTGGTGGTGGGAATAGGAGTAATGGGTTAAATATAGTACTAATATTGTTATTTATATTTGTAGAACAAAAGTGCCAACAGGCCTCTGACACCTTTATCATAATATTACAAAAAACATGACACACACACCGCATGTTTTAACACTTTATTGCACATTCACTCACCCACTCACACTACAAACTTACCTACTCTCTGACACTAGTTGGTTTCTATGACAATTGCTGCTGATTGGCACACAGCAGCCAGACTCTTGGCCAATCATGCCTATTGTGTGGGAACCCACGACAGGGACCTCTCAGTTGGGTAGCACTATACTGTACATACAGTATAGCTGTCCATAGAGTTTGGGCCAATTGGTTTGTTTTTTAAGAAAACTGGATTCTACATGGACAAAAGGACCGACCAGCACCAGGGGGTAAGTTAGTATGTAGTGTAAGGTTGAGTGTGATTGAGTGAGTGAATGTGTAATACATTGTTAAAATATGTGGGGTGGGTTTCATATCTTTTTTTTAACATTTTCTTCACAGTGGGGGGACAGGGTCCCCTGTGTGATGCATGAGACTCAGAGTGTCCTGTGCATCATGCAGAGTTTTTAAAAATTCCAGAAGGAATGATTTACTGTAGTGAATTTTTTTTCTGGTGTATATTTTGTATCAACTAAGTATTTAAGACTTGGAAACCAGAAAAAAACACCATGGTATAGAAACAGTTCATGTACTTGAATGTATGTAAATGTCCTGTCACACAGAGAATCACCCTTATTAGCAATCAATAATGAAAGAGATCTGTGATTTCTGGGAAAATTACATTTTGCCTCATTTTGAGACCTGAACTTGTTGGGAAGACCAGAGTTGGATCCACTCGTAAACTCCAAGTTCGGGTGTTTTTGGATATATGCAAAACTGAACTGCTCATCTCTGCCACAGTATGTACAAAATAATGCTTGCCATTTTGACAAAGCAGTGGTCAAGGCAACCACTATAGATAACCAATCACAGTAAGATAGTACAGCACATCTGACAGAAAGAAAATGATGTTGCCAACACTGCTATAAATAAAGCTAAAGACAGGAAACAGACTGAATTCAGTTTAGTGCAAATGCCACAAAGTACTCCAGAATGGTTGGCAAAGCCACTTTGTGGTTAAACCTATTAGGTGCGAGGAGGGACTGCTAACACAATTTAGTCAGTCTGGAAGTACCATAAGCACTGAAACATATTTTTTTTAGTAAATAAATAGAGAGCACAGATGCAGTAATGGTTAGCATTACTGCCTCACAGCACTGAGGTTGTGGGTTCGATTCCCATCATGGCCCTAACTGTGTGGAGCTTGTATATTCTCCCTGTGCTTGCGTGGATTTCCTCCAGGTACTCTGGGTTTTTCCCACACTCCAAAAATTTACTGGTAGGTTAATTGGCTGTAGAAAGGAGGGAAAGAAGGCTCTTGTTTGGGGGCACTCTTATACATATTAAAACTTAACTTTTATTAGATCTCATCAAAGATCTGACATAATTACTCACTCATATACTGTACACAAAAAGACTGGTCTCTTATAGAAAACAAAAACCAATAGATAAATATAATATTCCTATACCAGTAGGACAAGTAAAATCGTATTAAATCAGGATTGCTAAATGACAGTAATGCACAAACCTTAATATCCATATCTTGATATATATACACAACTATTGCCAGTCTCTCCCTTTGTAGACACTAATATTAGCCTGTATACAGTATAATACATAACATGAGTCAAAATATATTGATGTATATTTGCAGTGAAAAGTATATTTAAGCAGATTATAGTATGATCGTTCTTAGCCTCGAAATAGCACTGTTCAGGAGTGTCTAGCTAAAGTGAAAGTGTCAGAGCAGTTCTGAAAAGCATCTGTATCTCACTGGAGTAGTGATCTACTTTCAACCACATGTGTCCATTGGCAAAGGTGATCAATGAGTCACCCACTCCAATACAGATGAATAAAAGAATTCCCTGCATCTACTTTCAGCTCCCAGAGATGGAGCTGATGAGATTACAGAAAGAAAAGTTGGAGGAGAGACAGAGAACTTCTCAGTTTATATGTTAATGGATTCCATTAATTTACAGGATAAAGAATAAAATATGCTTAGGTCTGTGTCGTAATTTGTCAAATTATTATATTCTTAAAAAAACACATAGGTTCTCTTGTTGAAGGGTGAAAATATTTTTTTCTTTTTTCAAAGATATCTGCTATATATCTGATAATATAATAGTATGAATGCTCTCATTGTCATGTTTGACAGATAAATATTACTAACACTGTGTAACAATTTTTTATCTTGTTGGTCATTTGCTTATTGCTGAGCTGTGGATGAAGACAAGGGAACTTATATGGATTCTCATATGATTTCTATCTAGTCAAAGAAAAGCTCCAAAGTTGATGTTTTCATTTAGGCCACCTGGGGTGAGTGTTTGAAGTGTAAATATCCACTCACTATCTTTTTGTAGAAGTGCCTTCGTCATGTCCCCTCCACGAATACCCAGATAGACCTTATCCAAGGCATATGCATTGATCACTTTAGGTTGTCCATTGAGTTTCAGAAAAACATGTCTGGCCATTGTAGTGATCTGTCTCATCTTTGTCTTTTGTCTTATCAGTTTCCACATTCCTGATATTATTAATATGTTCTAATATTCCTTGTTTAAGTTTTCTGGATGTCATCCCCACATACTTTAGTCCACAAATACACTCAATACAGTATATAACACCACCTGTGTTGCAGTTGATGAATGTTTTGATCTCCAGATTATTGCCAAACCTGTCTTTTACTGTTTGTTTACTTTTCATGTATGTGCAAGCTTTTGCAGTTGTCACATGTATGAGATCCATTTATTTTCCAGATATTACGGGTAGTTCTCTCAAAATGACTGTGGACAATAGAGTCTCTAATATTTCTGGACCTTCTCCAACTCATCATTGGTTTGGGAGGTAATTTCTCTTTCATGTCCTTGTCCATTAAGAGGTTGGGTCAGTTTTTTGTGGCAATGCTCTTGATATCCTGCCACTCTTGGCTATAGTTGCCTACAAAATGCATACTGTCTTTTCCCTTTTCTTTGTTTGGAGAAAAAATTAAGTATTCTCTTTTAGTTTGTGAGGTATGTTCAACTGCTTTCTTGATAGAGCAATGACTCTATCCTCTCTCCCTTAGTCTCTTAGTTAGTTCTTTACTTTTTTCTTTGAGAATCTTGGAATCTGAGCACTTTCTCCTCAGGCAGAGAAATTCTCCTTTCGGAATATTCTGAAGTGTTGGGGGGAAATGAGAGCTGGTGTTATGCAAAAGGCTGTTAGTAGCCGTACTTTTATGGTACAAATCTGTGATGACTTCTCCATTATCACTCCTTGTCACTTTAAGATCAAGGAATGTCACCTCTGTATGACTGATTTCAGATGTCAAATTTTAATTCAGGGTGTTGGTGTTGAGTATGGTTATGCATTCAAGCAATTCCTCTTTCATGCCTTTCCAGACAAAGAGGATGTCATCTATGTACCTGAGCCATAGAATTATGTTTTCAGTGAACTCATCATTACCATCACTAAAAACAAACCAATGCTCCCACCATCCCAAATACAGATTGGCATATGTGGGCGTACAAGCTGCACCCATTGCCATTCCCCAGATCTGTAAATAGTATCTACCATTGAATGTGAAATAGTTTTTACTTAACACAAATCCCAGGAGTTCTAGGAGGAATTCATTGAATTAATTGTGGTCCCTCATGCTAAGAAAATATTTTGCTGCTTTGAGACCATTGTCATGGTTGGTGCTGGTATACAAATATTCAACATCAAGGCAGGTCAAGATCCCACCTTCTTCTACCTTTATCCCTGTTATCTTCTGTTATACATCTGAGGTGTCCTGTACGTAGGAGAAGAGACTTTTATAATGAACTCTCTCAAGTGCAGATCAATAAAGATACTTGCCAGTTCACTCAGACTTCCTATCCCAGAGACAATAGGCCTCACTGGGGGTTCCTCTTTCCTTTTGTGCACTTTAGGTAACATGTAGAAAATTGGTATTTTAGGATTTTTAACTGTTAAGTATTCAAGTTCTTGTTTGTTGATAATACCTTCTATATAGAAAATAATAACTATCCTATTGTAGTGAGTCAGAAAGTTCTCTGTGGGGTTCAAAAGAAGTCATTTATAACAGTTTTCATCTGATGATTGTCTCTGCACTTCTTTTACGTAGAGGTCTTATGGTCAAATTACTACATTACTCCCTTTTTCTGAGGGCTTTATGATGACATCATCCCACTTGCTTATCTGTGCACAGGCCTTGTGTTTCTGGCCAACTCAGGTTGTTGTTACATGAGGTTCTGTGTTTCACAATCTCGAGTAAAGTGTCCAGATCTTTGGACATAATTTCTCTGAAGACTTTCACTTCAGGGCATATTGTTTCTTGTGGGAAGAAGGTTGATCTTCTTTTGCAAGATGGTCTCTTGTGAGTACTCCCATCATTTGTATCCCCATGCAGGGGTAGACTCTAGAGACTCCAAAGTATCGATTGCTCCCATCTCTTCCTCCATGCAATGATGGGATGCTTCTCTCCTAAGATCTTGTGAGAGAATTCTCTTTTCATTAGGGTCTGAATGTCATGTTCCCCTGGGGATCCATTGGTATGGGTTGTTTCTCCCTTGTAGCATAAAATTTGTTAGTAACAGTTTTCTACAGAATAAATTGAGGTCCTATACCCACAATAATCTATCAAAATGTGCTGTGGGGGAAAAGGAGAGGCCTTCAGGCAAGGCTGATATTTGTGATTCCATGAGAAGTTTTCTGGAGAGGTTGATTATTTGTAGATTATCTACTTCCAGTGATGTTACTTCCAAAACCTCGGGGACTATCTCTGGGGTAGTGGGGTCTCCCAGAATTCTTGTACTCTTCCTCTTCTTCTTACTCCTCCTTTGTTTTCATTTGGGTTTTTGTACCTCCCACCCTGGCCCCTTCCAACTCCTAAAAAAGAGGTTAGGAATGATGTGTTGGAGTTGTAGCCTTGTGCGTTTTTAAATATGATTTGGAAACAAACAAACTAAATTGAATCTGCACAGACTGATATTTTCTAAATCAGATATGATATTTCCTTCCTATCCTATAGTAGATATATATCTCTTTATCATGGAAGGGGTGCACCCAAGAATAAAATAGACTCAAGAAAAAGCAAGAAAAAATGTATTCCTATTTGAGGCACTCAAAAGAATTAAATTCTATATTAATGTAATTTGATCATCATCTGGAATGTAAGAATAAAGACTACTGCCCACATAATAAAATATAACTTTTATTTCATATTTTTCAAAAAAAAGCAAGCAAAATATAAAAAATTGAAAATGATGAATTGTCTTATCTACAATATGATATGTGAGATCTCTGTTGAAGATCATATATTATACTGGGTTCTGAGATTTGAATAGGTTACATGAAAATCCACAGATACAGATATACAATAATTAATTGATTTCAAAAGTAAGAAATTATTGAGATCTAACTGGTCCTGTGGCATTCACAAATCTCAATGTATTTGTGACTGGACTGACATAATGTAATCATTAGTAATATGGGTCCATATTTAACAAATGGTCACAATGTGGCCATCACAGCCAAAAATATATATAACACACATATATATATATCCTCATTGGAGACTCAGTTCTCAATTGTCTCATTAGAAGAAATATATTGGGAAGTCACAGGAATCTCTACTGGAATTGGTGTACCATAGTATTACCAGTTGCAGACATATATCTCATTACTTATTACATTTAAAATAATATTATTGTATTCTTCAAGTGTAGTGTGGTATATTCCCCAGAGACATATGAAATACTAATATGAGAATACCCCAATTGTACAGAGGTCGGAGTAATAATTATAGTAAACTTCAGAGGTTATATAATGCCTCAAAACGGGATTAGGTGTAGCCACTTAAATTGTTATATTATAATGATTTTAGCTACACCTCTATTAGTTAGTCTCATATTCACAATATGATTAAATGTAACCACATATTAAATTGTCATATAATAATCATAAGCAGTATACTGATGTTGCTGTTTATTCATATACAGAGGTATCTTAGTATCTTTAAATATAATATAATATTTGTCGCATGAGGTAGTTTACATCTCTCCCCAATGTTTGTAATTAATTTGTGATATCTGTTATTCACAGATCGTGTAAAATTACACTATTATCAATTTGCTATATTTATAGGAGAGTTACCTGTAACTACTTCTTGTTATAATATAGCAACACTAAAGCAGTGCGTCAGTGTTACCACTGTTCACATAAGGTGTCACTTGAGGGCATTTGATTAACCCTCTGTAGGGTTCACACACACATGCATACACACAATTGGAGAAATCACGTGAAGTGGTTAGCGTCTCTCCCCAGTATCTGTATCTGAGAAACGGGCATTCACAGTAGTAGTTCTAAATGTTAAGCCCTTGTGACATTTCAGAAGTAACTTTAACAAAACCCAGTATGGCTACTAAACATATGTTGTAGCGTATTGTAACATCACATATATTAAGAGAATATCATCATATAGATTAGAACTGTTAAAATCAGACACACGCTATCAGGCGCGTGCTGCTACCCTGATGTACGTTTCGCACTGAGCTTAATCATAGGAACAACCCGATCACCGGGAAGCTCGCCTCTTTATTCACATTCAGAACCAATCATGTCTCCGGGATTTGATAGACAGAAATATTCTCCTATCAGCGCTGTTGTTTACCCACCAAATAGTAGGTATTTGCTGACCCAAAATAAGCTAGACCCAGAATTCTTTTTAATGCCGATTGACTTATCAATAGAAAGACCTTAATATAAATTCCTATTTATTAACAGCCGTTCACCATATCCATCGATTACTTATCATAATATGACATTATGTATATATTTTTAAATATATCCACTAGATGGCTGCCATTAGGAAAATGAAAATATAAACATAAATAGAATTGAATTATATCTCAGCATTATATACCATTATGGATATAAATAAATAAAATAAATAAATATAAATAAACAGTTGTGTATAAAGTTTTTAATAATAATTCTCCCCTATATGAAAAACAATTATTGTTATTGTTGTGAAATCTTATAATTCAAAAATTATACGAGTGAGAAGCAATTTTCATTTTAGTGTAAAAAATTATTATTATGAAATTCATAAATATATTTAAATGATTATTATGTGTTTGTAAATAAGATCATTAATATATGAATAATATTATATAAATTAAATAAAGTGCCTTAAAGGGTGCAACATATTAAGTGTAAAATATTTAATTCTAATAAATAAGTAAATTAATTATATAATTTAAATTCTATATTGGATTATGCTAAGTTAAATTATCAAGTTGAATCCTATAAATTCATTTTCCTAAAAATAAAACATACATATGTCATATCAAATTTATTCCAAAAAGACATTATAATTAATGTATTCATTTAGTCCAGTTGGTTGTAGACTCCCAAAAAGAAAGGTCCACTGGCTTTCTCGTTTTAATAATTCTTGTGTAAGATCACCACCTCTTATACCTAGGTGTATTTGTTCTATGCCAAAAACCTTTAATGCTTCAGGATTTCCTTGATGTTTATAACAAAAATGCCTGGCCACTGATGTGAGCTGTTTAAATTTTTCAAGGTCTCTTTTAGAATTCCTAATGGACCCTACATGCTCCAACACCCTTTGTTTTAATGATCTGGTAGTCATACCGATATAATGCATATCACATGGACATGTAATAAAGTAAATGACTCCAGATGTTCTACAGTTGTTTAAATCTTGAATTTGATATATCTTGCCATACTTGTCCTTAAATTCATTAGTTTTTTGCATGAATTTGCAGGCTTTACATCCTCCACATTTAAAGGAACCCTTCATTTCCAGAGTTTTTTTCTTCCTCTTAACAAAATTGCTATGTACCAGCTTATCTTTCAGTTTTGCTGAATGTCTCCAGCTTAAACTGTGGGATGATCAGTCTAGATTTCAAAGAAGGATAACAAATCTGAAAAAAGAGGAAATTATAGCATTAAAAGAGATCCAATCCTGGGATGGAGTAATAATTAAACCTTCTGATAAAGGAGGCAATGTTGTCCTCTGGGGGAGAGAACAATATATAATGGAAGCCATGAAACAACTCAACGATGTAACATGTTATAAACATCTATTATTGAGTCCTATGGAGGAATTTAAGAAACAATATGAGAATCTCATAAATAGAGTATATGAAAATGGCATCACTAAAACTGAACGAGATTTTCTAACTGTGACAAATCCGGTTGTGGCAATCTATTATATGTTACCCAAGATCCATAAAAATGAACAACAACCTCCAGGACATCCAATTCTGTCTGGAATTAAAGGATTAACAGAAAAAGTGAGTCAATTTCTAGACAGACATCTTAGGGGCTTTGTACACAGTCTCCCCTCCTATGTGCAGGACACTATGGATGTCTTGCGAAGATTAGATCAAATAAATGTAGATTCTGATGTTTTACTGGTTACGTGTGATGTAGAGTCACTGTATACCAGTATAAAACATGAGAAAGGCATAGAGGCAGTTAAGTTATTTCTTGCTAAGGCAAGTATGACAGAAGTTAATCAATTCCAGGCGATTTTGCTTACTTTTGTCTTGACCAAATTTTTTTCGTATTCAACGACAAATTCTATTTACAAATTTGTGGAACTGCGATGGGGCAGCTTGTGCCCCCACGTATGCCAATATATACCTAGGGTGGTGGGAGGAAATTATGGTATTCAATGAGCAAAATGAGAAATATACAAAATATGTACTCATATGGATGAGATACATAGATGACCTCTTATTACTATGGGATGGTCCCAAAAAGATTCTGATAGAATTTATTGAACTACTTAACAACAATGATCTGAATCTAAAATTGACCTATGAAATAAGTGAAGATGAGGTAACCTTCCTGGATTTGAGAATTAAAAAGATGGAAGATGGTCAGATATCTACGGATCTCTATAGAAAAGAAACCGTGACCAATAGTGTCTTACACAAGAATAGTGCGCACTTCCCTCCGGTATTGAGGGGTATACCCAAAGGAGAATTTCTACGTCTCAAGAGAAACTGTTCCAGTGAGGTGCAGTTTCAAAGTAGATCAAAGGAACTCACACAAAGATTAATACAGAGGGGTTACAGTAAGAGGGAAATTAAGAAGGCACACTATGGAGTCACCATGAAAGACAGGAATTCTCTTCTATATAGAAAGGAATAGAAGACAAAATCAGAAGTAGTTAGATTCGTTGGAGATTTCTGCATGGAATGGCGACAAATTATGGAAGCCATCAACAAACATTGGCATGTGCTCACATTAGATCAAGACCTAGCTAAAGTATTAGGGTCAAGAGCCTCATTAAGCTGGAGACGTTCAGCAAATCTGAAGGATAAGCTGGTACATACCAATTTTGTTAAGAGTAAGAAAAAAACTCTGGAAATGAAGGGTTCCTTTAAATGTGGAGGATGTAAAGTCTGCAAATTCATGCAAAAAACTAATTAATTTAAGGACAAGTATGGCAAGATATATCAAATTCAAGATATAATCAACTGTAGAACATCTGGAGTCATTTACTGTATTACATGTCCATGTGATATGCATTATATCGGTATGACTACCAGATCATTAAAACAAAGGGTGTTGGAGCATGTTGGGTCCATTAGGAATTCTAAAAGAGACCTTGAAAAATTTAAACAGCTCACATCAGTGGCCAGGCATTTTTGTGATAAACATCAAGGAAATCCTGAAGCATTTTTGGTTTTTGGCATAGAACAAATACACCTAGGTATAAGAGGTGGTGATCTTACACAAGAATTATTAAAACGAGAAAGTCAGTGGACCTTTCTTTTTGGGAGTCTACAACCAACTGGACTAAATGAATACATTAATTGTAATGTCTTTTTGGAATAAATTTGATATGACATATGTATGTTTCATTTTTAGGAAAATGAATTTATAGGATTCAACTTGATAATTTAACTTAGCATAATCCAATATAGAATTTAAATTATATAATTGATTTATTTATTTATTAGAATTAATTATTTTACACTTAATATATTGCACCCTTTAAGGCACTTTATTTAATTTATATAATATTATTCATATATTAATGATCTTATTTACAAACACATAATAATCATTTAAATATATTTATGAATTTCATAATAATAATTTTTTACACTAAAATGAAAATTGCTTCTCACTCGTATAATTTTCTGAATTATAAGATTTCACAGGGGTATAACAATAATTGTTTTTATATAGTGGAGAATTATTATTAAAAACCTTATACACAACTGTTTATTTATATTTATTTATTTTATTTATTTATATCCATAATGGTATATAATGCTGAGATATAATTCAATTCTATTTATGTTTATATTTTCATTTTCCTAATGGCAGCCATCTAGTGGATATATTTAAAAATATATACATAATGTCATATTATGATAAGTAATCGATGGATATGGCGAACGGCTGTCAATAAATTGGAATTTATATTAAGGACTTTCTATTGATAAGTCAATCGGCATTAAAAAGAATTCCGGGTCTAGCTTATTTTGGGTCAGCAAATACCTACTATTTGGTGGGTAAACAACAGCGCTGATAGGAGAATATTTCTGTCTATCAAATCCCGGAGACGTGATTTTTTCTGAATGTGAATAAAGAGGCGAGCTTCCCGGTGGTCGGGTTGCTCATATGATTAAGCTCAGTGCAAAATGTATGTCAGGGTAGCAGCATGCGCCTGACAGCGTGTGTCTGATTTTAACAGTTCTAATCTATATGGCGATATTGTCTTAATATATGTGATGTTACAATATGCTACAACATATGTTTAGTAGCCATACTGGGTTTTGTTAAAGTTACTTCTGAAATGTCACAAGGGCTTAACATTTAGAACTACTACTGTGAATGCCCGTTTCTCAGATACAGATACTGGGGAGAGACGCTAACCACTTCACGTGATTTCTCCAATTGTGTGTATGCGTGTGTGTGTGGACCCTACAGAGGGTTAATCAAATGCCCTCAAGTGACACCTTATGTGAACAGTGGTAACACTGACGCACTGCTTTAGTGTTGCTGTATTATAACAAGAAGTAGTTACAGGTAACTCTCCTATAAATATAGCAAATTGATAATAGTGTTATTTTACACGATCTGCGAATAACAGATGTCACAAATTAATTACAAACATTGGGGAGAGATGTAAACTACCTCATGCGACAAATATTATATTATATTTAAAGATACTAAGATACCACTGTACATGAATAAACAGCAACATCAGTATACTGCTTATGATTATTATATGACAACTTAATATGTGGTTACATTTAATCATATTGTGAATATGAGACTAACTAATAGAGGTGTAGCTAAAATCATTATAATATAACAATTTAAGTGGCTACACCTAATCCCGTTTTGAGGCATTATATAACCTCTGAAGGTTACTATAATTATTACTCCGACCTCTGTACAATTGGGGTATTCTCATATTAGTATTTCATACTGTATGTCTCTGTGGAATATACCACATTAAACATGAAGAATACAATAATATTTTTTTAAATGTAATAAGTAATGAGATATATGTCTGCAACTGGTAATACTATGGTACACCAATTCCAGTAGAGATTCCTGTGACTTCCCAATATATTTCTTCTAATGAGACAATTGAGAACTGAGTCTCCAATGAGGATATATATATATGTGTGTTATATATATTTTTGGCTGTGATGGCCACATTGTGACCATTTGTTAAATATGGACCCATATTTCTAATGATTACATTAAGTCAGTCCAGTCACAAATACATTGAGATTTGTGAATGCCACAGGACCAGTTAGATCTCAATAATTTCTTACTTTTGAAATCAATTAATTATTGTATATCTGTATCTGTGGATTTTCATGTAACCTATTAAAATCTCAGAACCCAGTATAATATATGATCTTCAACAGAGATCTCACATATCGTATTGTAGATAAGACAATTCATCATTTTCAATTTTTAATTTTTCGCATGCTTTTTTTTGAAAAATATGAAATAAAAGTTATATTTTATTATGTGGGCAGTAGTCTTTATTCTTACATTCCAGATGATGATCAAATTACATTAATATAGAATATGATCTTATGAGTGCCTCAAATAGGAATACATTTTTTCTTGCTTTTTCTTGCGTTTTTAAATATACCGGGGAGTTCCACAGTTTCTTCTTTGCTTGATAATTCCGCCTCTGATGAGGAGTGATCATAGTTTCTTCTGTAGTCCAACTTTTGGCATTTTTTTTTTTCCACTTAAAGATATCTCCAACTAGATAGTCTCTTTTGTCCCTCAAGAATTTGTTCTTTTTTCGGTTATAATCGATTGCTCATACCGTTCCAGGTCCTATTCTATATATGCCTGAAACTGGATCTCCATTTCCCATCCTTCCAACTTTTGTCCAAGCGTTTCAATTTCTTTCTCCACTGTTTCTAGTGTCATCGGGTTGTGTTTGATTAGAATGTGCATTAATAGAAATGAACATTTTTGCAGACTACTTTCCCATTATTCTTTCAGATTTGGGGTAGCAAGGTCTAAAGTTGGAAACATTTTTTACCTCAAACCTCTTGGGGATATCCTTTGTTTTAAGGAAAGAAGACTTTTGATTGGGGGCACTCTTATACATATTAAAACTTAACTTTTATTAGATCTCATCAAAGATCTGACATAATTACTCACACATATACACAAAAAAAGACTGGCATATACACAAAAAAAGACTGGTCTCTTATATAAAACATAAACAATAGATAGATATATTAATCCTAATACCAGTAGTGACAATTAAAATCATGTTAAATCAGGATTGTTAAATGACAGTATTGCACAAACCTTAATATCCATATCTTTATATATATATACACAACTATTGCCAGTCTCTACCTTTGTAGACACTAAAATTAGCCTGTGTACAGTATCATACGTAACATGAGTCAAAATATATTGATGTATACTCATGGTGAAAAATATATTTAAGCAGATTATAGTATAATCTTTCTTAGCTTCGAAATAGCACTTGCACGGCTGCAATATGCCGGCAATTGCCAGTCCTTGGGCTTATCAGTGTTCCACTTTGGGTGGTATTGCACACTGTACAGGAGTGTCTAGCTAAAGTGTCAGAGCAGTTCTGAAGAGCATCTGTATCTCACTGGAGTAGTGATCTACTTTCAACCACATGTCTCTCGGGTGATCAATGAGAGTCACTCACTCCAATACAGATGATTAAAAAAATTCCCTGCATCTACTGTCAGCTCCCAGAGATGGAGCTGATGAGATTACAGAAAGAAAAGTTGGAGGAGAGAGAGAGAAATTCCCAGTTTATATGTTAATGCAAAACATTCATTTACAGGATAAAGAATAACATATGCTTTGGTCTGTGTCGTAATTTGTCAAATTATTATATTCTTAAGAACCACATAGGTTCTGTTGTTGAAGGGTGAAAATATGTTTTTCTTTTGTCAATGATATCTGCTATATATATATATATATATATATATATATACATACATGTGCAGCCATAATATTATTCCAATTTTCAGCAGTCAGATAGTATCAATGTTTTCTCCCTATCTTTTTTTTCATTTCTACAAATAAGCAGGTAGCTGGTTAGTTTATCAGAATATATATTGTAGACACAGTGACACAGTTTTAATTTTGCACAAGATAAACATCAAAGTTAAAAGGAAAGATAATAAAGAAATGTTGAAAAAGAAAGTCTCCATTCTATTCAAATCCAGCAATACTGGCTAAGCATGTGCAATACATACCATTACAGTAAATGCTTAGTAGTAAGAGCTAGATGCCCTAATAGGAGACATAGGCTTATAATGCTCTTTTTGCAGATATGGGGGAATGATTCCCTTGGTGATGATAAACCCCACTATCTGCAGAGAATTATAATGGAGCAGATAGAGTGTACCAGCTTAACTTCGTGCGTATAATCGGCCATAGGAGAGGGAGTTTGTTGCAGTGATTCAGGGACCTGGTGTGTACATACTGGAGTGTCCCTTCCTTGGACAACGTGCGTTTCACCCTTCGGCTTCTTCAAAGGTCTGTGTGTGCCCTTGTGGGATGCCGGATTATATCCGGAAATTCAGTCTCCTAATCAGAATGACGATTATCCCCCACCAATCAGCGTGTCTTCGAGGGGAGGGGTTGTGGAGGCCACGTGTGCATACATTACACCTCCGGCTGAGTGGACATACGTTGCTCCAGGGATTCCCTTGACTTGTCATCAGTGAGGGTGGGGTTATCTTCCATCCAGCACTGGGAATGCTCTTTTAGACAGAGGAGAGATACTTAAACAGGAGTCTTGTTTATGGAAATGAGACAAGCTGTTCTTATAATCCTAGACTCTTGTGTCCCTTACTACAAAGAATCCCTATAATCAGGTCAGTCGTGTGTCTGGGCTAGATTCTGTCATATTATATCAGTAATGTTCTGCTAATTTATAAGGAAAATCTGGTAGATTCATTTATCCTAGCATCCCTAGCATCAGTGACATAGGTGATGTTCATTATTAAGTCTGTTGATGCAACACTTGTTATTAAAGAGCGGGGATAGGTGAGATCCAGCTGCTAGTTATCATATGGTCATTTATGTATATTAGCAATCTAGACATACCAAATTGCTTGTGTTACCCATTATGATAGAACTAAATCTATATAGTTTTAAATGCACCTACTCCTAACCTTCACATAAAAAGGTGACTATAATATTATGTCTCAGTGTGCATACAGCTGTACATAGATCTATGTGCTTGACTTTTGTACTATATAGACTGCATAATGATACGTGCAATCATGTAAAAAAATGTAGTGGTCTTTAGGAAGGATCATCCCCTTGGTATCTAAATGAGAGAGAGGGGGTATTCTATAAGCCCTGAATGTGACATAGCTTAAGATGTAGACTCAATGGTGGGATCCTGGGGCTACACCTTATTCTGTGACTGTAAGATAGGTGGAATAGTATGAATGCTCTCATTGTCATGTTGGACTAATTAGATAAATATGACCGACATTGTGTAATGATTGTTAATCTTGTTGGTCATTTGCCTATTGCTGAGCTGTGGATGGAGACTAGGGAACTAATATGGATTCTCATATGATTTCTGTCTAGTCAAAGAAAAGCTCCAAAGTTGATGTTTTCATTTAGGTCATCTAGGGTGAGTGTTTGAAGTGTAAAAATCATCTCACTTAAGTTTTGTAGTAGTGCCTTAGTCATGTCCCCTCCACGAATACCCAAATTGACCTTCCCAAAGCCATATGCACCGATCACCTTAGGTTGTCCATTGTATTTCACAAAAACATGTCTGGCCATTGCAGTGATCTGTCTGATATTACCAATATGTTCTAATATTCTTTGTTTAAGTTTCCTGGATGTCATCCCGACATTCTGTACCTTAGTCCACAAATACACTCAATGCAGTATATAACACCACTTGTGTTGCAGTTGATGAATGTTTTGATCTCCAGATTATTGCCATACATGTCTTTTACTGTTTATTTACTTTTCATGTATGTGCAAGCTTTGCAGTTGCCACATGCATGAGATCCTTTTGTTTTTTTTGGCTCCTGACAAAATTAACCCTAGTGTGTACTGTATGTGTGTGAGCATGCAATAGGGAAAATAGATTGTAATCTCCACTAGGGCAGAACTGATGTGAATGGCCAAATATTCTCTGTAAAGTGCTGCGGAATATGTGTGCGCTATATAAATAACTGTTGTTATTAATAATAATAATAATAATAATAATAATAATATGTATACCCAGTGTACAATCAAGATAGCACCAGAAGGGGTTTTTAAATAATGTACACATAAAAGAAATTATGATATCTTCCTCACTCTTCTCCATTGTAGTGACTGTGTTTAATGAAGTTGTAATTTATGGCATTGAATGTTCGATTGTTGACTCAGGCGTTGTCAATGCCAGGGGCAGAACTATGGGAGACAATGGAGGTGCCTGCCGCTGTGCTCCAGCTCTGAAGAGGCACCCCCTCCATTGTCCACAACATATTCACCCCACATAGAGCTGTAACTATATACCCGGAGTGTACCGTCACGGCCGCCCAATACATAGCACCCCGTCCCGGCACCTGAGAAGCCACCATACACTAGTGGAGAGCTCCATGTCAGACCATCAGATGCTGCCTTCTTCTATCTATAGCCTGTCTGCATGCAAATTGCTACATTATTGTGTCAGCAGCTCTGACAGGGGGGGGCATCTAATTATAACTTGACTCCGGGCGTCTGTGGTGAATCTACGCCCCTGGTCAATGCACTTCAAAGAAGTGCATTGATGCAATAGTAAACACATTGAAAACTTTTTTGGTCTAAAGAAAATTTCTGCTGATGTAAGAAATAATAATATTGCACAAAAACTCACCTGCCAAGAAATGCACTTTATATATAATTTTAAAATTTTATTTCCACTGGCCCTTAATAAGGACTTTGAAATTTAGTGTTTTTTGTGAAACTTTTTTATGGGTTAGTTATATAATATATCCTCTCTTTATATTTTGCAGTTTAAACATGTGTTTAACTCTATATATTCTTATTGTAGATCATTTTTAATAAAAATTTCCATTCTTGCCCCTAACCAAGATGGCGATTCCGTAAATGCATGGACCCTAATAAAAACTAAAGAGTCCTGGCAATGATCTAGTACCAGCTTCAAAAGCCTGGCACCCATTGATATGCACATCCAGCAAAAAACCCAAAAGTTGGAAGAGTCGCTGCAGGAAATGGTCATCAGTGGGCACTGCATGATGCACTTCCGGGAACATTGCCGAGGAACGGAAGTTTGGCAAGCATGCCAGTGAACCCCTCTGATGGTGGCATGCCAGATCAGGACATCATTTCCACTACTGAAAAGTGGGAAACAGCAGCAAAAACAAAAATTAGAGATGGCACGATCTATGTGGAGTTAAAGGAGATGTTGTTAAGGGAAATGCATGTATTTTATCCATGCCGTATATTGGTTTTGTTCATAAATAAAGGAAGGGAGGTATAAATACCCCCACCAGTTTAGTTTCCCTGGATGCCTTGACACATATACATACTAGCTTAAGTATCGAAATGCGTTGGCTGTCTGGAAAAACTATCTTTTTTGCTGAAGGAGTGGGAACCCAATTATAGAGGAGAGTCATCCCAGGATGCCTGGAGGATGCTACCTTTATGCTTTATTTGTCTGCTTTTTCAGTGGACATATAAATCTGGTGAGAGCCCACCCTTTCTTTAACTTTGATGCGAAGAAATCAAATTTGCTGCACTTTATTGAATGTTAAGCCTATTTTGGCAAATGATCTGTATTTGGTGAATATACCACCTTGGATTTATTTTTTTTGTTCGTCTTGGTCCTATGTTAATAAATTTGGTAATGCACTATGGAATCACTTTTTTTTCTATAATTCTTTTCATGTAAAACTGGGAGAACAGAGTGGAAGGACTGAAAGTTCTTGTGCATATTCCAAGGAGGGACCTGTCCATCAGATGTTCATAAACATCATTGTCTGCAATTTTGACAGACATTATAATCTGGTAGGCGCACTATATATTTAATCTAAGGAGGCACTATTACATTAATCTACACTATGGTTGTATTTTTTGTTGTGTTCCCAAGTTCTCTATAGATGAAAGACATAAAAACTATATTTTTAAAGAAAGAACAGACTCATGTTGTGAACTTTTCCATAGCGCTATAGGAAACCCTTGGTGAATTATTGTATGATTTGAACTATTTCCTGTGTTTGGTGACACAGTAAACCAAAGAGTTCCATCAAGATATAAAATTTACAGTAAAATGGATATATATGTAATGACAATGTTATTAAACAAAGCAAGTCAAAACAAAATTAAAATATAGTAGCATTTGAGTATGGTCACATCGTTTGACCAATTTTGCAACCATATGAAAAGTAAAAAGGAGGAAAAAGGGGGTTCAATGATTCCAATCTGATGTAAATGTAAATTGGTAGGTAGTACCTTAGTCACAATAGTGTCTAATTGCAGCTCGTGGGTTAAATGTAAATGCTTATACTGTATATACAGATGTGTCCTCCTACATCTACTGTATCCTTAGTACACCATGCAGCATGGCTTGCCTGGTGTGAGTCTGCCATCAGGTCCCGTGCAACTCTGCTAGTATTTCTGTTGTGGGAGTAGTTCCTCTGTGTTTTGTTGTCTTGCAAGCTGTACATCTGTTACAGTGAAAATATCCAGCTTGCAAGACAACAAAATGCAGGGGAACTACTCCCACAACAGAAGTACTATCCAACGTTACTGGAGATATATACAAAATCAAAGACTCTATGACATGTGATACAAAAGGAGAAATATACCTTATCTCTTGCCCATGTGGCTTACAATACGTGGGAAGAACAGCAAGAAAATTTAGTCTACGAATAGGAGAGCATACAAGGAACGTCAAACATCAATTAGACTCACACAGTGAATCCAATCATTTCAAAATAAAACACAATGGAGATCCAAGTTTACTGACGTTTACAGCTATAAAGAAAGTAAAAAAAAGTATGGAGAGGTGGTAAATACCTAAAAATAATGTCCCAAGAAGAAACTCGTTGGATTTATAAATTAAAAACACTAACACCAAACAGACTGAACATAGATTTGAATATTTGGAATTCTTGAGAGAATAAGCCCCAATCAAAAGGATCAGACTGTACGTGATACCTACATACATACCACCCTAGATACGCCCAACTACTTCCGTGCTTGGAAGCTAAGCAGGGTTGGGCCAGATTAGTAATGAGGAAGGAGACCACTCATGAATCTCTGGTTATGTAGCTATATCACAAATCAACAGTACGTATCCTAGACAATACGGGGCATAAAAATAATAAATGAAGATGTACAACATCATACTATCCAGAATTCAAGCCGTAACATCATTCAGAGGCGATTGAACTGAAGACCTACTAATAACCAATTATCAAGATTAAAACAACTGAAAATCCTCTAATCTTCCTCAACAAAGGATAAAGAGAGTATGCGACACTATTACTGGAAGTTTTAATAAATACTGATCTATGTAGATATATGGTCAAAATACTACAAATATAATGCAACATATTCGCATGTTCAATTTTCACATGTACACCCAGGGAAAAAATACATCAGTGCACTGAAATCATAAGTACATAAGTGTCCTATGTACATATGCTCTGCACTTATATTGACAAACATACCCCAGTTTCCATGTTCAACTTACAATCATTTTACTGTAAATTATATATCTTGATAATCTTTATCTGAACAACTTTTTGAACTATTTGAATCCATTTTAACCTATTAAATCATTATTATATTTTTATTGCATTGTGGTTGGTTTTAACTCATCATTTTTCATGTGTTGCACTAACAAATAGACACTAATTCTTTATTACATATCTATACACTGGTGACTAAGGGAAAACTCACCTGTGCCTATAGCTGCAACATTACCCTTACCTAACCTCCCTTACCATCCTAGTCCTCAGTAGCGCACTGCACCATCCACTACACCAAAGAGTTCCATCAGCTGCTCTCTAGCGCACTGACATACCCCACATTTTTTCATATATCTATAAAATAAATTATGATTCATTAGTACAGCAAAAGACACAGCAAGATACATTAAATAAAAAAATAGATACATTTAAATTAAAACAAATAGATCAAAGAAAATATGGAAGTTTAAAGTCCTCATTTATGCCATATGGCACCATGTTATTCAGTCTTTCAATTCATTAGAGCACAGATCAAATAATATGCAATCTTAATAAATAAATAAATGCAAAAAGAGACAAATGTAGCGCTTGTAGAACAAAAAATACAAACAAAGGGTATATAGCTAATTTGCCAAATAGGACTCTTTTTACTTTTGTTTCCGAATTACTCCATTGAGAGACATTCAACTGTTTATTAATATCCATTTTTTTCTTTTACTTTTTCAATTTTATATATAATTGTTTTACATCATGAACCCCTCCTCTTTTTCATATAAGCTTATATGTGTGACCGATTTTATGATATTAGGGAATTATGATTTTATCCAATAATTATTTAATGCATTTATAATTAAACAATGTTTATACAATTACCATTGGCTTGATTGAATTGTTTCCTCATTACCACAGTGTATATATTAGTGGAGGCACAACTATTGAGAATCGTTGTTCATAACTTGTGTGCTCTCCTTCCCTCTTTCTTTTGTTTCTTTGTAGCAATGTGGTTCTCCAGATTTTGAGAGAACCACATTAGGAAAGGGCCTGATGTCGGCTGGGATACAGAGAAGCATGCAGCTCCAGATCTTCCTTCCTCCTGCTGCTCTATGCTGGTGACACTCAGGGTCAGAGGAGTGTGTGCTGAGCCCTGATTGGTGGATCTCAGCTCATGCTCCTCTGACCGACCCCAGCAGAGAGGCTGGGAGTACAGCATGGATGAAGGCGCTGTTGGCTCCACATCAAGCAAGGTGATAGAGGTACCTCAGTCAGCCTGTATGTTTGTATGTATGTGGGATCCTGATGTATGTTTGTATGTATGTATGTATGTATGTATGTATCTATCTGCTTGTGTGTATGGATGTATGTCATGTGACCCTGCCTGTGTGCATACAGTACATCTGTCTGTGTGATCCTGCCTGCATGTGTTTATGTCTGTGTGACCATGCCTCTATGTATGTGTATGTATGTATGTCTGTGTGACCCTGCTTGTGTGTATATGTATGACCCTGCCTGTATGTGTCTGTGTGACCCTGCCTGTGTAAATGTAAGTGTTTGTGTGTATGTTTGACCCTGAATGTATGTGTGAACCTTGGCTTAGGGGTGCCATCATTTTTTTTTTTAAATAAGCGTGCCACGCACAGAGAAAGTTTGGGAACCACTGCACTAGATGATATGCTCTATGAGCGATATCATCAGTGTTTCCCCTTGAACTCCCGAGCAAATGACAATGGGCATACACAGTGAACAATGTTGGCTAGTAACGTCACCATGCCACATCCCTGAACTTGCAGAATGTGACAATATCATCAGATTGTCCTGCAAGTTCAGGTGATGGAACACATTGTTAACGATTCACAGGAGCACGCATCATTAACAATATTGTGCATACACACTAGACGATCTGAATGATATGAATGATAACGATATCGTTATCAAACATATGTCGCTCACTTTTATCATCTAGTGTGCATGAGCCTTTACACTAATATACTGTACTGTAAATGTGACCACTCTTGTAGTTATAGTGCAAGCATGCAAGCAATATATGTATACTAGCATTTTAGACCCATCATAACAGGTCACTACCTTTTGTTCCCGACATTGCACATTTTTTTCTCTCTCTTTTCCCAACCTGCTGTATCTCTACCACATATTGCTTTCATTCTATCTCTACCCCTCTTCCTCCCATCTCTTTCTCTCTCTCCCCCATATTCCCTCTAACTCCTTTCTCTCCTGCATTTATTTCCCTCTTCCTCCCATCTCTCTGTCTATAGCTTTTCCTCCCATCTCACTCTCTCTCTGTTACAATATCTCTCCCTTTTACTATAATCTCTCTTTCTCTCCTCCTCCCAGGGGTTAAAGTGGGCTGAACGGGGCGGAACTGCGTTCCGTCACTTCGATTTGGAGACAGAACCAGTTCTGCCTCCTCTGGCCCACCTCAGCCTGGTGCCGCAGGTAGGCTTTATTTGCCGGGCACCAGCTGAGTGGGCACTTGGCTCCCTCACCGCAGCACCAGCGGCACCCGGAGGCTGAACCTCACTCCGCAGATTTGGCATCCGGCTCATGCAGTGCACTATGGGAGAAATGTCACATCATGAATAAACATGGCTGTTTACACTTTTTTGGAGAGTCCCAAGAGTGCTGCCTGTATTGCTTCTTGCATACTGCTTGGCATCGTCCTACGCGGAGGGCACCCTGGGCAAGGTATTGGCCCACTGTGGCCAACAAAATGCTGGTCAAATATTGCATGTGCACTGCATATATATATATATATATATATATATATATAAATATACATATCAGTAGATTGGTTGCCCAAAATAATTGAAGTTACTGATAACTAATTTAGGACTGAATTAATAGCCTTCAAAAAAACCCTAAAAATATTTATTGAAACACATTGTATAACATTCGAAATAGTTTTCCAAAGTTTTTCAAAAGTGTTGTTTCGATTATCTGCTTACATCCAGTAACATTTTTCCACCTGCATTTAAATAATAATTAAATGGGAACAAAACAGCAGCACAGCACCACACTTTATCAGCCCAGCCGCTTCAGCATAGCAGAATAGAGATGAAGGGGTACATTTACTAAGCATTGAGTTTGTGTTTTCCTGCAATTTTCCATCAGATTTGCAAATCAAAGATTTACTAAAGGTAAATCCGATGGAAAAACTTAACTTTTTTTGCCAATATATGGTATTAGACCATCAGAACAACTGTTGATTTAACATTGAAACTAATGCAAACCCCAGATATACTAACCATCTTCTTTGGAAAACCAATAGAACCTGCAGAAGAAAACAAAGAACATGTGTAAAAAAATAGACTACCAATTGTGCAGCAAGTTTTTATGTAAAAAGAGATTATATTCACCCAAGCTTCATCATGATGCCTATATAAAGGGACAGAACCAACTACAGAAATGTGGCTGTAGGAAATATGATAGCAAAAAAATTTTCAGTGCTCACCACTTACCTGTGATAAGCAGCACTCCAACAGCTGATGGAAATAGCCCAAGAGGAAGGAAAAGAGGAAAGGGCAGCTTACTGAGGTACCACATAGCCTATGCAAGGCTAGGTTCTTCCATGGATGGTTGAACCTCAATGCAGTGTCTGATGGTGAGATACAGTAATACAGGTATTTTACTCCCAGCACATTAACTTAATGAACCTGTATGACCTTGTCAAGGATCAGCTTGAGCCAGACACTGCATGGTCACATACCATATCCGGCCTGCACAAGCTGCTAGTTGCTCACCACCTTTTTGCAACTGGTTCCTTCAAGTCAGTGTCCTCTAGAGTGGTGGGCATATCCCAGACTATGTTCTCCCATCATCTCACCCAGGTCATTGCAGCTCTGAAAACCCACTCCTACACCTTCATCTACTGTATATCCCCAGTCAGGAGTCATGTTTCCATTGAAATTACACTTTTATTTGATGGTAGACTCTATCCTAATGGGGTAATCAGACAGTGGGTTAGACAGAAAATATATGATGGACAATGCTGTCGGACTTCTATTGATGCTCAAATCCAATGGTCAGTAAATACTGGATTTTTAGACTGCAATCCAATGGTGGTGTCCATCAGATTGCAATAGATGGGAAAACCAATTTCTAGTAAATTTACCCTGTACTCTCCATGTAGTGCACCCCTAAAATAATAAAAAAAAGGTTAAAAAATAAAAAATATATAAAAGTCCAGATCCTGGGCCAGCAAGTTGGCAATTGCAATGATTCCAGTAAAATTGAATCTGGGAAATGCATTTTGCATCCTCAATATGCAAAAATACAGTATACTGATAAATAAGTAAATGCAAGACTGACACTATGGTTAAAAAATGTTATTGCCTGACTGGCACATTTTGGGTAACAAGTAGACTAAAATATGATTTTAGGCATTAAACTCCACTGATTTATCAAAGGGCAAAATACTCTTCTGCTGAAGACAATGGGCGTTATTCCTTAAAATCCCTCTTTTACCACTTTATTGCTAATTAAATATCAAATTGGGAATTTGCTTCTTCAAAATAATTCAATGGAAATAAATAAAACAAAAACCTACTACGATATGTGGGTGCAACTTTTTTCTCCAAGCACAAAGCGGTATACTGCAATCAGCCACTTGGAATTTGTGAGTGATAAAGGCTAGTGACTAGTCTTTTTTAAGTGAGCATTTGTGTAGTGTAATATATAAATATAAATACTGTATATACTTTATAAATATTATCAATTTGGTTTATGGTAAAATGGTAAATTGTGTTCCTAATGCTTTGTATTTCAGTTCAAAAACTTTTGAGTACTCACTGTACTATATTTAATATATGTATTAATATTAAAGATAAGTATTTCGGATTTAGAGAAATATGTCAGAACTGAAGTTGTGGTCGAAAGTCAAACTGAGTCATGGCCCTGGGGGTCATTCAGACCCGCTCGCGAACGCAGGATGCTCACAAGCGGGTCGATGTTGCCCCACTGTGCATGCACACATCAGAGGGAGCTCCATCGTGCGCATGCGCGAGACCCGGATAGCGACGGGCACTCCGTCACTCCGGGTCTCGCACCAAAGGGGGCGTGCTGTCGATGTTGATTGACAGCATGCCCCCTTTGGTGGGCGTGCCGGGGGCATGGCTGCCAGACAGAGGTGTTCCCATGGGAACGCCTACCGTCTGAAGCCGGCCCCACTGACCTCACTAGTGACGTCAGTGGGAGTGATTTTGGCTCTGATAGAGCCAAAATCACTCCAGGGCTTGTGGCAGCGAGACCCTACTGCAGGGTCTCAGTCGCAAGCCCGATGGTCATGATGGTCTTGACCATCACGACCATCATCATGGATGCTCGCATAAGCTGTGGGTGGTAACCCACAGCTATGCGAGCATCCATAAGGCCGCTCCATTTTCATTTAGGAGGGCCCTGATTCAGAGCGTTCGCTCTGGTCAGAGCATCCATCTCTGAATCAGGCCCTCACTTCCTCCCTCCAAATTTGATTCTCTAAATGAGGCAAAATGTCATTTTCCTTGAAATCTCAAATGTTGAGTGTTTTGGATTGCATATAAGTCCCTACTTTGTGATTTCAGATGCCCTTTTAAATAGGAGAGTATGTGGAGTAGTTTGCTGAAATAGTCAGATAGAATAGAAAGGTATAGTGATATCTATGCAGCCCGTCACAAAGGGGAGATAAGCAGCCTACTGACTATACCAAGGTGCTACACATATGGACCAATATCACAGAGGTGAGAAAAATAAGTGTATATAGTACTGGCACTGCAGCTTAGGGTGGGCTAGGGGAATGGTAGGATTAATGAATAAAGAATATATACATATAAATAGAATAAAACTTATATATTACCTTATATGGTAGAAGTCTTCACAGATTCTTCACTATAGTTTTTATCGCATACTGACATATTTCTGAAACAATCAGTTCCAATTGTCCAGGTATAGGTCAATGAATAAAAATGTTGGATATAAGCATTGCCTTCTTATCTATAGCCCAGGCAGCATTCTCACCATTGTGACTTTTCATAGTTCCATCTCCACTCTTACCAATCTGTGTGTTCCTATGATCATCTACTGTACCTCAGTGTTTCCCAATGTTTAGAACCAACCTTATTTCTGTTTTAAGAAAAATTCTCAAGTCTCTTAATTAAATGTTATAACATATATTTCCACAGAGATGATTGTGGGTTAAATGTAATAGAGTGTCAGCCGGTGTCACTGTGGGAATACATGAGAGTATTCCCGTATTTTTAAAGCAGCAAGCTGGTTTAGCCTTTGGCATTCTTGTTGATTTAAAAATACCAGAAAACTTGCATGTATTCCCGCAGCAGCACTGGCTCGTACTCTATTACATTAAGCCAGTGGATATCTGCCAGCAAGCAGTCAAATACTGTACTTACTGGGTGTCAGAGCCGGACTGACCATTGGGCACTTCTGGCAAATGCCAGAAGGGCCGATGGCTGCGAGGGCTGGTCTGTCCATCTATGGATACAGTACTATTGAAATTGTCTCTCCCAAAATGGCTGCCGCCTCTTCGGAGACAATCGTGCCACATTGAAAATTGAGAGGTCTTCATTTGCAATGTTCTGCTGCCAGATGCTAGAGGACCAGCTGTACCTCTAGTAACAGGGAGCAGCTAGTTCAGCAAAAGCCCGGGGAAGACCTGCATGCTGCCTCCCCTACCATTCAGGTAAGTGTTATTTTTTTTTAATTATGTGTGTGTCTCCTTGGGGGGCACTACTATGGGTGGATTACTACTACTGCAAGGGGGGACAACTACTAGCTGCACTAAAAGGGGGGGACAACTATTAGGGGCACTGCATCAGGGGACCACTACTGGGGGCACTGCATAAGTGGGGACTACTAGGGGCACTACAAGATCTACAAGGGGGCACTGCATAAGTGGGGACTACTAGGGGCACTATATGGGGACTACAATTAAGGGCACTACAGGGGGAGGGGACTACTAGTAGGGCCACTACAAGGGGAGGGGACTACTACTAGGGGCACTACAAGGAGAGGGAACTACTACTAGGGGCACTACAAGGGAAGGGGACTACTACTATGGGCACTACAAGGTAGGGGAATACTACTGGGGCACCACAATGGAGAGACTATTACTAGGGAAGCTCACTGCATAGGGGGGAGACTACCACTGGGATCACTGCATCACTACTCGGGGCTCTATATAAAGGGCACTGAATCAGGGGATCACTACTGGGGGCTTTATATAAAGGGCTATACTGGTGGTACTGCATAGGGGGGACTACTACTGGGGGGGACTACATTATGGGACCACAACTGGGGGCTCTATATAAAGGGCAATACTATGAGTACTGCATAGGGGCGACTACAACTGGGGCCACTAATTAAAGGGCACTACATAAGGGGTACCAATTTTTGGGGCACTGCATGGTGGGGACTACCACTGGGGGCACTGCATAGGGTGTACCACTACTGGGGGCACTATATAAGGGGCTTACTACTGGGGGCACAAGGGACACTGCACAGGTGGGACCACTACTGTGGGCACTGTATAAGGGGCACTGCATAGAGGGGATCACTACTGGGGGCACTACTGGAGGCCTGCATAAGGGAAACCACTCCTGGGGCACAAGGGGCACTGCATAGGGGGGACCACTACTGGAGGCACTGAACAGGGAGGACCACTACAGGGGCACTATATAAGGGGTACTGCATAGGGGCGACCACTAGTGGGGGCCCTGCATAGGGAGGGACTGCTACTGGGGGCACTATATAAGGTGCACTACCAGGAGACTGCATAAGGGGGACCACTCCTGGGGCACTACACAGGGGGGGACAACTACTGGGGGCACAGTATATGGGGGATCACTACTGGGGCCTGCATAAAGGTGACCACTACTGGGGGCATAGCATACTGTGAGTACTGTATAATGGGCACTACTGGGAAGACTGCTTTAAGGTGCATATGGAATGGAAAGGACTGTTCCCAGAGTGATGAGAAAGGGGTATGTGTAATGATTATGGCTTTTTCCATGAGTCCACGGCACCTTAATTTGTTTTGGCATGCGCAATAATATGCCTGGGGGCACCAAAAAATATATTTGCTTACCAAAAAAATTGGACTAGGGCCTGCCCTGTCCTGGGATTCTACAAGCTGCTGGTGGCTGGGCAGGATAGTGGAGGAGGCTTGTAAAGTTGATGAGCATAAAGCAGCTGCTGATGGGACTTAGGATAAGCTAAGGTACTGTACCATATGCTTATTTATATATCCACAACATGTTCTATTGGATTGCTGCAACAGCCCTCTCTGAGTGTTGTTTGCTGTGTTCCTTGGACACATTACAGCTAATGTGAACTATATATACACATATTGTGTCCCATATTTATCTCACTTTTCACCAAATTTTTCTGTTTATTAAAAACTGAGCTTTTCATAATTACCCTTCCCCTTTACCCCTAACCCTCCCCATTAGTGCCTAAACCTAACCCTCCACCCTTCGTACCTAAACCTAACCCTCCCCCTATTTCTGTACTCCTTCTGCTCTCCAGCTCCATTATGCCCCCTGTTCCCCTCTCCCCATGCCTGAACATGTTCTGCTCTCCTGTGTACTCTGCCCTCCCGCCTCCATGTCCCCTGTTCCTTTCTCCCCATGACTGTACTCCTTCTGCTCTCCAGTGTACTCTGCCCTCCCACCTGTGACCCCTGTTCCCCTCTCCCCATGTATGTACCCCTTTTGCTCTCCCGTGTACTCTGTCCTCCAACCTGTGCCCCCTAGTCCTCTTTCTCCATGTCTGTACCCCTTCTGCTCTCCCGTGTACTCTGCCCTCCCACCTGTGCCCCCTAGTCATCTCTCCTCATGTCTGTAGCCCTTCTGCTCTCCTGTGTACTCTGCCCTCCCACCTCTGTGACCCCTGTTCCCCTCGCCCCATGTCTGTACCCCTTCTGCTCTCCTGTGTACCCCCCACCTGTGCCCCCTGTTCTCCTCATGTCTTTACCCCTTCTGCTTTTCTGTGCTTTTTTACGCACTAAAGGCAATGAGGCATAAATTGTCATAGGACCCAGACACTATGGAGTTGGACCCCATTTTTTTTAAAGTGAGGGGTTCCTTTGACCCACACTTTTTTTCATTTAGTGCGATCACTAGGTGTAAGGGGCATTACTGTGTGTAACTTGAATGAGGGGCACTACTCTGCAGTGTAATGTGACAAAGGGGCACTATGGTATGGAATAATTTGAATTGGGGGTACTATTATGTGCTCAGGCCCCTTCTCAGCAAACACACAACTGTTTTTTTCAACGCACGCCTATGGTGTGCATGCTACCAGATTCTTTTGTGATTGGGACACCAATGCTCTTTATGTCTACAGGGCATCAAAATGTGTAGTAACAGCTCTGCTTTGGTGTGCACAGACGTGTCCTTCTCTGTGTTCAGCACCCCTGCCCTAAAAAATTCCTACAGTGAACACTATCTAATGCTCTACAACTGCTAGGCTAGGCCTTGGTCAGTTTGGAAAATGCCTTCCCTTTTCTTTGTGCATGACATATACCAATGTAGTGCTAGCTTCACCTAACAGAACTTACCAAATACCAACTGTTTAAATATGGCACATGTTTAAATCCCCTGCAGGATGTGCTCTTTTGTGTGTATTTTAATACAGAGAATGATGTACACTTTTATGTTCTAATATTAATTATATGTGTAAGCGCATAGACTAAGATGTGGGAGGAGTCAGGATTAGTAAGGGGAGGAGTCTATGCCAGGATCCAGATTGCTGACACTGAGGTGTGCCTGTGTGCTTTAAAATGCCAGGGTCTATTTTTAGTCCCAGTCCAGCCCTGCTGGGTGTTGTGGCCCCGTCAGCTGCACCCTAAAATAAAAAAAGCTGAAAATAATTTTTTTTTGCTTACAAAAACAATGGCAAGTCACATAATTAAACTTTATAATATATACAGTATTGTCACAGAGAAGATTGTGTGTGTTTGATGGGCAGTGGATATCTGCCAGCAAGCAGTCAAATATTGTACATGTTGTGTCACCATCAGCTGCATCCCAAAATAATAAAATCTGAAAATACATTATTTTAATATAACTACATAGTAAAGGTAACAGTCCCTTATATCTTATTGTATATTCACTTGGTGTGGTGGTAGTTACAATTACAAGTACAGTAGAAGAGCAAGAGCATCCCAGTACTAGTGCTGGCAGTCATAATACTTCAACATCTACTTTTAAAAAAGGTCAATGGGTAAGTAGAAGGTGTAAGAAAAGGCACTCCAAATCTAAACAATGTGTGGCAATCAAAAAAACATCACCTCTAACTATGAAAGGAATAGTCATTACCGAAAAATTTAAAATCACCAAAATACCGTACACCAAACAAGGTGGCAATTTGGCTCAAACCATTACCTTTATTTGTAAGTTGTAGTCATCAGGGGCATTTCTAGAGAGGAGGGGGCCCGTGTGCAGTCTCTGACACGACCCCCTCCTCTCTGTCAGGCGGCTAGGCATTCTCACTGAGCAGTGTGCGGTCAGCGCCGGAGTTATAGACACTGGGCACTAGAGTGCACCCAGAGTCTATAGATTATGCGCTGGTCACTGGGAAAATGGCCGCAGTAGCTATTTTCTCTGTACTGCGCATGCGCAAATGATGGGAGAATGGCCGCGGCAGCCATTTTCCAGTTGTTTTTGCAGTGCTGGACCCCCACTACGATGTGGGACTCGAGAGGTAAGTAATACTATGGGTGCAGGGTGTGCGGTGCGGGGCCCCCCTTGACCCAGGGGCTGTGTGCCCCGCACACCCTGCACCCATTATAGATACGCCCCTGGAAGTCATGTTACTGCTCTTTCAATTCATGCACTAGCATACCTATTGTGAAAGCCAGGGCCACACAGCCAGGCATCTACTGTAACCTCGTATGCACCACTTTCTCATTAAGTCTAGTTATGTAATCTATAAAACAGGCAAATTGATGCACACAAAAGATCACTAAGGAACAATAACATATTATTTAATGCACTACAATGCCTATAGAGGAAACCAGGGCCAAACACAATCAGGCATCTTCTGAAACCTCACAATCAACACCTTTTCACTCTAAGGGCCGTATTCATTTAGAAGCGAAAAGCCTTTTTTTGCAGAAAAGTATCGCGGATCACGGCTTTTCGGAACTTATCTTCAAATTCCAGCAGGTTTTCACCTACGCGGAAAGTCAATGCAATGTAATAGGCAAAAAAGATTTGCCTAAGAATAGCAGGAGAAAAGAGGTGCAACATTTTTATTTTTGGGTGCAAACGTGGGAAAACCACTCAAAACCATTGGGACAGCCCCCCAAAGGACAACTGTGTCAGAAAATCCAGGGAAAAAAACATAAGAACACCCCAAAAAAGTTATTTCATTTCGGGGGCGAAAAAGTACAAAGTGGGGGGACAAGCATAAAAACTAGTGAAATAGCCTTCTTAGGGGTCTGCAAGGATGGGTCACGTAATTTTAGAATTGCAGTTTCATGCAACAGGTGCGTTTTTCACATATTTTTTAAATTCACTTAAGAGACAAAAATATGCTAGCACCCATTTTCAAGTACCCCAAATTTGACTGGACTACGTATTTTTATTAAAATAAATTCTGCTTTATGCCATTCTTCACCACTTTAACAAGTACGCTAATAACAAGAATTTTAAACAACTTCAGTACCCCAAATAGTTTTATTAGGGCTATTGGAACACTTCTACGTTGATCCCCAATGTTAGTGCATCTTTTTGGGGGGTTCAGACTGATTTCTCCTATTCTGACAGTACTTCCCACCTGTTCTGCATTTGCTGCTTTCCATTTTCGCCTGCTTAGTAATTGAATAGGATAAAAAGCGGGGACACGCACGATAAGTTTTCGCATCCAAAACATGCAATATAGCCAAGAAGTCTGGCAGGTGAAACTTTCTCGCCGATGCAAAACTAGTTGAATACTGCCCTAAGTCTACATGTGTCACCTTTAAAACAGGCAAATTAGTTCACCAAAACAAAACTAAGGCGAAGAGAAAACTGTGTGCTCACAAACTTCCTATGAAGAGTTTCAGGGTATCTGCAAGTGCTATGTGTGAGTCTGATATTTCTGATTCTAAGGGGTATATTAACTAAAGTGCGGGTTTTTAAACGTAGAGATGTTGCCCTTTGCAACCAATCAGATTCTACATATGATTTATCTAGTACCTTATAGAAAATAATCATTACAATTGATTGGATGCTGTGGGAAACATCTCCACTTCTAAAAACCTGCACTTTAGTAAATATACTCCAGACACAGTAATCTTAGAGAAACATCCTTTCACCATTTCTGAACACTCTGCAAATGTGAGAATGAGTAGTAGTAAAAGTAATAATGATGATGGTTTAGATATATAAATTGAGGATGCTACTGTGGAAGTTGTAAATGTGCAACAGGATGAGGTGGGTACTTGTGTATGTGACACACACTAATGAGGATGTTGATGATCAATGTGTAGGACAAGAACATTATGATAACATTCAAAGGGATGATGTTTGTGTTGAAAAAGACAGTCACCAGGGTTAGAAATTCATACCAGTTATAAGAAGCATATTGTAATGCCTGTGCAAAAGATCAAAAAGGCCTTATCTTCTATGTGGAATACATTTACCTAAATTGTGACAGTTTATATCAACAAAACTATAGCATTTGTAGTGCCAAGGTAAGTAGAGCTAGAAACAGTAACCATCTAGGCACCTCCTTCCTGTTACGTAATTTGCAGCAAGTTATTTTAAGTGGTTTATCAAAATCTGAAAAATCACAATTAATAACAAACAGGCCAGCATCAGCTACCAGCAGCATAAATACATTTAAGCACATGCAATCTCTCCAACACCTTCATCATCAACTTCCTCATTGGTGATCAGAGGTAGTCCTCCTGCATCCAACCTGCAAAGGTAAACTGATTCCCCAAATGCAATCCACTATTCCTAAAAAGAATCCTACGCACTAGGGTTTCTGCTTCTGGGGTGAATCTTCATCACAGAAGGGGACCAAGAAAACTAATAGTATCATAGAATAATTGTTTGTGAAACAATTATTTATCTATTTATTATTCATTTATTAACAGTTTCTTATAGAGCACAGCATATTCCATTGCACTCTACAATTGGAAACATAAATAGAACTAAACTGGGTAATAACAGATAGATGTATAGGTAGGAAGGCCCTGCTCATAAGCTTACAATCTATACAATTGCAAGTGAAACCGAGAATATTAGCCATCATCCTGTTGCGCAGTAGATCACTGAAGCCACGATGGCTATGTTAGCATATCTGCATACAAAATCCACATTTAATGCAACTGGTTATAGCCAATTAGTTAGGTCATCTGTTTAAACTACCAAATTCAATCTGAATCTATTTTTACAGAACAGCAATCTATCACCTGTACTGGGATGTTAAACAAAAAGTTTTTATTTGCCTACAAAATGCATTGTACTGACTATCCACTTAACTATATATATGATGACAAGTGGATCTCGAAAAAACTAAAGATTACTGTGACAGGTTACTGGGTGGGTGTAATCTAACAAACAATGTCAGCTCATTCAATTGCAGACTACTCTCTGTATCACTGGTATCACTAAAAAGCATACAGATCTGAATTTCTTGGAAAAGCTCAGGGATGTGCAAAATGGCTTAACCCTCTAAGACAGTGATTCCCAACCTCGGTCCTCAAGGCACACTAACAGTCCTGGTTTCAGTGATATCCATGGTTGTGCACAGAAGGATAAATCAATATAACTGTGGTACTAATTAAGTCACTTGTGCTGAAGTATGGCTATCTCCAAAACCTGGACTGTTAGTGTGCCTTGAGGACCATGGTTGGGAACCCCTGCTCTAAGACTCTCTTCAGGATTTGATATTTCTGAAAACACAACTAACATTGAAGAGCATTACAACTGGGTGAATTTCAGTATGTACCATGTTTTGTACACACAATAAACTTGGAGAATTTCTTAAAAAATGACAGGTTCATGAAGAAAATTCTGGCTATAGCCCAACACATTTCTGGGCATTTTTGGTATGTAGAACATTGCAGCAGCTGCAAAAAGATTTAAATTTGCTATGCCCCAGACTGAAGCTAGAGATATTAACCAGGTGGAATCCCATCCTTTATATGCTTTAGCAACTTGAACAACAGCAACAAACCACTAGAGAATACACTCATTTTTTTGCAAGCTATTGAGGCTTTTGAAATTGTAGCCTACAGTATGAAGTGAGTTTAGATGCTGACAGCCTGAGTCAGTTCATACCTTTAATTATACTACTAAAAAAGCAGCTAGCTAAGCTAAAGGAGTGGATGAAATGAGGAGATTCCGCTAAGTATGTAATTTATTTTTTCACTTTGCCAGGACCAAAGAGTTTCCAATATATTGCAATTAGATCACTACATTTTGGCAACCATGGTTAATCCTAGGGTTTAAGTCCTATGTAATATATTTTATTCCAACTGATCTTAAGAGATAAAACAGCTCTTTGTGGGAAAGTTGATAACTCAAATGGCACATGATATGACATCTCCTGTTGCAGTTTATGCTGCAAATGCTGCTGCCAGTAGAAAACTAACCTCTCCAAGAGACCCACTGATGATAATGATTCAACACAGCGCGCCAGAGTGAAACATTATGAAATTTGGTCAGGCTTAAAAGAATTTGCCTACATAAAATGACATCTCTACCATGACTCAATCTGATACAGTAAGCATCATTAGAATGGGGAGTATTACTTTAATGATAATGTACACAATAGCATGTCACACAATCCCTTTGAATACTATGAGAAACAAAGGCAATTTGGAGTACCTTGTACAAACTAGCTATGGTGTACTATAGCTGCCCCCCGCCAGTGTGTAATCAGAACTAATGTTTAGCATAGCTGTGAACCTTAAAAATTTTTTAAAAAAACTGATGCTCATCAAAATTTACTACAAACTTAAAGATAAATACATTTGCTGCAAATGACAGTAGAGATTGTAGAAGTGTATTTCAGTAGGGATGAGCTAATATTGGGTGATTGGGTGATGAAATTAACAACAGATATGAGGGCGATGATGAGGTTCAGCCACAAAGTGGAGGTCCCTGTCACTGAATTGCTTGGTTTACTAAACTGTACAGGTCCTTTTTAATATACCCCTCAAGGGTGGGTGGGAGGACCCAAAAAAAATTCCATTGTGCACCATTTTTCATTGTGGGCTTTGCCCACCTTGCTCTATTGGAGTAAAGACTACTAGCAGTCTACATTTAACTGAACTGGCCTGAAGACTGTGATTTTTTTGGTCAGATAAGCTTGTTATTATTATCTTTTCTGTTACCCTGGCTTGAATTGCCTGTATTGGTCTGATACCTGTGATTTGCTGTTTGGATTCAGGCCCTGATTCAGAGCCGGACACTCTGACAGAGCACTCACTCTGAATCAGGGCGTCTTTTTTTTATGGAGTGGCCTCCTGGCCGCTCGCATTGCTGTGGGTTGCCACCCAAAGCTAATGCGAGCGGCCAGGGTGATGATCACAATGGTCAAGACCATCGCGACCATCGGGCTTGCAATGAGACCCTTGTGGTAGGGTCTCGTGGCCGCAAGCCCCAGAGAGCTTTCGGCTCAAACAGAGCCAAAAGCTCTCCCACTGACATAACTTGTGATGTCAGTGGGGCTGCCCCCAAATGGTAGGTGTTCTCATGGGAACGCCTCCATCTGGGCAGAAACCCCCCTGGCCAAACCACCAAAGGGGGCATGCTGTCACTCAACATCGACAGCACGCCCCCTTTGGTGCGAGACCCGGAGCGACGGATTGCCCATCGCTATCCTGGTCTCGAGCATGTGCACGACGGAGCCAGCTGCATTGTGCGCATGCGCTCTGGGCCACCATCGACCCAGTTGCAAGTGCTCAGCGCTTGCGACCAGGTCTGAATAAGGCCCTCAGTTTGAATTTGAAAACTCACATTCGGAAGTTTGGTTTTTAACATTTTGTTCCATGTTTCTGATTTACTTTTCCTTATACAATAGTAAATAATCAATGCTTCACATTTCACTAAATAGCCCACCTCCAAGCATCTGTTCTGGCCTCAAGCTAGGGATTTGTTGGAAATTGTAAAATGCACAAAATAGTTATATTGTCCTTATCCCAAATAACAGTCAAATAATTCCACTTTATCCATGCAACTTCTCTTTCAATTAGGCCTCATCCGGCTAAACAAGTCTATGTATTTTTAGAAATTAAAAAAGTGAAGCAAAAATGTGATGCATATAAATATTTTATAACAAGAAGAAATTTGTCACGTACATCAAAGCTTAAAATCTTCAGCATGTAACGAGCCTGATACCATAGCTCTCCCAAAGGATCTTTGTAGCACTGTTCACCGGCAGGACTGTGTTACTCTTTTGGCAGGATTCTGGAACACCACTGGCCATTGCGTGTTTTCTAAGACTCGATTCCAGTCACTTCACAGAGATATCACTGTGTCATTGAGTCTGTATGTTAACACCAACCAGGCGCATTTCATTGCTATGGGACTCCCATAATGGTGACATGTGTCTGATGTTGCTAACATATAGACTCAATGATGCAATGCAAGCAAGGAGCAGTTTGTTAGAATTAGAGCTCTGAGGCTTTGATAGAGAAATGGGTCTTAAGAGCATGTTTGAAAATTTGTAGAGAGGTGGAGAGTCTTATAGGAAGATGGAGAGAGTTCCAGGGGAAAGGAGCAGCATGGGCAAAGTCTTGGGGGTGAGAGTGGGAGGAAGTAATTTTCCCAAGCATGTAACAGCAGCACAACGAGATACTGAGAGTACCTGCAGGTGCTGCTAATGTCTAGGACATGAGCCCAATGTATATTAGTATTTAAAACTTGTATTAGCCCATACGAAATACAGCTGATAGTTTTTTGTTTATTGCATACTGTAATCTATAGTAACGTGTCAGGGATTACAGTGTGGATATAAATTAAGTTATAACAGTGTGGGCTGAGAAGAGTTCTAGTTAGAGGTAGCAATAATATATACAACCATTGTTTGGTTCTGTGCATGTAGTTATCTCCTAATGGCTGTCACAGATCATTGCAGAAAGAGAGATTAAGGAAATGCCTAGAGGTGATAAATCCAAGACATAAATTGCCTGCTATTTTAGTAAGTGTATTATTTGCCCTGCTAATTAATCTGTATTATAGTCCCAACAATATTAAAATTAGAAAAAAAGGAAGGATCTCAATATATCAGTTTTTATTATTGTATACATGAAAAAAATTACATGTTAATACAGTTTTTTAGGCACATGAAATTTGAACATTTTGTATAATAGCAGGATCTATGTAAGTACTAGATTCACTAACAATCATTTTGGTCTGCAATCCATTATCACACCACATCGCCGGAACATTTTGCGCTGCAATTACACATTTACAAAGAATTGTGTTAACATTCATTTTGTCATTCGATGGTGTAACTAGTCAAGTTATGGTATGTGCAAGATCAATCAAATCAGGTGAATTTCGCAACTGAAGTCGCTAATCTGGGATACAACAGAATTTGCACCATCAAAATTGACATGTGAGATTGGAGCAAATCAGTGAAATTTGCAAACATATTCCGATTGATTAGAATTCGCACATGATACAGTGGCATCACCCAAGCCACTGAGAACACGTGCATTGGTGGCATTTGTGTTACTTGGAGTGTGCACAGTGGTTGGAGAGGAGAGTTTTTTCAAGAAATTATATTTGATTGTTGCTTGGTTGGTTATGTAAGTTGTCTTGTCTTTTTTCTGTAGTTTTGTTAGTTTTTAAAGTCTGTCTTGTTTTTCTCCTGTTTCTTCTTTATTTTTGTCTTGTAATTATTGTGATTGTATATGATGTGTGTGAATTGTGTGTGTGAGGTGGTGTTAGCGGCTTTTTTATTTTCTTTTATTTATCAGTGTTCAGTATTGTGATGGAGGAGGAGAGTGGTAGCAGGAGAGGTTTGGAGATGGAGTCTGACATGGAGGAGGTTTCTGTGCAAAAGCCTTTACTGGAGTCGGAGGAGGATGATGATGGCTCAATGGTCATGGGCAAGACCAAGAGTGGCCGCAATGTGCGGTTTTGTTTTGAAGAAAATGTGGCCCTTGTTAAAGGAGTGATGAGGCATTATGACCAGTTGGTTGGCTGACACCCCTCAAGAACAAGTGGTCACAAGAAATCCCTGATGTGGCAGAAAATTTTGGAGGAAGTCAACTGCTCAGGGATGCTGAAACGAACTATAGATGTCTGTAATAATTGCTTTGTCGACATTAAGCAGCAGGTCCAAAACAAAATGGCCACACAGGCCCAATGCCAGAGGGGGGTGGCTGATCCCCCTTCCAGCAGGAGTGGTTGGAATGTGAAGAGCCATTGAGCTCCATCATCCCTCCAAAGGTGGTCAGGCTCTGCATGTCCATGACACAGATGTTCCGCCCCAATGAGAGTGAGTAATATCCTACTGATTACCTTTGTCATGTCATTTTGATGTGTTTACTGTGACATATTTGTTTTTATTAATTAAATTTTAACCCAATCACCATAGTACTTAGTCAACAATGTCTATTGTATTGTGCATACAAATATATGCAAAATATTCATATTAGCAAATATATGTATCCACATAACCATTATATTTTTCATGCAGATGTTGTATGTTGTTTGGCAATAAACAAAAATATGAACTTTAGTAGTGACAACGAAAAAGGCAGGTTTATTTGTTTGTGTAATTAATAAATTAATTAATTACAACTGTGTTTACATGTGCAAAAACCCAAACATTAGGCCTATACTAAGTATAGTTGCTTGGCTGCTCTGCTAATGTTTTGGACAATTACAATTATTATTATTATCCTTTATTTATATGGCACCACAAAGGTTCAGCAGCACCTTACACAGTACATACATGAGCACACAAGAAAACCAGGTAATAGTAATACAAAGCAATGCAGGACAAGGACATGGTTTATAAACATAGCTACATAACACAAGCAGCAGGGCATCAATAAATTTCTTTCATTGTTTGGTACAAATGTCCTTGCACTTGTTAGCATTTTTGTTTTAATTGAAAACAGGTTTTTTTTTCCATTAAAGCAATTTGTTATAATAGCACAATATAACATTACAGGTAAAAGTGTTAGTCATTACAGGTAATAGTGTTAGTGGGAAGAAAAAGGCTGTCCGCCCACCCTTAAGGTAGGAAGGTGAACAGCCAGGTAAATACATTTTTAAGATTGTGGTTTGGTAAATGTCAAAGCACATTGTTGGCTTGCAATTTACACATGTTTCATTTATTTAAGGTCAATCATTAGCATACCAATCTGCCAAACAGCCACCCCTGGTGCCTTCTCTTGAGACAACAGTCGCAAATTCAACCAACACCAGACTCCTCCCTGTGCACAGCTATTTGGTGAGTATCTGTAAAGAAAAAGTCAAGCATTATCATTTAGAATTTAAGGCAAATGTATTCTTAAGTGCTTTTGAAAACACAAACTTAGGGTTTCATGTCTTGAATTGATACAAAAAGTGGCAAAGAAGCACAGTGGAGAAGTTTGACATATGAAAACTTCTTCATGTACTGAAAAAATTACAAACGCTTCATCAGAAATGCTTGTGTTGAGCTACATGATTGCTATGCTATACTCCAAAAATTATCATATTTTAGATGTAAAAAGCATCATACAGGAACCTGTTTACCTGATGTGTCCTGAAAAAAAATCCAGTATAATTGCTGTTTTTTCACCTGAAAAGTTTTTGGGAGAACTATAGGATAGGGTGAAAAAAAACATGCGAAAATCGGGGATAATCGTCATAATTTTTCACAAATCGCAGGGATCAATTAGTGCCAGAACAATGTTCGGGGTCAATTGGATACCACTCTAAATGAAACATCTGCATATTGGAACGGCAAGCTGATTTCTGTTTTTTGGGGTGGGCCTGCCTGATTTGGAAAGTTTGCTTTTTGGATCCAGAGTCATCAATTTGTTAATCTGCAGTGTGTACACTTGTTTCTCATTTAATCACTCTTGTAATTACCTATTGTTTTCCTTCCACACTGAGAATACTTGGTCCCCAACCCTACAGCCACTTGGTCATCCTGAGGAAACACAAGATGTTCACATTACACATGTTTCCAGTCACACCACGACGGCTGCAAACACCAAGCCCACCCAGCCCTGACTTACAAGAATCAGCAACAAATACAGGTGCTGATGCCGCCTATGCTTTCCTATCCTCCATGGCAACATTTCATGACCATCATATGCCACTAATGGACACACAAATGATACACTTGTCACAAATTACAAAGCATTTATGCAAGCATGACAACAGGCTTTCCACCATAAATGCTAGTTTTGTTAGCCTAAATGAGAATGTAAGTAGGCTTAATAACAATTTAAATGGTAATTTTGAAATGATGACAAGAACACTAGAGGCACAAACTAGTGCTAGCATAAAATTTAATGAAGAGTTTTACTCATGTTTCAAACTCATGTTCTCAAAACACAAAATAATTTAGTGATGTATTTATGAGCAGCTTCCCTGAGTAGCACCAGTAGCACCTCATCTGCTCCAACACCCTCTAGGCATGGAACCCCTTCCAGAGGTGGAGCTGCTTCTCCAAGCCACTCATCACCCTCCCCTAGTCAGTCGCCTAAAAGGAGACATTAATAATACTGTTCAAAGATATGTTTTACAGTTATATTTGTATGCTGAAAAATAAATATCTTGAAATTATATTTTGATGCTGCAAAAAAAACTATTTTTCATATATTTGTATGCTGAAAAATGCACAGCTCTTTATATATATGTTTGTTGAAATTTTGAGCCAAGATGACTTTCACAAAAAGCCAGTAACACCATTATATGCAGGTGTTGACAGAATAAAACATGTTAACTAAATGTTCATTATTTTATTACTGTATTAATTTGTATTTTCTATATACCATACCTTAAAATAATGGGAAAATTATTACATATACTTTTTATGTAAAAAATGTGGTAAAACATTGACATCTTATTGAAACAGTGTGTGTGCCAAATACAGTCACATACTTCACCTCAATGTGACATGTTTAACATTGTAACAAATTAGCATGGTAGTTATAGGTTGCAGAAACAGAGGCACCTTACTAGTGTGGTTTTCAGAGATTTTTTTCAATCAAATGCATTGTATACTGATGTTTTCTTGAATTTTGAAGTGACATAGGCTAGTAATGTTTTAGGTATCAAGAGACATTGACCTTACTTAATAAGTGTTTTTAATATACTATGGTTAAAAATACACATGTTAAGCACTCTTTCAGAACTGGCAACAGGACACATTACAGGAGTTGCTACAAGCTTTACACATGTACTTCCAAATTTCATTTTGCAAGATATCACCTGAGTTTTAACACCTTTGATAACTAGTTCACCACTGGTGAGGTTAAACATTAATTTAGAGTGAAAACAAAACACACATAATTTAACATTAGCTGCAATAAGTATTTTGTGGCTGATTCACATTCATTTTAGGGATGTGCAGGCTTGGATAGGTTCGAATTTGCATGCTGAGTTTGGATTTTTCCCTCCAAAAAACAGGACTCAGAAAGAGGCAAAACGTCATCTTGCATGGACAAACAGCATCATTCCTGATGGGTGCGTGGCCTAAAAGGGGGTGTGGCCTAATCGTAAAGGGGGCATGGTCAGACAACATGCCCCCGTTTACATCACTAATGGGGCATGCCCAGCATCTCCAAACTGCTGGGCAGCCCCGGGCTTCCCCCCGTACTCTCAATAGATGCTGTGCGCATGCGCACAGCATCTATTCTCCCTCTGCATACACGCTGCTGTGCATAGCAGAGCAGCATGTATGCTTCACCCAACTTCCCCCCCACCACGGGACACTGCGGCCCTTGGGCAGGACAGCGGGACAGTCCCAGAAAAATGGGACTGTCCCGCTAAATGTGGGACAGTAGGGAGGTATGAATTTAGGTGCAAATTACAACTTAAATTGGTTTACTATCGGCTATCTCTGAGTGGTTACAGGACCAGACTGACTTGCTGATGAATTGAGGATATGCCTGGTAGGCCCATCCACCTGTTTGTTCTGCCTCATTACATATGGGTGTGGAGCCTAATATGGAGAGCAGTGCTGTAAGGTTCAGTGCACACCCTGCAGTGTTATCAAGCACAGTCATCTTAATGCTGTGAAAGTTCCTCAAGCACCCCCACAACCCTCTTGCCCACTCTCAAGAGCCCTGAAGCCAGGTTTGCCTGCCAGCACCTGATCATTGTCCCTAGACTTCTATTTCATGCTGCTATGCTCTTTATAGAGAGAGAACTCTGGAGTTGACGGATGTGTCAGCAGCAGTGGGGAAACTTCCTGAACATCTGAAGGAGAGCCGTGTGTATGAGAAGCACAACTGACCAGGCACAATAATCATGAGTAATGATCTAAATTCATCATCAAAAAGGACTTGAGACTTTTGCTATCAGGAGTTATTAGGGGGTAGGGAGGAAATACTTCTGATTCAGTCTCTGTGCATTTAATGTATTGATATTGATAATGATATTTTAGTGGCCATTTAAAAGAAACAACACAAAATACAGATGAGTTCTCACTCATTTTTGCTGCATGTGTGCCAAACAGCCCCTCTCAATGCCTGGTCCCATGAGATTCTGCTACTGCAGGGCGTCTTTGGTGCATCTTTTTGTAAAAAATGCATTAAAGTTGCAATTTAATGTGACTAGCATGCACCAGCAAACTGCTGATTAATGTGATATGTTACACTTGTATATTTATGTGTGACTGAGTCTCTCAATCAGCATGCAAAGTGCTACAATGCAGCAGCCACAGCTTTTTCCTACACCAAGTTCCATTTACATATTCAGTTTCACACAGATATACAAGTGTCACATATCAAATTAATCAGCACAGTCTCCCGGTGTGAGTTGCACAGGACCTAATGGCTCACTCACACCAGGCATATTGTGCTGAATTTAGGCTAGATGAGTAAGGACATATTTATAGCTTCACATATGGAAATCTGAGTTGGATGCAGTGTCTTTTGCCAGTCACACATCTGTGACTTTATACTAATGCCACTACATGCCCTTCCCCTGGTGTATACCCATACATATAATGTGCGAGGACAGAGACCCACATTTAGAGCTTCTGCAGACACTGCAATCATGCTTGGTGCATCGGAACTTGCACCAGTCCCATGCTAGGCACAGAACCTCTGTCTAAATCAGTGGCATAACTGCTGTCCCCGCAGCCACTGTGGTGGCTTGGAGGCGCCGGGTAGCTTGGGGGCGACAGGGGCAGTGGTTATGCCACTGCAACTGTGAGCGCTGGCCTCTGAAGTGATCAGAGGCTAAGGAAGCCTCTGATCACTTAAGAGGCCAGCGTTCCCAGTAATGCAGTGCGCGGGTGACGTCATGATGTCACCCGTGAGCTGGGGAACCTGCGCGGCCGCGTCTGCTGGATCTATTTAGATCCAGTCAGCATTACAGCAGGAAAGACAGCCCGGATGACAGCGCGCAGAGTCAGGTAAGTACGTTGGGGAGGTTTGGGGAGGCCACAACTACAGGGGGCACCACTTGAGGGGCACAACTACAGGGGGCACAACTACAGAGGGCACTACTAAAAGGGACACAACTACAGGGGGCACAACTACAGAGGGCACTGATAAAAGGGGAAAAACTACTGCAGGGGACACTGCTAAAAGGGGCACAACTACAGAGGGCACTACTAAAAGGGGCGCAACTACAGGGGGCACTACTAAAAGGGGCACATCTACAGGAGGAACAACTACAGAGGGCACAGCTAGAAGGGGCACAACTAAAGGGGACACTGCTAAAAGGGGCACAACTACAGAGGGCACTACTAAAAGGGGCACAACTACAGAGGGCACTACTAAAAGCGGCACAACTACAGGGGCACTACTAAAAGGGGCACAACTACAGGGGGCACTATTAGAAGGGGCACTACTACAGGGGGCACTGCATATTGGCACAACTACAGGGGGCACTACTTTAATGGGCACAATTACAGGGGGCCCTGCATAATGGGCACTACTACAGGGGACATTGCATAAGGGGCACTATTACAGGGGGCATTGCATATGGGGCACTACTACAGGGGGAATTGCATAAGGGGCACAAGTATAAAGGGCATTGCATTTTCGGGCACAACTACAGGTGGCACTGTATAAGGGGCACTAACTTGATACACGCAGTTTACAGGTTATAAACTATGTTCCCAATAATCTTTTTCAACACGGACATAAAAACTGTCTTGAGCTGAGATGACAGACTGGCAGGAGCAAAGAGGAGGGTTGGTGAAGTAGATCTGTCAGGGTGGGATGTAATGGGCATTACTCTTTGGCATAATGTATATTTGGCATTACTGTGCGCACAATTTGCTATTAGGGGCAATACTGTGTGGCATAATGTGTAAGCGGCATTACTGTGTGGCGTAATGTGTTGTATGTGGCATTACTGTGTGGCATAATGTGTTGTATGTGGCATTACAGTGTGGCATAATGTGAAATAGGGGCATTACAGCGTGGCATAAATTTGCTATAAGGGCATTACTGTATGTCATTATGTGTTATACGTGGCATTATTGAGTGGCATGTGTAATGGGCATTGTTGTGTGGCATAATGTTTGTAAGGGGCGTTCTGGTGTGGCACGCTGTGTTAGAAGTTGCATTACTTAGTGTGTCATAATGTGTAAGGCACGTTACTGTATTATGTAACCACACACCTTAAATGTCATCTTTGGGTTTGTTTGATCTTGGAGGGGGAGCGACTGAAACTTTTTTAGCATGGGGGAGCAAAATTTATAGTTACGCCACTGGTCTAAGTATGGGCACCAATGTGAGCAATTAAGATTCTGTGTAAATAAACATTTAAGCGACATGCCTTTGACACACATGGCCATAAGACCGATCATCTCCGTGGGGTCTATTTACTAAGCTTTGGATGGAGATACAGTGAATGGAGATAAGATACCAGCCAATCAGCTCCAAACTGCCATGTCACATGCTGTGTTTGAAAAATGACAGTTAGGAGTTGGTTGGTTGGCACATTACCTCTGTGGACTTTATCTCCATCCAAGGCTTAATAAATAGACACCTGTGTGTCTGTACAGCCACCTCCCTTTCACTGCCAAGGAATGCCAAATCCTTTTTTCAATAAACTTGTGCATTCATGCATCTCAAATCATTACAGCAACTTGTATCATTAAAAATATTTAAATCGCTTAACTGTGTACGACTCATAGGGATAAATTTACTAAGATTCGGGTTTGGTCGAGATTGCAATCTCAGGTGAGTTTAGGCATTTTTTTTTACTTGTAATTTTACTAAAGATAAACTTGGGTGAGTTTGGGAGAGATTTCTCTTTTCACTGTAAAATTCGGGTGAGATTGCAAACTCGAATAAACTCACCATTGGCCAAACTCTGAAGTACTTTTCATGAAAATGATATAACTCAGGAATTTGTTAAGAAATGAGATTACAATCTCTGGTGTAATTGTGGCAAACTCGCAGCTAATTAGAAGTTTCAAATAAACCACCTCATGAACTGCGATTTTGGCAGAAACATACACACATCAGTGTGATGTGTGCATGTTTCTGCATTGAATCAGTATTGTAAAGGTTAATGGTTAAAAAAAAGGACGTACCCCCAAAAGCATAACCAGCCCCAGACTGCTCAGCCAGTCCTGGTTCCTAAAATTATTGGGGGGGAAATGTGTAGGGTTCCCCAGTAATTTAGGAACCAACACCTGGCTGCAGGGCCAGTCCTTGTTTTAAATATAGGGGGAAAATGTGTAGAGGTTCCCCTATATTTAAAACCAGCACCAGATCCAAACCAACCATGGTGTAATGCCACAGCCAGGTGACCCTTTCACCGGGTCTCCATGGCCAAAGCATTAACACCCTGGGTCTGGTGTGCATGCATGGGCCCGGTAAAAAAAACAGATCTTGCAGTGTAAAAGGGGTAAAACCTGGCTCCATCGCTGCTCAGGTCTAAAAGTTAAGTTCATTTAGCCTGTTGGTCCTTCAAATAATTTATTGTACAAATTACTAAATAAAATAAATAGACTACTTTGCCCATTGCAGCTAACAACACTTGACCCAAAAGATCTAATTCCAGAAGTCACAGTTATGCTAATAAGCATTCCCTTCAACATGTGCTATAATATACATTGAAGCAAAGGTCGTAGTTGATGTTCCTTATAGTTTAAATTCCAATCTCCTACAGTATCTCACCCATGGGACACCAATCCGGATACCCACGGAATAAATGAGAGAGAAGGGAGATGCATATAGTGAAGTACAGTTTTTAATAAAAATAGCAAGTATATAAACAGTGAATCAAGGGGACATCCTCCAATGGCTGAAAAAGTGACAATTACCAGAAGATGGTAAGAACTGGCAACGGACAGTTCTTAAGAGTCCTGGTAATAAGCTGTCTTGTGCCGCTCTGTGTCCCCTTTCCCAACATGTTTCAACCCCCGACATGGGGTCTTTTTCAAGGTATAAATCAGAAGGTGATCAATAGAAACATTATTATTGATAATTCTTACAGTTGGAGAGAAGGATCTAATTATAAATAAAACCAATACAATCAGGATTGGAGATTACCCTCAATTAGAAGGATAACAGTGATGATAATTGGGATCAAATTCAGAGTTTTGAACAAAATAGTAGAGGTCCTATTTCAACTAAACCATATGACAGACCTATTAGATTAGATAATAGCTTTTCAAATCTAGCACCCCCTCTCCCCATTTTTTATCCAAGAAGAAAAGAAAATATCCAATATGATAAAAAAAGAGAAGATGTAGGGGTGGTCTAAATAAGAAAAAAGAAAATAGGAGGAAATGGGGTAAGAGAAAGAAAAAGATAAAGACAAAAGAAACATCATCTACTAATGGAAATTAAAATAATTTAATATATGAAAATGGGGGATGGGTTAAAATTTTTAACCTGAGCACCAAACTTCTATCTAAAGGGGAAACAAAAGTTTTAGAAAAGGGACTGAAACATGCCCCAGCTTTACCTCTAAATAAATTTTTGACATTCATAGATTTGAACAAATATATCAGAAAATTGTCTATAAAAAATTATTCCTCACTATAGATGAAAATATGATAGACAATGATGATGTGAATAAAACACCTTTTAAGCCTAAATCTATCTTCAATCCAGTCCATATGAAGGGAAATTATATGGATACATTTTATAAGATGATGTATGATGATATTCAACTGATGCCAACTGCGAAATATGCTCATAATTTGACTTATATATTACGTCGAGCACTAAGGGATTTGGAATCTAATACAGAGATTGTAATTAAGCCCACCAATAAGGGTGGGGGGGTCATAATGCTTGATAGGAATATGCATTAGAAAGATGTCCTCAGACAAATAGAAGACAGAGTGACCTTACATAGATTAAGAATGGACCCTACTCAAGGAATCCTAGAGAAATTAAGGATCCTTTTAGACAAATATAAAAATGATGGCACATTGGAGGATAAGGAGGACAAATTTCTATACAATTCAGAACCAGTGATTCCAGTAATATACGTGTTACCAAAGTTACACAAATTTCCTGTATGTCCACCGGGTAGACCAATAGTATCCAGGATAGACTCCAAACCTATCAGAGTTCATCAATTACTATTTGCAACCTTTAGTGATACAAAATAAGTCTCATTTGAAGGACACTAAAGATTTCTTGAACTTGCTGAATACCATAGATTGGAAAGATGATTTTATTATGGTTACGGCTGATGTGAAGTCATTATATACCATCATTATCCATCAAGGTGGTATAAAAGCATGACTAAGAGCTTGAAAAATAGTGACATTAACTCAGGTTTACAAAATTTTATAAAATAAGGTGTACAGTTCATTTTAACGAACAACTATTTTGCTATTAATGACGTCTTCAATGTACAAAATATTAGGACAGCATGGGCACCAGGTTCGCTCCCAGTTATGCTAACATCTTTATGGGGCAATGGGAAAACAATTTCATTTGGGACCACAACCCCTTTGGAGCAAACCTGGTGGCATGGTCAAGATACATAGATGTTTTTTATTTGGAAAGGAGTAATGACTAGTTTAGATGAATTTTTATAAATATCTTAATATGAATATTTTGAATATCAAATTTTCCTTTAGACATAGTACAAGCTCTGTTAAAATTTTGGACATTACAGTGTTGATAGAGGATGGATGTTTACACATGATGAATTATTTAAAACCAATAGACTCTAATCCAAGCAGGGAGCTGCCACCACGCAAATTGTCTAAAATCGATTCCAAGAGGGCAGCTAAGATGATTAAAAAGAAACTGCACGAATCCTGTGACATACGAGAAACAATCTAAAGAGATGATAGCCAAATTTATAGCCTCCGGTTACTCAACAAAAATGATTGAAGGCACTGCAGACAAGATCAAAGATGTATCTAGGGAACAACTTTTATCAACAATGTAAAGGAAAAATAGATTTCTTCCCCTTTTGAGTGGGCTTTTATTACTTCTTTTAATAGTCACCACAGTATTTTAGAAAAGTCTTTACGCAAACATTGGGGAATTTAAAAAAAAATCATTTTAGGTCCATATTTACCCTCTATACCTAGATGTATATATAGGAAAGCTCCAAATATAGGTTGCTGTATGGTCAAAAGTGCTTTACCAAGAAGAGATAATATTATGGGCATTAAATCTAAGGGATTCTTTTATTTAGATAGATTGATTGAAAAGGCATTATAGATTAGATTACAAAAACATTAAAGGGGATGGACAGAGTACAACAACAGAAGTGCTAATTAACAATAAGTAGTTAACTGTGATTGATTTCACTACATGCAACACAAAAAGCATGATTTACGCGATTGAGTGCAGTTGTAATCTATTTTATACAGGTAGAACATCAAGACTCCTTAAAATTAGAATAGGGGAATACCTGAGAAATGTAAAGAAAGGATTGGAGTCTCATGTTTTATCCAACCATTTAAAAAAATATCATGGTAGTAAGGCATCCGATATTATACATTTCATCAGCTTACATAATGTAAAAGGACACTGGTGCAGAAAAGATCTGGTGACTCAGTTAGCTAAAGCCGACATAAAAACTATTTTTGAATAAGGCACTTTATCTCCCGGTGGTCTAAATCTCGAATTTTGAGATCAAATGGTTCTTATAATGTTTTTATTTGTATTGTATTGTTCTGCATCTTACCAGCTCTTATTTTTGCACTTTGGCACTTTGCACTTTGACTATTACACTGACCTTTTTATCTTCGGGATGCCTATTGCACCATTTTAATTATGTTTATATTTATTATGATGTACTTAATGAGTATCAATGTCTTTTTTATCGAGGATTTATCTGGCCAGTGAGCGCTAATATATATGACTGCCACTGAGGAACAGATATGAATTGGGTGTCCGATCACATGATATGGAAATTTCCTTTGCTTAGCTGATAAACAAAGCCTAGAAGCCTGTCATCTTAACTAAACATCCAGATGTTATGCGAAGGAGAGATTAGACGGGATATTGACAATTCAGTTGTTATGGCAAATCACCACCCTAGTGGAGTGCAGGGAACTGCAAGTACTGTATTTTTACCTTGAAATCTGGAAGTTGTCTGATGTGATCAGCAGTAATTGGCTCAGTGTGGCAAGGGATCATGGGACTTCTAGGTGATCTCTGTCTAGGGATCCAGCCACGCCGACACCGCTATGATTGGCTCTTGGAGGTTTTAAAGGGACTTGTGTGGGAGGGTAGTTTATTCACCTCCTAATTTATACCTTGAAAAAGACCCCAGGATGGGGGTCAAAACACGTTGGTACAGAGAACACCAAGCGGCACAAGACAGCTTATTGCCAGGACACTTGAGCGGAGACATCAGTGCGTATCTGGAGACTACACGGTGGGATTATACTCACATGCTCTTAAGATCTGTCTGTTGCCAGTTCTCATCATCTTCTGCTAATTGTTGCCTTTTCAGCCATTGATTCATTGTTTATATACTTGCTATTTTTATTAAAAACTGTACTTCACTATATACATCTCCCTTCTCTCTCATTTGTTCTGCGGGTATCCGGATTGGTGTCCCATGAGGGAGATACTGTAGGAGATTGGAATTTAAACTAAATGAACATCAACTATGACCTTTGATACAATGTATATTATAGCGCACATTGAATGGATTGCTTAGTGTTTTGTTATACTGTGGTTTTGATGAAGGAGTGGGAACACCTTCTTAAGTTATCCCTATACATAGCTGCTTATGTTTTGCACATGGTTTTCTCTTTTTCTACTTTCAATCACTGTCACAGTTATGCTAATGGTTACTAAAGCTACTACCACTTTCAGACAGAAATCCAAATTACTGGGTTAAACATTTCAACCCGGTAATTTAGTGACTTACACGGGTCCGTTTTCTATCAGACAGGGTCAACCCATGTCTAAATTCCCTGGACTTCGACCCAGGAATTTACCAAGGTCGGAGTCACGGGAATTTAGATCCGGGCTGACCCTTTCAGACAGAAGAAATACCTGTGAAAATCAACAAATTACTGGGTTGACATTTTTGACCCAGTAATTTGCTCTTCTGTCTGAAGGGAGGTACAGACAGAGAATGGCAAAACAACCCGGTACACAAATGTTGGGAAAAATCAGGGTTTTTTGCCATTTTCTGTCTGAAAGTGGTACAGTATATGGGATCTGTCCACTGACAGGATCCATATACCTGGAAGAGCCAATGTAAATCATATACATCTGACACCTGTGTGAGATCTGTCAATACATTCAGCTCTATAAACATGTTTGTAATTGTATTGCTTAAAGCATTTTGTATTAAATTAGGTCACAGATGTATTCAAATTATGCAGGACCTTCCTAAAAATATAGGTGACTCTCAATGGGTTTTTCTGCTATCAAAATACTTAATAAAAAGATACATTATAATAAAACATCTCAGCAATTTCCAGTGAGTCTTAACAATGCGGTATGCTGTATAAATATATCATACTATATAAAATATTAAATGCAAAATACAACACTGTTTTTAGGAAATGCTCATTTGGACATCTTATAAAGTAAACATACTATGTAGACATTTCATTAAAATGAGGTAAATGAAAATGCCAGCGCTCCCTCTAGGAGATACAGGGAATATAATTATAGTGGTAAGCAACACACTGGAAACGTAGAGTCACTGGAATAATATATAAATGTCAGTCTCCCAAAACAGTGAAAACTGATTTCTTTTCAGAAATTCATTAAAATATCCTTAAAAGACAGTGAAAAAACTGGTTTCTTAGATCCTCCTAGTTGTCACAATTGCTTCTTTAAAAACTTCTTCATATATGACAGCACCTCAAAAAGATCACAAAATGGATTCCACCATGTGAAGTAAAGTAACATTTATTTTACATAGTCTAAAAACTTCCCAAATACAATTTCAGGAAATATAATAAAGATGGCAGCGTGGAAATATAATAAAGATGGCAGCGTACCAGAATTGACCTTTACAGAAAGGCACAGTGTAAAAGCAGAAGGGGTTACAATGCTACCCCCACAGCAAATCACCTTCCCTGCAAATGGACAGGTTATCTCTCTGTATTGGTGAAGACTGGCAGTCCCTTCAAAACCAATGCATTTCGGCCAGAAAAGCCTTTGTCAAGGTATCTACAAGTGTCTAGAGGTGCCTGATTTATATAGAGAGGTCCAGATGAATGATAAGCCCGCTTTTTTCTTAATTGCCTAAGTGGGTGTGTTCAAGCGGCGCTATGTGTTCCATTCACTTGGAACGCATGCCCGCTATTTCCGCCGGAAGTGACGGTATGCCCCGCTATGGTGTAGATTCCCAACACGCTGTGCGTTCCATTGTCATGGAACGCACAACCGCTGCTTCCGCCGGAAGCAGCGTCACAGTGGGGATTCGCCGCTGTCTTTGGGTTCTCTGCATAGTGCGTTCCACTCAGTATTCCCGGATGTCTACAATGCGTTCGACCTTTCTAGCTGTGCGGATGATGTCTCCTATATTTTACTGTACATGCTTATAATGTTTAAGCATGGATCCAGTAGTGTGGAGAATGTCCCAAGGTGTAGGAATGGTAACTTATAAGTAAAAAAAAGCGGCTATATCAATAACAATATATATGATCCTCCATTGTGCAAATAACATAATAAAGTGCATATAATATAGATAATAATGTCCAATGGGTAAAAACACATTATGAAACAACATAATAAATGGGTAAAAATTGATTAAATAAAAGGAGAGTTAGTTGCAATGTGCAGATAGGCTATAAATAAATAAATACATATGTTTAAGCATAAAAAATAACAGACTCTTATAATGCGTCTACCTTCCAGTTCTTAACCTTAAAAACCTAGTCACCCTGCGGGAACGCTAGTGGCGATCAAGCCAGGCTAATAGTAATACTAAAAGGAGGTTTCTGCAGTTATTTTCTTAAAGAAACCATTTTAATTCAAAGTCGTTATTTAGACCATCTGGTATTAAAGTTTTCATCTCGTATATAGGTTTCATTTCACTTTTCGCTAATGAGGATTCTGCCCCTTTTGATCTCCAGTAGTTTTCTACTTTTTTTATGCCCATCATGACTCTAATACCACTAGTTAAACAAGAATGTTTTTCTTTAAAATGTAGCGATAAAGAGTGGTTATCAAAACCTTTTTTATATTTCTTAGATGCTCCATCCATCTTTCCCTTAGTTTTCTTGTGGTCCGCCCTATGTACTGAAGACCACACTCGCATTCTATTATATATACACAATTAGTTGTATTACATGTGATGAACTCGTTGACCTGAAAAACTTTTTTTGTCGTACTTGAAGTATATTCTTCCATCTTGGATGGTTGGGTTGTGTGAGTCCTACAGACGTTGCATATTCCACATCTGTGGAACCCTTTTGTTTTTATCCTACCACTCTTTTTGTCTGGTATTGCGCTTTTAATAAGGCGATTTTCAAAATTTGGCGCTTTTCTATATATAAAATTCGGGTTTTCTGGAATGATCTCTTTTAAAATTGGATCCTGTCTTAAAATATGACAATTCCGTCTAAAAATGTGCTCAACACTTTTGTGGTGAGTATTGAAAGTTGTAATGAATGCCATAGGTACTGGATTATTATTTGTTTTACTGTCTTTTTTGTATTCTAAAAGAGTATCTTGTGGTGTATCTTTGAAGCTTTCTATAGTAACCTCAATTTGTACTGTATCGTAACCCTTCTTAGTGAATTTATTCTTTAATTCTTGTGCTTGTATCTCAAACACATTTCTCTCTGTACAGTTTCTGCGTAAACGTTGTATCTGACCCTTAGGTATGTTCCGCAACCAATTAGGGTGATGATGACTATTATAATTAATATAAGAATTACTATCAGTCGGTTTAGTGTAATTCCTAGTGGCAATCTTGTCCTGAAATTTATAAATGGTAAGATCTAGAAAATTAATCTCTTGTTTGTGTTTAAAAAAGGTTAATACAATATTAAAAGTGTTACTGTTCAATTTTTCACAGAAATCTTCTAAAATATCCTCTGGCCCGGTCCATATAAGAAAAAATAACATCAATAAAATGTATCCATATCGATAAAAATTGCTTAAAAGGTTTGTCATTCCATACATATAGATCCTCCCACCATCCCATAAAAAGGTTTGCATACGATGGGGCAAATTTGCTACCCATCGCAGTGCCTTTATTTTGTATATAGTACTGGCCTTGAAACCAGAAAAAATTATTATGCAAGAGGAAATGGATGGAGTCTTTCAGAAAAGCTAATCTCATATTATCATACCCTTCTTCATATTTATTAAAAGTGTGTTCAATTGCATCTATACCTAATTTATGTTCAATAATAGTATATAAAGAGGATACATCAGCGGTAACTAAAATAAAGTCTTCCTTCATTTCTATATTTCTTAATTTCTTGATAACGTCTATACTGTCTTTGACATATGATTTAAGCTTAATAACTTCAGGTTGTAAGAAATGGTCCACAAAATGTGATAAGTTTGAAGACACTGAGTCGGTACTGGCAATAATCGGACGACCAGGTGGGTTGGTCAAATTCTTATAAATTTTGGGTAACACATAAATCTCAGGCAAACTGGTTTGATCCCAAATGATATATTTCCTTTCATTTTCTGTGACAATCCCATTATTCTCATATTTTAGTATTAAAGAGACAAGATTTTTTTCAATTCTCTCATTAGGATTACTTTTTAACAAATTATATGTGGATCTGTCACCAAGTTGATGTAAGATTTCGTTATTATATTTTTCAGTATCCATGATTACTATGCTACCACCCTTGTCTGCCAGTTTGATAGTGATATCTCTATTTTTTTCCAATCTGACCAGTGCTTCTTTCTCTTTTTTTGAGATATTGTGATGCATTTTGGTTTTTTCCAAATTTATTTGATCCATTTCATTACAAACTATTCTGGTGAAGCTATCAAGGAAACAACCACTGTTAAACGTGAAGGTCGACTTCGGTTTGAATTCATCAATCTCTTTCTCTAGAAACTCTTTTTTCTGGCTATAAAAGTACTTTTTCAAAGACAGTTTACGTATAAATTTCTGTATATCGATATAAGCTTCGAATTTATTAAGTTTATTTACTGGAGCAAATTTTAATCCTTTACTCAGAACTTTCTCTTCCTCTTCATCAAGTTGATGACTACTTAAATTAAATATTTTTGTAGTCTCTTCTTTTGATTCATTATTTTTGGCTAATCCATTCTTATTCCTCTTATTAAGTTTACAAGAACCCTTCCCTCTTTTACCTCTATGTGTTTTTTTCTTTTTTGTGGGGACAATGTTTATCTTTTCCTGTGCCTCCTCCCGCTCAAATCTAAAAAATCTTTATTCCTTAATACTTCGAATCTATTTGATCCAGTCCATCGGTCTCTACTTACTTGTCTTTCCCTATTATAAGTTTTCCTTCTTTCTGATAAAAAATGGTGACCTCTGTCTTCTCTATGGTGGTCAATATTTTTACTGAAATGTCTTTTTTCTCCCAACGTGTGGGATACCTGGATATTCCTATATCCTTATCTCTAGGGTGGGTATGTCTGTTAAACATTTGTCCAGATCTGTTATTATATGGATGTCTCACAGGTGACCTATACCTTTTTCTTTTATTGATGTTTTTTGGGATTGGGGTTCGGGAGTGTATAGGGCAAATAGGCGGTGTTTTAACTTCTTCAAAACTTTTCTCACTAAGATCATCTAATTCTTGGTCTTTTAGTTCAGAGGGATAATTACTATAACTATTAAATTCATTAATGAATTAGAACAATTTTTTAGAATGAGATTCCACTAGTTTTTGAACTCTTCATTTGTATCGAATGTACATGATTTTTTGATGAGTAGACCTTTAGGTACCATTTGATCGGCCAGGTACCTTTCTAATGTAGCTATTTCCCACCAAATTTTACTCTCACGAATAAGAATTTTTTCTAATGTTGACATCATCCCTTCCACATCTTCATCAACTAAAGTTGTGGTATCTGTATCAATATTCTTTCTTATATCAAAGATCACAAAATGGATTCCACCATGTGAAGTAAAGTAACATTTATTTTTACATAGTCTAAAAACTTCCCAAATACAATTTCAGGAAATATAATAAAGATGGCAGCGTACCAGAATTGACCTTAACAGAAAGGTACAGTGTAAAAGCAGAAGGGGTTACAATGCTACCCCCACAGCAAATCACCTTCCCTGCAGATGGACAGGTTATCTATCTGTATTGGTGAAGACTGGCAGTCCCTTCAAAACCAATGCGTTTCAGCCAGAAAAGCCATTGTCAAGGTATCTACAAGTGTCTAGAGGTGCCTGATTTATATAGAGAGGTCCAGATGAATGATAAGCCCACTTTTTTCTTAATTGCCTAAGTGGGTGTGTTCAAGCGGCGCTATGCATTCCATTCACTTGGAACGCATGCCCGCTATTTCCGCCGGAAGTGACGGTACACCCCGCTATGGTGTAAATTCCCAACATGCTGTGCGTTCCATTGTCATGGAACGCACAACCGCTGCTTCCGCCGGAAGCAGCGTCACAGTGGGGATTCGCTGCTGTCTTTTGGTTCTCTGCGAAGTGCGTTCCACTCAGTATTCCTGGATGTCTACAATGCGTTCCACCTTTCTAGCTGTGCGGATGATGTCTCCTATATTTTACTGTACATGCTTATAATGTTTAAGCATGGATCCAGTAGTGTGGAGAATGTCCCAAGGTGTAGGAATGGTACCTTATAAGTAAAAAAAAGCGGCTATATCAATAACAATATATATGATCCTCCATTGTGCAAATAACATAATAAAGTGCATATAATATAGATAATAATGTCCAATGGGTAAAAACACATTATGAAACAACATAATAAATGGGTAAAAATTGATTAAATAAAAGGAGAGTTAGTTGCAATGTGCAGATAAGCTATAAATAAAAAAATACATACGTTTAAGCATAAAAAATAACAGACTTATAATGCGTCTACCTTCCAGTGTGTTGCTTACCACTATAATAATATTCCCTGTATCTCCTAGAGGGAGCGCTGGCATTTTCATTTACCTTGTTTTGTACCTTGGGTGACGTGTGTAGGTCACCAGATATATACCAGCTGCATTCTTTAGTTTTTGGAGTGCGGAAAATTATTGATTTTCTTTCTATCGCATACATACACTTGTAATTTTCTGCTGACCATGTTGGGATACAGAGATAAAAGAAAATTATTGATTAACTGTGTCTTTGATATAAGAAAGAATATTGATACAGATACCACAACTTTAGTTGATGAAGATATAGGAGACATCATCCACACAGCTAGAAAGGTGGAACGCATTGTAGACATCCAGGAATACTGAGTGGAACGCACTACGCAGAGAACCAAAAGACAGCAGCGAATCTTCCGGCGGAAGCAGCGGTTGTGCGTTCCATGACAATGGAACGCACAGTGTGTTGGGAATTTACACCATAGCGGGGTGTACCGTCACTTCCGGCGGAAATAGCGGGCATGCATTCCAAGTGAATGGAACGCATAGCGCGGCTTGAACACACCCACTTAGGCAATTAAGAAAAAAGCAGGCTTATCATTCATCTGGACCTCTCTATATAAATCAGGCACCTCTAGACACTTGTAGATACCTTGACAAAGGCTTTTCTGGCCAAAACGCGTTGGTTTTGAAGGGACTGCCAGTCTTCACCAATACAGAGAGATAACCTGTCCATCTGCAGGGAAGGTGATTTGCTGTGGGGGTAGCATTGTAACCCCTTCTGCTTTTACACTGTGCCTTTCTGTTAAGGTCAATTCTGGTACGCTGCCATCTTTATTATATTTCCTGAAATTGTATTTGGGAAGTTTTTAGACTATGTAAAAATAAACTTTACTTCACATGGTGGAATCCATTTTGTGATCTTTTTGAGGTGCTGTCATACATGAAGAAGTTTTTAAAGAAGCAATTGTGACAACTAGGAGGATCTAAGAAACCAGTTTTTTCACTGTCTTTTAAGGATATTTTAATGAATTTCTGAAAAGAAATCAGTTTTCACTGTTTTGGGAGACTGACATTTATATATTATTCCAATGACTCTACGTTTCCAGTGTGTTGCTTACCACTATAATTATATTCCCTGTATCTCCTAGAGGGAGCGCTGGCATTTTCATTTACCTTGTTTTGTACCTTGGGTGACATGTGTAGGTCACCAGATATATACCAGCTGCATTCTTTAGTTTTTGGAGCCCGGAAAATTATTGATTTTCTTTCTATTTCATTAAAATGGTTGTTATTTGTGTTATTTTAATCAGCTATTACATTCAGTAATATAAATTATAATAATCTCATTTATTTGTGTGGACCCCATCTGAGAAAGTCCACTGACAAAGCATGTTAGGAACTTGAGGTCTGATTCACTATGGATCGCAACTGCGATTGTAATAGTGATTACACATGCAGTCTCACTGTGATAGTATGCCAATCCTCTGCAATTGCAGCACTACACAAGGATGCCCACTTTACCTTACACACATCCATAATCCTTAGCAAAACTTCAAAACCATTGGTAATATCAAGTACCATTGCAGCCTCATGCACACTTGCACAAGCTCTGACCTTACTCAGGAATTGCTAAATTCATCGCACGCTGTGTGTACTCAATCTTCGTAAGCCATCACAGTGGATAAATTATGCACTCCCCTGCAATGGAGTTCGAATGCACTGGCACATCTGCGTTTTGCCAACCACCCCCTCCTCCATCGCCTCCCACAAATGACACTTCCTGTCAATCACTCTGCGATGGGTCTGCATAGCCACTGTGATCGCAGTCCCAATTGCAGTGGCCAGTTCGCGCATGCACACAGCAATGCACAGAAGGCAACAATTGGCTGATTGCGTGTGTAAACACAGTTGCGATTGGTGGTAAAACAGGCTCTTGGTTCGGAGCAAGTTTCTTTGTGTTTGGAAGTGTGCAGTTCTTTAGTTTTCTGATTTGAAAAAGTGACATTGTTTTGTACAGACTGTTATGCTGCAATATAGGTGGTTTTTAACTATTTCTGGTCTATGTGCATTTTTTTTAAACATGTTTATTTTATTTAAAGTGAAAAATCCTGCCCCATGGATGTGTGTGATATATTTATTTTACTTGGCTTTGTATGTATTTGTAATACTTTGCAATAATCCACAGTGGTTTAGAGAAGTTTACACTTCTATAATAGAAATGTGCACATAAACCATGTTTTGGCAAAACCACCCTCATATGTTATGGTTTTGGCAAAACCACCCTTAAGTATTTTGGTTTAGTTTTGGTTTTGGTTTTGAATTGCTCTAAAATTGATAAAAACAGCGAAATAATGAAATTTGGAACTGTTTACATTAGGGGTGTGCACCGGCCACTTTTCTTGTTCTGTGTTTTGGTTTTGGATCTGGATCTGTCTTCGTGTTTTGGATCTGGATTGGTTTTGCCAAAACCACCCTTCCGTGTTTTGGGTTCTGGGTTTTGTGTTTTGGATCTGTATTTTTTTTTAAAAAAGCATAAAAACAGCTAAAATCACAGAATTTGTGGGTTTTTCTGCTCCTATGCTATTATTAACCTCAATAAGTTTAATTTCCACTCATTTACAGTCTATTCTTAACACCTCACACCTCACAATAGTGTTTTTATGTCCAACAGGTTGCACCGAGGTAGCTGGATGACTATGCTAAGCGACACGAGTGGGCGACACAAACACGTGGCCCATCTAGGAGTGACACTGCAGTGGCAGACAGGATGGCAGTTTGAAAAACTAGGCCCCAAACAGTACATAATGCAAAGAAAAAAAAGAGGTGCAAGATGGAATTGTCCTTGAGCCCTCCCACCCAGCCTTATGTTGTATAAACAGGACATGCACACTTTAACAAACCAATCATTTCAGTGCCAGGGTCTGCCACATGACTGTGGCTGAAATTATTGGTTGGGCCCCCACAAAACAAGCTGGCAATTAATCTGTCCCTGCACAAACTGGTTCTACGGAGGCAAGATGTCATCCTCATCCTCCTCATCCACCGATTCCTCACCCTCTTCAGTGTTGTGTACATCCTCATCCTCACAGAGTAGTAATTCCTCCCCACTGGAATCCACCACCACAGGTCCCTCTGTACATTCTGGAGGCTGGTCTCCCTGGAAGAGTTGATAATTCATTTTTATGAACATCATCTTCTCCACATTTTGTGGAAGCAACATCCTATGCCTTTCGCTGACAAGGTTCCTGGTTGCACTAAACACTCTTTCAGAGTACACCCTGGATGGGGGCAACTCAGGTAAAATAGAGCCAGTTTGTACAGGGGCCTCCAAATTGCCTCTTTTTCCTGCCAGTACAGGTACGGACTGTCTAACATGCCTACTTGGATGCTGTCACTGAAGTAATCCTCCACCATTCTGTCAATGGTGACAGTATCATATGCAGTGACAGTAAACATGTCAGATATTGTTGCCAGGTCCTTCAGTCCAGACCAGATGTCCAAACTTGGTCCTGCCTGCCCTGCATCACCGCCAGCGGGTTGCTTAGGATACCTAAATTGTTTCCTGGAATCCCCAGTTGCGTATGTAATGCCCGCACAATATTGGTGGCATTGTCAGATATCACAAATCCCCAGGAGAGTCTAAGTGGGGTAAGTCACTGGGCGATGATTTCCCTCAGTTTCTCTAAGAGGTTGTCGGCGGTGTGCCCCTAACTGAAACCGGTGATACACAGCGTAGCATGCCTTGGAACGAGCTGGAATTTCTGAGATGCTGCTACTGGTGATGATGCTGTTGTTGCTACGTAAGGTGATACATTTACCCAGTGGGCTGTCACAGTCATATAGTCATTAGTCTGCCCTGTTCCACTTGTCCACATGTCCATGGTTAAGTGGACATTGGGTGCAAACGCATTTTTCAGGACACTGAGGACACTTTTTCTGATGTTTCTGTACAGTCTCTGTATCGCCTGCCTAGTGAAATGGAATCTAGATGGGATTTGGAACCGGGGACACACTATCTCCATCAATTGTCTAAATCCCACTGTACTAATGTCGGACACCAGATGCACATCTAACACCAAGATAGCAGTCAAGGCCTCAGTTATACATTTTGCTTCAGGATGACTGCTGTCGTACTTCATCCTCCTCGCTAAGGACTGTTGGAGGGTCAATTGTTTAGTAAAAGTAGTGGTGTTCCTACTTCCTCTCTGGGATGATGAACGACTCCCAGCAGCAGCAACAGCAGCAGTGGCAGCAGTAGGCGTAGCAATGCAGGATCCTCCGGAGGAATCCCGGATAGGAGAGTCAGTCATGCCAGTGTCATGGCCTGCAGGACTACTTCCGATCCTGACTAAGGAGGAAATTGACGAGTAGGGAGTTGACGGTGTGGTTTGCAGGTGCTTGGATACAACAGGACAAAGGTATTTAGGTGTCCCTGGACTGCTTACGGTCTTAGCCAAAGTTTATGAACTTGACAGTAACTTTTTTTGGATAGAAATATTGCTAGACCAAAGAGGAAGAATGTTTGGTCTTCTGCCCAGGCATGACCGTGATAGACTTTTTCATCCCATGGACAACAACTGTCTCCCCTGGAGCCTGATTTAAACAAACCACATCACCATCAGAATCCTCCTTGCCAACTTCCTCCTCAGCGCCAGCTACACCAGTATCCTCATCCTGTTGTACTCCAATAGTGACATCTTCAATTTGCATATCAGCAAGTGGACTGTGGGTGCTCCTTTCAGCACTTGCAGAGGGCGTGCAAACAGTGGAAAGAGCCACCTCTTCCCGTCCAGTGCTGGGAAGGTCAGCCATCACAACCGCCACCACACTTGGACTCTCCTTGGGGATTTGTGATATCTTCTTAGAATGCACAGTTTTTTGCTGTGCTTTTGCCAGTTTAACTCATTTGATGTTTGTAGCAAAAGGAGGGCTTCCATCGTCATGTGAAGCTGAACTACTAGTCATGAACTACTTGTCATGAACATAGGGATAGACCTTAGCCGTTCCTTGCCACTCCGTGTCATAAATGGCATATTGGCAAGTTTACAGTTCTCCTCAGATGATTTAAATGTTTCCTTTAAAGGTAATTTTCCTGAACTTTGTCATTTGGTATTTTATATGCACTCTACTATGACATTGGGCAGTGACCTTGGCAGATGACGTTGATGGCATTTTATCGTGGATGTCATGACTAGTGGCAGCAGCTTCAGCACTAGGAGGAAGTGATTCTTGATCTTTCCCTATTTTATTTTTAGGGGACAAAGTTTGGTCCTCCATTTATGTTATGATGATTGATATATATATATACGTGCAGCTAAGGCACACACAAACACAGAAAAGAATAATTAAAAATTTTGTTTGGAGTGCACTTTGGGGGTTACAAAAGTCAAGCTGACCCTTGATTTATGACACAGGCGCATGCTTGGCACTGCTCCTTTGTTGATGGACGTGTGGCTACATCGCACACAATTCGCAACACAGAAAATAATATATATTTTTTTTGGAGTGCACTTTGGGGGTTACAGCACCCTTTGAAGGTCAAGCCAGCTGGCCCTTGATTTATGACACAGGCGCACACTTGGCACTGCTCCTTTGTTGATGCACGTGCAACCACAGTGCACACAATTCACAAACACAGAAAATTATTTTTTATTTTTGTTGGGGTGCACTTTGGGGGCTTACACCACCCTTTAAGAGATGAGCCAGCTGGCCCTTTACTTATGGACACAGGCGCACGCTTGGCACTGCTCCTTTGTTAATACACATGCAACCACAGTGCACACTATTCACAAACACAGAAAATATTTTTTTATTTTTGATGGTGTGCACTTTGGGGGTTACACCACCCTTTAAGAGATGAGCCAGCCGGCCCTTTACTTATGGGACTCAGGTGCACGCTTGGTGCTGCTCCTTTGCTGATGCACGTTCAGCCACAGTGCACACAATTCACAAACACAGAAAATATTTTTTTATTTTTGTTGGAGTGTACTTTGTGGGGTTACAGCACCCTTTAACAGCCAAGCCAGCCGGCCCTTTACTTATGACACAGGTGCATACTTGGCGCTACTTTGTTGATGCACATGCGGCTACTGCGCTCACAATTCACAAACACACAAAAAAAATTTGGATTTTTTTTGGAGTGCACTTTGGGGTTTACAGCACTCTTTAATTGACAAGCCAGCTGACCTTTTACTTATGACACAGGTGCACGCTTGCCGCTACTTTGTTGATGCACGTGCGGCTACTGTGCACACAATTCACAAACATGGGAAAAAAAATAATAATTTTTTGGAGTGCACTTTGGGGGCTACAGCACCCTTTAATGGACAAGCCAGCCGGCCCTTGATTTATGACACAGGCGCACGCTTGGTGCTACTTTGTTGATGCACATGCGGCTACTGCGCACACAATCCACAAACAGAAAAAAAAATGTAATTTTTTTTGGAGTGCACTTTGGGGGAGCACCCCTGATGGACAGATCATCCCCTGGACAACACTACAGCACCCCTTTAGGACTACAGCCTTTATGGGACACTGCACAACACAGTCTAGCCAGTTCCTATAGACTTTGGAGTGGACACAGCCCCTATGGACAACTGACTGCACAACACAGCCCAGCCAGCCCCTATGACAGCAGCACAACACAGGCCAGCCCCTATGGACAATAGCAGCACAACACAGCCCAGTCTGCCCCTATGGACTGAGTGGACACAGCCCCTATTGGATAACAGCAGCACAACACAGCCCAGCCAGCCCTAGCTCCCACCCTCCCTCTTCACTGTTCACAGCCGGAGTGAGAAATGGCGCCGACTCAGGGACCTTTTATAGAATCCAAAACCCGCGAGACCCGGAAGGCGGGATGATGATGTTTTGCCTCGATTTCAGTTCCGAGTCAGGTGGGAAAACCCGAGCCGGACTCGGTTCCTGGCTTGGATCGGGGAGGCTTGGGGGGGGTCGGATTTCAGAAATCTGAACCCGCTCATCCCTAGTTTACATGCAATCCATAAACTAGATTTGGTTTTTAAATCTGAGTTCCAAACTTACAACAGACCCGAGCCAGGACTCGATTCTACTCAGAACCCCAAAAGTGATCTGAGCAGGAACTCGATTTGACTGGAAACCACGGGTGTGTTTGTTTTTCAGGAAAACCGAACCGCACATCTCTACTCTATAACCAGGACCATTTTCACGGATTTGCACTTTGTCAGTTTTGCTGATAATTTATTTTAAGTCTCATGCAATCCATTCCAGTTTTAAACTTTTAATGTTTAATTTTGGGGTTTCTTTTAGTTACATCTTGAAATTGATAACATTTTATTTAACATGCAATGCATTAACTTTGGCTAACTAGACAAAAATCTCAAAAAATAGATACTTGCCCATCATTTTCTAAGGTTAGTTTTGGATAATCAGAGCAATCCAATAAAATCACCCTAACATGTATTTTCCAACATCTTCTTAGTATTGCTATACTAATGATATGTACAGACTATTTTTATTACGAATAGATCCAGTGTAAAATGGATCTGAAATCAGATTTGATTAAATTAGCAGAGTTGTCACCAGGGCTGGTGACACCTGGTGCGCACTTCATATCCCGCCAAAGGGTGAATGCTCCCGAAAAGGGGCGTGACCTAACATAAAGGTGGAGTGGCCTAACATAAAGGTAGCGTGGCCTGGTGGAAAATCCCAATCACACCATTCCGGGGGCGTGCCTAGCATCCCTGGAGTTGCTGGGCTGCCCCTGGAGACTAGTGCCTGCACTGTCAGCAGAATAACATCACACTGCAACACCCGGCTCTTGTCACTGAGAAGGATCTGGCATTTTGGTGTAACCCTCTCTGAACTCTGAACCCACCGCACCCCCTTAGTGATGCCACTAATAATAGTACCTGCAATTTTTGGAAATATTAATATAGAATGTTATTATTTTCTTGCTGTTCCTTCTCAATTTTGGACAGATCACCCCAGTTCCTATTGATGACATCCAGTAATGTATCATTCTTGTTGTAGCAGTCACTGTAGGCTGTTAAAGAAGAGACATATTACTGTGAATTCCTAGATGCTTCTTTCCCTTCACCTGTATCAGCCCAGCCATGTTTATAATTACCATGGTACCGTTTTCACACCACTCCTCATTTGGTAGGCAGTGGAAATGACATAAAATATTGTTCTGTCAAAAGGTTTAAAGGCTCCCTGACCAGGGTAGCCTGTAATATATATAGGACCTCTGACAAATATTTATGTCAGGTCCCCCTCTCCTTGGGCTCTATTTACTACAATCCACATATTGAATGCAGATTGTAGTGTGATATTACCGAGTGAATTCGCATTGCAAATTCCGGCATTATCACAGAGATTTACTACAAATTCCTTACAGGGACAGAGCTTGCGATAAAGCTCTATCCCTGCAAATCCCCTTCGGAGCCGTATCACGGTATTCTCGCAAAAAATACGGTGATTAAGTGCCCGCGCATGCGCCGACCGGTCGCTGCTGCTACCCCCCCATGGCACTAAGCCCCACCCCCGTGATTATGGATCCCCCTGCGACCCCCCCCACATCCCCCCTCCCTTAATAGCACTTACCTGCATGCTCCGGGCCTCCGGTGATGTTCTCCTTTCCTCCGGTCAGGTGATCTCCCATACTGCACTGGGGTCCGATCACCTGATGACCGGGCAGCAGTGCACTATGGGAGACCAGCTGACCAGAGGGAAATCATCACCAGAGGCCCGATCACCGGTCCCTGGAGTCAGGTAAGTGATTTTTTTTTTTACTATTTTTTTTCCTTTTTTTTACAGTAATCAGCTTGCGGTCTGTTGAGACCACACAGATGATTACAGGGACCGACTTCCAGCTCTACTCTGCCCGTTAGAGCAGGGCAGGAGTCCGGTAACTGGGGGAGACCCTGGATAATGCCACCTCCAGGTGGCGTTATTATCACAGGGCTTCCACCGGTATTTTTTCACATTTTATTTTTAGTGACTCTGGTCGGATCACATTTCCCATTACAGTTATGGGAAATGCGATCTGCTTTACGAAAAATAAGTGATACTTAGGGGTTGGAGTAGAATTTTATGAATTTTACTCCAATTGCCCTATAGTAACTGTAGGTGATACTAATATAATGTGAAAAGGGCGTGAAAACACCCTTTTTCACATTATTTTAGTAAAAATAATGTTGATAAATAGAGCCCCTTGAGATATGAGTTTGAAAAATATTATACATTACAACCCCTTTCCCCTTCTCCTGCTGCATATTTCTATCACCTCTGCAGCAAATCCTTCCCACTCCAGTGATCATAGATTGTTGCTTTGTAACATTATTCCCAGCCCAGTGTCCACAGATGCCCTTGCAGAATTAGCTCCTCCCCTTTCTATATAGATAACTAGAGTAGATTCTCTAGCCAGAGATATACTGCCCAATGCATAGTTTTGTATTGCACAAAAGTAACATGCCACCCTCTTATGGTCAAAGATCTACCTTTAAAGTCTCTAAAAATTATATTTTCTTTACTCACTCACTACAAATACTGCAGGAGTTCTTTATACAACCACATATAGATAACGTGCATCTACTTTAAGAGTGCAGCTTAGTGTATAACATGCAGCTCAGAGGGTACTGATCAGAAAGTATCACTCTAAGGGGATGATAATCACACATCAGTCTACTCTGAGAGTGTTTGCAAAAATCAACATTGACATTATGCTGAGGGGAACTGCAGTTCTCCTCCAAGCACTTGCAGCTTGTGGGATGCGGTGAGCAAGTGGGATGTCATCTGCCAGAACCCCAGCATTAGAATCCCGAACGCTGAGACAAAACCGGTGCTGAAATCCCAACATGACTCAGGATGCCGGCATCGGGATCCCAGCAGATGGCATCCCAATCATAAGGACACCATGGAAAGGTGAGTTTCAGCCATGGGGGGAACACTTAGGTTTAGGTACCCCAGGGGCTGTTAGCATTAGGCTGCAGTAGGAGGAGGTTAGGGTTAGGCACTAAGGGGGGAGGGTTAGGTTTAGACACTTACCGGGAGGGTTAGGTTTAGGGTGCAGGGTAGTGAGGGTTAGTATTGGGGTACAGGAACGGAGGGTTAGGGAATAAATAGGACAGGGGAACAGTACTCACCGTTCCCCTGTTGGGATTTGAACCTTTGGGATGCCGCTGTCAGTGTACTGACAGTGGGCATCCAGTCCATCGGTATCAGTCCAATTCCCAGCTTGGTATTGGCACATATCTCCACCTCCAGAGTGCCTCTTGCAGTTACAGACTGCTTATCACCCAAAATCTAAATTGCAGGAGATCCTGCAAACAGCATAAGTTGTATTAGTAACAAATATGCATTAGTATATTGTACTGCTATAGGTATTCTCCTGAAAACAATCTTGAGCAGCGACTACTAGCATTATGTTAAATAAATTCAGTATATATAGATTTTAATATAAAATTCATACAAATTGAAGTATAGTTTATTGGTTCCATGTACTGAATTATAACACATGTAAGGCTGACCAACCAGAAGTATAATAAGTAACACCTGCTAGCAATTATGGCAAAAATGTCAACCAATCAGAATCTCTAGTGCCATATTTATCATTGGTAGCAATGGGTCCTTGAAGAGCATACTTCTGTATCGATATATATCACAATGATGGCAATTATTTTGGGGGGCTATTAATCAAAAAACCTTGCAGGTACATTGACTATGATGGGAGCATATCCCTGCAAAGAGCTTGTTTACTGCAGTGCTTTCACTACCCATGCGCATGCATAAGGCATGATAGTGTAATATAATTTTATGAAAAATGTCTGGGGATGAGCATGGAGGCTGCTGGGAAGGGATTAAAAGAACCCTCTCCGGCAATAATGCCTCCAATGAAAAAAAGCAGTGAATGCCATCTGATGATGGTGTGACCTCTCAGGAGCATGATCTGAAAAACTAAGCTTTTGGAGCTTGGTAAATTAGCCTAGGCCAAGGTCGTTGTTAAGAATAGTGGTCACTGTGCAGCATAAATTTGACTAACATACTGTAATAGTAGAGATGAGTGGTTTGGTTTTGCTGAAAACCGAACAAATCCGAACTTTGGTGTTCAGAGTTGAACCGAGTCCCAGCTCGGATCACTTTGGGGTTCCGAGTAGAACCCAGTCCCGACTCGGGTCTTTTCTCAGGTTTGGAACTCGGATTTAATAACTGGATCTCATGTATCTTGGATTGCATTTAAGTCCCTTTCTTTTGATATAAGGTGCTGTGAGGTGGTCAAAACAGAATGGAAATTACTGGAAATAAATGTTATTGATATTAATACTACTATAGGAACAAAAACAGGTCCACGTTACATGATTTTAGCTGCTTTTATCAATTTTTAAAGAAATCCAAAATCCAAAGAGAAACCAAACCATAACACTTGAGGGTGGTTTTGCCAAAAACAAAACTAAACCACAGGGGTCCATGAACATCTTTACACAATAGATATTTCTGATATTTACTGCATTAGGCTCTTCGCCAATAGCTCATATTATTAAATCATGTGGGACAAAATAATAATATTTTCTTTACTTGTGTTCTATATGTGGCCACCCCTGTAGCACTGTATCTGACACAAATCTGCCATTACTGTCGGTATAAAATATATTAAGAAACCATTGTTTAGGAATAGTTCACTTTGGTGTGAGCTCCTAATGTATTTCCTTTTTCTTAGTACCGTCTGTATGTGACTTTGAAGCCAGCTTGTAGTCTTTGAATGTCATAAGCAAAAGTTCAACAAAGCCAATTGTCAACAGAAAAACAAAATAGATAAGGGATTTATTAAAAGGAAACTTAGTTTACTGAAAACCAGAAAAAGATAAATATAACTGATGATTTCAGCTAAGTGATTTTGTCAAATGTACAGACAGGGGCATATTACTGTATCTCCCAATAGGGTTTATGTGAAGAAGGCCCCCCTCCTCTGAGCATCACCCCCCCCTCCACATCCTACCTGGCACAAGAATGTGAGTCCCCCCTCCTCCACAAAGCTATCTTCCCAGTGATATTCGGGAAGATGGCACTTGTGTACTGTACACTGTGTCAGAGTCTTGTAATTGACTGTGGTACACATAGGCCCTTGGCTCCAGAGCATGCCTACATGGTGCCAGAAAGCAAGTCACTTCTTGTCACTGGGAAGATGTCACTGGGAAGATGGCGATGCCATCTTCCCAGTGACATCTTCAAAAAGATGGTGCCATGCAGCCATTATAAATACCCTTATGTGTACCATTGGGATGTAGTCAGCATCCCACTATACAGGACACCGATGGTCTAATTACTGGTGCTGGAATCTCGAAGGTAAGTATTGGTGGTTAAGGGAGGGATAGGTTTAGGGTTAAGCACTAGGGAGAGGTTTAGGGTTAGGCACTAACTGGGGAGGGTTAGGTTTAGGGTGCAGGGTGGGGGAGGTTAGGGTTAGGCACTAGGGGGACATTAGTATTATTTACTGGGAAGGGAGGGTTAGGGGTACGGATTAGCAGTAGTAGATTTAGCTTTCAGTGTTGGTATTCTGACAGCCGGAATCCTGACAACTGGGGTTCCATACCCAACCCATACAGATAAGGGAACTGAAACTTTAATGAGATGGTGAATCTACAGTAGTTAAGAATATTTTGGAGAAATTAAGCTATTCAGAACATAATTCATACATTCCGAATTATAAATCCTATATCTTTACATGTAAGAAACAGGTCCCAAAATGGTCATTTTTTTATCAATATTTTATGTTATGATTTATACAAACAAAACAAAACTGTGCACATACATACTCGGCCACATCTTATACTTTCTTCTCTTTACATTTTGAAAGACATTATAAGAATGGGAAGGGACGGGCATTGGGTTACGGGTAAGTATAGTAAGGGTTTGTTAAAGTAATTGGTGTGCAATTAGAGGTGAATGCACCCACAGACATGCCTAGCAGGAGGTATTATTAAGAATAATAATAATAATAACCTTTGCATTGTGTAAAAACACAGATCACCATCATCATTAATGAGGATCCATAGCATTTCTACCAGGTTGGGTAAGGGCTAGCGATGCTCAAAATCCTGATGCTGGCACCCTGACAAGGTTAGGATACCAACAGTAACTATCCTAACCATACTCCTAATCCTCTAATCCTAACCCTCCCTCCCCGCAGCCTAAACCTAACCTCCCCCCACAGCCTAACCCTAACCCTCCCTCCCACAGCTTAACCCTAACCTGCCCTTAGTGCCTAAACCTAACCCTCCCTCTAGTGCCTACCCCTAACTTCTAACCCTTCCTTTAACCTCAATACTTACCATCGGGGTGATGGCAGTTGGGATGCTGGCACCGTTATTTTCTGACTGGTGTGGGAATTCCAGTGCCGGCATTCTGAGTGCCAGCATCCTAACCGCCGGGTTATACTGCGCACTACATCCCTGTCTACCGCATCATACAATTTGCATAAAGAGTACCATACACTTATTGCATACAATATGTTTTAAAATTGAACCAGACACATTTCACATACTATGAATATTATGAATTGCACATATTTTCAAATATTTGCAGCTCAGCATACACCTGTTATTTGCGTCATTTGGTTTTCTGCCTTTTTGACATAAAATGCATGCAACTCTAGATGATGACCCAATGTATAGCATGCTATAATTAGCAATCATCTTTGATTTTAAAAATAATACAGATACATTTGAATGTGTCCATCCCATAATATTTATAAAGCATACTAACATTGCAAAAGGTAATCGGAATTGACAGAAGCCATTTTCTTTAGCAGTTGTGTCTTTATTTAAAATAATAGGTTTTGCTCAGGTGAGATACATTACAATATATTCTTGATAAACCAGGTTTGAAATATTTGTGGTTGGGATTGGCTGAGAACATTTAAAAATAGCACTTCTTTCCTTAGCTTGTTGCCATGGTAACATATCCCTTAGGCATTGTGACACACAAAAAGTGGAGAAAAATCCATGAAAACAAATTTATGTATTCTAACTATATAAAAGCATCTGAAAGCATTGGAATATGCTGATGTACGGAACAGAGGTGTACAGACAATAATAATCAGTAATACAGCTTTATTAGATTTACAGCAGATGAATTTGCACTCAGTGAAATATATATATTTCAAGATATTTAAAGAGATGATTTTTATATTCCATTAAACTGAAGAAATGTACTCATATAGATATTTATTTAATTTTAAAATATAATACTTTGATTACATACTGTATTGAAGTTTAATTACTCAAGATCATATTTTTATATTATGGCATGTGGAATTGATCTGGGTTTAAATGTTTTTACTGTACTTGCTATAAAATTATACATTATTTAGTAATATATGTTCAATATATGTTTATATTTACCACTGACATATGAAATATTAAATTTAACATTCATTTCCTTAAAATAAAGTTAGTTGAACACCTTAAGCAAATGATAAAGTCATATTTCTATGTTACAGGTTTCATTGAAACAGCCCACTTTAAAAATTAAAGTATTTTAAAGTGTTTCTTTTTGTGACATTTATTTAAATATAGAAAATTATACTGTTTTTGAATCAATGTTATATTTTTTGTTTTTACAAAAGTGTATAGTCTACTTTATATTTCATTTTGATATAGTGGTGGAATAAGTCTTTACGGGCCGAGGGTAAGATACTGGTTTGTGCCCTTCCCATTCCCCTCCCCTCTGCTCTCCTTCCCCACCCCCCCTTTGATCAATACGTTGAAATATACATTTTGTAGACAAACTAGAGCTGAAGGCAATGTTTACACATGAAAATCTTTCTATATATATTTATATAGTATTTATACTAAAGATGAGTGGTTCAGTTTTGCTGAAAAATTAACACACCCGAACTTTGGGGTTTTAATTTAAACTGTGTAATGGCTCGGATCACTTTGTGTTTATGAGTATCAGTTAATCCCGACTCAGGTCTTCTCATCAAGTTCGGAACTTGGAGCAAAAGAACAGATATCATGTGTTTTGGATTACATTTTCATCCCTCCCTCATGATTTTAGGAGCTTTGAGAAATGAAGGTGCTTCAGCAAAATTTAGTGGAAATAACTGGAAATTAATATTATTGATGTTAATAATGTTACAGGAACAAAACAGATCATATTAATATGACTTTAGCTGTTTTTATACATTTTTAAAGGAATCAAAAACTAAACCAAAATATCTGAGGGTTGTTTTGCCAAAACCAAAATATTTGAAGGTAGTATTGCCAAAACCAAAACATGGAGGTCCACGGACATCTATAAAATATACACAGATATGCTATAAAACTTATAGCAAACACTGATTAGCAAACACAGATTATAAATCAATTTGATATATGTTTTTTAAACCATGCAATTTACTAAAGACAAAACCACACACATGAAATAAAACCACAACATCTGAAATCGCAGATGTGGTTTAGAGACCATGCTGGGTTACAAATTGTCCCATGTATCAAGCTGCATTTTGCAAAATCACATGCCAAAGCTGAATAGTCAAGAGAGAGAGAGATAAAGGTTTGACCAAGGGGCCTATTCATCATCACTTATTTTTCACAAAAGCATGTGAAAATTAAAATTCTCACATACTTTTGTAAAAAATAAGTGTGAGGGCCATTCATCAAGTTCCGAAAAAGCATTTTTTTAAGAACTTGATGATGTAACTGAATGCTACTCTGAGATGGCATTCAGGGCCTGATTCAGAGCCGGACGCTATTTGTGCTCGCTCGTTCAGAAAAAGGGGCCGGCTATTTAAATTGAGCGCTTGCTCTTTGCGGTCTGTTGACGCCTCTATGTCTGAGCGAGCAAACGAAACATGCGCTCGCTATTTTGTAAAGACACCCCATGGCCGCTCGCATCCTACGTCATCTCCGCTATTTATTTGATTAATCGAGTACATCGAAAGGCATCTGAACTGCTCGCAGTGCTTGTGGTAGGTTTATCCTACGGCAATCATGCGAACAGTTCAGGCTAAGAAACAACCAAGTGACGTGGTCGATGACGCTGCTTTGTTAATTATGCACACCCTTAAAATGCCTGTTCCGACTGTTTGGCTTGCCTGCATTCAGATCATCAATGCCCGTTTTAAAGCACCTTCCCCTGTTACCACCCACAAACTCCTCATCCTGTCACTCAAATTAGCAGGCACTCGCTATTTTGTGAGCACTCGATTTCCGACCGCAATGACTGGTTGGTGCATGCGCATTACGACCCATACGCATGCGCAGATGTGCAAACATCACTCGGAGCGAATGAGCGGCCGCTTACGAGCGGCTCTGAATCAGGCCCTCTGTCCCCAATAACCTTCACAGGCTGCTAAGATTTACAAGGCAGCCACACAACACAGGGATCTATTCAGACCCCTCCCTGCCATGTCCGCACTGCAGAGCCCTGGAGCTCAGCTTTGAGGCACTGCAGATATGTAGGCCGGCTCACCAAAAGAAGACAGGTGAGCCGGGCTAAGGAGATGTGGCAGCATGAAGGAGGCAGGTCAGACACGGGGGTGGGCGCACACACGTGGGGGGGTGTATCGTACACCTGCACGGGGGGGGTGGACACCCATGGGGGAGGGCAGGATTGTACACTTGTTGGGGGAGGGGGGTGCCCATATCGTACACCCATGGGGGTGGAGGCAGTGAAGTCTGTTGCCTGTCTTCAAGCTGCTTAGAAACAGCAGTTTTTTGTAAGTGATAGTTTAGGGCAGGGGGCATGATGAATGCCTCCTAATCTCTGTTTGAACTCGCAGCGAGTTCAAACCATAATTATCACATGTGATAATTATGTTTTGATGAATAGGCCCCTAAAGTAGAAAAAAAGTCACTTGTCTTATTTGTAACAGAACAAAATACTCAGCATTGGCCTTGGTCCTCTGGGGGAAGACCTGAAAAAATGAGCATGGGCACAATCAATTTTGCTCCCATATTTTAATAATAAGTGTTGCTCCAGTAATTAATAAATGCAGCCATTGGAATTAATAAATGCTGCCCCTATAATTGATTAATAAATGTTGCCATCATATCTGATGCTGTTTTAAATTTCACCGTCCTCACCGTATGTTGATAAATCCTGTGGTTTGGCTTTGAAGGCTTTTGTGGTTTGCAAATAGTGTAATAAGCCACACTTCAGCAAATTTTCTCCCGGGTATTAGTACATAGGCTACAGCATATAGTTGAGGGTGTCTATGCTGCTCTCGCCTCCTGGTACCATTGTCTATTTTCCAGCAGCTCCCAGTCTCAGGCCATAGTATTGTGGGGTGCTTTTATCTCTGGTTTATCTTGTATCTGTGTCTGTATTTTCTCCATTCATTTTGTGCCTCCATTTCCTTTCTTTATTTCTGTGCTTTTATGCTCTTTTGTTCTTTTTCTTTCTTTTATACTTTGTTTTTCTTTCCTATTTTTCCGTTTTTTCATCTATGCCTTCAGCGTGGTCCCTGCCCTTCTACCCTAGAATACTCTCCTTCCTGTCCAGTCTCCTGCTCCCCAACACTCTCCCACCACCATATGCTATGTACTCTGCCTATACAGTATGCTTGTTGGGCAATTTCATAGTCTCTTCCAACACACATATAATATATGCACTGCTTGTTGGAAAGCATATGAATTTACATGCTATACTCAATAAATGATTACAGAATCCACATTTTTCTTACCTAAGCTTTTAACTCCTCTAGGTAGCCTTGCAACCTACTGTACTCATGGTCATAGGGGGTGCTTCCCTAAAGCCCCATTATCCACCCTCACTTTTGCTTGTTTACTTTTAGTTCTGTCAGCGATTAAAAATAAGATTTATTGTACAAAATGCATTAATGATTGTATTTATAATGTGATCATTAACACACATCTTTGCATACTAACTTATCATGTGCAGTCTACCTTCTGCTCCACGGGAGGTTTCTGTCCTGTCCTGACTAAGCTTGCCTTAGAATGCCTCCATGATGGTTTTACAGGTGTACCAACCCAGTCAAAATCCCCACCTGCTCCTGTCTCCAGAGCAGGACAGCTCTGTAATACACAGTTGTCCTGGTGATTACTTGATTCTGGGTTCCTGACCCAAAGTTTAAAATGCACATACCCAGCTATCAGACTGAACATGCTCAGGGGACCCGAGACAGAGAGAGAGATTATTAAAAAAAACTTATGAAAGAATGCATGTTACAGACCGGGCTGACCTTCTTAATAAATACTAAAAATATAAATAAAAAAGGAGGAGAAAAAAGGAACCAGTTTGGATGGTCTTTTTTAAGTAGTTTGCCAACACAAAGAAATTGAGGCATTTTTTAAAAAGCACTAGTTGATTTTAAAACAAGATCCTGTGATTGATGAGAAACTACCGGAAAAAACTTTTTTATCTACAAAAAGGCACACTCATTGAAAGATATGTTAGTGAGAAGCTCGATAGAAATTAGCAAAAGAGTGAGCAGTAGGAGCATAGGCTTCCACAGGAGTAGTATGTGTATAATGTGCAGAACTGTAAAAGGCCCTTTAAAGATAAACTTGCAAGTTGTGCAAGTGGTTGTGGTTATTGGGAAGGGTATTTAAGACCTGTCAGGGGGCTTTCTAACCACACTTCTGATGAAGGACCATCCAGTCCGAAATGTGTTAAGCTGGTGAGACCTGACCTTCTACTCTCCGCGATTTCCATTTAAAGTTGTCTGGTACCCTAAACAAAACTAATCCCTAAAATTTTGTTGCATCAAACGGATGATGCTATATGCCTATGTTTTTTTTAAGGAATAATCAAATAGAGAGAAATGTATGACAAGATATGAAAAGGACTTGAAGGAGGAGGAGGAGGAGGGGGAAAAAAAGGAGTCCACTTCTAAAAAAATCAGTTGGAGGTTGAAAGCAACATCTTGTCCATTGGATTTGAAATAGAGTAAGAGACTATTACACACAAGCTATATTTTTATTAATTGAACATTGACAGCACCTGAATGGAACTATAAAATTGTTTTCGAGAGAAAGATTATTTAGATTTTTGCCTAACGAAGCCCTTAAGCTTCTATAGCCAATGCCATGTATTGTTATGTAAATATGTTTCTACTAAGCATGAATGGCCATTGTGAAAGAAATCTGCTTTACAGAGTGTGGATGTTTTGCTTTGGAAACCATATTATTCCTGGTACTTTTTTAACACTTTGCTTAAAAGTTTGCAGATATTCTGCACTTCTTTTGTATGTTATTAGGGCAACTGGGTGTCCATGTACCACTGATACCCCTCAGTGCACCAAACAGTGAGCTGTGCATCCCAACTCTTTTAGAGTGCTTCATACTACACAAGAATAATAAAAAGAAATATGTACATATATTTTTTCAAAAATATTTCTATATAGTTCTGTATATATGAAACTTTTGTGGTCTTTTTTTGAATTACAGTTCAGAAGAAGGATTGGAAATGGCAATATTTTTAACCATTCTGCTTTATCACATTAAACTCACATGCATTATGTGGCAGTATCAGCAGAGATGGCACTGGTGAGCAGCTGATTCTGTGTGGGGCAGGAAAGATCCGCCCACACAGAGTACAAAAGCATTGTGGGAAGATGCCTAATGGCTGTCTTGTGGAGAGAACTCAGGTGTGGGCTGATGAAAAGGCAGACCAGTCAGGCTGCTGCTGGAAACAGTCTATGTGGGACTGTGGCATCCAGTGAAGCTAAATGAGCCATTGGAGGCCAGGAGGCTTGTGTCTGGACCTTGCAGGAGGCTAGGGGGGACCATAAACCTCTCAGACTGTGACATTGAAGCAGCGGGGCTGCAGGTTGAGGAAGCAGGACCTACTGTGTAACTGGAGGATACAGGGAAGGCACAGAGACTGTGAGAGACTTTATTGGCAGATTAGCTGCACCCTTATAGAGAGGGTTCAAGAAGTGAGTTTGATGCCCTAAATAGGGGCTAGGTTGTTTATTATTTTCTGTTTGTTTCCTAACTTTTCATGCTGGAAAGTAAAGCATCATTTATTTACTTGAAAGCTGTGTGTGGACCCTCATTAATCACCTAAACACTGCACCAATCCACCCTCTGCCAAGCTAATTACCCCCAAGATATCAAAATTACAAACACAACATGTATAAAATAAACATAACAAAACAAAAAAGACAAAACATGTGACATTTGGAGTATATCAAATTGAGGGATTAACTAGTCATCATGAGCTGTCAGCAACTTTGTGCTTCATACCTTAGTGATCTCCCTGGTTTCAGATTTTAATTGTAAATTTTATTAGGGCATCTAATTCACACTTGTGGTTTTGCATCATAACGTGGAGATGGTGTCTTGTTAAGCACATATGGAGAAAACAGTTTTTTAGTTTTATATGGTGAAATAGAGATTGCAATTGCCCTTAAATCAGTCACAAATAGCTAGAAATCAGGCAGCATATTATACAATGATTGAAGAGATAAATGATTAGCAGATGTCTGCTATCTTTAGTCATTCAGTTTCTAGAAGTGTGTCTTGCTAGGGATGGGAGTGGGGGTCATGTGGCCATTGTATGTGGCTGGTGCTTCCTTGTCAAACTTTCAATTTGTGGTTATTTTAAGTATTGCTTAACTGTGTTTGACTTTCAGAGTACAACCTACTGGATGCATATTTTGTAGCAGCTACATCATGCACAGTGATTGTGGGGTTCTCAGAGAAGGCAATGAAAAAACTTGGATGGTGGAAGTCGGTCATTATTTCAGTAGTTAAGTGCTTCCTGTGTTTGGGTAATCCATACCATGCACTTTTCACCACTTCAGTGGTAGTTTGAAGGGCTTTTACCCATTTTTTCTCCTAAATTTTTCCTTCTTGGCTCTTGGTTCACAGAGGTTTTTGGGGGGTTTCACTTTCAGATGCTTTGCACAGTGTGTTTGTCTTGTGTGGTGTTCCTGCTGGGCATTGGATGGATGCTTTTCTCTGGTTGAAGGTTTTTGATGCATTGTTTCCTTTCCTGTTTTAGATATGCTCCTCTAGTTTGGTATGTGGACCATCTTTATGTCTATAGGGCCTTGCATTATACTTCATCCTTCTTCTACAGATGAAGTGTGTGCATTGTTTGTATGCTACTATGGAAAAATGGATCATTCCTGATTCACTGGTGATTCACATTGGAGCCAAAAGGCTGGGTAAGAGGAAGATGATTGATCTTATTTTGTATGTAAATGGTGTTCTTACCAACCTGGTGGCCTCACATGGTTGTGGAAAGGAAATGGGTACAGTAAAGTATTGAATAGCCAAGACAATGGGTCTCCCAGGAGGTAGATGCAAGTTATTAGGATGCAAGTTGTGACAGTTACACTCTGCTACTGGGCTTTTGACATCAGATCCCTAGTGTTGGGGATAGAGCAGCATTGCTGTTTGGCAGTGATCAGTCTACAGAGGACTACTGAAGCAGGAGCTCTACATATTAGTGTTTGATGAGGAGCACTCTGGTGCTGCCTCCATCCTCAGTGTAGATAGGTACAGTAAATTGAGCAGGCTGTCTCTAGGACCTGTGAAAGCTCAGTGATAGCAGCCAGGTTGGCTCTGTGAGGTGGAGGTGTGTGGGCCTGGGGTGTGATGATGCAATTGCGTCACTGTAGCCCTACCCCCGCTATGCAAAGCCAAGATTACTAGCACTGTAAAGTGAGGGTTAGAGCCACGATGACGTGATTCAACATGAATCACATCATCAGTTGCCCGGGCTACCCACTTCACAGGGGCAGTGAGCAGCCACAGCCTGGTGGCCCCAGCCCTGGGAAGAGTTGTCCACCTTTCCATGGGGCCAAGAGTGCCATCCAATTTTCATGAGCCTTCCAGCCATTCCAGGAGGTTAGGCAAGAATAAATTCTAGACATATCCATGAATCTCGCTCACATTTAGCTATGAAGGCTACAGATCCTGCCATCACAAAATGGAAAATCTTGCACTTCCAGCAGATGCAGATACCGTGTATCCACTTTGCATTAAAATCAACTAATTAACTTTTTTTATAAAAACATAGGGAAATGTGCTAAAGGGACACATTCGTGCATGTTCACAACCCATTAAATCTTCTAAGTACTTACTTGTCATATTACTTAGCAACTAAACTGAGGAAAAATACTGTTTTTATTGAAAACTGGGGTAATATTTACACATATATTGCATCCCTTAATTTCCCTGAATTAAGAGCAAGCTGTTTAATTATAGATTAGTGCAGGCTTTAATCCTGGAGGAAAATGTTATCATTTCAAGAAATAAGGCTGTTACATATATATTGTTTATAAATATTACAATATTTTGTATTATTCATCACACAGCTTGTTGGTTTCAAAGTATTAATGTTCTAAACTTAAATTTTGCAAAGCTGATTAGTTCTCAGTGATCACATGGAATTATTCTTAGTGCCTCCAGTCTCATGTCACTTGTAGTAATTGAAATGTATCAAATTAAATGTATGAGGACTGCAATGCTGCAATCCATCTCAGCGCTTTTCCTGGTACCAGCAATCAGTGTTTAGGAGCTACCACTGATTGCAGCTCATATACAGTCTTTGCTCACAGCCAAGCATTGCAGGAGCAAGGTTTGGATTCCAAAGGTAGCATTTTTAAAGCCAAATCACTTTATTGCTTTGTTATTGACCTCAAATATTTTACAGACTCTTCTTCTTTGGCACCACATCCCATAACATTCTTTAATCTCATTTGGCCACGTAATTCTCCATGGCACATAACCAACATAGGGCAAACTCCTTGGTCAAATATGTGTGCTTCTTCTACATATGCCAAATTATTTCAGTGCTAGTTGTGATAGAAGCACTGGAGAAGTGTGTAATGGCTTCTATATCTGTCCCAGATTTCTGTTTTATGTCTCTTAAAAACCCCAGGAGAAGTCTGTTGGATAAAGCAGACTAGAAACGTTGGCTTCTGTGAAAAGCCGGAATGGGTCCTGGGGGTGTGGATGTGAGAAGAGGGAGGGCTCCATCCACAGGCAAATCCAGGTGTTGGACCTTTCAGGCTGGCAGCAGGCTCATTAGGGCTTGCACCTTGAAATGGCTGATTTATGCTTGGTTTAGTTAGGTCTGAGTGTCTCATACCTGGGAGAGCAGGCCCGAAGATTAACTTGCTCTGAGACACTGTTGGCTACAAACCAGAAGATACTGTGGACGGGGATTTATTTAGTGTTCTGTTATGGAGGGAACTTACTGTCTAGTTAGTGCCCAGCTGGGCTAGGGTTTATGTAATATTTTGTTTCTTTGATTATTGATATTGCACAATAAAAACTGTCGCTGACCAGCTTGTACGAAAATCGATGACTGGAGTGCTATTTCCTGGCTGCTGTGTGTAAGGAGGTGTCCATCTACCCCAGGAGAGGGAGCCCCTAACCCAACCTTATCACATAGTCTATAGAAGCAAAATGATTATTGCTTATTTAGAAAAGTGTATTTATTTGTTAACATGTTGTAATCAATATAATATTATTTTGGGTTGGGTACAGGATGCCGGTGCTCGGGATCCTGGCGGTCACAATCCAGATGTCAACATCTTGACAGTGTTAGAATACTGACACCTGTCAGTAACTATCCTAATCCTCCCCATCTCCATATCCCTAAACCTCCACCTCTGCTTTCTAAACCTAACCCTCCCTCCCTAGTGTCTAAACCTAACCTCCCCATAACCCCAGTACTTACTGTTGGGATGCTGATGTTAAGGATGTCAGCACCAGGATTCTGACAGGTGTCAGGATTCTGGTGTCAGCATTCTAAGCACCGGCATCCCAACTGTCAGGATTATAACTACATCCCTTTTATTTTATGTACATTTAAATGTGAAAAAATAAAAAAGTTTGAAAAATATAAATTGTTGAGACATTTATAGATAATGAATCCAAATGACAACAATTCTTCCCCATTGACACTACACTGTGCAATAAAATCCACAGCACTGTGAATAAAAGGGAGAGGTTGCCATAGGGATAAATGATCAGATTGCACAGATCAGCACACTCCTGGAAAACACATACTGTACAGTATATATGTACATAATCATTAATGCCAAATACTGCCAAAGAGGAAGACATCAGGCAAGGGAAAGTGAGCAGAAAAAAACATGGTGGAAATGCAAGGGGGCAGGCATGACAGATTGGGAAAAAGCAATGAAACAAGGAGAAAAGAGGAGGGCAGTGAGCAGAAGTGATACAATGCATCATGGGAGACAGACTTAAAGGAATAGGATAGTCCAGCACAAAAAAAGGGGACAGTGAAGCAGCAAGGCATCGTGGGAGTAAAAACTGTTGACTAAATATTTGATATGTGTGTGTGTCTTATTGTGTGAGCTATTTATATTTACTATTAGTGGTTGGGTGTTTCAGATAGTAGTAGTGGGTGGGTTTTTCAGATCAACAACTGAGTGAGACCAATGCAAGAGCACGGATACACCCTGTCTTGTGGGAGTGTCATGGAAGTGTCGTGGGCATGTACTGTAAAAAAGCCTTGTGTGAATCTGAGTTGTGCCTTTAGGGAAGGGAAGTATTTTTCTTATAGATATCTAGCACCTTGCATTGGCTGGTACAAGTGCCAAAAACAATGATGACAGTTGTGGCTCAATGAGTAGCATGGGCTTACTCTGGCAGACACATGAACCTCCACATTAGTCCTATGGAAAGTCATATTAGCATAAGGTAGTAAATAAGGCTTACCTAGCTGTCCATTAAAACATCCATTTAGTGTATGACTCTGAGTTAGCCCTTAGCTACAGTATGTATTAGCTATAAACTCCAATAATGATCTAGTCTGTAGATAATGCTGGGAATGGTGCTGAAATGATTTAGGACATACATGTATTTTAAAGGGAAATTGAGAGACATCACACTTGGGTCCACTTCACATCAACATCTACTGTATAGCCAGTGAAACCTGGATCAAAAAGTTAGAGTTAATGTGTCCATTGGGTCACCCATGCTCACTGTTACTGTATTTTGCAATATGCCCTATTTTTCCATGCCTCTTTACTTAATGTCTGCCTCCAACATTGTACCAGTCTATTATCAGTCATAGAAAAAATACTCAGCGCTCACTACTGGGTGGCAGCAGATCTAAATTAAGGAAGGGTCCCCACCTACTTAGGATAATATGCATATAACAAAAATAGTCTGTGCCTGAGGTATATCTAGTTGCTTACAATCAAGTAAAGATACTTGATTGTGTAATAGGAACTTTATGTCTACTTTAGTGACCAACAATGTCACACAAAGATACCAGTAGTCAGTGTTAGTGTGTAGCAAATAATCCTTTTATTGGGAGACATAATGCTCCAAGTATTAAAAAAAATTACATAAAAGTAACTAGTTAGATATAAGTTTAAAATGTGGGAAAAGAAAGATCATGCAGAATGGTATATCAATGGAGAGAGGTGGAAGTTGTATGTGAGTTATAAAAAGTCTATGGTACTGAGTAGTACCAGGTAATTAATACCCAATTGATGGGGGTGGTGTCAAGTTGCCGGTAGGTGGGCATCCCTCACCTCTAGCGGGCCATAGTGGTAGCAATGAAAGTAAACAGACTTGGTGGATACACAGTCTTGCTTAAACTAAATCATCTCAGTGAGGCCTCACCTATCTCGTAGTTATCATCCTCTTCAGTCTTCTGGTCACCTTGTTATTCAGGACTGTATTCCAGTGAAGCCTGGTCCCCACAGGAAAAACTTCACTCCGGGTGCCCGCATCTCCCACTGCCTGGGTCAAAGTGTCTAGCAGTCGGGATGGAGGGGGTTCCGGGAACTAGCCTGTGCGTCCAACTCTGATGGTTGACCATGCAGCAAGGAGACTGGATGTAGCACTGTGTCCTGGATGTTATGTGGAGTATTGAAGTGATCTCCTATGCTTGTCGGCCTGCTCGGTTTTCCTCAGGAAGTGAATGAGTAGTGGCCATCTTGGTTGTGGGTATAGGTAGTTGTTAGTCTCAACGTAATCCTACCACATTATTGGCCCTCTGTGTGTTGCTATAGTAACTGGAATTGTTGATTGGCATGTCAGAGAATGTTAATTCTGTGTTATTACTCATGATATATAGTCGTGAGGTACAGTATGCCCTTTTCACAAATATTGAACATGGATAACGGGATAGGTGGATTTGACATATGCTATTTCTCCTGCATGAAGTTTTAATCAGTAACAAATTGTATTATGTCAAACAGCTGATGATCCCTGCTTCTCATAGGGAGAATTGGGCTATTATTACCCTCTGTCTGAGAGAATTATCATTAAAAAATGTGTGGATCACTAATCATTCGAAGAAAACACCCCTAATATGGGGCGGAATTATCAGATCATTATTCTTTTTAGAAATAAAGTTATGGAAAAAGAACAGGACTATGGGCCATTGAGGTTCTCTATCTTCCATGTAGGTCTAACATGGCTTATGTATTATGGTTAGCCGGTGAGGTCAATCTGTAATTACAGATTTGACTTCATTGAGACATATTCAATTTGAGTGGACCTCTGACACTTTTCCGCCTCCCGGACTTTTTGCCTGTTTTGCAGGCAGAAAAGTATTGCGCACGTGCCCGCGTATCCCCGTATTAAATTTGAAAGTACACAAAAATGGGACCCGGCAAAACTTAAACAAGTGGAAAGTCATGTCAGATTTGGGGAAATCATCCTGACACCCCCAAAAGATGCTCTGACATGGGGGTTAGCTATGGTTACCCCCGATTTGGCTTGCTGAAGGCTTTTGGTGTTTTTAAACAGGCTCAATAGTTGCTAAATAGCATTTTTGTATAAGTGGTGAAGAATAGTATTCAGGAGTTTTTTTGCAGAAAATAATTAGCCCAGCAAATTTGGGGTATTTGAAAATGGGGGCCAGCATGTTTTAAAGTTGCTAAAGTTTAATTTAAAAAGTCATAAAAAATCCACCTACCGTAATCACCTGCAATGAAAAAAACACCAGGGGCATACTTGGGGACACCCCTGGAGTCTATTTCGCTAGTTTTTAACTTTGTCCCCCAATTATTTTTTTTTACCCCAAATTATAAGTGATTTTTTTTGTGTGTTCTTAAGTGATTTTTTTTAATTTTTTGACACAGCTTACCTTTGGGGGACTGTCTGAAGGCTGCATGGGGGTTCCCGCAATGTTATACCCTAAAAACCCAATTCTGCACTTTTTTCTGCCTGCTATTCTTTCACCTATTACATTGCATTGACTTTCCACCTAGGCAGAAAGTCTTTCAAAGTGAATACGGTGATACTTTTCTGCCTGGTGAAATGATGTCATTGGCGAAACTTTTTCGCCGATTCCGGCTTTTCTCTCCAAATTGAATACGGGCCATTGTCGTTGTTCAAACCATGAGGTGTTATGGTTTTAAGTGTCTCCCTCCATTTTAATTCTTCTCAATTAATTTTTTTAACATAAACCCCTCCTCACCAATTTGTAGCTAGTTGCTGGATCCCTGTTAGTAAAAGGCTTTTGGGCTCCTTGTTGTGTTTTTCCTGGTAGTTTCTGGACAGACTGTCATCTCCTGGCCTCTCCAGATGTTTCTGATGTGTTCAGAAATTCTCAGACTGAGTTTCCTCGTGTTCCTGCCTATGTATTGTAAATTGCATGGGCATGTTAACAAATATACAACACCCTGTTGCATGTTATGTGATCTCTGATGTTAAATTCTTTTTTGGTTCTGCTGGATTTGAAGCTGATTACTTTTTTTGTGGATCTTAAAGTCAGTTTGCAATATTGACAATTCCTGCAACAAAAGAACCCTGTGCTCAAAGTGAATTTGTTAGTGTGGTTTGTTTATGTTCCCCACATTTGATGTAACTATGAACCAGGTGTTTCTTGAGGTCAGGGGCTTTTCTGCATATAATTGTGGGGTTACCTGGAAGTACTAAAAGTCATTCAGGGTCTCATCCTCATGGAGGACATGCCAATGTTTATTCATTATCCTTCGTACCTGTCTATGATTTTGGTTATATTGGGTGATGAAGACTGTTTTAAACTTGGTTTGATTCTCAGACTTTTTATCTTTGTAAATCTTCCCTCTTTTTATTTTCAACTTGCATGTGAGCTGTATTTACTTGATCCTCCATATATCCATATTTCTAAAAATTGTCATTTAAGTATTGCTCCTTGTGCATGATAGTCTTTCAAATTACTACAATTTCTTCTAAACCTTTTGAATTGCCCTAGGGGGATGTTGTTGAGCAAGTTTTTGTGATGTCCACTGTTTGACAGTATAAAACTGTTAACATCTACTGGTTTGTGGTAGAATTTGGTGCATATCATCCCTCCCTTAATGATTATGGTAATATCCACAAAGATAACCTGTGTTTTACTGTATTGTGTTGTAAAAGTTAGATTGTTCTGGTTAGTATTGATATGTGCAAGGAATTCCTATAGACTGAAATCATCCCCTTGCCAAATGAACAGGACATTGTCGATGTACCTGCACCATAGAACAAGGTTTGCCATGAACTAGATGTTCTTGTCCTACCACCTGCTCATAAATAGGTTGGCATAGCTCGGGGAAAACCTAGTTCCCATCGCCGTGCCTTTCTCTTGTTTGAAGAAGGTATCTTCAAACCAGATGAACTGTGTTGTAGAATTCGAATGATGCAGTCAGTGATGAAGTTAACTTGTTATATGTCCATGTTCTCATCATGTTGTAGACAGGATGCAATAGCCTCCACTCCTTGCTGGTGGTCTATCACCATATATAAGTAGGTCAGGTCACTTGTGCATAGTCAGTAGTCTTATTTCCAGGTAATTCCTTGTAAGGTCTTAAGAATGCTGGTGTTGTCGTGTATAATGATTTTTGCTTTTGTACATAAGTAGTAGAAAGCTATCAATGTATTCATAAAGGTTGGATGTAAGTGAGTTAATCCCCAGAATGTAGATTTCTCTAGGTTTTTATGCATTTTAGGTAGACAATAGAAAATGGGTATGATGCTCTTTCTGTGTAAGGATCCCTATGTCTAGGCCTTCTTTTATTAGTGTCCTTAAAGTTTTTTGATAGTCGGCTGTGGGATCTTTAGAAAGTTTTTTATATGTTTTGACATCACTTAAGATGTTGTTGCATTCCTGAATATAGTTGGTTTTGTTCATAATTACAACCCTACCCCTTGTCTGCTGGTTTTATGACTATGTTTTTGTTCTTTTTTTGAAAGATTAATTTTTGTTGTTGCTATTTATGTTCTTATAGCCTCTATGTCTCATGTGACTAATTTCTCAATTGTTTCTATGAGGGGATCCTTGTCATGTTTGGGATAGAATACTAATGGGGGGTTTCAAAATGTTTAAATGTTTATTCCTGCTTGTGTTGTTGTTGAATGATTGGATTATATATGTAATATTTTGCTAAGGTTAACTTTTGTGTAAACCTATATAGGTCTAAACATGTTTCAAATTTGTTAAGACTTCTTTTGGGGGCAAATTTGAGGCCCTTGTTAAGAAGGTTAGTGTGACATTGTTGGTCACTAAAGTAGACACAAAGTTCATATTACACAATCAAGTATCTTTTGCAACTGGATATACCTTAGATGCAGACTATTTTTGTTATTTGCTGTGTGTTGTGTGGTTATATTCAATAAATGTTACAGTATTATACTATGGTTGCTTTTGTTGTTCCAAACTTCCCTTTGAAGCTTTGATGGACATTGCTGTCTGTGGACCATACATCATCCATTAAGAAAATAATAAATCCCCTTGAGTTGTGAAAAGATGGACCGTCTAAACCTACATGTAAATAGGAGTGGGAAAATTTGTATTTTATAAGTGAGTTTGCCTGCAAACGGTTTATTCCTCTGCTTTATTTGAGGGACCTTCGGAGGAAAGAACACATTAGAAGAAATAAATATCAATTTTCTAAAATAAACTGTAGTTTGGAAACAGACTCATATATATCCCAGAAAAAGGAGCGCTTGGATTATTGTATTTTGTATCTCACATATTCCGCTCACATACAAAACCTGAAACATCAAAAACACTGAATGCAGATCAGGCGCCCATTAGTCTTTTTAGTAAGTCTAAGCTATTGCAGACATAGCAGGTCTCCAAACACACAAAGGGCTCTTCTGCTGTGAACAAGAATGCAGTGGCTAATAATGCAGGCCCAGAAAACTGTTTTTAAATGGTCCAACACACCTGGGTTTCTCTAGCCACTACCCACTTCCTCCCCCAAATGCTGACTACCTGTCACTCACTTTGGGGTAAATCCTATGTGTGAGTGTAATCACAATTCACTGTGCAATGGCTAATAATTGCTCAATCTGAGTAATTATCGGCATTGCGTCCATGTCTGAATCAGGCCCAAAGTGTAGTATTTTTTTAATGACATATGAACACCCAGTGATAAACATACCATACAAATGTGTCCTGCTACATCCTTACTCCATATGCCATGTAGCATGCCCATCTAGTCACACTGTGTTGTGGTGTATTGAGTCTTTTCATAACATACTGAAGCACGGGAAAGGCAGAGAGTGTAATACAACTTTCTGTTCACCAGATGTCGCTTTTCCTAAACTGCACTGCGCATGCATAAAAGAATGTCTGTAGTAACACCCACTGATTGGCTGGCTGAATCTGTAATTTGGTATGCTATAGTTGTCATCAGTCAAGAGCTGTAATTGAGTGTGTAATAAAGAATTAAATCATTCGGTGTGCGAGTCCTGAGTACACTATTGAAAAACTGTTTACAGTATAAATGTGTTCTGCCATCATTATTACAGTATATTACAGTATATTATGCTAGATACATGTATCAGCATGATAACCCCTCATTTTAGAAAGTCAGTGTCATTCTGTGCGACTTGTGCCAAACACATTGTTCTGCAGTGATGTGCGGCACTCACACAGTGATAACATGCCTTAGAAATAAACAGCTGGGTTTGAAGGGCACTGAATAAAACCATCACTAAGCTATAAGTCTCAGTAAGAGGTATATTTAAATTACAAACTGACTGTTTGTTTTTTGTACTGTAGCACACTTGCAGCAATTTCGACACTGCTGTGCCACTAGGAGTTTGTGCATGTCGCTAATCAGTACACATTCTTGTCATTTGATTCTACAAACAAAGAGCAAGTACAGTATCAACCCCTTTTTTCTCCGACTCTAGAGTATGTACATTTGACCCTTTCCCCTTTCAATTCTATCTTATGTGCTCATAACAGCCTTAACTAACATTTGTATTTTATATCTCCTCTGCTATCTTTCACTCATTATTCATGACTATTATCTTTTCAAATAAACACTACAATCCATAGGTCTTCAGGATACTGCACTATCCTAATTCTTAAGGTGGGTACATACTTGCTGACCAATGCTGCCAATTAATGGCATATTGGGCATACAGTACACGCTGCTTGATCCGGTGACCGACTGCCTCATATGTCGTTCACTGGCACATTGACCTTGCCAGCATCCGTTGTCCCTGCATGCATAGATGATGGAACGACCCTGATTTCAGCCAATGGGGGGCATGGAAAGTGGGTACACACTAGATGATATGCCTGATATGTTGGCCCAATCCATGGGATTGGATGACATAACGTCTAATGTGTACCCGACATTAGCTTACTTATCAGTTTGCTCATATAGTGTTAATTTCTCTGTATGCACCATTCTTTATAAGTTTGAGAACCACAAAGCACTTCTCCTGGAAAGCTAATAAGCTATTCTGGATTTCAGTGTCATCTCTATGTGGAGTATTTCTGTCATTTCATATTTGGTATCCACAAGCCACCTCAAACTACATCTTTCAAAAGCTGAGTAAATAATGTTCCACCAGTCAACAGATGCTGCCTTCCTGACATTTCTATACCTGCGGACAATAAAAATCCTATCCCTCAGGATCACTGCCTAGATGTCATTCTTGATTAAGACCTATCATTTTCTCCCCAAATCCAATATATGTCAAAATCCTATTACTTACTGTACATCACATTTTTTACATATATCACACAAGACAATGAAACTTAATGCATATAACTCATAATTTTTCATCTTTGATTGTTGCAATTGTCTCATTTTCTAAAATCAGACTTTCACCCATGCAATCTATTTTAAATACAACAGCTTGACTAATGTTATTCTACTTCTGATCAAATATGTAAAAATCTCACTGACCAATTCATCACACAGGGCTTGATTCAACAGTGAATGCAGATTCCCGATTATCGGGAATCTGCGCGTGTGCAGGACCCATTTTGCGAGTGTGCAGAATGGATCCTGCTCAATCGCACGTAAGCCCTTGAATGCCTCTGTCTGATTGACAGGCAGAGGCATTTAAGGGGTGGTGCGGGGAAACACCATTTTCTGGGAGTAGACAGTCCAGAGATTTCATGGATGTATACAGTCTTCTGGTCTCGCAAGCCAGACAGCCTGAGTAAACTGAGGCTTACTTGGCTGACAGGCTGCCCGGCGCCTGTGCCCAACAGTCGCGATGGTCGCAATGGTGATCCCAGACTGCAGTGCAGGGATCGCAAATGCAGCAGGGGGTGTCATACACCTCCTGCTGCATTTGCATTATTACCAAGGATTGCAATTGCAAAACTGCCTGCGTGCATATATCATATATCTATAGCCTGCAAGCAGCTTTGCAATTGTGATCCTTGCTAAATCAGGTTCGCAAAAACTTTCATTTATTATCATATTATGTAAAAAAATTACAATTTGAACAGATGCTTGAGGATTGTGTTGGGGTCAATGATTAATAAAGGACTTGGGGGCTTGAAAGTTAGTCCAGATTTATTGAAGATGATATCATGTGGGTAGGATGCTGCTTTAATTTTGCCAAATAGTAATGTATTTCATTAATGGGTACTGTGCAGGTCAGCTATCACTGTTAATGATAAAGTGTGTGGGCTTTCTCCAATATTATAAATTCTGATATTGAAGCCAAAATACTATTTTGACTATTTAAATACTAATAATAAACATACTCATTAAACTCATTAATATATAATTAATAACCCACTTGCAAAAGGTGTCAAAATAAGCCAAAGATTGCATGCGAGAAATAGATTCATTCAAATTGAAGTGTATATTTCAATTAACAATTGATGTTCAGAAAACAGCTTTATACATAATATAAAACAATGTAATTAATCATGATGCACAGTATAATAGAATACCATTAAGTACAATACAATATATATTTATCTGTTTCACATATATGTGTGACTGTAAACAGAGCTATAGCATGGAGCCATGGCGCCAGGAGCATGTGTGTGCAACCACGCTAGGGATGGACATCAATGGTCGATGTTTGCTGACCATCAATGTTTTTCTTTCGATGTTAGTGTTTTTTACCATTCGATGGCAGCATTCCAATGTTTGCTGCCATCGAATGGTAATCATTCAATGGTGTTGCGATGGTGGATTATTTTCTTTAACTATTAAAAGCTCTGCCTCCCCTGGCTGCTGTGTCCTGTGTCTCTGCCTCTAATAACCTTCCTGGCTCATGTTGCTGGGATCGTTGGAGGCTGTTTCTCACTGCCTCAGACCTGGCCCTCCCTTCCCTCTCTGCTAGTTCTGATTGGCTCTCTGAGACAGTGAGAGCCAATCAGTGTGCAGCCTTGGCCCTGCAGCAGCTGTCACTAACAGACACATAGAGTGACAGTTAACAAAGTTTATACCAGCAGAGATGGAGAGTGATGTCTCTGCTGGTGCTGTAAGAGGTTAGTTTTCATTGTGTTATAGGTATATTTTAAACATGATTTTACACTTCACTTTCTTGTTGCTTAAAGTGCCCACAGCAGCAGCAGCTTGTCAGTGACAGTGTGTCTCATTCTCCTCATCCTCAGTCAGCTCTGCCTGCTTGAGCTGTTTTTTTTTTTTAACTTCGTGTCCGAGTCCCTCCTCTAACTCCACCCCTTTACTATTCATATGAATAGTTTTTACCATTGAATGCTTTTGATTAGATGGTTAGTTACCATTACATCGAAAGATTCAATGGTGGAAACACTGCCATCATATGATGGTGGGCTCCTGATGTCCATCCTTACACCACGCCCCTCCCCCCTAAGTATACCAGATAGGGAGTGTGTCCTGCATGTAGTGGGAAATTACAGGGAAAATAAACATATGGGGCAGTTCCAAACTGGGGCATGGAGGGCTAGAATATTCAAGCCCACTAAAGTAATTCCATTAATAAAATATGTACAACAGTAATATCACATTAATATAAGCAATGTTACATTATATGTACTGTAATAGAATGCCCCCAATTCACATTGAGCCACATATAAAGCCCCAAATTTCCATGTTACACAATAGGGCCCCCAATTCATCTTACACTACACAGTAGTGTCTTTTATTCAGGGTATGCCACAGTAGTGCCCATTATTCATGTTATACCACACAATAGTATACCTTATTCACATTATGCTACACGGTAATGCACACAAGGCACGTTATACCACACAGTAGTGGCCCTTATTCACGTTATGCCACAGTAGTGTCGCTTATACACATAATGACACACAGTAGTGTCCCTTATTTACATTATGCCACACAATAGTGCCCCATTTTTATGTTATGCCACAGTAGTGTTGCTTTTACATGTTATGTCACAGTAGTGCCTCTTATACACCTTATGCCATAATAGTGCCCCTTATTGGCATGTGGAATCAGAAGCCAGGGGTGATGATGGGAGAGGACTGCCTCCTACTCTCTCTTTGTTATTGCTCATGACTTCATCCCTCCTCACTTCTGCTCAGTCCCAGAGCCAGATTAAGACCCCACAGGGTCTTACGCAAAATAATGCCTCAGGCTCCAGATTAATTTATATATAAATACATACAGTATATAAATTCCTCAGAGAGCTCTCCCATCCTGATCAGATCAGATCTCCCCCACACATAGCTCTCCCCCTTCCTCACACAAGTGACTTATTCCCCCCACACATACAGCTCTTCTTCCTCACTCAGCTATCCTCCCCTCACTCAGCCCCTCCTTCATACACACACAGCTCATCCCACTCACACAGCTCTCAATACCCACTCCCCTCAAACACACACAGATCCCCCTCACACACATCTTTCCTCCTTTCACAGACTCGCCCCTCCCCACAGCTTCCCTCCCTTCAAACACATATACATCTCTCACTCTTCTCCTATGTCCACTGCTCTATCTACCTTTTTAATTAGTACTTCCATTACCAGAAATAAATATTTCCTGTTTTTTAAGAAAATAATTAGTCTTTAAAAGAGAAACAAAGACATACTGTACAAAAGACTGAACAATATAAGCAGCATATAATTCTGATCAGCAAACAAAATTTAGAATGATTTTTGTTACAAAAAATATCAGTTGGTATTTGCTCCATAAAAATATCCCACATGCTACCACAGAAATACTCCATATGCCCACACAAAAATACCCCACATGCCCCCCCATAAAAATTCCCCACATGCCCCCCCATAAAAATACCCAACATGCACCACAAAAATACCCCTCATGCACCCACAACAATACCCCACAGGCCACCACAGAAATGCTCTTAGTGCACAATATTCCCCAAAATGAAATTTTTCCCCACAGTGCCCCTATAAATAATACTAAATGAAAATGACAGGCTGTCACAGACATACCTGACAGATGAGCTGAGCTTGCTATTTCCTGCAGTTTGCTGTGCAGATATGCCTGGCAGCCTTTTCAGTTCCTGCTGCTGACTCAAGACGCAGGGGGTAAATTGTTGCAAGTTCTTAAACCGGTGACTTGGCGGAGCTTAGGCTACCTACAAGCAGGTGGAGCTTTTGCTACCCACTGGTGGGCGGAGCTTCATTGGCCATGTGCGGGGACGGCCAAGGACTGAATGGGCAGGGGTCTTAAGCCGTGAAGCTCCACTGGACCCATCGTTAATCCGGCCAGCCTGATCTGATGGCAGTTTACTACTCCCCCAGTTCCTGGACTGTTAAGCCCCACCCCATCACAGATGGGCCCAGAAGGGAATTACTTACCTGATTCCCCAGCAGCCCAGTCTGAGTCTATGTCTCCTCACTTTCAAAAGGCACGGATCTCAATGCAGTGGCATAAATTCATCCCAGACACCCAGAGGCAAGTTATAATTTGGTGTCCCCCCGTCACAGCCGCTGACACTGTAATGTAGCAATTTGCATGCAGACAGGGTATAGATAGATGAAGGCAGCAGCTGATGGTCTGACATGGAGCTATCCACTAGTGTATGGTGGCTTCTCATGTACTGGGAAGAGGTGCCAAGTATTGGGTGGCAGTGACAGTACACTCCGGGTACATACTCACAGTCCTAAGTGGGGTGAATATGTTGTGGAAAATGGAGGAGGTGCCCCTTCAGTGCTGGAGCCCGGTGGCAGGCACCTCCATTATCTCCCATAGTTCTGCCTCTGTCTCTATGTGCTTCACGCTCGGCAGGTGATCCACCCCCATGTCGGATATCTGATCTGATCTGCTGCACCCTGGCCGGAGCAGGTGCCTGAAGCTTGAGCTCCACTGGGACCACCTTTGCTACGCCCCGGATTGTAAATAGCTACATACAGATATATCCTCTTTCATCTTTGCCGCTTGTGTGGCATATCGTGCCATGCATGGCATGAGTCGCATACCCGCGAATGGGTATGCACGCTGTGTTCCCACCAACAACTCTATAGGATTGCATGGTGAGAATGCAGTGCACAGTATGGCGTTCCGTGGTGCCCACAGCCATGACTAATCACATGTCATTATTGCAGTGTGAGCACCAAAGATGCAAGAGGACACATCTGTATGAGAATGTGAGGTGAGTGAGATAAAGGCATACAGTAATTATAAAAGACACACAGAGGGTGGAGGGTGTTGGGGGAAAGCTTGCCAATTCACAAAATACTATTGATTATCAGCATGTATACTCCCATTATACTATATTTTACAACAGTTCCCATAGATATAATTCTGATATATCTCAGAAGCATGTGATGGCAGACATTTTAGTCGAGAGTTCAAAGTCCTTAGAGTCACACAGAAGCCCCAATATATTTATCAGTATCTACCTAACACATATGTTATACTACATACTGTATTATTGTTGCTCAAGGAATCACAGATGTTTCAGCTCCAATACATTTGTTCTATAGCAATGGGTGATTATAAAATATAAAATTAATTATACATGAGTCCATATCAAGTAATATCTGTTGGGATTCACTTCAAGTGATACCAAGCTGAATAGAGCAGTACTCTATGGGAGTAAAATGAGTTTGATCTCTAAATTATATGTCTAAAATATTAGTAGCATTGATGATAGCGTGTAAAGATTTGAAATCCAATTGAACTGTTATTTTGAAAAGGATAGTGGATAGCTACAATGTGTTTGTCAGCATTTTTTGAAATGTTCCTTTAGTACTATGTTACCCTTACATTGAGACCTCTGATTGTATATCCTACAGTATATATTACAATATAAATAGACCTGTGGGTATATACTGTATCACTCCGTTTGATGTCACATGTGATTTTATTCTTATTTGGTTAATATGGCAGTTGAAGTGGGTGCTTGGGTGAGTACTTTGATATTTTTCTTGTTTGTTTACATACTTGCCATCCAGAGCAGTGATAAAAACCTACTCTCCTCGACATGTTTCTCTTGAGATGTCATTAGTAATAGACTGTATTTCTTACAGTCTCCTTTCTTTATGAGGATTTTTAGTTTTTATTTTATTCACTATGTATAGCTCTAGTACTAAAAATGTGACTTTTACTTTTGCCAGTGCTTGCTGTGATTTGCAATGTCAGACTATTATTAATGATGTAAGAAAAAAAGGTATTTAGGTCATGTTGACTTCCAATACAAATACAGTTTACATCACTAATTTATATATATCAAAAATTATCTGCATGGTTGTAAAATTTATTTTAATCAACTTTCAGAAAAGACAAATAAATTATGTTTCGATATAATCTCTCTGCTTTTCAATACACTTTGTCCATCTGTCAACACGCTTTCGTATTCCCTCATTAAAACATTTTTTAGGCTGACCCAGTGGCGTCCCTCCCCGCGGTGTCACCTGGTGCGGGGAGGGATGCTGTGCGCATGGCTCAGCTGCGCGCGCCACCTAAAAGGGGTCTGGCCTCGTGGGACATGGGTGTGGCCACGCGGCCTGAACTTCGGTGGTCCCATTTTACACCCGGGTGTGGGCCGCACTCCCCACACCCCCCCTTGTGACACTACTGGGCTGAGCTGCAAGCCACGATTGCACTGATGTCTTCACCTCTAGTCTTCACTGCTGTCGTCACTCGTCTATCCAACAGAATCAGTTAACGTGCTTGCTCGATGTTCTCATCAGTCGCGGACGTGGATAGGTGTCCTGCTCCTTCTTCATGGCTGACACTTGTGCGACCTTCTTTGAACTTCTCTATCCATTCATACACACTTCTTTGCAAAAAACTATTTTTCCATACTGATCACAAAGTCTTTGATAAATATCGGCCCAAGACACACCCTCAGACCACAAAAAATTAAGCACTGCATGCTGCTCTTCTTTCATGCAAATCACAAGTGGGGCAGCCATTTTTTCTTGCACTGCAGTCACAAATGCACTGAACTAACACGTTCAAACCTGCACAGCAGTGACTGGGGAGACAGCGACCTAGTACGGAAAGCATTTATAAGACAGTGCGGCCAACCAAAGTTTTAATATAACAGGAGTGTGGATCTTTTTCGATTCACCATTGTGTGTGTGTATATATATATATATATATATATATATATCTATATATTTGTACAATCCTTTGTTCAAGCAAACTCCTTCCAGACATGAAATGCTGCGGTGCCCACTACCAACACAAATGTAGACAAGCAAAGTGCAGTAATTGGCAGTCTGAAAAGACACAAGTCATGGGTTCCTTAGTTAAGCAACATTTCGGGCTTTACTTGCCCGTATTCAGGCTACACATATCAAGTATAAAAAGTACAACAATTACCTTAAATACCTGCTGGATCTCACTTGCTGCGCCGGGCACCCCCGGTCACCTCCCCCACTGCATGAGGTACTTCCGGTGAAACCGGAACTCACATACATGCTGTCAGGCTATAACCACGGCAACCTGGGACCTGCACAGAAGAACCACAAAATACACCATAAACAAACACATGTGTGTTACAAATATATAAAATAGGGATGTGCAGGCTCGGATAGGTTCGAGTTTGCACGTGGAGTTCGGATTTTTCCCTCCAAAAAAACGGAACTCAGAACGAGGCAAAACGTCATCTTACATGGACGAACATCATCATTCCTGGTCTTTTGTCCAGGAATGATGATGTTCGTCCATGTAAGATGACATTTTGCCTCGTTCTGAGTTCCGTTTTTTTGGAGGGAAAAATCCGAACTCCACGTGCAAACTCGAACCTATCCGAGCCTGCACATCCCTAATATAAAACATAAAAAACTGCATAATAAACATAATAAAATCCAGTGTTCTTCGTTGCATTGTTTAAGGATTTGAAAATCAATGTCTCAAGGATGTATATTTATGTGAAATCTATAATCCCATATCTAATGCTTCCATTGTGAAATATTTAATTCTCCTACAATACAGAGCTCCAATTCACCACAAAATCACCATTAGTCTAATCTATGCAAGATCTAGGTCTAAAAAAAGACACCATAATTTAATACATCATTCAGACCCCTCGGTATGATAGTATCTAAATGGTGTATCCATTTTGCTCCCAATTTTAGGAGTTTTTCATTCCTATCTCCTCCTCTACCATCATATGGTATGTGATCTATTATCATGTGTCTAAAGATGAACAAATTATGTTTAGATTCAGCAAAATGAAGGGCAATAGGTTGTTCTGACCCTTTTCCACTTATAGCAGATCTAATGGCTGATCTATGTAAAGCCATGCACTTTTTTTCATTTCTGAATTTAGTCTTATTTGCATTGCAGCTGCATCCAAAGTTGCTTATAGTGTCCTAAAAAATCAGAATTAGTATTTTGTTGCAGATTAAGCACAACTATGCATGGCAGGGAGCATGGCGCAGTTCACTCATATCAGACCCCAGATTTTTGCCTTTTTACCCAGGTTAGCGTAGTTGCACACAGCAGTTGCATGTAAATCCAGCAATAGTTTGCAGGGTACTCGTGCACTGTATCTTTGTCACACTAATAATGTGTGCAGAATACATTGCACAGACCGTGGTGCACCAAATGTAGCTATATGATACAATTTGAGGATAAGTATATGGGGAGGGATGTAGTCAAAATTTAGACATTGAAAACTTAGACAATAAAATGTTGATAGTCATAATAATGTGACTCAGCCTTACCTGATGGCCAGTGGCTCAGACGCTGCTAAAAGTCAGCATCTTAGACACCTCTGGGAGCAAGAGGTTTAGACTCTGCAGCACAGGAGCAGCAATATAGTTACATTTAAGAAAAAAAGTGTGGGGTCCCCCCCAAATCAATAACTAGCCATGAACCTATGAGCCTGGGCTGGTATGGGAAAATAGGGGGGAAAATGGCATGGTGTTCCCTCTATTTTCTAATAACCAGTACTGGTCTGAACCAGCTGGGGGCACAATACTATATTAGAGAGAATCACAGAGTTGGGTCCTGCTGTCATAATGTTAACCAGCTCTAAACTGGTCAGCCCAGGGCTGAAATCCCACAAACATTTGGGACCCACCCACAAAAAATGGGCCCCCACCTTCCAAGGGACAACCATGCCTGGTAATGAAATAGTTAATATTATTGTTCTTTACCGGCAACCTGCAAGTCCCAGCATGTCTGTCTCAGCTTGCTGGCACTTGTAGAATCACAATTGCCAGCATGCCTGGATATTAAGGGCCCAATGGTAACTGTAGTCTGCCTGTAAAAAAATATATTAAAAGAAAGACAAGATGCAGACACCGAATGTTATAGTATTTTTTTTTTAAATACTCCCCAACACAACCCTTGTTCTTTATTTTACTACTCACAAAATCCATGAATCAGGTACTATTCAATCCAAGTAGGCATCCAGAGATCTTGGCAACATAACAACCAATGAATTCTCCCTGGGAACATTACCCCTGCTGCCACTGCAACCAGGGGTGTGAGGAAGAGTCCTGGGCTTTCACTCTACTCTTGGTTTTCCCTCGAGAGGGGGAACCCAAAATTCCTGAGGCATTCCAGCCCTGGGCTGTGCAGTTTGGGGATGGTTTTATGTGATGGCAGGGGGACCCCACACTGTGTGCCTCCCTGCTTTAGCATTATCCCCACAGCTGGTTCAGCCCAGTGCTGGTTATTAGAAAATAGGGGGAACCTAATGCCCCACCCCCATTTCCCAAAACCAGCCCAGGTTCAGAGGTCCAGGGCTAGTTATGAAGTTAGTGGGAGGATCCCACACATTTTGTTTCTTAAATGTATCTCTTTCTTGTCAAACAGAACTTCATAATATAGGCATGTCTATATTTTGAATGTCGACATTTTGACCCTATCAAAATATAGACAAGGTCAAAATGTCAACATTGATCATATAGGCATGTTTATATTTTACATGTATGTCTCCCTGTTATAGCGTTCTCCCCCTGGCTGTTTCAGCCAGGTGCTGGTTATTAGACAAAAGGGGGAACCCTACACCATTTATATAGTCTATGTCGACATTTTATTTGTCTAAATAATGTACTTGTTGACACTATGGTGTCTATATTATGTTTTTCTAAAGTTTGACTGTCTATGTAATATACCACATCTATAGATGGACACATCTGTAGTTCATTGGGGCAAGATTGATAGATTTACTGGTCAAAAAAGAGAAACATTAACATTATTTCAAAGATACGGGGGGAATGCAACTTATATTACATTACTGTATACTTTTTATTGAGTGAACATCACATTTAATATTCTTATGAATGTTCATTGCTGTATATAAGTGTTACTTACTTTTTCAGTGAATGACTATACAAAGATTGCATGTTTTGATGCTATTGTAAATAGTCGTGTACCAAAACTCACACTCTATGGTATGAGTTTAATCATATAACGGTTTCTTTCAAATACCCATCTGGAATTTTCTTATGAAATGTGGGGGTACGTACCCCAACTTACGTGGAGTGGTGAAATAATAATCCTATAAAGGTTTCTTTATTCTCCCCGACACTTTAGATCCTCCAGAGATATAAACCCATAAATTCCATAAAAAAAGGGGTTTATTTAAATCAAAGTTCCAAAACAAGTTTCCACAAAAATGGGTAATAAATAACAATAAAAAACTAAAAGGTGCACATGAGGCACCATAGAAAATACAAACAGTCCAAAAAAGTCAAAAAAATAAAAAATAAAAATCATAAAAAGAAAATAAAAATGAAAAAAATTCCTTCTGGTAGGGTTACTCACACCTTCAGTAATATGTCAACGCGTTTCAGTCCTTTGGGACCTTTTTAAAGACATACTGCTGGTGTGGGAAGCCAGATATTTATACAGAGGCAGACCAATCAGTTATGCAAAGGAAGTGGTCATTTACATAATTGTTCATCGTTAACAGGTGGAAGTAGAAGAAAAAAAAAAAAAACAGAAATGAATAAACAACATTATGTCAATGTTCTAACATCACTAACAATCGTTATCACTTTTTATAGCGATTTTAACAAATATATAATACACAACTGCCCAGACATACAATTAATGCATCATGGGAAATGTAGTTCTAACACAATTAAAAGTATTTAGGTAATGTGTCTTAATTATACAGTCTTTTTAACCTAAAACGTTACTTAGTTCTTATTCTATATTCTTTATTGTCCAACATCTCATTAAGTAATTGTAATCCAAATGTGTTTCAATAATAATATTAGATCTCAAACCGGAAATGACATAACGCTATTGAACTCAGATACTGTGACATTTGGAATTATGGGAAATGTAGTCCAGAAGTGACGCGCCGCCGTTCAACTCCAATGCTATAACATTGAGAATTGTGGGATATGTAGTCCGCTTTTGTAGTTTCTAAGTTATACAAATTGTATTCTTGAATAGCGATTATGTATCCACATAACACCCTTAGTTGTCGCTGATATAAGATCCTCACAAATCCATTCCAAATAAGATTACACTCTGGTGATTCACAGTCCTAGTGCGCTTCACTGCCGTTACTCCATCCGACACCGGAAATGATGTGACGCCGTCTCGGACACAGGGGCACCATATTAGGACTCATGGGATATGTAGTTCCCGCTGATAATTCTTTGATGATATGAATAAATTCTCTGAACAGCGTATTAGCGTCACCATAGCAACCGCAGTCACCACCGGTGTATAATCCTCACAGACACATCAGAGAACAGATGCATGTTAAAAAAAATAAACAAATAATTAATAATCAATATCATATTAGCAACAAATAATGACATATACTCATAAAAATACAATTAAGTATCTATATATAAAACAAATGCCACTAAAAACAACAGAATGTATATACACAGAAGTATTTATACTCAAGGATGCTCCACAATGGAGTCAAACAGATTATCATACCGATTATATTTGCGCATAAAAGATGCAGCAGAATGGCTATTTATAGATATAACTAGAAGGTGAAGACACAGAAATATCAGTATAGGAAAATGTCCCACAAGAAAGTCTGACTACTTGACACACTGTATGTAAAAAGTCAAAACAAAAATCATAAATTACTATATAAACACATATAGATAGAAACTATTAAATATAGTCAAAGCAGGACGTCTGAAGGGTACATATTGTATAAAGATCGAGCTCAACATACTTTAAAATTACAAAAACCATTTGAGCTCAAAATCCTCATTAAGGCCATGAGGCGAAAGGGTCTTGTACTCATAGATTGCACTCATCTCTGCTCTGGCTAATTTTGTAGCCGTGTTTTTACATCTTAAATCTCCCTTAATGTGTCTAATTCCATAAAACGCTGAGATCTCTGAAACTGAACATTTATGAGTGTTATTAAAATGTGCTGACAGGGAGTTTGATGTTAAACCCTTCTTTACGTTTATTACTTGTTCTCCTATTCTAATTTTGAGCATTCTTGATGTACGTCCAATATAGAATAGATTGCATGAACATTTTATGGCACAGATTACATTTTTTGAACTACATGTTATAAAATCTCTAATTTCAACCTTGTGATGGTTAATTGTAATACTTTCGATCTTATTGATTCCTTCCCCTTTGATGTTTCTACATCCCAGGCAACTTCCACATCTAAAGAAACCTTTTGATGTGACCACAGACGTAATCCTTTCCAATTTCAAAGAACTGGACACAAGCTTGTTCTTTAACTTCGGAGCTTTCCTATAAATATGTATAGGTCTTTCGGGTACGAGGGTCCCTATCACAGGATCTTTCTTAAGGAGTGTCCAGTGTTTCCTTAACACTTTTTCAATAGATTTATATTGATCATTATATTTAGTAACAAAGGCCCACTCAAATCTATTGTTATTTTCATTTTTCCTATTAATAGACTGTAACAGATCTTTTCGTTGGAGATTTTTTACTTTTTCCACAGATCTGTTAATTTTGTCTATCTTATAACCACTACTCAAGAATTTGTCAGTCATTTCTTTAGCCTGAATTTGATATACACTTTCCACTGTTCAATTTCGTTTCAATCTTGTAAGTTGACCAATAGGAATGGAGTTGAGCCACGACTCGTGATGGCAACTAGTAGTTGAAATATAAGTGCCCGAATCTGTAGGTTTTTTATAGTTCATAGTCTGAATCTTACCTCCTTCAATATAAACCTTTATATCCAGGAAACTGATTTCTTTATCACTAATATTGAAGGTGAGGACTAAGTTATTATTGTAATTATTTAAAAATGAATAAAATAACTCTAAGGCATCCTTAGGCCCCTTCCAAACAAAAAATATGTTGTCAATGTAGCTGTTCCTGTCTTCTGTATATAGAACTGATCTTTAAATATGAAATTATTTTTGAGTATAAATTCAATCCCGTCTATTGTTAGATCTTGGAGATCTTTTTTAATATCTGATTGTGCCAGAGAGTGTTGTATGGCTTCTAAACCTTAAGTGTGGTCTATAGAAGTGTAGAGCGAACTCACGTCCGCCATGACCAAAAAATAATCAGTAGCCCATATAATGGACTCTAGTAGTAATAGGAAATCTTTCGTATCTCTTAAGTGTGATCTATTAGATAAAACGAATGGCTGTAATATATAATCGATAAATTGGGAAATATTTGCAGAGATAGAGTCCACTCCCGATATGATCGGTCTCCTGGGAGGGTCCACAAGGCTTTTGTGGACTTTAGGGAGAAGATACATAACGGGGGTGGTAGGGACATCAATTAAGATGAATTTAGCCTCTTTTTCAATCAGAGTGCCTTTGCTCCTATATTTATCTATTAATACTTTCAATTTATCTTGAGTTGCAACAGTTGGGTCGTTCCTGAGTTTTCTATATGTGGTACAATCGTTTAGTTGTCTTAAGCCTTCTTTAATGTAATCATCATAATTCAGCAGCACTATCCCCCCACTCTTATCTGCTGGTTTGATAACTAAATCAGCTTGTTGACGTAAATCTTTCTCTCTTTAAAAGTTAGATTAGTGATTTTATTATTTTTATGGGATAATTTTTCTAAATCCTCTTCTACTAGGGCTGCAAATGTTTTTATATAGTGGCCTTGAATGTGTTTCGGGAAAAAAATTGACTTCAGATGAAATGGAGTAGATGAACTCTCTCCTATAGAGTCAGTATTGTCACTATTTTGACTCGCAAAAAAAATTTTTATAGTCAATTTTCATATAAATTGTTGGGTATCTAAGTAGATCTCAAAAGGATTACTGTGGTTTGTGGGGGCATATTTAAGTCCCTTTTCCAATAAAGTAGATTCATGTTTAGTAAATACATGAGAACTCAAATTAAAGATTTTTGCTTTCATATCCACTTCTTTTTCTAGTGATTAGGCATCTTCTGCCATGATGGTAGTTTGTCTTTTTGATTTATTCTTTTTTCGAGGTCTAGTTTTTTCCGAGGTCTTTTTTGGCCGGCCCTTTTCCCTCTATACTTCCAACAGTTTACTATCTGTATCTGTTGGAGATGGGGTCCTCCTCTAAAAAAGTAGGTGATTTTAAAGGTGAAAAACAATTGTGGGAAAATCTTAGTTCCCTATTTGAACTGATTCTTTTCCTTCTAACACTTTTTGATGGAACATTTCTCCATTCTAATGGCTCTAAATAATTTGTTCTATAGTTGTTATTATGTCCATTCTGATATGTATAATGCCCTCTATATCGTTCAGGAGGAACATAATGTCTCGACTTTGATTGCCAATTAACTAATTCTCTATTGCTGGTCTTCCAGAGTGGTTTCCTCATTTCAATATGTGTTGAGGGTATATGATGTTTCTGGACAGATCTGATAGATAATTTATTGTTAATCTTTTGTGTAGATTGTGAAGTCAGTATTTGATCTTCTTTTACTGATTCTATTTTATCATGATTGAATTTTTTCACTTTTTTTTCCAAAATCTAATTTTGATTATTTTTAAGTTTCCGTTCAATTTCAATTTCTACCTCTTTATACTCTTTAGATTTGGAAAACGGAGCAACTTATGATCTATTAATTGAAATCTCCTCCTCCAATTGAACTAGCTCTTTACGTCTCTTTTTATTTATCAATTCCATCAAAGAGGTGGAGTAGTTATTTATAACTAACTCCCATTCCTTGCTGAATTCCTCATCATCGGGATTGAAAGTACAAGATTTTGTAATTTTGAGTCCTCGAGGGATTAGTTTATGGGATAAGTATTTCTCTAGAGTAACTATTTCCCACCATGTTTTATTTTCTTTTAATAAGATGTTTTCCAATTTTCTCATCAAACCCTCTAAGTTTTCATCAAGGAGCTCAATCTGATCTGATTCTTCATCAAATGCTCTTTCAAAGGCTGACAGCCTGTGTTCTCTGATAGAAAACATGTTGTCTATACCTAAGAAAGAGATGGTGCAGCCCACCTACAGCTTCCTCAAATGGTGATCTAAAACAATATATAATGGAAGAAGAAAGAGGATGCTATTTTAAGGGTGCAACAAACAGCTGCCAGTAGTCTAATATCTTATTCTTAACAAGAATATCACCACAATTCTAAAAAACAATCGATGTCAAAAGAACAGAATATGACAAGAGCTGTGGCGCTTTATATGATGTTACACAAATTTAACTGTGCAAATGAAATATCTGTATACATAAATATGTCTAAATAACGTCCTAAATTGTAACTTTCATGTTGAAATTTTTCTTTGATGAATTGGCATACCCCAACTCACTTCTTCTCAAAGGTTGTGTAAACATATAAAAGTATCTTTCTTTATGAACAGCCTTTCAATGTAAACACTTTTTGAAAAGTCACGTACCAAAACTCACACTGTATGGTATGAGTATAATGGTATAACGGTTTCTTTCAAATACCCATCTGGAATTTTCTTATGAAATGTGGGGGTACGTACCCCAACTTATGTGGAGTGGTGAAATAATAATCCTATAAAGGTTTCTTTATTCTCCCTGACACTTTAGATCCTCCAGAGATATAAACCCATAAATTCCATAAAAAAGGGGTTTATTTAAATCAAAGAGCCAAAACAAGTTTCCACAAAAAAGGGTAATAAATAACAATAAAAAACTAAAAAGTGTACATGAGGCACCACAGAAAATACATACTGTCCAAAAAAGTCAAAAAAATTAAAAATAAAAATCATAAAAAGAAAATAAAAATGAAAAAAATTCCTTCTGGTAGGATTACTCACACCTTCAGTAATATGTCAATGCGTTTCAGTCCTTTGGGACCTTTTTAAAGACATACTGCTGGTGTGGGAAGCCAGATATTTATACAGAGGCAGACCAATCAGTTATGCAAAGGAAGTGGTCATTTACATAATTGTTCATCGTTAACAAGTGGAAGTAGAAGAAAAAAAAAAAAACAGAAATGAATAAACAACATTATGTCAATGTTCTAACATCACTAACAATCGTTATCACTTTTTATAGCGATTTTAACAAATATATAATACACGACTGCCCAGACATACAATTAATGCATCATGGGAAATGTAGTTCTAACACAATTAAAAGTATTTAGGTAATGTGTCTTAATTATACAGTCTTTTTAACCTAAAACATTACTTAGTTCTTATTCTATATTCTTTATTGTCCAACATCTCATTAAGTAATTGTAATCCAAATGTGTTTCGATAATAATATTAGATCTCATACCGGAAATGACATGATGCTATTGAACTCAGATACTGTGACATTTGGAATTATGGGAAATGTAGTCCGGAAGTGACGCGCCGCCATTCAACTCCAATGCTATAACATTGAGAATTGTGGGATATGTAGTCCGCTTTTGTAGTTTCTAATTTATACAAATTGGATTCTTGAATAGCGATTATGTATCCACATAACACCCTTAGTTGTCGCTGATATAAGATCCTCACAAATCCATTCCAAATAAGATTACACACTGGTGATTCACAGTCCTAGTGCGCTTCACTGCCGTTACTCCATCCGACACGGAAATGACGTGACGCCGTCTCAGACACAGGGGCACCATATTAGGACTCATGGGATATGTAGTTCCCGCTGATAATTCTTTGATGATATGAATAAATTCTCTGAACAGCGTATTAGCATCACCATAGCAACCGCAGTCACCACCAGTGTATAATCCTCACAGACACATCAGAGAACAGATGCATGTTAAAAAAATAAACAAATAATTAATAATCAATATCATATTAGCAACAAATAATGACATATACTCATAAAAATACAATTAAGTATCTATGTATAAAACAAATGCCACTAAAAACAACAGAATGTATATACACAGAAGTATTTATACTCAAGGATGCTCCACAATGGAGTCAAACAGATTATCATACCGATTATATTTGCGCATAAAAGATGCAGCAGAATGGCTATTTATAGGTATAACTAGAAGGTGAAGACACAGAAATATCAGTATAGGAAAATGTCCCACAAGAAAGTCTGACTAATTGACACACTGTATGTAAAAGGTCAAAACAAAAATCATAAATTACTATATAAACACATATAGATAGAAACTATTAAATATAGTCAAAGCAGGACGTCTGAAGGGTACATATTGTATAAAGATCGAGCTCAACATACTTTAAAATTACAAAAACCATTTGAGCTCAAAATCCTCATTAAGGCCATGAGGCGAAAGGGTCTTGTACTCATAGATTGCACTCATCTCTGCTCTGGCTAATTTTGTAGCCGTGTTTTTACATCTTAAATCTCCCTTAATGTGTCTAATTCCGTAAAACGCTGAGATCTCTGAAACTGAACATTTATGAGTGTTATTAAAATGTGCTGACAGGGAGTGTGATGTTAAACCCTTCTTTATGTTTCTTACATGTTCTCCAATTCTAATTTTGAGCATTCTTGATGTACGTCCAATATAGAATAGATTGCATGAACATTTTATGGCATAGATTAAATTTTTTGTACTACATGTTATAAAATCTCTAATTTCAACCTTGTGATGGTTAATTGTAATACTTTCGATCTTATTGATTCCTTCCCCTTTGATATTTCTACATCCCAGGCAACTTCCGCATCTAAAGAAACCTTTTGATGTGACCACAGACGTAATCCTTTCTGATTTCAAAGAACTGGACACAAGCTTGTTCTTTAACTTCGGAGCTTTCCTATAAATATGTATAGGTCTTTCGGGTATGAGGGTCCCTATCACAGGATCTTTCTTAAGGAGTGTCCAGTGTTTCCTTAACACTTTTTCAATAGATTTATATTGATCATTATATTTAGTAACAAAGGCCCACTCAAATCTCTTGTTATTTTCATTTTTCCTATTAATAGACTGTAACAGATCTTTTCGTTGGAGATTTTTTACTTTTTCCACAGATCTGTTAATTTTGTCTATCTTATAACCACTACTCAAGAATTTGTCAGTCATTTCTTTAGCCTGAATTTGATATACACTTTCCACTGTACAATTTCGTTTCAATCTTGTAAGTTGACCAATAGGAATGGAGTTGAGCCACGACTCGTGAGGCAACTAGTAGTTGAAATATAAGTGCCCGAATCTGTAGGTTTTTTATAGTTAATAGTCTGAATCTTACCTCCTTCAATATAAACCTTTATATCCAGGAAACTGATTTCTTTATCACTAATATTGAAGGTGAGGACTAAGCTCTTATTGTTATTATTTAAAAATGAACAAAATTCCTCTAAGGCATAATTGGGCCCCTTCCAAACAAAAAATATGTCATTTATGTAGCGTGCATAGGACACCAGGTTCGCCCCAAAGGGGTTGCCGGACTTGATGCTCTCAAGTTCCCTCAACCCCATAAAGATGTTCGTGGAACTTGGGGCGAACCTGGTGCCCATCGCTGTTCCTGTCTTCTGTATATAAAACTGATCTTTAAATATGAAGAAATTATTTTTGAGTATAAATTCAATCCCCTCTATTGTTAGATCTTGGAGATCTTTTTTAATATCTGATTGTGCCAGAAAGTGTTGTATGGCTTTTAAACCTAAAGTGTGGTCTATAGAAGTGTAGAGCGAACTCACGTCCGCCGTGACCAAAAAATAATCAGTAGCCCATATAATGGACTCTAGTAGTAATAGGAAATCTTTCGTATCTCTTAAGTGTGATCTATTAGATAAAACTAATGGCTGTAATATATAATCGATAATTTGGGAAAGATTTGCAGAGATAGAGTCCACTCCCGATATGATCGGTCTCCCGGGAGGGTCCACAAGGCTTTTGTGGACTTTAGGGAGAAGATACATTATGGGGGTGGTAGGGACATCAATTAAGATGAATTTAGCCTCTTTTTCTGTCAGAGTGCCTTTGCTCCTATTTTTATCTGTTAATACTTTCAATTTATCTTGAGTTGCAACAGTTGGGTCGTTCCTGAGTTTTCTATATGTGGTACAATCGTTTAGTTGTCTTAAGCCTTCTTTAATGTAATCATCATAATTCAGCAGCAGTATCCCCCCGCCCTTATCTGCTGGTTTGATAATTAAATCAGCTTGTTGATGTAAATCTTTCTCTCTTTAAAAGTTAGATTAGTGATTTTATTATTTTTATGGGATAATTTTTCTAAATCCTCTTCCACTAGGGCTGCAAATGTTTTTATATAGTGGCCTTGAATGTGTTTCAGGAAAAAAATTGACTTCGGATGAAATGGAGTAGATGAACTCTCTCCTATAGAGTCAGTATTGTCACTATTTTGACTAGCAAAATTTTTTTTTATAGTCAATTTTCGTATAAATCGTTGGGTATCTAAGTAGATCTCAAAAGGATTAATGTTGTTTGAGGGGGCATATTTAAGTCCCTTTTCCAATAAAGTAGATTCATATTTAGTTAATACATGAGAACTCAAATTAAAGATTTTTGCTTTCATATCCACTTCTTTTTCTAGTGAACAGGCATCTTCTGCCATGATGGTAGTTTGTCTTTTTGATTTATTCTTTTTTCGAGGTCTAGTTTTTTTCCGAGGTCTTTTTTGGCCGGCCCTTTTCCCTCTATACTTCTGACAGTTTACTATCTGTATCTGTTGGAGATGGGGTCCTCCTCTAAAAAAGTAGGTGATTTTAAAGGTGAAAAACAATTGTGGGAAAATCTTAGTTCCCTATTTGAACTGATTCTTTTCCTTCTAACACTTTTTGATGGAACATTTCTCCATTCTAATGGCTCTAAATAATTTGTTCTATAGTTGTTATTATGTCCATTCTGATATGTATAATGCCCTCTATATCGTTCAGGAGGAACATAATGTCTCGACTTTGATTGCCAATTAACTAATTCTCTATTGCTGGTCTTCCAGAGTGGTTTCCTCATTTCAACATGTTTTGAGGGTATATGATGTTTCTGGACAGATCTGATAGATAATTTATTGTTAATCTTTTGTGTAGATTGTGAAGTCAGTATTTGATCTTCTTTTACTGATTCTATTTTATCATGATTGAATTTTTTTACTTTTTTTTCCAAAATCAAATTTTGATTCTTTTTAAGTTTCCATTCAATTTCAGTTTCTAACTCTTTATACTCTTTAGATTTGGAAAACGGAGCAACTTATGATCTATTAATTGAAATCTCCTCCTCCAATTGAACTAGCTCTTTACGTCTCTTTTTATTTATCAATTCCATCAAAGAGGTGGAGCAGTTATTTATAACTAACTCCCATTCCTTGCTAAATTCCTCATCATCGGGATTGAAAGTACAAGATTTTGTAATTTTGAGTCCTCGAGTTATTAGTTTATGGGATAAGTATTTCTCTAGAGTAACTATTTCCCACCATGTTTTATTTTCTTTTAATAAGATGTTTTCCAATTTTCTCATCAAACCCTCTAAGTTTTCATCAAGGAGCTCAATCTGATCTGATTCTTCATCAAATGCTCTTTCAAAGGCTGACAGCCTGTGTTCTCTGATAGAAAACATGTTGTCTATACCTAAGAAAGAGATGGTGCAGCCCACCTACAGCTTCCTCAAATGGTGATCTAAAACAATATATAATGGAAGAAGAAAGAGGATGCTATTTTAAGGGTGCAACAAACAGCTGCTAGTAATCTAATATCTTATTCTTAACAAGAATATCACCACAATTCTAAAAAACAATCGATGTCAAAAGAACAGAATATGACACAAGAGCTGTGGCGCTTTATATGATGTTACACAAATTTAACTGTGCAAATGAAATATCTGTATACATAAATATGTCTAAATAACGTCCTAAATGGTAACTTTCATGTTGAAATTTTTCTTTGATGAATTGGCGTACCCCAACTCACTTCTTCTCAAAGGTTGTGTAAACATATAAAGGTATCTTTCATTATGAACAGCCTTTCAATGTAAACACTTTTTGAAAAGTCGCGTACCAAAACTCACACTGTATGGTATGAGTATAATCATATAACGGTTTCTTTCAAATACCCATCTGGAATTTTCTTATGAAATGTGGGGGTACGTACCTCAACTTACGTGGAGTGGTGAAATAATAATCCTATAAAGGTTTCTTTATTCTCCCCGACACTTTAGATCCTCCAGAGATATAAACCCATAAATTCCATAAAAAAGGGGTTTATTTAAATCAAAGTTTGAAAACAAGTTTCCACAAAAAAGGGTAATAAATAACAATAAAAAACTAAAAGGTGCACATGAGGCACCATAGAAAATACATACAGTCCAAAAAAGTCGAAAAAATAAAAAATAAAATTCATAAAAAGAAAATAAAAATGAAAAAAATTCCTTCTGGTAGGGTTACTCACACCTTCAATAATATGTCAATGCGTTTCAATCCTTTGGGACCTTTTTAAAGACATACTGCTGGTGTGGGAAGCCAGATATTTATACAGAGGCAGACCAATCAGTTATGCAAAGGAAGTGGTCATTTACATAATTGTTCATCGTTAACAGGTGGAAGTAGAAGAAAAAAAAAACAGAAATGAATAAACAACATTATGTCAATGTTCTAACATCACTAACAATCGTTATCACTTTTTATAGCGATTTTAACAAATATATAACACACAACTGCCCAGACATACAATTAATGCATCATGGGAAATGTAGTTCTAACACAATTAAAAGTATTTAGGTAATGTGTCTTAATTATACAGTCTTTTTAACCTAAAACATTACTTAGATCTTATTCTATATTCTTTATTGTCCAACATCTCATTAAGTAATTGTAATCCAAATGTGTTTCAATAATAATATTAGATCTCAAACCGGAAATGACATAACGCTATTGAACTCAGATACTGTGACATTTGGAATTATGGGAAATGTAGTCCGGAAGTGACGCGCCGCCGTTCAACTCCAATGCTATAACATTGAGAATTGTGGGATATGTAGTCCGCTTTTGTAGTTTCTAAGTTATACAAATTGGATTCTTGAATAGCGATTATGTATCCACATAACACCCTTAGTTGTCGCTGATATAAGATCCTCACAAATCCATTCCAAATAAGATTACACACTGGTGATTCACAGTCCTAGTGCGCTTCACTGCCGTTACTCCATCCGACACCGGAAATGACGTGATGCCATCTCAGACACAGGGGCATCATATTAGGACTCATGGGATATGTAGTTCCCGCTGATAATTCTTTGATGATATGAATAAATTCTCTGAACAGCGTATTAGCGTCACCATAGCAACCGCAGTCACCACCGGTGTATAATCCTCACAGACACATCAGAGAACAGATGCATGTTAAAAAAATAAACAAATAATTAATAATCAATATCCTATTAGCAACAAATAATGACATATACTCATAAAAATACAATTAAGTATCTATATATAAAACAAATGCCACTAAAAACAACAGAATGTATATACACAGAAGTATTTATACTCAAGGATGCTCCACAATGGAGTCAAACAGATTATCATACCGATTATATTTGTGCATAAAAGATGCAGCAGAATGGCTATTTATAGATATAACTAGAAGGTGAAGACACAGAAATATCAGTATAGGAAAATGTCCCACAACAAAGTCAGACTAATTGACACACTGTATGTAAAAAGTCAAAACAAAAATCATAAATTACTATATAAACACATATAGATAGAAACTATTAAATATAGTCAAAGCAGGATGTCTGAAGGGTACATATTGTATAAAGATCGAGCTCAACATACTTTAAAATTACAAAAACCATTTGAGCTCAAAATCCTCATTAAGGCCATGAGGCGAAAGGGTCTTGTACTCATAGATTGCACTCATCTCTGCTCTGGCTAATTTTGTAGCCGTGTTTTTACATCTTAAATCTCCCTTAATGTGTCTAATTCCATAAAACGCTGAGATCTCTGAAACTGAACATTTATGAGTGTTATTAAAATGTGCTGACAGGGAATGTGATGTTAAACCCTTCTTTATGTTTCTTACGTGTTCTCCTATTCTAATTTTGAGCATTCTCGATGTATGTCCAATATAGAATAGATTGCATGAACATTTTATGGCATAGATTACATTTTTTGTACTACATGTTATAAAATCTCTAATTTCAACCTTGTGATGGTTAATTGTAATACTTTCGATCTTATTGATTCCTTCCCCTTTGATATTTCTACATCCCAGGCAACTTCCGCATCTAAAGAAACCTTTTGATGTGACCACAGACGCAATCCTTTCCGATTTCAAAGAACTGGACACAAGCTTGTTCTTTAACTTCGGAGCTTTCCTATAAATATGTATAGGTCTTTCGGGTACGAGGGTCCCTATCACAGGATCTTTCTTAAGGAGTGTCCAGTGTTTCCTTAACACTTTTTCAATAGATTTATATTGATCATTATATTTAGTAACAAAGGCCCACTCAAATCTCTTGTTATTTTCATTTTTCCTATTAATAGACTGTAACAGATCTTTTCGTTGGAGATTTTTTACTTTTTCCACAGATCTGTTAATTTTGTCTATCTTATAACCACTACTCAAGAATTTGTCAGTCATTTCTTTAGCCTGAATTTGATATACACTTTCCACTGTACAATTTCGTTTCAATCTTGTAAGTTGACCAATAGGAATGGAGTTGAGCCACGACTCGTGAGGCAACTAGTAGTTGAAATATAAGTGCCTGAATCTGTAGGTTTTTTATAGTTCATAGTCTGAATCTTACCTCCTTCAATATAAACCTTTATATCCAGGAAACTGATTTCTTTATCACTAATATTGAAGGTGAGGACTAAGTTCTTATTGTTATTATTTAAAAATGAACAAAATTCCTCTAAGGCATCCTTAGGCCCCTTCCAAACAAAAAATATGTCGTCTATGTAGCGTGCGTAGGACACCAGGTTCGCCCCAAAGGGGTTGCCGGACTAGATGCTCTCAAGTACCCACAACCCCATAAAGATGTTCGCGTAACTTGGGGCGAACCTGGTGCCCATCGCTGTTCCTGTCTTCTGTATATAGAACTGATCTTTAAATATGAAGAAATTATTTTTGAGTATAAATTCAATCCCCTCTATTGTTAGATCTTGGAGATCTTTTTAATATCTGATTGTGCCAGAAAGTGTTGTATGGCTTCTAAACCTAAAGTGTGGTCTATAGAAGTGTAGAGCGAACTCACGTCCGCCATAACCAAAAAATAATCAGTAGCCCATACAATTGACTCTAGCAGTAATAGGAAATCTTTCGTATCTCTTAAGTGTGATCTATTAGATAAAACTAATGGCTGTAATATATAATCGATAATTTGGGAAAGATTTGCAGAGATAGAGTCCACTCCCGATATGATCGGTCTCCCGGGAGGGTCCATATGGCTTTTCTGGACTTTAGGGAGAAGATACATAACGGGGGTGGTAGGGACATCAATTAAGATGAATTTAGCCTCTTTTTCTGTCAGAGTGCCTTTGCTCCTATATTTATCTATTAATACTTTCAATTTATCTTGAGTTGCAACAGTTGGGTCGTTCCTGAGTTTTCTATATGTGGTACAATCGTTTAGTTGTCTTAAACCTTCTTTAATGTAATCATCATAATTCAGCAGCACTATCCCCCCACCCTTATCTGCTGGTTTGATAATTAAATCAGCTTGTTGACGTAAATCTTACTCTCTTTAAAAGTTAGATTAGTGATTTTATTATTTTTATTATTTTTATGGGATCATTTTTCTAAATCCTCTTCCACTACGGCCGCAAATGTTTATATATAGTGGCCTTGAATGTGTTTCGGGAAAAAAAATTGAGTTCGGATGAAATGGAGTAGATGAACTCTCTCCTATAGAGTCAGTATTGTCACTATTTTGACTCGCAAAAAATTTTTTTATAGTCAATTTTCGTATAAATCATTGGGTATCTAAGTAGATCTCAAAAGGATTAATGTGGTTTGTGGGGGCATATTTAAGTCCCTTTTCCAATAAAGTAGATTCATGTTTAGTAAATACATGAAAACTCAAATTAAAGATTTTTGCTTTCATATCCACTTCTTTTTCTAGTGAACAGGCATCTTCTGCCATGATGGTAGTTTGTCTTTTTGATTTATTCTTTTTTCGAGGTCTAGTTTTTTTCCGAGGTCTTTTTTGGCCGGCCTTTCCCTCTATACTTCCGACAGTTTACTATCTGTATCTGTTGGAGATGGGGTCCTCCTCTAAAAAAGTAGGTGATTTTAAAGGTGAAAAACAATTGTGGGAAAATCTTAGTTCCCTATTTGAACTGATTCTTTTCCTTCTAACACTTTTTGATGGAACATTTCTCCATTCTAATGGCTCTAAATAATTTGTTCTATAGTTGTTATTATGTCCATTCTGATATGTATAATGCCCTCTATATCGTTCAGGAGGAACATAATGTCTCGACTTTGATTGCCAATTAACTAATTCTCTATTGCTGGTCTTCCAGAGTGGTTTCCTCATTTCAATATGTTTTGAGGGTATATGATGTTTCTGGACAGATCTGATAGATAATTTATTGTTAATCTTTTGTGTAGATTGTGAAGTCAGTATTTGATCTTCTTTTACTGATTCTATTTTATCATGATTGAATTTTTTTACTTTTTTTTCCAAAATCAAATTTTGATTCTTTTTATGTTTCCATTCAATTTCAGTTTCTAACTCTTTATACTCTTTAGATTTGGAAAACGGAGCAACTTATGATCTATTAATTGAAATCTCCTCCTCCAATTGAACTAGCTCTTTACGTCTCTTTTTATTTATCAATTCCATCAAAGAGGTGGAGCAGTTATTTATAACTAACTCCCATTCCTTGCTAAATTCCTCATCATCGGGATTGAAAGTACAAGATTTTGTAATTTTGAGTCCTCGAGGGATTAGTTTATGGGATAAGTATTTCTCTAGAGTAACTATTTCCCACCATGTTTTATTTTCTTTTAATAAGATGTTTTCCAATTTTCTCATCAAACCCTCTAAGTTTTCATCAAGGAGCTCAATCTGATCTGATTCTTCATCAAATGCTCTTTCAAAGGCTGACAGCCTGTGTTCTCTGATAGAAAACATGTTGTCTATACCTAAGAAAGAGATGGTGCAGCCCACCTACAGCTTCCTCAAATGGTGATCTAAAACAATATATAATGGAAGAAAAAAGAGGATGCTATTTTAAGGGTGCAACAAACAGCTGCTAGTAATCTAATATCTTATTCTTAACAAGAATATCACCACAATTCTAAAAAACAATCGATGTCAAAAGAACAGAATATGACACAAGAGCTGTGGCGCTGTATATGATGTTACACAAATTTAACTGTGCAAATGAAATATCTGTATACATAAATATGTCTAAATAACGTCCTAAATGGTAACTTTCATGTTGAAATTTTTCTTTGATGAATTGGCGTACCCCAACTCACTTCTTCTCAAAGGTTGTGTAAACTTATAAAGGTATCTTTCATTATGAACAGCCTTTCAATGTAAACACTTTTTGAAAAGTCGCGTACCAAAACTCACACTGTATGGTATGAGTATAATCATATAACGGTTTCTTTCAAATACCCATCTGGAATTTTCTTATGAAATGTGGGGGTACGTACCTCAACTTACGTGGAGTGGTGAAATAATAAACCTATAAAGGTTTCTTTATTCTCCCCGACACTTTAGATCCTCCAGAGATATAAACCCATAAATTCCATAAAAAAAGGGGTTTATTTAAATCAAAGTTCGAAAACAAGTTTCCACAAAAATGGGTAATAAATAACAATAAAAAACTAAAAGGTGCACATGAGGCACCATAGAAAATACATACAGTCCAAAAAAGTCGAAAAAATAAAAAATAAAATTCATAAAAAGAAAATAAAAATGAAAAAAATTCCTTCTGGTAGGGTTACTCACACCTTCAATAATATGTCAATGCGTTTCAATCCATTGGGACCTTTTTAAAGACATACTGCTGGTGTGGGAAGCCAGATATTTATACAGAGGCAGACCAATCAGTTATGCAAAGGAAGTGGTCATTTACATAATTGTTCATCGTTAACAGGTGGAAGTAGAAGAAAAAAAAAACAGAAATGAATAAACAACATTATGTCAATGTTCTAACATCACTAACAATCGTTATCACTTTTTATAGCGATTTTAACAAATATATAACACACAACTGCCCAGACATACAATTAATGCATCATGGGAAATGTAGTTCTAACACAATTAAAAGTATTTAGGTAATGTGTCTTAATTATACAGTCTTTTTAACCTAAAACATTACTTAGTTCTTATTCTATATTCTTTATTGTCCAACATCTCATTAAGTAATTGTAATCCAAATGTGTTTCAATAATAATATTAGATCTCAAACCGGAAATGACATAACGCTATTGAACTCAGATACTGTGACATTTGGAATTATGGGAAATGTAGTCCGGAAGTGACGCGCCGCCGTTCAACTCCAATGCTATAACATTGAGAATTGTGGGATATGTAGTCCGCTTTTGTAGTTTCTAAGTTATACAAATTGGATTCTTGAATAGCGATTATGTATCCACATAACACCCTTAGTTGTCGCTGATATAAGATCCTCACAAATCCATTCCAAATAAGATTACACACTGGTGATTCACAGTCCTAGTGCGCTTCACTGCCGTTACTCCATCCGACACCGGAAATGACGTGACGCCATCTCAGACACAGGGGCATCATATTAGGACTCATGGGATATGTAGTTCCCGCTGATAATTCTTTGATGATATGAATAAATTCTCTGAACAGCGTATTAGCGTCACCATAGCAACCGCAGTCACCACCGGTGTATAATCCTCACAGACACATCAGAGAACAGATGCATGTTAAAAAAATAAACAAATAATTAATAATCAATATCCTATTAGCAACAAATAATGACATATACTCATAAAAATACAATTAAGTATCTATATATAAAACAAATGCCACTAAAAACAACAGAATGTATATACACAGAAGTATTTATACTCAAGGATGCTCCACAATGGAGTCAAACAGATTATCATACCGATTATATTTGTGCATAAAAGATGCAGCAGAATGGCTATTTATAGATATAACTAGAAGGTGAAGACACAGAAATATCAGTATAGGAAAATGTCCCACAACAAAGTCAGACTAATTGACACACTGTATGTAAAAAGTCAAAACAAAAATCATAAATTACTATATAAACACATATAGATAGAAACTATTAAATATAGTCAAAGCAGGACGTCTGAAGGGTACATATTGTATAAAGATCGAGCTCAACATACTTTAAAATTACAAAAACCATTTGAGCTCAAAATCCTCATTAAGGCCATGAGGCGAAAGGGTCTTGTACTCATAGATTGCACTCATCTCTGCTCTGGCTAATTTTGTAGCCGTGTTTTTACATCTTAAATCTCCCTTAATGTGTCTAATTCCATAAAACGCTGAGATCTCTGAAACTGAACATTTATGAGTGTTATTAAAATGTGCTGACAGGGAATGTGATGTTAAACCCTTCTTTATGTTTCTTACGTGTTCTCCTATTCTAATTTTGAGCATTCTCGATGTATGTCCAATATAGAATAGATTGCATGAACATTTTATGGCATAGATTACATTTTTTGTACTACATGTTATAAAATCTCTAATTTCAACCTTGTGATGGTTAATTGTAATACTTTCGATCTTATTGATTCCTTCCCCTTTGATATTTCTACATCCCAGGCAACTTCCGCATCTAAAGAAACCTTTTGATGTGACCACAGACGCAATCCTTTCCGATTTCAAAGAACTGGACACAAGCTTGTTCTTTAACTTCGGAGCTTTCCTATAAATATGTATAGGTCTTTCGGGTACGAGGGTCCCTATCACAGGATCTTTCTTAAGGAGTGTCCAGTGTTTCCTTAACACTTTTTCAATAGATTTATATTGATCATTATATTTAGTAACAAAGGCCCACTCAAATCTCTTGTTATTTTCATTTTTCCTATTAATAGACTGTAACAGATCTTTTCGTTGGAGATTTTTTACTTTTTCCACAGATCTGTTAATTTTGTCTATCTTATAACCACTACTCAAGAATTTGTCAGTCATTTCTTTAGCCTGAATTTGATATACACTTTCCACTGTACAATTTCGTTTCAATCTTGTAAGTTGACCAATAGGAATGGAGTTGAGCCACGACTCGTGAGGCAACTAGTAGTTGAAATATAAGTGCCCGAATCTGTAGGTTTTTTATAGTTCATAGTCTGAATCTTACCTCCTTCAATATAAACCTTTATATCCAGGAAACTGATTTCTTTATCACTAATATTGAAGGTGAGGACTAAGTTCTTATTGTTATTATTTAAAAATGAACAAAATTCCTCTAAGGCATCCTTAGGCCCCTTCCAAACAAAAAATATGTCGTCTATGTAGCGTGCGTAGGACACCAGGTTCGCCCCAAAGGGGTTGCCGGACTAGATGCTCTCAAGTACCCACAACCCCATAAAGATGTTCGCGTAACTTGGGGCGAACCTGGTGCCCATCGCTGTTCCTGTCTTCTGTATATAGAACTGATCTTTAAATATGAAGAAATTATTTTTGAGTATAAATTCAATCCCCTCTATTGTTAGATCTTGGAGATCTTTTTAATATCTGATTGTGCCAGAAAGTGTTGTATGGCTTCTAAACCTAAAGTGTGGTCTATAGAAGTGTAGAGCGAACTCACGTCCGCCATAACCAAAAAATAATCAGTAGCCCATACAATTGACTCTAGTAGTAATAGGAAATCTTTCGTATCTCTTAAGTGTGATCTATTAGATAAAACTAATGGCTGTAATATATAATCGATAATTTGGGAAAGATTTGCAGAGATAGAGTCCACTCCCGATATGATCGGTCTCCCGGGAGGGTCCATATGGCTGTTCTGGACTTTAGGGAGAAGATACATAACGGGGGTGGTAGGGACATCAATTAAGATGAATTTAGCCTCTTTTTCTGTCAGAGTGCCTTTGCTCCTATATTTATCTATTAATACTTTCAATTTATCTTGAGTTGCAACAGTTGGGTCGTTCCTGAGTTTTCTATATGTGGTACAATCGTTTAGTTGTCTTAAACCTTCTTTAATGTAATCATCATAATTCAGCAGCACTATCCCCCCACCCTTATCTGCTGGTTTGATAATTAAATCAGCTTGTTGACGTAAATCTTACTCTCTTTAAAAGTTAGATTAGTGATTTTATTATTTTTATGGTATCATTTTTCTAAATCCTCTTCCACTACGGCTGCAAATGTTTATATATAGTGGCCTTGAATGTGTTTCGGGAAAAAAAATTGAGTTCGGATGAAATGGAGTAGATGAACTCTCTCCTATAGAGTGAGTATTGTCACTATTTTGACTCGCAAAAAATTTTTTTATAGTCAATTTTCGTATAAATCATTGGGTATCTAAGTAGATCTCAAAAGGATTAATGTGGTTTGTGGGGGCATATTTAAGTCCCTTTTCCAATAAAGTAGATTCATGTTTAGTAAATACATGAAAACTCAAATTAAAGATTTTTGCTTTCATATCCACTTCTTTTTCTAGTGAACAGGCATCTTCTGCCATGATGGTAGTTTGTCTTTTTGATTTATTCTTTTTTCGAGGTCTAGTTTTTTTCCGAGGTCTTTTTTGGCCGGCCTTTCCCTCTATACTTCCGACAGTTTACTATCTGTATCTGTTGGAGATGGGGTCCTCCTCTAAAAAAGTAGGTGATTTTAAAGGTGAAAAACAATTGTGGGAAAATCTTAGTTCCCTATTTGAACTGATTCTTTTCCTTCTAACACTTTTTGATGGAACATTTCTCCATTCTAATGGCTCTAAATAATTTGTTCTATAGTTGTTATTATGTCCATTCTGATATGTATAATGCCCTCTATATCGTTCAGGAGGAACATAATGTCTCGACTTTGATTGCCAATTAACTAATTCTCTATTGCTGGTCTTCCAGAGTGGTTTCCTCATTTCAATATGTTTTGAGGGTATATGATGTTTCTGGACAGATCTGATAGATAATTTATTGTTAATCTTTTGTGTAGATTGTGAAGTCAGTATTTGATCTTCTTTTACTGATTCTATTTTATCATGATTGAATTTTTTTACTTTTTTTTCCAAAATCAAATTTTGATTCTTTTTAAGTTTCCGTTCAATTTCAGTTTCTAACTCTTTATACTCTTTAGATTTGGAAAACGGAGCAACTTATGATCTATTAATTGAAATCTCCTCCTCCAATTGAACTAGCTCTTTACGTCTCTTTTTATTTATCAATTCCATCAAAGAGGTGGAGCAGTTATTTATAACTAACTCCCATTCCTTGCTAAATTCCTCATCATCGGGATTGAAAGTACAAGATTTTGTAATTTTGAGTCCTCGAGGGATTAGTTTATGGGATAAGTATTTCTCTAGAGTAACTATTTCCCACCATGTTTTATTTTCTTTTAATAAGATGTTTTCCAATTTTCTCATCAAACCCTCTAAGTTTTCATCAAGGAGCTCAATCTGATCTGATTCTTCATCAAATGCTCTTTCAAAGGCTGACAGCCTGTGTTCTCTGATAGAAAACATGTTGTCTATACCTAAGAAAGAGATGGTGCAGCCCACCTACAGCTTCCTCAAATGGTGATCTAAAACAATATATAATGGAAGAAGAAAGAGGATGCTATTTTAAGGGTGCAACAAACAGCTGCTAGTAATCTAATATCTTATTCTTAACAAGAATATCACCACAATTCTAAAAAACAATCGATGTCAAAAGAACAGAATATGACACAAGAGCTGTGGCGCTTTATATGATGTTACACAAATTTAACTGTGCAAATGAAATATCTGTATACATAAATATGTCTAAATAACATCCTAAATGGTAACTTTCATGTTGAAATTTTTCTTTGATGAATTGGCGTACCCCAACTCACTTCTTCTCAAAGGTTGTGTAAACATATAAAGGTATCTTTCATTATGAACAGCCTTTCAATGTAAACACTTTTTGAAAAGTCGCGTACCAAAACTCACACTGTATGGTATGAGTATAATCATATAACGGTTTCTTTCAAATACCCATCTGGAATTTTCTTATGAAATGTGGGGGTACGTACCTCAACTTACGTGGAGTGGTGAAATAATAATCCTATAAAGGTTTCTTTATTCTCCCCGACACTTTAGATCCTCCAGAGATATAAACCCATAAATTCCATAAAAAAGGGGTTTATTTAAATCAAAGTTCGAAAACAAGTTTCCACAAAAATGGGTAATAAATAACAATAAAAAACTAAAAGGTGCACATGAGGCACCATAGAAAATACATACAGTCCAAAAAAGTCGAAAAAATAAAAAATAAAATTCATAAAAAGAAAATAAAAATGAAAAAAATTCCTTCTGGTAGGGTTACTCACACCTTCAGTAATATGTCAATGCGTTTCAATCCTTTGGGACCTTTTTAAAGACATACTGCTGGTGTGGGAAGCCAGATATTTATACAGAGGCAGACCAATCAGTTATGCAAAGGAAGTGGTCATTTACATAATTGTTCATCGTTAACAGGTGGAAGTAGAAGAAAAAAAAAACAGAAATGAATAAACAACATTATGTCAATGTTCTAACATCACTAACAATCGTTATCACTTTTTATAGCGATTTTAACAAATATATAACACACAACTGCCCAGACATACAATTAATGCATCATGGGAAATGTAGTTCTAACACAATTAAAAGTATTTAGGTAATGTGTCTTAATTATACAGTCTTTTTAACCTAAAACATTACTTAGTTCTTATTCTATATTCTTTATTGTCCAACATCTCATTAAGTAATTGTAATCCAAATGTGTTTCAATAATAATATTAGATCTCAAACCGGAAATGACATAACGCTATTGAACTCAGATACTGTGACATTTGGAATTATGGGAAATGTAGTCCGGAAGTGACGCGCCGCCGTTCAACTCCAATGCTATAACATTGAGAATTGTGGGATATGTAGTCCGCTTTTGTAGTTTCTAAGTTATACAAATTGGATTCTTGAATAGCGATTATGTATCCACATAACACCCTTAGTTGTCGCTGATATAAGATCCTCACAAATCCATTCCAAATAAGATTACACACTGGTGATTCACAGTCCTAGTGCGCTTCACTGCCGTTACTCCATCCGACACCGGAAATGACGTGGCGCCATCTCGGACACAGGGGCATCATATTAGGACTCATGGGATATGTAGTTCCCGCTGATAATTCTTTGATGATATGAATAAATTCTCTGAACAGCGTATTAGCGTCACCATAGCAACCGCAGTCACCACCGGTGTATAATCCTCACAGACACATCAGAGAACAGATGCATGTTAAAAAAATAAACAAATAATTAATAATCAATATCCTATTAGCAACAAATAATGACATATACTCATAAAAATACAATTAAGTATCTATATATAAAACAAATGCCACTAAAAACAACAGAATGTATATACACAGAAGTATTTATACTCAAGGATGCTCCACAATGGAGTCAAACAGATTATCATACCGATTATATTTGCGCATAAAAGATGCAGCAGAATGGCTATTTATAGATATAACTAGAAGGTGAAGACACAGAAATATCAGTATAGGAAAATGTCCCACAACAAAGTCAGACTAATTGACACACTGTATGTAAAAAGTCAAAACAAAAATCATAAATTACTATATAAACACATATAGATAGAAACTATTAAATATAGTCAAAGCAGGACGTCTGAAGGGTACATATTGTATAAAGATCGAGCTCAACATACTTTAAAATTACAAAAACCATTTGAGCTCAAAATCCTCATTAAGGCCATGAGGCGAAAGGGTCTTGTACTCATAGATTGCACTCATCTCTGCTCTGGCTAATTTTGTAGCCATGTTTTTACATCTTAAATCTCCCTTAATGTGTCTAATTCCATAAAACGCTGAGATCTCTGAAACTGAACATTTATGAGTGTTATTAAAATGTGCTGACAGGGAGTGTGATGTTAAACCCTTCTTTACATTTCTTACGTGTTCTCCTATTCTAATTTTGAGCATTCGTGATGTACGTCCAATATAGAATAGATTGCATCAACATTTTATGGCATAGATTACATTTTTTGAACTACATGTTATAAAATCTCTAATTTCAACCTTGTGATGGTTAATTGTAATACTTTCAATCTTATTGATTCCTTCACCTTTGATGTTTCTACATCCCAGGCAACTTCCGCATCTAAAGAAACCTTTTGATGTGACCACAGACGTAATCCTTTCCGATTTCAAAGAACTGGACACAAGCTTGTTCTTTAACTTCGGAGCTTTCCTATAAATATGTATAGGTCTTTCGGGTACGAGGGTCCCTATCACAGGATCTTTCTTAAGGAGTGTCCAGTGTTTCCTTAACACTTTTTCAATAGATTTATATTGATCATTATATTTAGTAACAAAGGCCCACTCAAATCTCTTGTTATTTTCATTTTTCCTATTAATAGACTGTAACAGATCTTTTCGTTGGAGATTTTTTACTTTTTCCACAGATCTGTTAATTTTGTCTATCTTATAACCACTACTCAAGAATTTGTCAGTCATTTCTTTAGCCTGAATTTGATATACACTTTCCACTGTACAATTTCGTTTCAATCTTGTAAGTTGACTAATAGGAATGGAGTTGAGCCACGACTCGTGATGGCAACTAGTAGTTGAAATATAAGTGCCCGAATCTGTAGGTTTTTTATAGTTCATAGTCTGAATCTTACCTCCTTCAATATAAACCTTTATATCAAGGAAACAGATTTCTTTATCACTAATATTGAAGGTGAGGACTAAGTTATTATTGTTATTATTTAAGAATGAACAAAATTCCTCTAAGGCATCCTTAGGCCCCTTCCAAACAAAAAATATGTTCTCTATGTAGCGTGCGTACGACACCAGGTTTGCCCCAAAGCGGTTGCCGGACCAGATGCTCTCAAGTTCCCACAACCCCATAAAGATGGTCGCGTAACTTGGGGCGAACCTGGTGCCCATCGCTGTTCCTGTCTTCTGTATATAGAACTGATCTTTAAATATGAAGAAATTATTTTTGAGTATAAATTCAATCCCCTCTATTGTTAGATCTTGGAGATCTTTTTTAATATCTGATAGTGCCAGAAAGTGTTGTATGGCTTCTAAACCTAAAGTGTGGTCTATAGAAGTGTAGAGCGAACTCACGTCCGCCGTGACCAAAAAATAATCAGTAGCCCATATAATGGACTCTAGTAGTAATAGGAAATCTTTCATATCTCTTAAGTGTGATCTATTAGATAAAACTAATGGCTGTAATATATAATCGATAAATTGGGAAAGATTTGCAGAGATAGAGTCCACTCCCGATATGATCGGTCTCCTGGGAGGGTCCACAAGGCTTTTGTGGACTTTAGGGAGAAGATACATAACGGGGGTGGTAGGGACATCAATTAAGATGAATTTAGCCTCTTTTTCTGTCAGAGTGCCTTTGCTCCTATATTTATCTATTAATACTTTCAATTTATCTTGAGTTGCAACAGTTGGGTCGTTCCTGAGTTTTCTATATGTGGTACAATCGTTTAGTTGTCTTAAACCTTCTTTAATGTAATCATCATAATTCAGCAGCACTATCCCCCTGCCCTTATCTGCTGGTTTGATAATTAAATCAGCTTGTTGACGTAAATCTTTCTCTCTTTAAAAGTTAGATTAGTGATTTTATTATTTTTATGGGATCATTTTTCTAAATCCTCTTCCACTACGGCTGCAAATGTTTTTATATAGTGGCCTTGAATGTGTTTCGGGAAAAAAAATTGAGTTCGGATGAAATGGAGTAGATGAACTCTCTCCTATAGAGTCAGTATTGTCACTATTTTGACTCGCAAAAAATTTTTTTATAGTCAATTTTCGTATAAATCGTTGGGTATCTAAGTAGATCTCAAAAGGATTAATGTGGTTTGTGGGGGCATATTTAAGTCCCTTTTCCAATAAAGTAGATTCATGTTTAGTAAATACATGAGAACTCAAATTAAAGATTTTTGCTTTCATATCCACTTCTTTTTCTAGTGAACAGGCATCTTCTGCCATGATGGTAGTTTGTCTTTTTGATTTATTCTTTTTTCGAGGTCTAGTTTTTTTCCGAGGTCTTTTTTGGCCGGCCCTTTTCCCTCTATACTTCCGACAGTTTAATATCTGTATCTGTTGGAGATGGGGTCCTCCTCTAAAAAAGTAGGTGATTTTAAAAGTGAAAAACAATTGTGGGAAAATCTTAGTTCCCTATTTGAACTGATTCTTTTCCTTCTAACACTTTTTGATGGAACATTTCTCCATTCTAATGGCTCTAAATAATTTGTTCTATAGTTGTTATTATGTCCATTCCGATATGTATAATGCCCTCTATATCGTTCAGGAGGAACATAATGTCTCGACTTTGATTGCCAATTAACTAATTCTCTATTGCTGGTCTTCCAGAGTGGTTTCCTCATTTCAGTATGTTTTGAGGGTATATGATGTTTCTGGACAGATCTGATAGATAATTTATTGTTAATCTTTTGTGTAGATTGTGAAGTCAGTATTTGATCTTCTTTTACTGATTCTATTTTATCATGATTGAATTTTTTTAATTTTTTTTCCAAAATCAAATTTTGATTCTTTTTAAGTTTCCATTCAATTTCAGTTTCTACCTCTTTATACTCTTTAGATTTGGAAAACGGAGCAACTAATGATCTATTAATTGAAATCTCCCCTCCAATTGAACTAGCTCTTTACGTCTCTTTTTAATTATCAATTCCATCAAAGAGGTGGAGCAGTTATTTATAACTAACTCCCATTCCTTGCTGAATTCCTCATCATCGGTATTGAAAGTACAAGATTTTGTAATTTTGAGTCCTCAAGGGATTAGTTTATGGGATAAGTATTTCTCTAGAGTAACTAATTCCCACCATGTTTTATTTTCTTTTAATAAGATGTTTTCCAATTTTCTCATCAAACCCTCTAAGTTTTCATCAAGGAGCTCAATCTGATCTGATTCTTCATCAAATGCTCTTTCAAAGGCTGACAGCCTGTGTTCTCTGATAGAAAACATGTTGTCTATACCTACGAAAGTGATGGTGCAGCCCACCTACAGCTTCCTCAAATGGTGATCTAAAACAATATATAATGGAAGAAGAAAGAGGATGCTATTTTAAGGGTGCAACAAACAGCTGCCAGTAGTCTAATATCTTATTCTTAACAAGAATATCACTACAATTCTAAAAAACAATCGATGTCAAAAGAACAGAATTTGACACAAGAGCTGTGGCGCTTTATATGATGTTACACAAATTTAACTGTGCAAATGAAATATCTGTATACATAAATATGTCTAAATAACGTCCTAAATGGTAACTTTCATGTTGAAATTTTTCTTTGATGAATTGGAGTACCCCAACTCACTTCTTCTCAAAGGTTGTGTAAACATATAAAGGTATCTTTCCTTATGAACAGCCTTTCAATGTAAACACTTTTTGAAAAGTCACGTACCAAAACTCACACTGTATGGTATGAGTATAATCATATAACGGTTTCTTTCAAATACCCATCTGGAATTTTCTTATGAAATGTGGGGGTACGTACCCCAACTTACGTGGAGTGGTGAAATAATAATCCTATAAAGGTTTCTTTATTCTCCCTGACACTTTAGATCCTCCAGAGATATAAACCCATAAATTCCATAAAAGAGGGGTTTATTTAAATCAAAGTTCCAAAACAAGTTTCCACAAAAAAGGGTAATAAATAACAATAAAAAACTGAAAGGTGCACATGAGGCACCATAGAAAATACATACAGTCCAAAAAAGTTCAAAAAATAAAAAATAAAATTCATAAAAAGAAAATAAAAATGAAAAAAATTCCTTCTGGTAGGGTTACTCACACCTTCAGTAATATGTCAACGCGTTTCAGTCCATTGGGACCTTTTTAAAGACATACTGCTGGTGTGGGAAGCCAGATATTTATACAGAGGCAGACCAATCAGTTATGCAAAGGAAGTGGTCATTTACATAATTGTTCATCGTTAACATGTGGAAGTAGAAGAAAAAAAAAAAACAGAAATGAATAAACAACATTATGTCAATGTTCTAACATCACTAACAATCGTTATCACTTTTTATAGCGATTTTAACAAATACATAATACACAACTGCCCAGACATACAATTAATGCATCATGGGAAATGTAGTTCTAACACAATTAAAAGTATTTAGGTAATGTGTCTTAATTATACAGTCTTTTTAACCTAAAACGTTACTTAGATCTTATTCTATATTCTTTATTGTCCAACATCTCATTAAGTAATTGTAATCCAAATGTGTTTCGATAATAATATTAGATCTCAAACTGGAAATGACATAACGCTATTGAACTCAGATACTGTGACATTTGGAATTATGGGAAATGTAGTCCGGAAGTGACGCGCCACCGTTCAACTCCAATGCTATAACATTGAGAATTGTGGGATATGTAGTCCGCTTTTGTAGTTTCTAAGTTATACAAATTGGATTCTTGAATAGCGATTATGTATCCACATAACACCCTTAGTTGTCGCTGATATAAGATCCTCACAAATCCATTGCAAATAAGATTACACACTGGTGATTCACAGTCCTAGTGCGCTTCACTGCCATTACTCCATCCGACACCGGAAATGACGTGACGCCGTCTCGGACACAGGGGCACCATTAGGACTCATGGGATATGTAGTTCCCGCTGATAATTCTTTGATGATATGAATAAATTCTCTGAACAGCGTATTAGCGTCACCATTGCAACCGCAGTAACCACCGGTGTATAATCCTCACAGACACATCAGAGAACAGATGCATGTTAAAAAAATAAACAAATAATTAATAATCAATATCCTATTAGCAACAAATAATGACATATACTCATAAAAATACAATTAAGTATCTATATATAAAACAAATGCCACTAAAAACAACAGAATGTATATACAAAGAAGTGTTTATACTCAAGGATGCTCCACAATGCAGTCAAACAGATCATCATACCGATTATATTTGCGCATAAAAGATGCAGCAGAAAGGCTATTTATAGATATAACTAGAAGGTGAAGACACAGAAATATCAGTATAGGAAAATGTCCCACCACAAAGTCAGACTAATTGACACACTGTATGTAAAAAGTCAAAACAAAAATCATAAATTACTATATAAACACATATAGATAGAAACTATTAAATATAGTCAAAGCAGGACGTCTGAAGGGTACATATTGTATAAAGATCGAGCTCAACATACTTTAAAATTACAAAAACCATTTGAGCTCAAAATCCTCATTAAGGCCATGAGGCGAAAGGGTCTTGTACTCATAGATTGCCCTCATCTCTGCTCTGGCTAAGTTTGTAGCCATATTTTTACATCTTAAATCTCCCTTAATGTGTCTAATTCCATAAAACGCTGAGATCTCTGAAACTGAACATTTATGAGTGTTATTAAAATGTGCTGACAGGGAGTGTGATGTTAAACCCTTCTTTACATTTCTTACGTGTTCTCCTATTCTAATTTTGAGCATTCGTGATGTACGTCCAATATAGAATAGATTGCATGAACATTTTATGGCATAGATTACATTTTTTGAACTACATGTTATAAAATCTCTAATTTCAACCTTGTGATGGTTAATTGTAATACTTTCAATCTTATTGATTCCTTCACCTTTGATGTTTCTACATCCCAGGCAACTTCCGCATCTAAAGAAACCTTTTGATGTGACCACAGACGTAATCCTTTCCGATTTCAAAGAACTGGACACAAGCTTGTTCTTTAACTTCGGAGCTTTCCTATAAATATGTATAGGTCTTTCGGGTACGAGGGTCCCTATCACAGGATCTTTCTTAAGGAGTGTCCAGTGTTTCCTTAACACTTTTTCAATAGATTTATATTGATCATTATATTTAGTAACAAAGGCCCACTCAAATCTCTTGTTATTTTCATTTTTCCTATTAATAGACTGTAACAGATCTTTTCGTTGGAGATTTTTTACTTTTTCCACAGATCTGTTAATTTTGTCTATCTTATAACCACTACTCAAGAATTTGTCAGTCATTTCTTTAGCCTGAATTTGATATACACTTTCCACTGTACAATTTCGTTTCAATCTTGTAAGTTGACTAATAGGAATGGAGTTGAGCCACGACTCGTGATGGCAACTAGTAGTTGAAATATAAGTGCCCGAATCTGTAGGTTTTTTATAGTTCATAGTCTGAATCTTACCTCCTTCAATATAAACCTTTATATCAAGGAAACAGATTTCTTTATCACTAATATTGAAGGTGAGGACTAAGTTATTATTGTTATTATTTAAGAATGAACAAAATTCCTCTAAGGCATCCTTAGGCCCCTTCCAAACAAAAAATATGTTCTCTATGTAGCGTGCGTACGACACCAGGTTTGCCCCAAAGCGGTTGCCGGACCAGATGCTCTCAAGTTCCCACAACCCCATAAAGATGTTCGCGTAACTTGGGGCGAACCTGGTGCCCATCGCTGTTCCTGTCTTCTGTATATAGAACTGATCTTTAAATATGAAGAAATTATTTTTGAGTATAAATTCAATCCCCTCTATTGTTTGATCTTGGAGATCTTTTTTAATATCTGATTGTGCCAGAAAGTGTTGTATGGCTTCTAAACCTAAAGTGTGGTCTATAGAAGTGTAGAGCGAACTCACGTCCGCCGTGACCAAAAAATAATCAGTAGCCCATATAATGGACTCTAGTAGTAATAGGAAATCTTTCATATCTCTTAAGTGTGATCTATTAGATAAAACTAATGGCTGTAATATATAATCGATAAATTGGGAAAGATTTGCAGAGATAGAGTCCACTCCCGATATGATCGGTCTCCTGGGAGGGTCCACAAGGCTTTTGTGGACTTTAGGGAGAAGATACATAATGGGGGTGGTAGGGACATCAATTAAGATGAATTTAGCCTCTTTTTCTGTCAGAGTGCCTTTGCTCCTATATTTATCTATTAATACTTTCAATTTATCTTGAGTTGCAACAGTTGGGTCGTTCCTGAGTTTTCTATATGTGGTACAATCGTTTAGTTGTCTTAAACCTTCTTTAATGTAATCATCATAATTCAGCAGCACTATCCCCCTGCCCTTATCTGCTGGTTTGATAATTAAATCAGCTTGTTGACGTAAATCTTTCTCTCTTTAAAAGTTAGATTAGTGATTTTATTATTTTTATGGGATCATTTTTCTAAATCCTCTTCCACTACGGCTGCAAATGTTTTTATATAGTGGCCTTGAATGTGTTTCGGGAAAAAAAATTGAGTTCGGATGAAATGGAGTAGATGAACTCTCTCCTATAGAGTCAGTATTGTCACTATTTTGACTCGCAAAAAATTTTTTTATAGTCAATTTTCGTATAAATCGTTGGGTATCTAAGTAGATCTCAAAAGGATTAATGTGGTTTGTGGGGGCATATTTAAGTCTCTTTTCCAATAAAGTAGATTCATGTTTAGTAAATACATGAGAACTCAAATTAAAGATTTTTGCTTTCATATCCACTTCTTTTTCTAGTGAACAGGCATCTTCTGCCATGATGGTAGTTTGTCTTTTTGATTTATTCTTTTTTCGAGGTCTAGTTTTTCTCCGAGGTCTTTTTTGGCCGGCCCTTTTCCCTCTATACTTCCGACAGTTTAATATCTGTATCTGTTGGAGATGGGGTCCTCCTCTAAAAAAGTAGGTGATTTTAAAAGTGAAAAACAATTGTGGGAAAATCTTAGTTCCCTATTTGAACTGATTCTTTTCCTTCTAACACTTTTTGATGGAACATTTCTCCATTCTAATGGCTCTAAATAATTTGTTCTATAGTTGTTATTATGTCCATTCCGATATGTATAATGCCCTCTATATCGTTCAGGAGGAACATAATGTCTCGACTTTGATTGCCAATTAACTAATTCTCTACTGCTGGTCTTCCAGAGTGGTTTCCTCATTTCAGTATGTTTTGAGGGTATATGATGTTTCTGGACAGATCTGATAGATAATTTATTGTTAATCTTTTGTGTAGATTGTGAAGTCAGTATTTGATCTTCTTTTACTGATTCTATTTTATCATGATTGAATTTTTTTAATTTTTTTTCCAAAATCAAATTTTGATTCTTTTTAAGTTTCCATTCAATTTCAGTTTCTACCTCTTTATACTCTTTAGATTTGGAAAACGGAGCAACTAATGATCTATTAATTGAAATCTCCCCTCCAATTGAACTAGCTCTTTACGTCTCTTTTTAATTATCAATTCCATCAAAGAGGTGGAGCAGTTATTTATAACTAACTCCCATTCCTTGCTGAATTCCTCATCATCGGTATTGAAAGTACAAGATTTTGTAATTTTGAGTCCTCAAGGGATTAGTTTATGGGATAAGTATTTCTCTAGAGTAACTAATTCCCACCATGTTTTATTTTCTTTTAATAAGATGTTTTCCAATTTTCTCATCAAACCCTCTAAGTTTTCATCAAGGAGCTCAATCTGATCTGATTCTTCATCAAATGCTCTTTCAAAGGCTGACAGCCTGTGTTCTCTGATAGAAAACATGTTGTCTATACCTACGAAAGTGATGGTGCAGCCCACCTACAGCTTCCTCAAATGGTGATCTAAAACAATATATAATGGAAGAAGAAAGAGGATGCTATTTTAAGGGTGCAACAAACAGCTGCCAGTAGTCTAATATCTTATTCTTAACAAGAATATCACTACAATTCTAAAAAACAATCGATGTCAAAAGAACAGAATTTGACACAAGAGCTGTGGCGCTTTATATGATGTTACACAAATTTAACTGTGCAAATGAAATATCTGTATACATAAATATGTCTAAATAACGTCCTAAATGGTAACTTTCATGTTGAAATTTTTCTTTGATGAATTGGAGTACCCCAACTCACTTCTTCTCAAAGGTTGTGTAAACATATAAAGGTATCTTTCCTTATGAACAGCCTTTCAATGTAAACACTTTTTGAAAAGTCACGTACCAAAACTCACACTGTATGGTATGAGTATAATCATATAACGGTTTCTTTCAAATACCCATCTGGAATTTTCTTATGAAATGTGGGGGTACGTACCCCAACTTACGTGGAGCGGTGAAATAATAATCCTATAAAGGTTTCTTTATTCTCCCTGACACTTTAGATCCTCCAGAGATATAAACCCATAAATTCCATAAAAGAGGGGTTTATTTAAATCAAAGTTCCAAAACAAGTTTCCACAAAAAAGGGTAATAAATAACAATAAAAAACTGAAAGGTGCACATGAGGCACCATAGAAAATACATACAGTCCAAAAAAGTTCAAAAAATAAAAAATAAAATTCATAAAAAGAAAATAAAAATGAAAAAAATTCCTTCTGGTAGGGTTACTCACACCTTCAGTAATATGTCAACGCGTTTCAGTCCATTGGGACCTTTTTAAAGACATACTGCTGGTGTGGGAAGCCAGATATTTATACAGAGGCAGACCAATCAGTTATGCAAAGGAAGTGGTCATTTACATAATTGTTCATCGTTAACATGTGGAAGTAGAAGAAAAAAAAAAAACAGAAATGAATAAACAACATTATGTCAATGTTCTAACATCACTAACAATCGTTATCACTTTTTATAGCGATTTTAACAAATACATAATACACAACTGCCCAGACATACAATTAATGCATCATGGGAAATGTAGTTCTAACACAATTAAAAGTATTTAGGTAATGTGTCTTAATTATACAGTCTTTTTAACCTAAAACGTTACTTAGATCTTATTCTATATTCTTTATTGTCCAACATCTCATTAAGTAATTGTAATCCAAATGTGTTTCGATAATAATATTAGATCTCAAACTGGAAATGACATAACGCTATTGAACTCAGATACTGTGACATTTGGAATTATGGGAAATGTAGTCCGGAAGTGACGCGCCACCGTTCAACTCCAATGCTATAACATTGAGAATTGTGGGATATGTAGTCCGCTTTTGTAGTTTCTAAGTTATACAAATTGGATTCTTGAATAGCGATTATGTATCCACATAACACCCTTAGTTGTCGCTGATATAAGATCCTCACAAATCCATTGCAAATAAGATTACACACTGGTGATTCACAGTCCTAGTGCGCTTCACTGCCATTACTCCATCCGACACCGGAAATGACGTGACGCCGTCTCGGACACAGGGGCACCATTAGGACTCATGGGATATGTAGTTCCCGCTGATAATTCTTTGATGATATGAATAAATTCTCTGAACAGCGTATTAGCGTCACCATTGCAACCGCAGTAACCACCGGTGTATAATCCTCACAGACACATCAGAGAACAGATGCATGTTAAAAAAATAAACAAATAATTAATAATCAATATCCTATTAGCAACAAATAATGACATATACTCATAAAAATACAATTAAGTATCTATATATAAAACAAATGCCACTAAAAACAACAGAATGTATATACAAAGAAGTGTTTATACTCAAGGATGCTCCACAATGCAGTCAAACAGATCATCATACCGATTATATTTGCGCATAAAAGATGCAGCAGAAAGGCTATTTATAGATATAACTAGAAGGTGAAGACACAGAAATATCAGTATAGGAAAATGTCCCACCACAAAGTCAGACTAATTGACACACTGTATGTAAAAAGTCAAAACAAAAATCATAAATTACTATATAAACACATATAGATAGAAACTATTAAATATAGTCAAAGCAGGACGTCTGAAGGGTACATATTGTATAAAGATCGAGCTCAACATACTTTAAAATTACAAAAACCATTTGAGCTCAAAATCCTCATTAAGGCCATGAGGCGAAAGGGTCTTGTACTCATAGATTGCCCTCATCTCTGCTCTGGCTAAGTTTGTAGCCATATTTTTACATCTTAAATCTCCCTTAATGTGTCTAATTCCATAAAACGCTGAGATCTCTGAAACTGAACATTTATGAGTGTTATTAAAATGTGCTGACAGGGAGTGTGATGTTAAACCCTTCTTTACATTTCTTACGTGTTCTCCTATTCTAATTTTGAGCATTCGTGATGTACGTCCAATATAGAATAGATTGCATGAACATTTTATGGCATAGATTACATTTTTTGAACTACATGTTATAAAATCTCTAATTTCAACCTTGTGATGGTTAATTGTAATACTTTCAATCTTATTGATTCCTTCACCTTTGATGTTTCTACATCCCAGGCAACTTCCGCATCTAAAGAAACCTTTTGATGTGACCACAGACGTAATCCTTTCCGATTTCAAAGAACTGGACACAAGCTTGTTCTTTAACTTCGGAGCTTTCCTATAAATATGTATAGGTCTTTCGGGTACGAGGGTCCCTATCACAGGATCTTTCTTAAGGAGTGTCCAGTGTTTCCTTAACACTTTTTCAATAGATTTATATTGATCATTATATTTAGTAACAAAGGCCCACTCAAATCTCTTGTTATTTTCATTTTTCCTATTAATAGACTGTAACAGATCTTTTCGTTGGAGATTTTTTACTTTTTCCACAGATCTGTTAATTTTGTCTATCTTATAACCACTACTCAAGAATTTGTCAGTCATTTCTTTAGCCTGAATTTGATATACACTTTCCACTGTACAATTTCGTTTCAATCTTGTAAGTTGACTAATAGGAATGGAGTTGAGCCACGACTCGTGATGGCAACTAGTAGTTGAAATATAAGTGCCCGAATCTGTAGGTTTTTTATAGTTCATAGTCTGAATCTTACCTCCTTCAATATAAACCTTTATATCAAGGAAACAGATTTCTTTATCACTAATATTGAAGGTGAGGACTAAGTTATTATTGTTATTATTTAAGAATGAACAAAATTCCTCTAAGGCATCCTTAGGCCCCTTCCAAACAAAAAATATGTTCTCTATGTAGCGTGCGTACGACACCAGGTTTGCCCCAAAGCGGTTGCCGGACCAGATGCTCTCAAGTTCCCACAACCCCATAAAGATGTTCGCGTAACTTGGGGCGAACCTGGTGCCCATCGCTGTTCCTGTCTTCTGTATATAGAACTGATCTTTAAATATGAAGAAATTATTTTTGAGTATAAATTCAATCCCCTCTATTGTTAGATCTTGGAGATCTTTTTTAATATCTGATTGTGCCAGAAAGTGTTGTATGGCTTCTAAACCTAAAGTGTGGTCTATAGAAGTGTAGAGCAAACTCACGTCCGCCGTGACCAAAAAATAATCAGTAGCCCATATAATGGACTCTAGTAGTAATAGGAAATCTTTCATATCTCTTAAGTGTGATCTATTAGATAAAACTAATGGCTGTAATATATAATCGATAAATTGGGAAAGATTTGCAGAGATAGAGTCCACTCCCGATATGATCGGTCTCCTGGGAGGGTCCACAAGGCTTTTGTGGACTTTAGGGAGAAGATACATAACGGGGGTGGTAGGGACATCAATTAAGATGAATTTAGCCTCTTTTTCTGTCAGAGTGCCTTTGCTCCTATATTTATCTATTAATACTTTCAATTTATCTTGAGTTGCAACAGTTGGGTCGTTCCTGAGTTTTCTATATGTGGTACAATCGTTTAGTTGTCTTAAACCTTCTTTAATGTAATCATCATAATTCAGCAGCACTATCCCCCTGCCCTTATCTGCTGGTTTGATAATTAAATCAGCTTGTTGACGTAAATCTTTCTCTCTTTAAAAGTTAGATTAGTGATTTTATTATTTTTATGGGATCATTTTTCTAAATCCTCTTCCACTACGGCTGCAAATGTTTTTATATAGTGGCCTTGAATGTGTTTCGGGAAAAAAAATTGAGTTCGGATGAAATGGAGTAGATGAACTCTCTCCTATAGAGTCAGTATTGTCACTATTTTGACTCGCAAAAAATTTTTTTATAGTCAATTTTCGTATAAATCGTTGGGTATCTAAGTAGATCTCAAAAGGATTAATGTGGTTTGTGGGGGCATATTTAAGTCCCTTTTCCAATAAAGTAGATTCATGTTTAGTAAATACATGAGAACTCAAATTAAAGATTTTTGCTTTCATATCCACTTCTTTTTCTAGTGAACAGGCATCTTCTGCCATGATGGTAGTTTGTCTTTTTGATTTATTCTTTTTTCGAGGTCTAGTTTTTCTCCGAGGTCTTTTTTGGCCGGCCCTTTTCCCTCTATACTTCCGACAGTTTAATATCTGTATCTGTTGGAGATGGGGTCCTCCTCTAAAAAAGTAGGTGATTTTAAAAGTGAAAAACAATTGTGGGAAAATCTTAGTTCCCTATTTGAACTGATTCTTTTCCTTCTAACACTTTTTGATGGAACATTTCTCCATTCTAATGGCTCTAAATAATTTGTTCTATAGTTGTTATTATGTCCATTCCGATATGTATAATGCCCTCTATATCGTTCAGGAGGAACATAATGTCTCGACTTTGATTGCCAATTAACTAATTCTCTATTGCTGGTCTTCCAGAGTGGTTTCCTCATTTCAGTATGTTTTGAGGGTATATGATGTTTCTGGACAGATCTGATAGATAATTTATTGTTAATCTTTTGTGTAGATTGTGAAGTCAGTATTTGATCTTCTTTTACTGATTCTATTTTATCATGATTGAATTTTTTTAATTTTTTTTCCAAAATCAAATTTTGATTCTTTTTAAGTTTCCATTCAATTTCAGTTTCTACCTCTTTATACTCTTTAGATTTGGAAAACGGAGCAACTAATGATCTATTAATTGAAATCTCCCCTCCAATTGAACTAGCTCTTTACGTCTCTTTTTAATTATCAATTCCATCAAAGAGGTGGAGCAGTTATTTATAACTAACTCCCATTCCTTGCTGAATTCCTCATCATCGGTATTGAAAGTACAAGATTTTGTAATTTTGAGTCCTCAAGGGATTAGTTTATGGGATAAGTATTTCTCTAGAGTAACTAATTCCCACCATGTTTTATTTTCTTTTAATAAGATGTTTTCCAATTTTCTCATCAAACCCTCTAAGTTTTCATCAAGGAGCTCAATCTGATCTGATTCTTCATCAAATGCTCTTTCAAAGGCTGACAGCCTGTGTTCTCTGATAGAAAACATGTTGTCTATACCTACGAAAGTGATGGTGCAGCCCACCTACAGCTTCCTCAAATGGTGATCTAAAACAATATATAATGGAAGAAGAAAGAGGATGCTATTTTAAGGGTGCAACAAACAGCTGCCAGTAGTCTAATATCTTATTCTTAACAAGAATATCACTACAATTCTAAAAAACAATCGATGTCAAAAGAACAGAATTTGACACAAGAGCTGTGGCGCTTTATATGATGTTACACAAATTTAACTGTGCAAATGAAATATCTGTATACATAAATATGTCTAAATAACGTCCTAAATGGTAACTTTCATGTTGAAATTTTTCTTTGATGAATTGGAGTACCCCAACTCACTTCTTCTCAAAGGTTGTGTAAACATATAAAGGTATCTTTCCTTATGAACAGCCTTTCAATGTAAACACTTTTTGAAAAGTCACGTACCAAAACTCACACTGTATGGTATGAGTATAATCATATAACGGTTTCTTTCAAATACCCATCTGGAATTTTCTTATGAAATGTGGGGGTACGTACCCCAACTTACGTGGAGTGGTGAAATAATAATCCTATAAAGGTTTCTTTATTCTCCCTGACACTTTAGATCCTCCAGAGATATAAACCCATAAATTCCATAAAAAAGGGGTTTATTTAAATCAAAGTTCCAAAACAAGTTTCCACAAAAAAGGGTAATAAATAACAATAAAAAACTGAAAGGTGCACATGAGGCACCATAGAAAATACATACAGTCCAAAAAAGTTCAAAAAATAAAAAATAAAATTCATAAAAAGAAAATAAAAATGAAAAAAATTCCTTCTGGTAGGGTTACTCACACCTTCAGTAATATGTCAACGCGTTTCAGTCCATTGGGACCTTTTTAAAGACATACTGCTGGTGTGGGAAGCCAGATATTTATACAGAGGCAGACCAATCAGTTATGCAAAGGAAGTGGTCATTTACATAATTGTTCATCGTTAACATGTGGAAGTAGAAGAAAAAAAAAAAACAGAAATGAATAAACAACATTATGTCAATGTTCTAACATCACTAACAATCGTTATCACTTTTTATAGCAATTTTAACAAATACATAATACACAACTGCCCAGACATACAATTAATGCATCATGGGAAATGTAGTTCTAACACAATTAAAAGTATTTAGGTAATGTGTCTTAATTATACAGTCTTTTTAACCTAAAACGTTACTTAGATCTTATTCTATATTCTTTATTGTCCAACATCTCATTAAGTAATTGTAATCCAAATGTGTTTCGATAATAATATTAGATCTCAAACTGGAAATGACATAACGCTATTGAACTCAGATACTGTGACATTTGGAATTATGGGAAATGTAGTCCGGAAGTGACGCGCCACCGTTCAACTCCAATGCTATAACATTGAGAATTGTGGGATATGTAGTCCGCTTTTGTAGTTTCTAAGTTATACAAATTGGATTCTTGAATAGCGATTATGTATCCACATAACACCCTTAGTTGTCGCTGATATAAGATCCTCACAAATCCATTGCAAATAAGATTACACACTGGTGATTCACAGTCCTAGTGCGCTTCACTGCCATTACTCCATCCGACACCGGAAATGACGTGACGCCGTCTCGGACACAGGGGCACCATTAGGACTCATGGGATATGTAGTTCCCGCTGATAATTCTTTGATGATATGAATAAATTCTCTGAACAGCATATTAGCGTCACCATTGCAACCGCAGTAACCACCGGTGTATAATCCTCACAGACACATCAGAGAACAGATGCATGTTAAAAAAATAAACAAATAATTAATAATCAATATCCTATTAGCAACAAATAATGACATATACTCATAAAAATACAATTAAGTATCTATATATAAAACAAATGCCACTAAAAACAACAGAATGTATATACAAAGAAGTGTTTATACTCAAGGATGCTCCACAATGCAGTCAAACAGATCATCATACCGATTATATTTGCGCATAAAAGATGCAGCAGAAAGGCTATTTATAGATATAACTAGAAGGTGAAGACACAGAAATATCAGTATAGGAAAATGTCCCACCACAAAGTCAGACTAATTGACACACTGTATGTAAAAAGTCAAAACAAAAATCATAAATTACTATATAAACACATATAGATAGAAACTATTAAATATAGTCAAAGCAGGACGTCTGAAGGGTACATATTGTATAAAGATCGAGCTCAACATACTTTAAAATTACAAAAACCATTTGAGCTCAAAATCCTCATTAAGGCCATGAGGCGAAAGGGTCTTGTACTCATAGATTGCCCTCATCTCTGCTCTGGCTAAGTTTGTAGCCATATTTTTACATCTTAAATCTCCCTTAATGTGTCTAATTCCATAAAACGCTGAGATCTCTGAAACTGAACATTTATGAGTGTTATTAAAATGTGCTGACAGGGAGTGTGATGTTAAACCCTTCTTTACATTTCTTACGTGTTCTCCTATTCTAATTTTGAGCATTCGTGATGTACGTCCAATATAGAATAGATTGCATGAACATTTTATGGCATAGATTACATTTTTTGAACTACATGTTATAAAATCTCTAATTTCAACCTTGTGATGGTTAATTGTAATACTTTCAATCTTATTGATTCCTTCACCTTTGATGTTTCTACATCCCAGGCAACTTCCGCATCTAAAGAAACCTTTTGATGTGACCACAGACGTAATCCTTTCCGATTTCAAAGAACTGGACACAAGCTTGTTCTTTAACTTCGGAGCTTTCCTATAAATATGTATAGGTCTTTCGGGTACGAGGGTCCCTATCACAGGATCTTTCTTAAGGAGTGTCCAGTGTTTCCTTAACACTTTTTCAATAGATTTATATTGATCATTATATTTAGTAACAAAGGCCCACTCAAATCTCTTGTTATTTTCATTTTTCCTATTAATAGACTGTAACAGATCTTTTCGTTGGAGATTTTTTACTTTTTCCACAGATCTGTTAATTTTGTCTATCTTATAACCACTACTCAAGAATTTGTCAGTCATTTCTTTAGCCTGAATTTGATATACACTTTCCACTGTACAATTTCGTTTCAATCTTGTAAGTTGACTAATAGGAATGGAGTTGAGCCACGACTCGTGATGGCAACTAGTAGTTGAAATATAAGTGCCCGAATCTGTAGGTTTTTTATAGTTCATAGTCTGAATCTTACCTCCTTCAATATAAACCTTTATATCAAGGAAACAGATTTCTTTATCACTAATATTGAAGGTGAGGACTAAGTTATTATTGTTATTATTTAAGAATGAACAAAATTCCTCTAAGGCATCCTTAGGCCCCTTCCAAACAAAAAATATGTTCTCTATGTAGCGTGCGTACGACACCAGGTTTGCCCCAAAGCGGTTGCCGGACCAGATGCTCTCAAGTTCCCACAACCCCATAAAGATGTTCGCGTAACTTGGGGCGAACCTGGTGCCCATCACTGTTCCTGTCTTCTGTATATAGAACTGATCTTTAAATATGAAGAAATTATTTTTGAGTATAAATTCAATCCCCTCTATTGTTAGATCTTGGAGATCTTTTTTAATATCTGATTGTGCCAGAAAGTGTTGTATGGCTTCTAAACCTAAAGTGTGGTCTATAGAAGTGTAGAGCGAACTCACGTCCGCCGTGACCAAAAAATAATCAGTAGCCCATATAATGGACTCTAGTAGTAATAGGAAATCTTTCATATCTCTTAAGTGTGATCTATTAGATAAAACTAATGGCTGTAATATATAATCGATAAATTGGGAAAGATTTGCAGAGATAGAGTCCACTCCCGATATGATCGGTCTCCTGGGAGGGTCCACAAGGCTTTTGTGGACTTTAGGGAGAAGATACATAACGGGGGTGGTAGGGACATCAATTAAGATGAATTTAGCCTCTTTTTCTGTCAGAGTGCCTTTGCTCCTATATTTATCTATTAATACTTTCAATTTATCTTGAGTTGCAACAGTTGGGTCGTTCCTGAGTTTTCTATATGTGGTACAATCGTTTAGTTGTCTTAAACCTTCTTTAATGTAATCATCATAATTCAGCAGCACTATCCCCCTGCCCTTATCTGCTGGTTTGATAATTAAATCAGCTTGTTGACGTAAATCTTTCTCTCTTTAAAAGTTAGATTAGTGATTTTATTATTTTTATGGGATCATTTTTCTAAATCCTCTTCCACTACGGCTGCAAATGTTTTTATATAGTGGCCTTGAATGTGTTTCGGGAAAAAAAATTGAGTTCGGATGAAATGGAGTAGATGAACTCTCTCCTATAGAGTCAGTATTGTCACTATTTTGACTCGCAAAAAATTTTTTTATAGTCAATTTTCGTATAAATCGTTGGGTATCTAAGTAGATCTCAAAAGGATTAATGTGGTTTGTGGGGGCATATTTAAGTCCCTTTTCCAATAAAGTAGATTCATGTTTAGTAAATACATGAGAACTCAAATTAAAGATTTTTGCTTTCATATCCACTTCTTTTTCTAGTGAACAGGCATCTTCTGCCATGATGGTAGTTTGTCTTTTTGATTTATTCTTTTTTCGAGGTCTAGTTTTTCTCCGAGGTCTTTTTTGGCCGGCCCTTTTCCCTCTATACTTCCGACAGTTTACTATCTGTATCTGTTGGAGATGGGGTCCTCCTCTAAAAAAGTAGGTGATTTTAAAGGTGAAAAACAATTGTGGGAAAATCTTAGTTCCCTATTTGAACTGATTCTTTTCCTTCTAACACTTTTTGATGGAACATTTCTCCATTCTAATGGCTCTAAATAATTTGTTCTATAGTTGTTATTATGTCCATTCCGATATGTATAATGCCCTCTATATCGTTCAGGAGGAACATAATGTCTCGACTTTGATTGCCAATTAACTAATTCTCTATTGCTGGTCTTCCAGAGTGGTTTCCTCATTTCAGTATGTTTTGAGGGTATATGATGTTTCTGGACAGATCTGATAGATAATTTATTGTTAATCTTTTGTGTAGATTGTGAAGTCAGTATTTGATCTTCTTTTACTGATTCTATTTTATCATGATTGAATTTTTTTAATTTTTTTTCCAAAATCAAATTTTGATTCTTTTTAAGTTTCCATTCAATTTCAGTTTCTACCTCTTTATACTCTTTAGATTTGGAAAACGGAGCAACTAATGATCTATTAATTGAAATCTCCTCCTCCAATTGAACTAGCTCTTTACGTCTCTTTTTAATTATCAATTCCATCAAAGAGGTGGAGCAGTTATTTATAACTAACTCCCATTCCTTGCTGAATTCCTCATCATCGGTATTGAAAGTACAAGATTTTGTAATTTTGAGTCCTCAAGGGATTAGTTTATGGGATAAGTATTTCTCTAGAGTAACTAATTCCCACCATGTTTTATTTTCTTTTAATAAGATGTTTTCCAATTTTCTCATCAAACCCTCTAAGTTTTCATCAAGGAGCTCAATCTGATCTGATTCTTCATCAAATGCTCTTTCAAAGGCTGACAGCCTGTGTTCTCTGATAGAAAACATGTTGTCTATACCTACGAAAGTGATGGTGCAGCCCACCTACAGCTTCCTCAAATGGTGATCTAAAACAATATATAATGGAAGAAGAAAGAGGATGCTATTTTAAGGGTGCAACAAACAGCTGCCAGTAGTCTAATATCTTATTCTTAACAAGAATATCACTACAATTCTAAAAAACAATCGATGTCAAAAGAACAGAATTTGACACAAGAGCTGTGGCGCTTTATATGATGTTACACAAATTTAACTGTGCAAATGAAATATCTGTATACATAAATATGTCTAAATAACGTCCTAAATGGTAACTTTCATGTTGAAATTTTTCTTTGATGAATTGGAGTACCCCAACTCACTTCTTCTCAAAGGTTGTGTAAACATATAAAGGTATCTTTCCTTATGAACAGCCTTTCAATGTAAACACTTTTTGAAAAGTCACGTACCAAAACTCACACTGTATGGTATGAGTATAATCATATAACGGTTTCTTTCAAATACCCATCTGGAATTTTCTTATGAAATGTGGGGGTACGTACCCCAACTTACGTGGAGTGGTGAAATAATAATCCTATAAAGGTTTCTTTATTCTCCCTGACACTTTAGATCCTCCAGAGATATAAACCCATAAATTCCATAAAAAAGGGGTTTATTTAAATCAAAGTTCCAAAACAAGTTTCCACAAAAAAGGGTAATAAATAACAATAAAAAACTGAAAGGTGCACATGAGGCACCATAGAAAATACATACAGTCCAAAAAAGTTCAAAAAATAAAAAATAAAATTCATAAAAAGAAAATAAAAATGAAAAAAATTCCTTCTGGTAGGGTTACTCACACCTTCAGTAATATGTCAACGCGTTTCAGTCCATTGGGACCTTTTTAAAGACATACTGCTGGTGTGGGAAGCCAGATATTTATACAGAGGCAGACCAATCAGTTATGCAAAGGAAGTGGTCATTTACATAATTGTTCATCGTTAACATGTGGAAGTAGAAGAAAAAAAAAAAACAGAAATGAATAAACAACATTATGTCAATGTTCTAACATCACTAACAATCATTATCACTTTTTATAGCGATTTTAACAAATACATAATACACAACTGCCCAGACATACAATTAATGCATCATGGGAAATGTAGTTCTAACACAATTAAAAGTATTTAGGTAATGTGTCTTAATTATACAGTCTTTTTAACCTAAAACGTTACTTAGATCTTATTCTATATTCTTTATTGTCCAACATCTCATTAAGTAATTGTAATCCAAATGTGTTTCGATAATAATATTAGATCTCAAACTGGAAATGACATAACGCTATTGAACTCAGATACTGTGACATTTGGAATTATGGGAAATGTAGTCCGGAAGTGACGCGCCACCGTTCAACTCCAATGCTATAACATTGAGTATTGTGGGATATGTAGTCCGCTTTTGTAGTTTCTAAGTTATACAAATTGGATTCTTGAATAGCGATTATGTATCCACATAACACCCTTAGTTGTCGCTGATATAAGATCCTCACAAATCCATTGCAAATAAGATTACACACTGGTGATTCACAGTCCTTGTGCGCTTCACTGCCATTACTCCATCCGACACCGGAAATGACGTGACGCCGTCTCGGACACAGGGGCACCATATTAGGACTCATGGGATATGTAGTTCCCGCTGATAATTCTTTGATGATATGAATAAATTCTCTGAACAGCGTATTAGCGTCACCATTGCAACCGCAGTCACCACCGGTGTATAATCCTCACAGACACATCAGAGAACAGATGCATGTTAAAAAAATAAACAAATAATTAATAATCAATATCCTATTAGCAACAAATAATGACATATACTCATAAAAATACAATTAAGTATCTATATATAAAACAAATGCCACTAAAAACAACAGAATGTATATACAAAGAAGTGTTTATACTCAAGGATGCTCCACAATGCAGTCAAACAGATTATCATACCGATTATATTTGTGCATAAAAGATGCAGCAGAAAGGCTATTTATAGATATAACTAGAAGGTGAAGACACAGAAATATCAGTATAGGAAAATGTCCCACAACAAAGTCAGACTAATTGACACACTGTATGTAAAAAGTCAAAACAAAAATCATAAATTACTATATAAACACATATAGATAGAAACTATTAAATATAGTCAAAGCAGGACGTCTGAAGGGTACATATTGTATAAAGATCGAGCTCAACATACTTTAAATTACAAAAACCATTTGAGCTCAAAATCCTCATTAAGGCCATGAGGCGAAAGGGTCTTGTACTCATAGATTGCCCTCATCTCTGCTCTGGCTAATTTTGTAGCCATATTTTTACATCTTAAATCTCCCTTAATGTGTCTAATTCCATAAAACGCTGAGATCTCTGAAACTGAACATTTATTAGTGTTATTAAAATGTGCTGACAGGGAGTGTGATGTTAAACCCTTCTTTACATTTCTTACGTGTTCTCCTATTCTAATTTTGAGCATTCGTGATGTACGTCCAATATAGAATAGATTGCATGAACTTTTTATGGCATAGATTACATTTTTTGAACTACATGTTATAAAATCTCTAATTTCAACCTTTTGATTGTTAATTGTAATACTTTCAATCTTATTGATTCCTTCACCTTTGATGTTTCTACATCCCAGGCAACTTCCGCATCTAAAGAAACCTTTTGATGTGACCACAGACGTAATCCTTTCCGATTTCAAAGAACTGGACACAAGCTTGTTCTTTAACTTCGGAGCTTTCCTATAAATATGTATAGGTCTTTCGGGTACGAGGGTCCCTATCACAGGATCTTTCTTAAGGAGTGTCCAGTGTTTCCTTAACACTTTTTCAATAGATTTATATTGATCATTATATTTAGTAACAAAGGCCCACTCAAATCTCTTGTTATTTTCATTTTTCCTATTAATAGACTGTAACAGATCTTTTCGTTGGAGATTTTTTACTTTTTCCACAGATCTGTTAATTTTGTCTATCTTATAACCACTACTCAAGAATTTGTCAGTCATTTCTTTAGCCTGAATTTGATATACACTTTCCACTGTACAATTTTGTTTCAATCTTGTAAGTTGACTAATAGGAATGGAGTTGAGCCACGACTCGTGATGGCAACTAGTAGTTGAAATATAAGTGCCCGAATCTGTAGGTTTTTTATAGTTCATAGTCTGAATCTTACCTCCTTCAATATAAACCTTTATATCAAGGAAACAGATTTCTTAATCACTAATATTGAAGGTGAGGACTAAGTTATTATTGTTATTATTTAAGAATGAACAAAATTCCTCTAAGGCATCCTTAGGCCCCTTCCAAACAAAAAATATGTTCTCTATGTAGCGTGCGTACGACACCAGGTTTGCCCCAAAGCGGTTGCCGGACCAGATGCTCTCAAGTTCCCTCAACCCCATAAAGATGTTCGCGTAACTTGGGGCGAACCTGGTGCCCATCGCTGTTCCTGTCTTCTGTATATAGAACTGATCTTTAAATATGAAGAAATTATTTTTGAGTATAAATTCAATCCCCTCTATTGTTAGATCTTGGAGATCTTTTTTAATATCTGATTGTGCCAGAAAGTGTTGTATGGCTTCTAAACCTAAAGTGTGGTCTATAGAAGTGTAGAGCGAACTCACGTCCGCCGTGACCAAAAAATAATCAGTAGCCCATATAATGGACTCTAGTAGTAATAGGAAATCTTTCATATCTCTTAAGTGTGATCTATTAGATAAAACTAATGGCTGTAATATATAATCGATAAATTGGGAAAGATTTGCAGAGATAGAGTCCACTCCCGATATGATCGGTCTCCTGGGAGGGTCCACAAGGCTTTTGTGGACTTTAGGGAGAAGATACATAACGGGGGTGGTAGGGACATCAATTAAGATGAATTTAGCCTCTTTTTCTGTCAGAGTGCCTTTGCTCCTATATTTATCTATTAATACTTTCAATTTATCTTGAGTTGCAACAGTTGGGTCGTTCCTGAGTTTTCTATATGTGGTACAATCATTTAGTTGTCTTAAACCTTCTTTAATGTAATCATCATAATTCAGCAGCACTATCCCCCTGCCCTTATCTGCTGGTTTGATAATTAAATCAGCTTGTTGACGTAAATCTTTCTCTCTTTAAAAGTTAGATTAGTGATTTTATTATTTTTATGGGATCATTTTTCTAAATCCTCTTCCACTACGGCTGCAAATGTTTTTATATAGTGGCCTTGAATGTGTTTCGGGAAAAAAAATTGAGTTCGGATGAAATGGAGTAGATGAACTCTCTCCTATAGAGTCAGTATTGTCACTATTTTGACTCGCAAAAATTTTTTTTATAGTCAATTTTCGTATAAATCGTTGGGTATCTAAGTAGATCTCAAAAGGATTAATGTGGTTTGTGGGGGCATATTTAAGTCCCTTTTCCAATAAAGTAGATTCATGTTTAGTAAATACATGAGAACTCAAATTAAAGATTTTTGATTTCATATCCACTTCTTTTTCTAGTGAACAGGCATCTTCTGCCATGATGGTAGTTTGTCTTTTTGATTTATTCTTTTTTCGAGGTCTAGTTTTTTTCCGAGGTCTTTTTTGGCCGGCCCTTTTCCCTCTATACTTCCGACAGTTTACTATCTGTATCTGTTGGAGATGGGGTCCTCCTCTAAAAAAGTTGGTGATTTTAAAGGTGAAAAACAATTGTGGGAAAATCTTAGTTCCCTATTTGAACTGATTCTTTTCCTTCTAACACTTTTTGATGGAACATTTCTCCATTCTAATGGCTCTAAATAATTTGTTCTATAGTTGTTATTATGTCCATTCCGATATGTATAATGCCCTCTATATCGTTCAGGAGGAACATAATGTCTCGACTTTGATTGCCAATTAACTAATTCTCTATTGCTGGTCTTCCAGAGTGGTTTCCTCATTTCAATATGTTTTGAGGGTATATGATGTTTCTGGACAGATCTGATAGATAATTTATTGTTAATCTTTTGTGTAGATTGTGAAGTCAGTATTTGATCTTCTTTTACTGATTCTATTTTATCATGATTGAATCTTTTTAATTTTTTTTCCAAAATCAAATTTTGATTCTTTTTAAGTTTCCGTTCAATTTCAGTTTCTACCTCTTTATACTCTTTAGATTTGGAAAACGGAGCAAATAATGATCTATTAATTGAAATCTCCTCCTCCAATTGAACTAGCTCTTTACATCTCTTTTTAATTATCAATTCCATCAAAGAGGTGGAGCAGTTATTTATAACTAACTCCCATTCCTTGCTGAATTCCTCATCATCGGTATTGAAAGTACAAGATTTTGTAATTTTGAGTCCTCAAGGGATTAGTTTATGGGATAAGTATTTCTCTAGAGTAACTATTTCCCACCATGTTTTATTTTCTTTTAATAAGATGTTTTCCAATTTTCTCATCAAACCCTCTAAGTTTTCATCAAGGAGCTCAATCTGATCTGATTCTTCATCAAATGCTCTTTCAAAGGCTGACAGCCTGTGTTCTCTGATAGAAAACATGTTGTCTATACCTACGAAAGTGATGGTGCAGCCCACCTACAGCTTCCTCAAATGGTGATCTAAAACAATATATAATGGAAGAAGAAAGAGGATGCTATTTTAAGGGTGCAACAAACAGCTGCCAGTAGTCTAATATCTTATTCTTAACAAGAATATCACTACAATTCTAAAAAACAATCGATGTCAAAAGAACAGAATATGACACGAGAGCTGTGGCGCTTTATATGATGTTACACAAATTTAACTGTGCAAATGAAATATCTGTATACATAAATATGTCTAAATAACGTCCTAAATGGTAACTTTCATGTTGAAATTTTTCTTTGATGAATTGGAGTACCCCAACTCACTTCTTCTCAAAGGTTGTGTAAACATATAAAGGTATCTTTCCTTATGAACAGCCTTTCAATGTAAACACTTTTTGAAAAGTCACGTACCAAAACTCACACTGTATGGTATGAGTATAATCATATAATGGTTTCTTTCAAATACCCATCTGGAATTTTCTTATGAAATGTGGGGGTACGTACCCCAACTTACGTGGAGTGGTGAAATAATAATCCTATAAAGGTTTCTTTATTCTCCCTGACACTTTAGATCCTCCAGAGATATAAACCCATAAATTCCATAAAAAAGGGGTTTATTTAAATCAAAGTTCCAAAACAAGTTTCCACAAAAAAGGGTAATAAATAACAATAAAAAACTGAAAGGTGCACATGAGGCACCATAGAAAATACATACAGTCCAAAAAAGTTCAAAAAATAAAAAATAAAATTCATAAAAAGAAAATAAAAATGAAAAAAATTCCTTCTGGTAGGGTTACTCACACCTTCAGTAATATGTCAACGCGTTTCAGTCCATTGGGACCTTTTTAAAGACATACTGCTGGTGTGGGAAGCCAGATATTTATACAGAGGCAGACCAATCAGTTATGCAAAGGAAGTGGTCATTTACATAATTGTTCTTCGTTAACATGTGGAAGTAGAAGAAAAAAAATAACAGAAATGAATAAACAACATTATGTCAATGTTATAACATCACTAACAATCGTTATCACTTTTTATAGCGATTTTAACAAATACATAATACACAACTGCCCAGACATACAATTAATGCATCATGGGAAATGTAGTTCTAACACAATTAAAAGTATTTAGGTAATGTGTCTTAATTATACAGTCTTTTTAACCTAAAACGTTACTTAGATCTTATTCTATATTCTTTATTGTCCAACATCTCATTAAGTAATTGTAATCCAAATGTGTTTCGATAATAATATTAGATCTCAAACTGGAAATGACATAACGCTATTGAACTCAGATACTGTGACATTTGGAATTATGGGAAATGTAGTCCGGAAGTGACGCGCCACCGTTCAACTCCAATGCTATAACATTGAGAATTGTGGGATATGTAGTCCGCTTTTGTAGTTTCTAAGTTATACAAATTGGATTCTTGAATAGCGATTATGTATCCACATAACACCCTTAGTTGTCGCTGATATAAGATCCTCACAAATCCATTGCAAATAAGATTACACACTGGTGATTCACAGTCCTTGTGCGCTTCACTGCCATTACTCCATCCGACACCGGAAATGACGTGACGCCATCTCGGACACAGGGGCACCATATTAGGACTCATGGGATATGTAGTTCCCGCTGATAATTCTTTGATGATATGAATAAATTCTCTGAACAGCGTATTAGCGTCACCATTGCAACCGCAGTCACCACCGGTGTATAATCCTCACAGACACATCAGAGAACAGATGCATGTTAAAAAAATAAACAAATAATTAATAATCAATATCCTATTAGCAACAAATAATGACATATACTCATAAAAATACAATTAAGTATCTATATATAAAACAAATGCCACTAAAAACAACAGAATGTATATACAAAGAAGTGTTTATACTCAAGGATGCTCCACAATGCAGTCAAACAGATTATCATACCGATTATATTTGCGCATAAAAGATGCAGCAGAAAGGCTATTTATAGATATAACTAGAAGGTGAAGACACAGAAATATCAGTATAGGAAAATGTCCCACAACAAAGTCAGACTAATTGACACACTGTATGTAAAAAGTCAAAACAAAAATCATAAATTACTATATAAACACATATAGATAGAAACTATTAAATATAGTCAAAGCAGGACGTCTGAAGGGTACATATTGTATAAAGATCGAGCTCAACATACTTTAAATTACAAAAACCATTTGAGCTCAAAATCCTCATTAAGGCCATGAGGCGAAAGGGTCTTGTACTCATAGATTGCCCTCATCTCTGCTCTGGCTAATTTTGTAGCCATATTTTTACATCTTAAATCTCCCTTAATGTGTCTAATTCCATAAAACGCTGAGATCTCTGAAACTGAACATTTATGAGTGTTATTAAAATGTGCTGACAGGGAGTGTGATGTTAAACCCTTCTTTACATTTCTTACGTGTTCTCCTATTCTAATTTTGAGCATTCGTGATGTACGTCCAATATAGAATAGATTGCATGAACTTTTTATGGCATAGATTACATTTTTTGAACTACATGTTATAAAATCTCTAATTTCAACCTTTTGATTGTTAATTGTAATACTTTCAATCTTATTGATTCCTTCACCTTTGATGTTTCTACATCCCAGGCAACTTCCGCATCTAAAGAAACCTTTTGATGTGACCACAGACGTAATCCTTTCCGATTTCAAAGAACTGGACACAAGCTTGTTCTTTAACTTCGGAGCTTTCCTATAAATATGTATAGGTCTTTCGGGTACGAGGGTCCCTATCACAGGATCTTTCTTAAGGAGTGTCCAGTGTTTCCTTAACACTTTTTCAATAGATTTATATTGATCATTATATTTAGTAACAAAGGCCCACTCAAATCTCTTGTTATTTTCATTTTTCCTATTAATAGACTGTAACAGATCTTTTCGTTGGAGATTTTTTACTTTTTCCACAGATCTGTTAATTTTGTCTATCTTATAACCACTACTCAAGAATTTGTCAGTCATTTCTTTAGCCTGAATTTGATATACACTTTCCACTGTACAATTTTGTTTCAATCTTGTAAGTTGACTAATAGGAATGGAGTTGAGCCACGACTCGTGATGGCAACTAGTAGTTGAAATATATGTGCCCGAATCTGTAGGTTTTTTATAGTTCATAGTCTGAATCTTACCTCCTTCAATATAAACCTTTATATGAAGGAAACAGATTTCATTATCACTAATATTGAAGGTGAGGACTAAGTTATTATTGTTATTATTTAAAAATGAACAAAATTCCTCTAAGGCATCCTTAGGCCCCTTCCAAACAAAAAATATGTTCTCTATGTAGCGTGCGTAGGACACCAGGTTTGCCCCAAAGGGGTTGCCGGACCAGATGCTCTCAAGTTCCCACAACCCCATAAAGATGTTCGCGTAACTTGGGGCGAACCTGGTGCCCATCGCTGTTCCTGTCTTCTGTATATAGAACTGATCTTTAAATATGAAGAAATTATTTTTGAGTATAAATTCAATCCCCTCTATTGTTAGATCTTGGAGATCTTTTTTAATATCTGATTGTGCCAGAAAGTGTTGTATGGCTTCTAAACCTAAAGTGTGGTCTATAGAAGTGTAGAGCGAACTCACGTCCGCCGTGACCAAAAAATAATCAGTAGCCCATATAATGGACTCTAGTAGTAATAGGAAATCTTTCGTATCTCTTAAGTGTGATCTATTAGATAAAACTAATGGCTGTAATATATAATCGATAAATTGGGAAAGATTTGCAGAGATAGAGTCCACTCCCGATATGATCGGTCTCCTGGGAGGGTCCACAAGGCTTTTGTGGACTTTAGGGAGAAGATACATAACGGGGGTGGTAGGGACATCAATTAAGATGAATTTAGCCTCTTTTTCTGTCAGAGTGCCTTTGCTCCAATATTTATCTATTAATACTTTCAATTTATCTTGAGTTGCAACAGTTGGGTCGTTCCTGAGTTTTCTATATGTGGTACAATCGTTTAGTTGTCTTAAACCTTCTTTAATGTAATCATCATAATTCAGCAGCACTATCCCCCCGCCCTTATCTGCTGGTTTGATAATTAAATCAGCTTGTTGACGTAAATCTTTCTCTCTTTAAAAGTTAGATTAGTGATTTTATTATTTTTATGGGATCATTTTTCTAAATCCTCTTCCACTACGGCTGCAAATGTTTATATATAGTGGCCTTGAATGTGTTTCGGGAAAAAAAACTGAGTTCGGATGAAATGGAGTAGATGAACTCTCTCCTATAGAGTCAGTATTGTCACTATTTTGACTCCCCAAAAAATTTTTTATTGTCAATTTTCGTATAAATCGTTGGGTATCTAAGTAGATCTCAAAAGGATTAATGTGGTTTGTGGGGGCATATTTAAGTCCCGTTTCCAATAAAGTAGATTCATGTTTAGTAAATACATGAGAACTCAAATTAAAGATTTTTGCTTTCATATCCACTTCTTTTTCTAGTGAACAGGCATCTTCTGCCATGATGGTATTTTGTCTTTTTGATTTATTCTTTTTTCGAGGTCTAGTTTTTTTCCGAGGTCTTTTTTGGCCGGCCCTTTTCCCTCTATACTTCCGACAGTTTACTATCTGTATCTGTTGGAGATGGTGTCCTCCTCTAAAAAAGTAGGTGATTTTAAAGGTGAAAAACAATTGTGGGAAAATCTTAGTTCCCTATTTGAACTGATTCTTTTCCTTCTAACACTTTTTGATGGAACATTTCTCCATTCTAATGGCTCTAAATAATTTGTTCTATAGTTGTTATTATGTCCATTCCGATATGTATAATGCCCTCTATATCGTTCAGGAGGAACATAATGTCTCGACTTTGATTGCCAATTAACTAATTCTCTATTGCTGGTCTTCCAGAGTGGTTTCCTCATTTCAATATGTTTTGAGGGTATATAATGTTTCTGGACAGATCTGATAGATAATTTATTGTTAATCTTTTGTGTAGATTGTGAAGTCAGTATTTGATCTTCTTTTACTGATTCTATATTATCATGATTGAATTTTTTTAATTTTTTTTCCAAAATCAAATTTTGATTCTTTTTAAGTTTCCGTTCAATTTCAGTTTCTACCTCTTTATACTCTTTAGATTTGGAAAACGGAGCAAATAATGATCTATTAATTGAAATCTCCTCCTCCAATTGAACTAGCTCTTTACGTCTCTTTTTAATTATCAATTCCATCAAAGAGGTGGAGCAGTTATTTATAACTAACTCCCATTCCTTGCTGAATTCCTCATCATCGGTATTGAAAGTACAAGATTTTGTAATTTTGAGTCCTCAAGGGATTAGTTTATGGGATAAGTATTTCTCTAGAGTAACTATTTCCCACCATGTTTTATTTTCTTTTAATAAGATGTTTTCCAATTTTCTCATCAAACCCTCTAAGTTTTCATCAAGGAGCTCAATCTGATCTGATTCTTCATCAAATGCTCTTTCAAAGGCTGACAGCCTGTGTTCTCTGATAGAAAACATGTTGTCTATACCTACGAAAGTGATGGTGCAGCCCACCTACAGCTTCCTCAAATGGTGATCTAAAACAATATATAATGGAAGAAGAAAGAGGATGCTATTTTAAGGGTGCAACAAACAGCTGCCAGTAGTCTAATATCTTATTCTTAACAAGAATATCACTACAATTCTAAAAAACAATCGATGTCAAAAGAACAGAATATGACACGAGAGCTGTGGCGCTTTATATGATGTTACACAAATTTAACTGTGCAAATGAAATATCTGTATACATAAATATGTCTAAATAACGTCCTAAATGGTAACTTTCATGTTGAAATTTTTCTTTGATGAATTGGAGTACCCCAACTCACTTCTTCTCAAAGGTTGTGTAAACATATAAAAGTATCTTTCCTTATGAACAGCCTTTCAATGTAAACACTTTTTGAAAAGTCACGTACCAAAACTCACACTGTATGGTATGAGTATAATCATATAACGGTTTCTTTCAAATACCCATCTGGAATTTTCTTATGAAATGTGGGGGTACGTACCCCAACTTACGTGGAGTGGTGAAATAATAATCCTATAAAGGTTTCTTTATTCTCCCTGACACTTTAGATCCTCCAGAGATATAAACCCATAAATTCCATAAAAAAGGGGTTTATTTAAATCAAAGTTCCAAAACAAGTTTCCACAAAAAAGGGTAATAAATAACAATAAAAAACTGAAAGGTGCACATGAGGCACCATAGAAAATACATACAGTCCAAAAAAGTTCAAAAAATAAAAAATAAAATTCATAAAAAGAAAATAAAAATGAAAAAAATTCCTTCTGGTAGGGTTACTCACACCTTCAGTAATATGTCAACGCGTTTCAGTCCATTGGGACCTTTTTAAAGACATACTGCTGGTGTGGGAAGCCAGATATTTATACAGAGGCAGACCAATCAGTTATGCAAAGGAAGTGGTCATTTACATAATTGTTCTTCGTTAACATGTGGAAGTAGAAGAAAAAAAATAACAGAAATGAATAAACAACATTATGTCAATGTTCTAACATCACTAACAATCGTTATCACTTTTTATAGCGATTTTAACAAATACATAATACACAACTGCCCAGACATACAATTAATGCATCATGGGAAATGTAGTTCTAACACAATTAAAAGTATTTAGGTAATGTGTCTTAATTATACAGTCTTTTTAACCTAAAACGTTACTTAGATCTTATTCTATATTCTTTATTGTCCAACATCTCATTAAGTAATTGTAATCCAAATGTGTTTCGATAATAATATTAGATCTCAAACTGGAAATGACATAACGCTATTGAACTCAGATACTGTGACATTTGGAATTATGGGAAATGTAGTCCGGAAGTGACGCGCCACCGTTCAACTCCAATGCTATAACATTGAGAATTGTGGGATATGTAGTCCGCTTTTGTAGTTTCTAAGTTATACAAATTGGATTCTTGAATAGCGATTATGTATCCACATAACACCCTTAGTTGTCGCTGATATAAGATCCTCACAAATCCATTGCAAATAAGATTACACACTGGTGATTCACAGTCCTTGTGCGCTTCACTGTCATTACTCCATCCGACACCGGAAATGACGTGACGCCGTCTCGGACACAGGGGCACCATATTAGGACTCATGAGATATGTAGTTCCCGCTGATAATTCTTTGATGATATGAATAAATTCTCTGAACAGCGTATTAGCGTCACCATTGCAACCGCAGTCACCACCGGTGTATAATCCTCACAGACACATCAGAGAACAGATGCATGTTAAAAAAATAAACAAATAATTAATAATCAATATCCTATTAGCAACAAATAATGACATATACTCATAAAAATACAATTAAGTATCTATATATAAAACAAATGCCACTAAAAACAACAGAATGTATATACAAAGAAGTGTTTATACTCAAGGATGCTCCACAATGCAGTCAAACAGATTATCATACCGATTATATTTGTGCATAAAAGATGCAGCAGAAAGGCTATTTATAGATATAACTAGAAGGTGAAGACACAGAAATATCAGTATAGGAAAATGTCCCACAACAAAGTCAGACTAATTGACACACTGTATGTAAAAAGTCAAAACAAAAATCATAAATTACTATATAAACACATATAGATAGAAACTATTAAATATACTCAAAGCAGGAGGTCTGAAGGGTACATATTGTATAAAGATCGAGCTCAACATACTTTAAATTACAAAAACCATTTGAGCTCAAAATCCTCATTAAGGCCATGAGGCGAAAGGGTCTTGTACTCATAGATTGCCCTCATCTCTGCTCTGGCTAATTTTGTAGCCATATTTTTACATCTTAAATCTCCCTTAATGTGTCTAATTCCATAAAACGCTGAGATCTCTGAAACTGAACATTTATGAGTGTTATTAAAATGTGCTGACAGGGAGTGTGATGTTAAACCCTTCTTTACATTTCTTATGTGTTCTCCTATTCTAATTTTGAGCATTCGTGATGTACGTCCAATATAGAATAGATTGCATGAACTTTTTATGGCATAGATTACATTTTTTGAACTACATGTTATAAAATCTCTAATTTCAACCTTTTGATTGTTAATTGTAATACTTTCAATCTTATTGATTCCTTCACCTTTGATGTTTCTACATCCCAGGCAACTTCCGCATCTAAAGAAACCTTTTGATGTGACCACAGACGTAATCCTTTCCGATTTCAAAGAACTGGACACAAGCTTGTTCTTTAACTTCGGAGCTTTCCTATAAATATGTATAGGTCTTTCGGGTACGAGGGTCCCTATCACAGGATCTTTCTTAAGGAGTGTCCAGTGTTTCCTTAACACTTTTTCAATAGATTTATATTGATCATTATATTTAGTAATAAAGGCCCACTCAAATCTCTTGTTATTTTCATTTTTCCTATTAATAGACTGTAACAGATCTTTTCGTTGGAGATTTTTTACTTTTTCCACAGATCTGTTAATTTTGTCTATCTTATAACCACTACTCAAGAATTTGTCAGTCATTTCTTTAGCCTGAATTTGATATACACTTTCCACTGTACAATTTTGTTTCAATCTTGTAAGTTGACTAATAGGAATGGAGTTGAGCCACGACTCGTGATGGCAACTAGTAGTTGAAATATAAGTGCCCGAATCTGTAGGTTTTTTATAGTTCATAGTCTGAATCTTACCTCCTTCAATATAAACCTTTATATGAAGGAAACAGATTTCTTTATCACTAATATTGAATGTGAGGACTAAGTTATTATTGTTATTATTTAAAAATGAACAAAATTCCTCTAAGGCATCCTTAGGCCCCTTCCAAACAAAAAATATGTTCTCTATGTAGCGTGCGTAGGACACCAGGTTTGCCCCAAAGGGGTTGCCGGACCAGATGCTCTCAAGTTCCCACAACCCCATAAAGATGTTCGCGTAACTTGGGGCGAACCTGGTGCCCATCGCTGTTCCTGTCTTCTGTATATAGAACTGATCTTTAAATATGAAGAAATTATTTTTGAGTATAAATTCAATCCCCTCTATTGTTAGATCTTGGAGATCTTTTTTAATATCTGATTGTGCCAGAAAGTGTTGTATGGCTTCTAAACCTAAAGTGTGGTCTATAGAAGTGTAGAGCGAACTCACGTCCGCCGTGACCAAAAAATAATCAGTAGCCCATATAATGGACTCTAGTAGTAATAGGAAATCTTTTGTATCTCTTAAGTGTGATCTATTAGATAAAACTAATGGCTGTAATATATAATCGATAAATTGGGAAAGATTTGCAGAGATAGAGTCCACTCCCGATATGATCGGTCTCCTGGGAGGGTCCACAAGGCTTTTGTGGACTTTAGGGAGAAGATACATAACGGGGGTGGTAGGGACATCAATTAAGATGAATTTAGCCTCTTTTTCTGTCAGAGTGCCTTTGCTCCTATATTTATCTATTAATACTTTCAATTTATCTTGAGTTGCAACAGTTGGGTCGTTCCTGAGTTTTCTATATGTGGTACAATCGTTTAGTTGTCTTAAACCTTCTTTAATGTAATCATCATAATTCAGCAGCACTATCCCCCCGCCCTTATCTGCTGGTTTGATAATTAAATCAGCTTGTTGACGTAAATCTTTCTCTCTTTAAAAGTTAGATTAGTGATTTTATTATTTTTATGGGATCATTTTTCTAAATCCTCTTCCACTACGGCTGCAAATGTTTATATATAGTGGCCTTGAATGTGTTTCGGGAAAAAAAACTGAGTTCGGATGAAATGGAGTAGATGAACTCTCTCCTATAGAGTCAGTATTGTCACTATTTTGACTCCCCAAAAAATTTTTTATAGTCAATTTTCGTATAAATCATTGGGTATCTAAGTAGATCTCAAAAGGATTAATGTGGTTTGTGGGGGCATATTTAAGTCCCTTTTCCAATAAAGTAGATTCATGTTTAGTAAATACATGAGAACTCAAATTAAAGATTTTTGCTTTCATATCCACTTCTTTTTCTAGTGAACAGGCATCTTCTGCCATGATGGTATTTTGTCTTTTTGATTTATTCTTTTTTCGAGGTCTAGTTTTTTTCCGAGGTCTTTTTTGGCCGGCCCTTTTCCCTCTATACTTCTGACAGTTTACTATCTGTATCTGTTGGAGATGGGGTCCTCCTCTAAAAAAGTAGGTGATTTTAAAGGTGAAAAACAATTGTGGGAAAATCTTAGTTCCCTATTTGAACTGATTCTTTTCCTTCTAACACTTTTTGATGGAACATTTCTCCATTCTAATGGCTCTAAATAATTTGTTCTATAGTTGTTATTATGTCCATTCCGATATGTATAATGCCCTCTATATCGTTCAGGAGGAACATAATGTCTCGACTTTGATTGCCAATTAACTAATTCTCTATTGCTGGTCTTCCAGAGTGGTTTCCTCATTTCAATATGTTTTGAGGGTATATGATGTTTCTGGACAGATCTGATAGATAATTTATTGTTAATCTTTTGTGTAGATTGTGAAGTCAGTATTTGATCTTCTTTTACTGATTCTATTTTATCATGATTGAATTTTTTTATTTTTTTTTCCAAAATCAAATTTTGATTCTTTTTAAGTTTCCGTTCAATTTCAGTTTCTACCTCTTTATACTCTTTAGATTTGGAAAACGGAGCAACTAATGATCTATTAATTGAAATCTCCTCCTCCAATTGAACTAGCTCTTTACGTCTCTTTTTAATTATCAATTCCATCAAAGAGGTGGAGCAGTTATTTATAACTAACTCCCATTCCTTGCTGAATTCCTCATCATCGGTATTGAAAGTACAAGATTTTGTAATTTTGAGTCCTCAAGGGATTAGTTTATGGGATAAGTATTTCTCTAGAGTAACTATTTCCCACCATGTTTTATTTTCTTTTAATAAGATGTTTTCCAATTTTCTCATCAAACCCTCTAAGTTTTCATCAAGGAGCTCAATCTGATCTGATTCTTCATCAAATGCTCTTTCAAAGGCTGACAGCCTGTGTTCTCTGATAGAAAACATGTTGTCTATACCTACAAAAGTGATGGTGCAGCCCACCTACAGCTTCCTCAAATGGTGATCTAAAACAATATATAATGGAAGAAGAAAGAGGATGCTATTTTAAGGGTGCAACAAACAGCTGCCAGTAGTCTAATATCTTATTCTTAACAAGAATATCACTACAATTCTAAAAAACAATCGATGTCAAAAGAACAGAATATGACACAAGAGCTGTGGCGCTTTATATGATGTTACACAAATTTAACTGTGCAAATGAAATATCTGTATACATAAATATGTCTAAATAACGTCCTAAATGGTAACTTTCATGTTGAAATTTTTCTTTGATGAATTGGAGTACCCCAACTCACTTCTTCTCAAAGGTTGTGTAAACATATAAAGGTATCTTTCCTTATGAACAGCCTTTCAATGTAAACACTTTTTGAAAAGTCACGTACCAAAACTCACACTGTATGGTATGAGTATAATCATATAACGGTTTCTTTCAAATACCCATCTGGAATTTTCTTATGAAATGTGGGGGTACGTACCCCAACTTACGTGGAGTGGTGAAATAATAATCCTATAAAGGTTTCTTTATTCTCCCTGACACTTTAGATCCTCCAGAGATATAAACCCATAAATTCCATAAAAAAGGGGTTTATTTAAATCAAAGTTCCAAAACAAGTTTCCACAAAAAAGGGTAATAAATAACAATAAAAAACTGAAAGGTGCACATGAGGCACCATAGAAAATACATACAGTCCAAAAAAGGTCAAAAAATAAAAAATAAAATTCATAAAAAGAAAATAAAAATGAAAAAAATTCCTTCTGGTAGGGTTACTCACACCTTCAGTAATATGTCAACGCGTTTCAGTCCATTGGGACCTTTTTAAAGACATACTGCTGGTGTGGGAAGCCAGATATTTATACAGAGGCAGACCAATCAGTTATGCAAAGGAAGTGGTCATTTACATAATTGTTCTTCGTTAACAGGTGGAAGTAGAAGAAAAAAAAAAAACAGAAATGAATAAACAACATTATGTCAATGTTCTAACATCACTAACAATCGTTATCACTTTTTATAGCGATTTTAACAAATACATAATACACAACTGCCCAGACATACAATTAATGCATCATGGGAAATGTAGTTCTAACACAATTAAAAGTATTTAGGTAATGTGTCTTAATTATACAGTCTTTTTAACCTAAAACGTTACTTAGATCTTATTCTATATTCTTTATTGTCCAACATCTCATTAAGTAATTGTAATCCAAATGTGTTTCGATAATAATATTAGATCTCAAACTGGAAATGACATAACGCTATTGAACTCAGATACTGTGACATTTGGAATTATGGGAAATGTAGTCCGGAAGTGACGCGCCACCGTTCAACTCCAATGCTATAACATTGAGAATTGTGGGATATGTAGTCCGCTTTTGTAGTTTCTAAGTTATACAAATTGGATTCTTGAATAGCGATTATGTATCCACATAACACCCTTAGTTGTCGCTGATATAAGATCCTCACAAATCCATTGCAAATAAGATTACACACTGGTGATTCACAGTCCTTGTGCGCTTCACTGCCATTACTCCATCCGACACCGGAAATGACGTGACTCCATCTCGGACACAGGGGCACCATATTAGGACTCATGGGATATGTAGTTCCCGCTGATAATTCTTTGATGATATGAATAAATTCTCTGAACAGCGTATTAGCGTCACCATTGCAACCGCAGTCACCACCGGTGTATAATCCTCACAGACACATCAGAGAACAGATGCATGTTAAAAAAATAAACAAATAATTAATAATCAATATCCTATTAGCAACAAATAATGACATATACTCATAAAAATACAATTAAGTATCTATATATAAAACAAATGCCACTAAAAACAACAGAATGTATATACAAAGAAGTGTTTATACTCAAGGATGCTCCACAATGCAGTCAAACAGATTATCATACCGATTATATTTGCGCATAAAAGATGCAGCAGAAAGGCTATTTATAGATATAACTAGAAGGTGAAGACACAGAAATATCAGTATAGGAAAATGTCCCACAACAAAGTCAGACTAATTGACACACTGTATGTAAAAAGTCAAAACAAAAATCATAAATTACTATATAAACACATATAGATAGAAACTATTAAATATAGTCAAAGCAGGACGTCTGAAGGGTACATATTGTATAAAGATCGAGCTCAACATACTTTAAATTACAAAAACCATTTGAGCTCAAAATCCTCATTAAGGCCATGAGGCGAAAGGGTCTTGTACTCATAGATTGCCCTCATCTCTGCTCTGGCTAATTTTGTAGCCATATTTTTACATCTTAAATCTCCCTTAATGTGTCTAATTCCATAAAACGCTGAGATCTCTGAAACTGAACATTTATGAGTGTTATTAAAATGTGCTGACAGGGAGTGTGATGTTAAACCCTTCTTTACATTTCTTACGTGTTCTCCTATTCTAATTTTGAGCATTCATGATGTACGTCCAATATAGAATAGATTGCATGAACATTTTATGGCATAGATTACATTTTTTGAACTACATGTTATAAAATCTCTAATTTCAACCTTGTGATTGTTAATTGTAATACTTTCAATCTTATTGATTCCTTCACCTTTGATGTTTCTACATCCAAGGCAACTTCCGCATCTAAAGAAACCTTTTAATGTGACCACAGACGTAATCCTTTCCGATTTCAAAGAACTGGACACAAGCTTGTTCTTTAACTTCGGAGCTTTCCTATAAATATGTATAGGTCTTTCGGGTACGAGGGTCCCTATCACAGGATCTTTCTTAAGGAGTGTCCAGTGTTTCCTTAACACTTTTTCAATAGATTTATATTGATCATTATATTTAGTAACAAAGGCCCACTCAAATCTCTTGTTATTTTCATTTTTCCTATTAATAGACTGTAACAGATCTTTTCGTTGGAGATTTTTTACTTTTTCCACAGATCTGTTAATTTTGTCTATCTTATAACCACTACTCAAGAATTTGTCAGTCATTTCTTTAGCCTGAATTTGATATACACTTTCCACTGTACAATTTTGTTTCAATCTTGTAAGTTGACTAATAGGAATGGAGTTGAGCCACGACTCGTGATGGCAACTAGTAGTTGAAATATAAGTGCCCGAATCTGTAGGTTTTTTATAGTTCATAGTCTGAATCTTACCTCCTTCAATATAAACCTTTATATCAAGGAAACAGATTTCTTTATCACTAATATTGAAGGTGAGGACTAAGTTATTATTGTTATTATTTAAAAATGAACAAAATTCCTCTAAGGCATCCTTAGGCCCCTTCCAAACAAAAAATATGTTCTCTATGTAGCGTGCGTAGGACACCAGGTTTGCCCCAAAGGGGTTGCCGGACCAGATGCTCTCAAGTTCCCACAACCCCATAAAGATGTTCGCGTAACTTGGGGCGAACCTGGTGCCCATCGCTGTTCCTGTCTTCTGTATATAGAACTGATCTTTAAATATGAAGAAATTATTTTTGAGTATAAATTCAATCCCCTCTATTGTTAGATCTTGGAGATCTTTTTTAATATCTGATTGTGCCAGAAAGTTTTGTATGGCTTCTAAACCTAAAGTGTGGTCTATAGAAGTGTAGAGCGAACTCACGTCCGCCGTGACCAAAAAATAATCAGTAGCCCATATAATGGACTCTAGTAGTAATAGGAAATCTTTCGTATCTCTTAAGTGTGATCTATTAGATAAAATTAATGGCTGTAATATATAATCGATAAATTGGGAAAGATTTGCAGAGATAGAGTCCTCTCCCGATATGATCGGTCTCCTGGGAGGGTCCACAAGGCTTTTGTGGACTTTAGGGAGAAGATACATAACGGGGGTGGTAGGGACATCAATTAAGATGAATTTAGCCTCTTTTTCTGTCAGAGTGCCTTTGCTCCTATATTTATCTATTAATACTTTCAATTTATCTTGAGTTGCAACAGTTGGGTCGTTCCTGAGTTTTCTATATGTGGTACAATCGTTTAGTTGTCTTAAACCTTCTTTAATGTAATCATCATAATTCAGCAGCACTATCCCCCCGCCCTTATCTGCTGGTTTGATAATTAAATCAGCTTGTTGACGTAAATCTTTCTCTCTTTAAAAGTTAGATTAGTGATTTTATTATTTTTATGGGATCATTTTTCTAAATCCTCTTCCACTACGGCTGCAAATGTTTATATATAGTGGCCTTGAATGTGTTTCGGGAAAAAAAATTGAGTTCGGATGAAATGGAGTAGATGAACTCTCTCCTATAGAGTCAGTATTGTCACTATTTTGACTCCCCAAAAAATTTTTTATAGTCAATTTTCGTATAAATCGTTGGGTATCTAAGTAGATCTCAAAAGGATTTATGTGGTTTGTGGGGGCATATTTAAGTCCCTTTTCCAATAAAGTAGATTCATGTTTAGTAAATACATGAGAACTCAAATTAAAGATTTTTGCTTTCATATCCACTTCTTTTTCTAGTGAACAGGCATCTTCTGCCATGATGGTAGTTTGTCTTTTTGATTTATTCTTTTTTCGAGGTCTAGTTTTTTTCCGAGGTCTTTTTTGGCCGGCCCTTTTCCCTCTATACTTCCGACAGTTTACTATCTGTATCTGTTGGAGATGGGGTCCTCCTCTAAAAAAGTAGGTGATTTTAAAGGTGAAAAACAATTGTGGGAAAATCTTAGTTCCCTATTTGAACTGATTCTTTTCCTTCTAACACTTTTTGATGGAACATTTCTCCATTCTAATGGCTCTAAATAATTTGTTCTATAGTTGTTATTATGTCCATTCCGATATGTATAATGCCCTCTATATCGTTCAGGAGGAACATAATGTCTCGACTTTGATTGCCAATTAACTAATTCTCTATTGCTGGTCTTCCAGAGTGGTTTCCTCATTTCAATATGTTTTGAGGGTATATGATGTTTCTGGACAGATCTGATAGATAATTTATTGTTAATCTTTTGTGTAGATTGTGAAGTCAGTATTTGATCTTCTTTTACTGATTCTATTTTATCATGATTGAATTTTTTTAATTTTTTTTCCAAAATCAAATTTTGATTCTTTTTAAGTTTCCGTTCAATTTCAGTTTCTAACTCTTTATACTCTTTAGATTTGGACAACGGAGCAACTTATGATCTATTAATTGAAATCTCCTCCTCCAATTGAACTAGCTCTTTATGTCTCTTTTTAATTATCAATTCTATCAAAGAGGTGGAGCAGTTATTTATAACTAACTCCCATTCCTTGCTGAATTCCTCATCATCGGTATTGAAAGTACAAGATTTTGTAATTTTGAGTCCTCGAGGGATTAGTTTATGGGATAAGTATTTCTCTAGAGTAACTATTTCCCACCATGTTTTATTTTCTTTTAATAAGATGTTTTCCAATTTTCTCATCAAACCCTCTAAGTTTTCATCAAGGAGCTCAATCTGATCTGATTCTTCATCAAATGCTCTTTCAAAGGCTGACAGCCTGTGTTCTCTGATAGAAAACATGTTGTCTATACCTAAGAAAGAGATGGTGCAGCTCACCTACAGCTTCCTCAAATGGTGATCTAAAACAATATATAATGGAAGAAGAAAGAGGATGCTATTTTAAGGGTGCAACAAACAGCTGCCAGTAGTCTAATATCTTATTCTTAACAAGAATATCACCACAATTCTAAAAAACAATCGATGTCAAAAAAACAGAATATGACACAAGAGCTGTGGCGCTTTATATGATGTTACACAAATTTAACTGTGCAAATGAAATATCTGTATACATAAATATGTCTAAATAATGTCCTAAATGGTAACTTTCATGTTGAAATTTTTCTTTGAAGAATTGGAGAACCCCAACTCACTTCTTCTCAAAGGTTGTGTAAACATATAAAGGTATCTTTCCTTATGAACAGCCTTTTAATGTAAACACTTTTTGAAAAGTCACGTACCAAAACTCACACTGTATGGTATGAGTATAATCCTATAACGGTTTCTTTCAAATACCCATCTGGAATTGTCTTATGAAATGTGGGGGTACGTACCCCAACTTACGTGGAGTGGTGAAATAATAATCCTATAAAGGTTTCTTTATTCTCCCCGACACTTTAGATCCTCCAGAGATATAAACCCATAAATTCCATTAAAAAAGGGGTTTATTTAAATCAAAGTTCCAAAACAAGTTTCCACAAAAAAGGGTAACAAATAACAATAAAAAACTAAAAGGTGCACATGAGGCACCATAGAAAATACAAACAGTCCAAAAAAGTCAAAAAAATACAAAATAAAAAACATAAAAAGAAAATAAAAATAAAAAAAATTCCTTATGGTAGGGTTACTCACACCTTCAGTAATATGTCAACGCGTTTCAGTCCTTTGGGACCTTTTTCAAGACATACAGCTGGTGTGGGAAGCCAGACATTTATACAGAGGCAGACCAATCAGTTATGCACAGGAAGTGGTCATTTACATAATTGTTCATCGTTAACAGGTGGAAGTAGAAGAAAAAAAAAAATAGAAATGAATAAACAACATTATGTCAATGTTCTAACATCTCTAACAATCGTTATCACTTTTTATTGTGATTTTAACAAATATATAATACACAGCTGCCCAGACATACAAATAATGCATCATGGGAAATGTAGTTCTAACACAATTAAAAGTATTTAGGTAATGTGTCTTAATTATACAGTCTTTTTAACCTAAAACATTACTTAGTTCTTATTCTATATTCTTTATTGTCCAACATCTCATTAAGTAATTGTAATCCAAATGTGTTTCGATAATAATATTAGATCTCAAACCGGAAATGACATAACGCTATTGAACTCAGATACTGTGACATTTGGAATTATGGGAAATGTAGTCCGGAAGTGACGCACCACCGTTCAACTCCAATGCTATAACAATGAGAATTGTGGGATATGTAGTCCGCTTTTGTAGTTTCTAAGTTATACAAATTGGATTCTTGAATAGCGATTATGTATCCACATAACACCCTTAGTTGTTGCTGATATAAGATCCTCACAAATCCATTGCAAATAAGATTACACACTGGTGATTCACAGTCCTAGTGCACTTCACTGCCATTACTCCATCCGACACCGGAAATGACGTGTCGCCGTCTCGGACACAGGGGCACCATATTAGGACTCATGAGATATGTAGTTCCCGCTGATAATTCTTTGATGATATGAATAAATTCTCTGAACAGCGTATTAGTGTCACCATAGCAACCGCAGTCACCACCGGTGTATAATCCTCACAGACACATCAGAGAACAGAGGCATGTTAAAAAAATAAACAAATAATTAATAATCAATATCCTATTAGCAACAAATAATGACATATACTCATAAAAATACAATTAAGTATCTATATATAAAACAAATGCCACTAAAAACAACAGAATGTATATACACAGAAGTGTTTATACTCAAGGATGCTACAGAATGGAGTCAAACAGATTATCATACCGATTAAATTTGTGCATAAAAGATGCAGCAGAATGGCTATTTATAGATATAACTAGAAGGTGAAGACACAGAAATATCAGTATAGGAAAATGTCCCACAACAAAGTCAGACTAATTGACACACTGTATGTAAAAAGTGAAAAAAAAATCATAAATTACTATATAAACACATATAGATAGAAACTATTAAATATAGTCAAAGCAGGACGTCTGAAGGGTACATATTGTATAAAGATCGAGCTCAACATACTTTAAAATTACAAAAACCATTTCAGCTCAAAATCCTCATTAAGGCCATGAGGCGAAAGGGTCTTGTACTCATAGATTGCACTCATCTCTGCTCTGGCTAATTTTGTAACCGTGTTTTTACATCTTAAAACGCTGAGATCTCTGAAACAGAACATTTATGAGTGTTATTAAAATGTGCTGACAGGGAGTGTGATGTTAAACCCTTCTTTACATTTCTTACGTGTTCTCCTATTCTAATTTTGAGCATTCTTGATGTACGTCCAATATAGAATAGATTGCATGAACATTTTATGGCATAGATTACATTTTTTGTACTACATGTTATAAAATCTCTAATTTCAATCTGAAATCGGAAAGGATTACGTCTGTGGTAACATCAAAAGGTTTCTTTAGATGCGGAAGTTGCCTGGGATGTAGAAACAACAAAGGGGAAGGAATCAATAAGATCGAAAGTATTACAATTAACAATCACAAGATTGAAATTAGAGATTTTATAACATGTAGTACAAAAAATGTAATCTATGCCATAAAATGTTCATGCAATCTATTCTATATTGGACGTACATCAAGTATGCTTAAAATTAGAATAGGAGAACACGTAAGAAACGTAAAGAAGGGTTTAACATCACACTCCCTGTCAGCACATTTTAATAACACTCATAAATGTTCAGTTTCAGAGATCTCAGCATTTTATGGAATTAGACACATTAAGGGAGATTTAAGATGTAAAAACACGGCTACAAAATTAGCCAGAGCAGAGATGAGTGCAATCTATGAGTACAAGTCCCTTTCGCCTCATGGCCTTAATGAGGATTTTGAGCTGAAATGGTTTTTGTAATTTTAAAGTATGTTGAGCTCGATCTTTATACAATATGTACCCTTCAGATGTCCTGCTTTGACTATATTTAATAGTTTCTATCTATATGTATCTATAGTAATTTATGATTTTTGTTTTGACTTTTTACATACAGTGTGTCAATTAGTCTGACTTTGTTGTGGGACATTTTCCTATACTGATATTTCTGTGTCTTCACCTTCTAGTTATATCTATAAATAGCCATTCTGCTGCATCTTTTATGCGCAAATATAATCGGTATGATAATCTGTTTGACTCCATTGTGGAGCATCCTTGAGTATAAACACTTCTGTGTATATACATTCTGTTGTTTTTAGTGGCATTTGTTTTATATATAGATACTTAATTGTATTTTTATGAGTATATGTCATTATTTGTTGCTAATAGGATATTGATTATTAATTATTTGTTTATTTTTTTAACATGCATCTGTTCTCTGATGTGTCTATGAGGATTATACACCGGTGGTGACTGTGGTTGCTATGGTGACGCTAATACGCTGTTCAGAGAATTTATTCATATCATCAAAGAATTATCAGCGGGAACTACATATCCCATGAGTCCAAATATGGTGCCCCTGGGTCCAAGACGCGTCACTTCATTTCTGGTGCCGGATGGAGTAACGGCAGTGAAGCGCACTAGGACTGTGAATCACCAGTGTGTAATCTTATTTGCAATGGATTTGTGAGGATCTTATATCAGCGACAACTAAGGGTGTTATGTGGATACATAATCGCTATTCAAGAATCCAATTTGTATAACTTAGAAACTTCAAAAGTGGACTACATATCCCACAATTCTCAATGTTATAGCATTGGAGTTGAACGGCGGCGCGTCGCTTCCGGACTACATTTCCCATAATTCCAAATGTCACAGTATCTGATTTCAATAGCGTTATGTCATTTCTGGTTTGAGATCTATTATTATTATCGAAACACATTTGGATTACAATTACTTAATGAGATGTTGGACAATAAAGAATATAGAATAAGAACTAAGTAATGTTTTAGGTTAAAAAGACTGTATAATTAAGACACATTACCTAAATACTTTTAATTGTGTTAGAACTACATTTCCCATGACGCATTAATTGTATGTCTGGGCAGTTGTGTATTATGTATTTGTTAAAATCGCTATAAAAAGTGATAATGATTGTTAGTGATGTTAGAACATTGACATAATGTTGTTTATTAATTTTTTTTTTTTTCTTCTACTTCCACCTGTTAACGATGAACAATTATGTAAATGACCACTTCCTGTGCATAACTGATTGGTCTGCCTCTGTATAAATATCTGGCTTCCCACACCAGCAGTATGTCTTGAAAAAGGTCCCAAAGGACTGAAACGTGTTGACATATTACTGAAGGTGTGAGTAACCCTACCAGAAGGAATTTTTTTCATTTTTATTTTCTTTTTATGATTTTTATTTTTTATTTTTTTGACTTTTTTGGACTGTATGTATTTTCTATGGTGCCTCATGTGCACCTTTCAGTTTTTTATTGTTATTTATTACCCATTTTTGTGGAAACTTGTTTTGGAACTTTGATTTAAATAAACCCCTTTTTTATGGAATTTATGGGTTTATATCTCTGGAGGATCTAAAGTGTCGGGGAGAATAAAGAAACCTTTATAGGATTATTATTTCACCACTCCACGTAAGTTGGGGTACGTACCCCCACATTTCATAAGAAAATTCCAGATGGGTATTTGAAAGAAACCGTTATATGATTATACTCATACCATACAGTGTGAGTTTTGGTATGCGACTTTTTAAAAAGTGTTTACATTGAAAGGCTGTTCATAAGGAAAGATACCTTTATATGTTTACACAACCTTTGAGAAGAAGTGAGTTGGGGTACGCCAATTCATCAAAGAAAAATTTCAACATGAAAGTTACCATTTAGGACGTTATTTAGACATATTTATGTATACAGATATTTCATTTGCACAGTTAAATTTGTGTAACATCATATAAAGCGCCACAGCTCTTGTGTCATATTCTGTTTTTTTGACATCGATTATTTTTTAGAATTGTGGTGATATTCTTGTTAAGAATAAGATATTAGACTACTGGGAGCTGTTTGTTGCACCCTTAAAATAGCATCCTCTTTCTTCTTCCATTATATATTGTAAATAGTATCCTTATTTCAGATCATATCTGTGATTCAATATTTTTGCCCTTCATTAAGTCATATGTTAGAAGTTAATATTTCAGCAATATGCTTACATTTAATACCATAAAGCCAGCATTGCAGTTAGTCCAGGTGTGAATATTATTTTATAAAGATCAACTCAATTTTCTCTTGAATGGAAGCCAAAATAAAAATTACATGCTGCACGGTCACCTTCCCCAAATTATGAAGCATTCAAGAATGTACAATGAACAAGAGGCTGAATTACTGTTCAGTTTTCAGGCTGTAACTTAATTCCTTACTTGTTAGACTTGATTTTTTTTATAGGATAATTCCTCCTACTGTAACAGTAACAAATATGGCATAATAGATAACATTAAATTGTTGTTTAGTTTAAAAATGAAAGGTAAGATAAAGTGTGTTTTGTTATATATAGTACAGTATATTAATGCCGATACATTTCCACAATATATAGGGCTCTATTTATTAACATTATTTTTACTAAAATAAAGTGAAATGGGTGTTTTCACACCCTTTTCACATTATTTTAGTATCACCTAAAGTTACTACAGGCAATTGGAGTAGATTTTGTAAAATTCTACTCCAAGCCCCAATTATCACTTATTTTAGTTAGCAGATCACATTTCCCATAATTGTAATGGGAAATGTGATCTGGCCAAAGTTACTAAAAAAAAAATGAGAAAAAATACTGGGGAAAGCCCTGTGATAATAACGCCACCTGGAGGTGGCATTATCCAGGGTCTACCCCGGTTACCAGACTCCTGCTCCACTCTAATGGGCAAAGCAGAGCCTGGAGCCGGCCCCAGTGATCAGCTGTGTGGTCTAAACAGACCACATGCTGATCTCTGCTAAAAAAAGAAAAATATTGTAAACAAAAAAACTTACATGAGTCCAGGGACCAGTGATCGGAGCTCCACGTGATGTCCTTCCTCCGGTCAGCTGGTCTCTCAGCCTGCACTGGGCCCGGTCATCACCTGACTGAGTCTCAGTGCAGTATGGGATGTCAGCTGACCGGAGCCACGGAGGACATCACCGGAGCACCGATTACTGCAGGTAAGTGTAATTAAGGGAGGGGGGTCACGGGGGGGAGAGGGGGGTCCCAGGGGGTCGATGATTGTGGGGGTGGAGCTTAGCACCAGGGGTGGGGCTTAGCGATGGTCCGGCGACACATGCGTCAGCACTTGTCAAAGTATTTTTTAAAATACCGTGATAAGTATGCGGAGGGGATTCGCAGGGACAGAGCTTTATCACAAGCTCTATCCCTGCAAGAGATTTGTAGTAAATCCCTGTGATATTGCCTGAATTCGCAAAGCGAATTCAGTTGGTAATATCACACTACAATCTGCATTAGAAATGCAGATTGTAGTAAATAGAGCCCATAGACAGATAAATACTTTGTAATACTTTTGATTCTTTTTCGTCTGAAGACATATCTCAGTATAAGCCCTGCAGTGGGTCTTCTACATTTTATGTATTTTGAAATTTGTTGCCTTTTTATTACTGTGGAGTAACACTTATTTTGTTGTTTGACTTATTTTCATGCCCCTCTTCCTTTTTGCCAAGAAAAGACTTTAAAGCCAATTGAAAAGCTTTATCATTTCTATTAATAAGGGTGTCAATGTTTGTAACAACAAAATATTATGTAAAGTGCATATTGCATACTATTCCATTCAGTGGGTAAGTGGGGGTATTATTTTAAAGTACCTTACTTCCTATAACAATTTTATTTCATGATTGCAAAAAAAGATTTTACACCAGGATAAATGAATTTGAACATATTTTAAGACAAGATTCCTTTTAATTAAATAACTTTTCACAGTTTTGTACATAATAAGTATTTTACTTAGCAAAGTAAAAAGGAAACTTAACATTAATGATTTCAGAGCTTTTTTTAATAAATCTCTTACATGATCACCATTGATGAAAATTTCATTGCTTTAGAAATCTGAATATTTTTGCAAACACCTAGTAGGAGATTTTACCCATTTACAAAGCAGGCAAGAACAGATTTAAGGAAATACTGTAAAACATACTGTACATTATTTAGTTAAAATTGTTAACCTTATATTGAAAAAAAAACATGAATAGTATAATGACAAAACTGTTTGACTGCATTAAAATATGTTCTATAAAAAACAATCCAAAATTCAATTTATAGTTAGATTAAAAGTTAGATGGCTTAATCTTCCAAGCTGGTAATTCTCCAAAAAGCTGTGTTTTAATGCACTGAAATATGGAAAAAAAATCATATTTCTATAATGAACTGTTTAAATAACTTGTTGAAAAGTTACAGAGAATAATGTTAACAGCTAATAATTTTCACAACAATTTTCAGTCTGATTATGTTGATAGTAAAAAAAAGTTATTACGGATTTTCAAAGCACATACAGGTTGATTCTCCCATATCCAAAATGCTTGGGACCAAGGGTATTTTGGATATCGGAATATTCCGTATTTTGGAATAATTGCATACCATTTTGAAATGTCTTAGGAATACGGCCCAAATCTAAACACAGAATGCATTTATCTATTATATACACCTTATATACACAGCCTGAAGGTTAAAGAAAATGCTTAGAGGATGTCTGCCTTGATAAAAATTCCACTTAAAACAGAAGTGAAGATGTGCAGTAGGTCATACTTCTAAATATGGGTACACTTTAAATATTCTGGAGTCTGCTGTCTGAGACTCACCTCAACAGAATATAATGCTTTCACATAAAGGTATCTTTTTACCGGCTATGGAGTTTAGAATATCACATTCCCAACCAGAACCCCTCAAAAGGAGAACTCACCTGGGATCAGGTGTAAACGTTCCCATAAAGGTTTCTTTGTATGTGTGACCAAGTCAAAAGAAGGGAGTTCTCCACCAGCAAACACAGACAAGTTGATTTAATAGTACAAAGTGGAAAAAACAGCTCCAAAAACAAAAATATTTAAAACAAAAAATTCCTCTTCCAAGACAATAGGTAGAGGTAACATAAAAATAGAGTATAATAATACTTTACATAAGCACCAATGCGTTTCTGACCATAGGTCCTTCCTCAGGGTGTAGTGAATTTCAAAAACCTGAAGGGTATATGTACCATAACATAGATCACATGACATAAACATATTTAAGTATTATACAAACTCTGGAAATCCATTCCATTCTACCATCTCTCTGAAAGGAGAAAAAACTGTACATTCTGATAATCTATATCCTATTGACCTTAATACATGTATCTAATATTAAAATTACATATTAAAAGATAAAATATAAGCATCCAAATGGATATATATTAATGTTATAATGTATCCAGTCCATATGCATTAACATATCCAGTTCATGTTTTTTTAAAACCCCTGATGACGACTTCCTGCCGACAGGAATTGCACTCTGGAAGTAGTCAGCATCACCTGACCGGAAAGCGTCACACAGCTCTGAGGCTTCATTTTATTCCAGATTCTGCAGAAAACACAGGATGACATTTTTAGTTCCGTCCTTATTATTAAACAGGAGACGATCTTTCATGATACCCAGGCTACCTCCGGTAATATATTTCAATGATCACCATGGTAACTGGAGCTTTTTTCAAAGTAATAGGTTCCAAAGGATGGTATAACTCACATAGAATACAGACAACATAAAAAAAATAAAAACATAATTAGTCCAGATGCTAAAGAACAACAAACAATAAAATAGAAGGTACAAATGATCACCATCATAATCGCAATTCCCATTAAATGATGCATAACAATCGATCACCATGGAGACCAGAAAACTAATTAAAATAATAATTACCAGAATAAATGCTGCTTCCATAAGTACCCATAATAATAAAACCATCACAAATCAATAAAGATAATTATAAAAATTATAGAAACCACTTCATCTTAAAATCCATATTTAATCCTCTAGGGGTTAATGACTTCAATAAATAGATCATTTTCATTTCCATTTTTGCAAAGTTACTATCTTTATTGTTAGTCCTCCAGTCAGATTTTATTGCCTTAATGCCACAGAAAGACACTAAATGTTTAATATCACACTGGTGTTCCTTTTTAAAGTGTAATGAAACATTATGTGTCTCCTGACCCTTTTTTATATTTCTCACATGTTCAGCTAGACGATCTTTTAACATTCTTGTCATTTTGCCGATATATTGACTCCCACAGGAGCATTCGAGTAAATAAATACAATATTTGGTGTGGCATGTAATGAAGTCATCTATTTGAAAAACCCAAAAATAATGAAATCGCGTTTATCACCCAATTTAATAGTCAATATAAAGAAATAGAAAAAATAATAATAAGACATTGGGGGATTTTAAATCATGATCCATCTTTAAAACCCTTTATAAGTGAAAGGCCCAGATTTACATACAGAAAAGCAAGAAATATTAAATATAATTTGGTAAGAAGTGCTATTGCTGTTCCTAGTTCATCCTCTATAAACAAATCGAAAGGTTTTTATAGATGTGGGACATACAGTATGTGTAAAGCCTGTAAAAGTACCATTCCAAAAATAACAGAATATAAATCCACTCAGACAAATAGGACTTTTCAAATAGATGACTTCATTACATGCCACACCAAATATTGTATTTATTTACTCGAATGCTCCTGTGGGAGTCAATATATCGGCAAAATGACAAGAATGTTAAAAGATCGTCTAGCCAAACAATTGAGAAATATAAAAAAGGGTCTGGAGACACATAATGTTTCATTACACTGACTGGAGGACTAACAATAAAGATAGTAACCTTGCCAAAACGGAAATGAAAATGATCTATTTATTGAAGTCGTTACCCCTAGAGGGTTAAATGTGGATTTTTAGATGAAGTGGTTTCTATAATTTTTATAATTATCTTTATTGATTTGTGATGGTTTTATTATTATGGGTACTTATGGAAGCAGTATTTATTCTGGTAATTATTATTTTAATTAGTTTTCTGGTCTCCATGGTGATCGATTATTATGTATCAATTAATGGGAATTGTGATTTATGATGGTGATCATTAGTACCTTCTATTTTATTGTTTGTTGTTCTTTAGCATCTGGACTAATTATGTTTTTATTTTTTTTATGTTGTCTGTATTCTATGTGAGGTATACCATCCTTTGGAACCTATTACTTTGAAAGACGCTCCGGTTACAATTGAAATATATTACCGGAGGTATCCTGGGTATCATAAAAGATCGTCCCCCGTTTAATAATATGGATGGAACTAAAAATGTCACCCTGTGTTTTCCGGGGAATCTGGAATAAAATGAAGCCTCGGAGCCGTGTGACACTCTCCAGTCAGGTGATGCTGACTACTTCCGGAGCGCAATTCCCGTTTGCAGGAAGTCGTCATCAGCCCATTTGTTCCATCTTTCTGGGTGTTTTGGCACTTGAAAGAACATTTAGATGACCAAGGGGTTTTAAAAAAACACAAACTGGATACGCTAATACATATGGACTGGATACATTATAACATTAATATATATCCATTTGGATGCTTATATTTTATCTTTTAATATGTAATTTTAATATTAGATAAATGTATTAAGGTAAATAGGATATTGATTATCAGAAGGTACAGTTTTTTCTCCATTCAGAGAGATGGTAGAATGGAATGGATTTCTGGAGTTTGTATAATACTTAAATATGTTTATGTCATGTGATCTATGTTAGGGTATATATACCCTTCAGGTTTTTGAAATTCACTACACCCTGAGGAAGGACCTATGGTCAGAAATGCATTGGTGCTTATGTAAAGTATTATTATACTCTATTTTTATGTTATCTCTACCTATTGTCTTGGAAGAGGAAATTTTGTTTTAAATATTTTTATTTTTGTTTTTGGAGCTGTTTTTTCCACTTTGTACTATTAAATCAACTTGTCTGTGATTGCTGGTGGAGAACTCCCTTCTTTTGACTTGGTCACACATACAAAGAAACCTTTATGGGAACGTTTACACCTGATCCCAGGTGAGTGCTCCTTTTGAGGGGTTCTGGTTGGGAACGTAATATTTTAAACTCCATAGCCGGTAAAAAGATACCTTTATGTGAAAGCATTATATTCTGTTGAGGTGAGTCTCAGACAGCAGACTCCAGAATATTTAAAGTGTACCCATATTTAGAAGTATGACCTACTGCACATCTTCTCTTCTGTTTTAAGTGGAATTTTTATCAAGGCGGAGATCCTCTAAGCATTTCCTGAGGATCGCACTTCTTTGGATTACTCTATTTGTTTATTTATGCAATTTTGGAGGAGTGGTGCTCCTAAGAGTGTACTAAGCTGCGGTCTGTGGGGCGCAGGTTGCATTAACCAAAAGATATTTTCTGTATACAGCCTGAAGGTTATTTTATACAATATTTTCAATAATTTTGTGGCTCAAACAAAGTTTGTGTAAATACATGAAATTAATTTATATGTCATATACACCTTATACACACAGCCTATAGGTCATTTTATACTTTATTTTTAATAATTTTTGCCTTAAACAAAGTGTGTGTACATTGAACCATCAAAAATCAAAGGTTTTACTATTTCAGTCATGCTAAAAATATTCGTATTTCGTAATCTTCCGTATTTTGGAATATTTGGATATGGGAGACTCAACCTGTACTGTACACATTTTACATAAATGAACCACAAATAATGGTGATTGTATTTCTATTTGTCGATAGATTAAACCCATTCTAACAGCAGTTTACTGATGGTTAACAGTTTTTCTCCACTGCCACTCACCAGTTTTCTTCTTAATGTTTTCACTCACTCCTATTGTTTTTTCCTTAATCTCTTATACAATGTCATACTGTAGAATTCCATTGGGAAACAATCAACAATAGGGAATAGTGGAATTGTAATATAGAGTTTAGGCCAGACAGTTTGTCATTAACCAGACTTGCAGGTTTATTAAGGATGTAAGCAGTAAGAGATGCAACAGCGGTTGTCAGTGGTAACAGAAACTACAAAGTAAGTGATTTATATCATAAGAGATAGCACCCTGGAAGAACATGTGCTGTACACCCGTGCAGTACATTACAAACTCTGTAAGATGGAGCAGGGTCATTGGGTCGTGCATGCGCAGTGACTGGTCCAGCAGTCATCTTGGGGGGTTGGCCAGCTTCAAAATAGGAGCACACTCCAATGTAAGAGGAGATGTATCAAACTTTGGAGAAAGGTAAAGTACCAACCGATCAGCTTCTAACTGTCATATTACAGACTGTGTTTGAAAAAAGGCAGTGAGGATCTGATTGGTTGGTTCTTTATCTCTGTCTACTATATGTCTCTCCAAGCTTTGAAAAATCTTCCCCTAACATTATTAAGTAAGGGGTAGTAGTACTAGTAGTATTAACTAGTACCTTGAGTTAATAGATAACTGTATTGCAATGTACACTTAAAATTGATATAACTAAAGAGGCCTTATCCTCTGCAATTTCTTTTAATAAATGACTCTCATCCTTATTACTTCAACATTAGAGTAACTGAATTCATGACAACTGTGAGGAATTGTCCTAAAATACTGTCAGTAAGATACAGTACTATTATCATTTATTTATACAAAATCAGCATATAATACTTTGAAAAACATAAGAGTTAAAGACAAACAATCTAATTAAGCAAGACTGAGTAATAACAGACAATCTGTAAGAGGGCCGTGCTTGCAAGCTAAACATAAGAATATAAATGTTATACATGAGGTTGATTGCCACTTATAGTGTAAATTGGTACAACCAGATAGCAGTGGGAAAAAAATGCTCAGTGAGGCTATGGGATTCAGTCAGGGATTGGAATGATTTTTAGAAATGGATGTAGAATAAATGTAAGTTAGGTGGTAATTGAGTAAAATAGTGAGATACAATTTCAGGGAGGCAGGAGTAAAGTATTGTTATACAATGGAGGCAATTCCACAGTATGGGTGCAGCCAAAAAAAGGATTGCAATGGGAATGGAAGCAAAGCATAATGTATATCTTTACTTTAATTTGTAAGTTTTATTTACATAGATTGCAATTTGTGTATACCAGTGATTCCCAACCTTGGTCCTCAAGGCACACCAACAGTCCTGGTTTTAGTGATATCCATGCTTAAGCACAGATGGTTAAATCAAAATAACTGAGTAACTAAATAAGTCACCTGTGCTCAAGTATGGCTATCCTTAAAACCTGGACTGTTAGTGTGCCTTGAGGACCATGGTTGGGAACCCCTGGTGTATACTGTACAGTAGGTTTATTTAAATGTTTAGAAAAATTCAAGGTTTTGCATGTATACATTTTATGAAGGTCTTGCTCAAAAATTTTTGGTTTTTGAAATGCAAATATAAATTTAAATATAGTAAAAAACAAAGAAAAATATGTTTTCAATTACCCTTTACATTCTTAAACACTTCTGCTTTACTCAATTATAAAAAAATTGTGAATCTATTTCTAAAAATCTAAACTACTGACTAATTTTATGAATCAACCTGTAGGTCTACAGTACTTACATTAAAAATGGCTTTTAAAGGGGCAATCATTGTTTTTCAAAATGCTTTATTCCCAATTTGAAAATACCACACTATACGCAAAAGGAGCTTTGTATGCTTATGGAGTCCTGTCATGGAATACATGTGGCCCTTCTAGCTGTAGTATTTTCTGGAGTTGTTCTGAGGTCACAAATACCCCTTTAACATTGCAAACCTGGCTCTGACCCAGGATTATCAGCACAGGCCCAACCCAGCTGTGACCCAGATCAGACTCCTTTCACACTGCACCTTTGACCCGTTATTCCTGGGTTGGCCCCATTCACACTGAACCCGGGTCAGACCTGTAAAACCCTATGAATATCATTACAAATGGACTTTTTCAGGCTCACAAAGTAAGATGACAAAAGGGAACACAAGGGAGGGGTGGGAACTGCTCCCAGCATTGCAGGAATCATGGCTGATGGATTACCACTGTGTAGCCCTGAATTCATGAGTGTTTGTGCTTTACTGCTGTTTGATTAAGCCAGTGAGAGCATGATGTAGGTTCTGACAGCATAGTGTACAGTTCACTTCTTCATCTCTCCAATTAGCCATCACTGTAATGACAGTAGTGGTATTAACCCCTTTCAGACTTCCAGAATGCTGCTTCTGCTGTTGTCTGCAGTGTGCCGTCTGTGTGTCTGGCTGCTGACATCAAGTGAGACTCAGGAACATCCAAAGGATAACCATGGGTAGGGCCAGTTCACACTGCACTATGACCTGGGTAGGTCCAGTGTTCAACCTTTGGTCAATTGCAGTGTTCAAATGCTCGACCCAAGAATTTTTTCTGGTGGCATGTTCACACTGCACCTCAACCCGGGTCGACCCATATCCCAGGTTATTTTTGCGATGTGAAAGGGGTATAAGTTGGAGCAATTATGTTGCATAGTCTATATTGCAGGTCAGATCATTACTCAGTGGTGATGATACACAATAGCTTGATTAGGTTAACCAAGAGTTTCCCAAGCTCCTCCATTACAGTCCAGGTTTTAAGGATACCCATTCTTGAGTTCAAATGGTTAAATCAAATTCACTGAGGTACTAATTTAGTCACCTGTGCTCAAGCATGGATATCCTTAAAACCGGCACTGTAAAGGCAGAGATTGGTAAACTTTGGGTTAACCTACTACTTGAGTTAAATGGGATAAAAAAGTTAACACAACATATGAAGGGTACAAACTTAAACATAACATATTTCTGCAAAATGTAATTCACATTTAACATTTATTTTAAATGATATAACTCATAAAAATTATTTGATTTGCATGGATGTGCTGTAAAATAAAAAAACACTCAACATCATATTAAAATTCATCATGAGTATTCTAAACAATTTCTATATAAGTGGAAAAAAATAGTTGCATAGTGCTGTGGAGTGTTTAAACAAATAATCGTTAAGTAGGTTTGTTTATCTAATACACTTTGGGGCTGAGTGGCAGAATGTGACACCCAAAATATTTTTTAGGTGGATGACAGAATGTATTTAACTATTTTGAAGGATTCCTAGAAGCAAAAGTTGTTAATACAGTGGAGTATCTGAAGCTACTAACTGGTTATATTTCAATGAGAAAATAATCAATAGGATACCTACCACACCACAAAAATGTTTCAAATTTAAATATTAAAGGTTTGGGAAAAACTGTCAAAGTTTACAGACTTGAATGTTTTTGAAAATGTGAGGGGAGACCTCAAACATGCAGCACATGCAAGAAGGACTAACAATATTTCTGACCAAGAAATGAAAAATCAAAAACAAAGAGTACTTCCTAAAAGCAATGCTTGGACGCTGTGATTTGTGCCAACTGATGTTCTATTAAGTACTGCTAATAAAGGAGGATAAAAATACACGTCACATTCACAACTTTATTTTTAATCACTTTGTTAAATTCAGAAAATAGATATTAATTTTGCGTTTAAATGTGAAAAAAAATGTTTCCATGAGCTCTGTTACCATTTTTTCAGATAGAGATTTTGTGAAACATGCAATTTTTCAAGGGTTGATCTAACTTTTCTATACAGCCAAAATAGCTTAATTCTCATAGCTTTAAATTCTAAATTAATGATTACTAGAGTGAGTCTTAACAAATTTTAAGTGATTATGGTTCACACATTTTCTTTTTTTAAAGAAACCAGTAGTTATTTATGCAATAGTGTATATTATGCCTGCTTTAACTTCACTGTGCCTGATGAAGTGAAATAAGTAGCCTTCAAAATGCTCAACCAATGTTTTCACTTTATCTCTGCCTTTTCGTGTTTCTCTTAATAGCTAACATTTAACACTTTGATGTTTCACAAAACAATGACAAAAATTCTTTTATAATAGTATTTTTTATAGTTATTATAGGGATTTTAAAAGCATTGCTACAATATGCATGTAAGTCACTTCAAGAAATGTACAGATAGAGGATAGCTAAAATAGATTAAGCACATGCTTATTTACAAATGGATATTGAAGATGTGGACAGGAAAAACTTAACAATCAACACACCCAAAAGTTTATTTCAATATAATTGTTTTGTCTTGTAATAGCTTTACAGCTCTAGCGTTGGCAAAAAGCCGTGGATCAAGAGTTATAGGAATTGATATCAATGTTACCCCAAATATATTATTATTACAGGAAAAGTTGATGATTATTATTTCAATACTTTTAAGAGTATTTATAAAGTTACTTAAATATGGACTAAGAGTCAATTAAAAAATACATGAGTTCTTTAACCACTTACAAATATTATTTAAAATATTTAATCAGAAATGGTTGTTATTAATATTTAAATAATGATACATCTATAGCCAGATTCCTCATTCTGCCGATGAAGATTCGATCCATGAACATTGATGACTGGCGATCCATCAGAGAAATTGAAGATTACATGTAATCCAGAGACGTGCCATAGTAGAGAAGCATGCACTTTTCAAAAATGGACTTGAGAGTTATGTAGTATATGATATTACAGTAAAAGGTTGACAAAATGCCTCATCGACCCCCTGTCAGTGCCCCCTGACCCTCCTTCAGCTGCCTTCTATTTCTGAAAGGGCTTTTCTCTATGCTGAATTGATGATCCCTGAATGTGCTGAAGTACCCTTCAGTGGTGTTTTTCTAGGCCTTCTAACTCAACACACCATCCTGGATCGTCGCTGTTCCAAACCTTCTGTAAATGTAATATTTGTTCAGGACACTCTCCTTCCCAGCTCACAGTTCCTCCATTCATGTTACCCATTATTAGAAGAATCCTTAGAAACTAAACTGAATAAAGCAGTTTTGTCTATCAGATCTGATCTCTCCTCACTATTTTCCAGAATCTCTAAATTAGAGTCCTGTCAAGGCACTCTCAAAAAAGTCCAAAAAGAGACTCACAGAGACCTGGATAATATCATTCAAGATCTAGCCGATCTTCGCAATAAAAATGAGGATTTAAAGAACTGTGAGAGGAGAAATAATCTATGTATCCGTAATATCCCGGAATAAATAACTCTGGAAAACCTAGAGACTTGCCTTCACAAGTTGTTATCCTACATCCTTCTGGATTTAGACTCTCATCAACTCCCCTTAGAGAGAGCTCAAACCTCAAGATGGCGATCCTCCACGGGATGTAATCCTGCACTTCCTGAGCTTCAAGGATATATAATAAGTTCTACACCACCATGGGGCAAACCATGCATTCTATATGATAATGCTAAATGGCAGTTCTTTCAGGACTTAGCCCCTGTTACAATCCTTAAATGTCAGGAGCTTCAGGACCTGATGAGTGCACTATGTGACTGTGGAATTTGCTATCACTGGGGTTTCTTCTTCAAGCTGCTGGTTGACTTCAACGGCAAGATGGTAGTCAATAGAGATCTCAAAGAAGGCAAGGACTTTCTCTCCCACCTGGAAGACTCTGGTCCTCCTCCTTCTATCTCGGCAGATACTTAACAATATTCACTGTTGCAATTGTTTACTGAATCCTGCTTGTTGACTCAAGGGACCTTATGAATCTAATACTTTATGACCATACTGTAGGCAATATCTTTCGCCTCTTATAGGGTTTTCGAACTATCCTCAAAACCTTGACTTAGTGATTATCTCATATCCTTCTCAATAGCTTTCTCATTTTAAATGATGTGTGTAGCTGTCTACATTGCACTATTATGTTAAAATAATATCTTACTCATGGGCTCCACATTGGACATTTTAATATAATTTCTAACCCATTTCTATTGTCTCCCTTGGGCCCTCCAACAAGTTTTTTAGGTTTACTCCTGTAATTTGTATTTTATTATGCATGTTATTGATGGTTATATTTGCTTTTATCATATTCATCCCCTTCTGGGCATTCTTAGTCTATCCCTTCCTCTCACCCCCCTTGACTATCTACAATGAGTCAAACATTCTTTAAGATAGGCCTTTATATTCATTCCCTTTTTACTAGGCCACCCCTGAAGTGTCTTGACTCACAAACTCTCCCACTCTACTCACGCCCTCATGTTTCCTCCACCATGTGATTTCCCCTCTCCCTACAGTACACTCTCTCCAATATCCCAAAGGTAGCATGGGCTATCCTCCTTGCAACCTTTTTGGACTTTACAGTCCTGACCTCCACATGCATCTTCCTCTGCCAGACACAAGGAATTCCCACCCGGACCCTTCCTCACTATTCCCTCCTCTCTGATCCACTACCTTATCCCTATCCTCTTGAGAGTCGGGGATCCCTTCCTCCCACCTTAACTTATTTCCTCTTTTGAATCCCCCTGCGATTTTGATTTTCACATCTCTGAATGCTAAGGGTTTAAACACATCACCAAAAGTGCTTCTCATTTTTTTTATCCATTCATGGTCTCAAGGCTGGGATTGTAAGAAACCCACTTCAAGCCCAATCACACCCTCCCTACATTTGAAGCATTTTCCTACTTTATACTACTCCTCTAGCCAATCAAAACATAATGGGGTGGTGATATTAATCTACAGTAAAATTCCCTTTGTCCACCACTCGGTACATACGGACTTAGATGGGTGGTATATTATCTTAACTGGCAAGATAGATAATACAGAATGTACCATAGCCAGTTCTCAACACTCTAACTATGGACAGATCTTATTCTTCAATTCCTTTTTTTTCTAAATTGAATAAAAGTAGAATGGGCTGCCTGATTGTGGATGAAGACTTCAATGCCATCTTTAACTGTGAACTTGATAAATCTCCCTCCCCTACTAACTTGCGATCATGCCCACTAACCCATTCTTCGAACAAGCACCTTCAGGAATCGTGTCTTTGTGATACTTGGCACACACTTAACCCCACGTCCTGAGACTACACTTTTTTTTATACTCCATCAATCCTATTCAAGGATTGATCTTTTCCTCTGTTGTACTCAAGCATCCAAACACATTTCCATCATTATTAACCCATGGTCTAATCATTCTGTTATTGCTGTGCCATTCAATTTTATTGATGTACCACATCTAGACCTCCTTGGCGCTTAAACAAAACTCTTTTGAAAGTTCCAAAATTCCAGGAGAAAATAAAACTTGCTGAATATTTCTCTATGAATGCTTCAGACTCCTCTTTCACTCCATTGGTGTGGGAGGCACACAAAGCTTTTATTCGAGGGCACATAACCAGTTATGCCCCTTTTAGGAATAGAGAGCACAGATCCCAACTAACCTCTCACCCTTCTTGACTTCTAAACAACCAAATGATTTCAGCTAGAGCATCCCTTAATGCTCTTTTGGTTGCAAAAATGGAAAAATTCCTCCACTGGCTTAACCAAAAATTTTATGGAAAGTGTAATAAAGCAGACACCCTACTAGCTAATAGGTTGAAAGCCCGAAGGGCCCGAACCGCAATCCCAGTTTTGAGAGATGTTCATGGCACCCATCATCATAATCCAACTACCATTAATTCACTATTCAAGACATACTATGAATGTCTCTATAATCTTTCCAATTCCTCTCCCATGACCCCTATTACTGAATGCTCGACTACAGAATACTTGACTTCTTGCAACCTCCCTTGCATAGACCCTACAACTTCCCACGCATTAGACAACACTATTTCTGCTGAAGAAACTCTTTCAGCCCTCAAACCACAAAAACACTCCAAGGTGTCAGGTCCCGATGGATTCCCGATGTCTTACTATAAAACTTTTCAGTCCTCTCTGTTACCCCACTTAACCATGGCTTTCAATAACATCCTCAAAGGTGTTCCATTTCACACAGATATAACTAAAGTCACTACCATGGTCATCTCAAAACCCTTCAAGGATCCTCTATATGTGTCAAATTACTGGCCCATTTCAGTGCTCAACACTTATTTTAAACTTTTTGCCAAAGTTCTTGCAAACAGACTGAACCTGCTCCTCCCCACCTTGATCCACCCTGACCAGGTGGGCTTTGTCCCATCCAGGCAGGCACTCAACAACACCAGACACACTATTGATATTGTCCACTGTATTAACATCCTTAAACTTCTCTCCCTACTACTTGCCCTGGATACGGAGAAGTTCTTGGACACTACACCATTTCAGACTTCAGGGTAAGTTCCTAAAGGCCATTCAAGCCATCTACAATAACCCATCTATCACAGTCTCAGCTGATGGTATACTTTCTAACCCATTCCCAATCACCAATGGGACTAGGTAGGGATATCCCTTTTTACCCCTCATATTTGCTCTTGTCATCGAGCTACTTGATAACTGAATATGGGCTAACCCTGACAAAGCTGGCATAGAGATTAAACACTCTTAATACACCCTATTCACTGATGACATACTCCTCACTCTGACAAAACCACTTAAGTCCCGTCCCAACCTATTCCATGAACTCTCTCTCTACGGCAATTTTTCTGGTTATAATGTCAACCACACTAAGGCCCTGATTCAGAGCTGGACGCTCTGACAGAGCGCTCGCTCTGAATCAGGGCCATCCCTTCTCCTTTTTGGAGCGGCCTCCTGGCCGCTTGCATAGCTGTGGGTGACCACCCACAGCTATAGCGAGCGGCCAAAATGATGGTCGCGATGGTCAAGACCATCATGACCATCGGGCTTGGGACGAGACTCTGCAGTAGGGTCTCGCTGCCGCAAGCCCTGGAGTGCTTTTGGCACTATCAGAGCCAAAAGCACTCCCACTGACATCACTAGTGATGTCAGTGGGGAATGCCCCAGATGGTAGGTGTTCCCATGGGAACGCCTCCGTCTGGGCAGCCACACCCCCAGCATGCCCACCAAAGGGGGCGTGCTGTCAATTACCATCGACAGCATGCCCCCTTTGGTGCGAGACCCATAATGACAGCTTGGCCGTCATTATTCGGGTCTCGCGCATGCGCACGATGGAGCCACCTCCGTCGTGTTCATGCGCACTTGGGCAACATTGACCCGCTTGCGAGTGCTCAGCACTCGCGAACGGGTCTGAATAAGGCCCTAAGTCTGAAGCTCTCCTTCTCCCTGGGAGCATGAAGATGCTGTTACAATCAAACTCTGATTTTCTGTGAAAGAGAGATTCACTGAAATATCTTGGGGTTCTCATCACAAAATCTTACGGCTCCCTCTACAAAACCAACTACCCCCCCTAATCAAATCCACTGATAGGGACCTACAGCAGTGGCATACATACTTTCTCTCTTGGGTAGATCACATAAATTCTGTGAATATGAACAGCCTCTCTAAATTGATTTATCTATTCCAGACACTCCCAGTGTCTGTTCCTTTACACACTCTCAGTACTCTTCAATCCACACTTTGTAAATTTATATGGAATAACAAAAAACCTCAAATTCAACAATGTATCCTTTCCAAATGCACATGGAATGGGGGGCTAGGGCTATCCATGCTTCACCGATATTACAATACCTCCTGATTAAGCCAAATGACCGCTTGCACTCTCCCCATCATGATAAATGCTGGGTCAACATAGAAAGTAACTTGGTGGATGCACACTTGATCTCTCATTTGCAATGGCTATCATGTATACACAGACCCAAATTTGCTTCCTTCATTAGTACTATCGTGCTGACAACTGGGACTCACTCAATAAAAAACTGAATATTTATGTGCACTTGTCCTCCCTAACCCCCATTTGGAATAACCCTTCATTTCCACTGGGCCTATCCCTTACAATGGCTCATTCCTGGATCTCAGTTGGCATTACCAGATTTCATCATATAAACGGGAAATTTGTCCCTATGTCTTTCGCCGACATTGCAGATAAATACAGGATCCCCAACTCACTTCATTATCAATTCTTACAGATTCACCATTTTACTACCTCATCTTCCCCTGCCCTTTCAGCATCCTTTCCCTCTCCTTTAGAAAGATTCTGTATTTATAGACCTAATGATAATGAGGCTATTTCATATCTATATCATTTTGGCCTTGCATTGGAGTCTCCTCCATTTGAGGCACATAAACAGGCTTGGGAATTAGATCTGGGCCTATCCCTTGGCGATGAAGCTTTGGATGCCATACAAATGGCCATCTCAAAATGCTCTATCAGCATGACTATTCTAGAGAATTCTTATAAAATACATACCAGATGGTATTTGGTGCCAGAGCACCTCCATCAGATTTATCCAAATACCTTTAAACCTTTAATATATGCTGGAGATGTGGCCAAATTGGAAAAATGTTTTCACATTTAGTGGAACATATCCACTGATTGTCCCATTCTGGGACATAGTCTGTACTCTACTCTCCCAAACCATTGATCTCCCGACTTCTCTCTCTCCCATCAATCTATTACTCTGTGCCCCAATCGATCATGTCTCCGACAATTTTAATAAATTGATTATCCACATATCTTGAGAAGCTAAATACTAAATAGCCCATAATTGGAAAGTGTCAAACACTACCAGCCATCAGGCACCTTTGAATAGGATATGGTTTATATTGAAAATAGAATATATCACTAGTCTACAGAATAACACTATACAGAGTTTCCTATCAGTTTGGAACCCTTGGTACTCTTACAACAATGTACCCTTCCCAGGTTTTAGTTAACACTTCTCAGAACATTCCTCCTATAATCATAATTATTTCTTCTTCCCTCCCACCGACTCGCTCCCCCACATCTTCCCATCCCCTCTCCACCCACCCTCCTTATCAGCCTCTACCTCAACCTCTATTGGTTCTGGTTATTCTCATTGATCCACTATGGTTACCTCAAACACAGTTATGGTGCATACACACGGTCAGATTTTTTTTTGAACGATATCGTCCAAACGATTTGAACAATTTTTTTTTCAAACGATTTGAATAATGTGAACGATTTTTGTAATGATTTACTCAATGATTTGAATGATTTTTATGAATGATGGACGATTTAAACGATATTGGACAAATCTGACAGAAAAAAAGGATGGAAATTCAAATGAGAAAGATTGGTCCAAAGTTAATGATTGACAGGGAAATGGTGGGTGAGACTACCATGAGGGAATAAAAAGCTGGGGGCCATTATAAAGCTTTGCATTTCTTGCTCTGTGGCTAGTTTGGTTCGGTTTTTACCAGCTAAATGATGTTGCATTGCTAATTTGCTCCACTTTGTTTTTGGCTTGCCTTTTACAAAGTGTGTTTATTGTACTATTGTGACATGGATCCCATTGGCGAATGATGGTGGCCTACGCAGGAGTCGCAAGTTTGTCTGAGAGGGAGAGGGCTGAGAGGAGGAGGAAGCCTTGCTCTTGCTGGACAAAGGAGTGGCTTTTGCGGAGGGATACCATGTCCCATATGCCTTTGCTCATGGAAATCCGTGAGAATAATCCGGATGACTACCGGAATTTCTTGCGGATGGACGACGTTGTCTTTCAGGAGTTACTGCAGCTTGTGACTCCTGTTATTCAGTGACAGGATACGAATATGAGGAGGGCCATATCGGCTGAGTAGAGGCTGGTGGTTACCTTACGATATTTGGCTACCAGAAGATCCTTGGCTGACCTGAAATTTGGTTCCCTCATTTTACCTCACACGTTGGGCGTCATCATACCGGAGACATGCAAAGCCGTATACCAAGCCCTCCAGCCCAAGTACTTAAAGGTATTTTAAATTATTATTTGTATTTGCATGTAATGACATACTGTGTGTTTTTTTTTTAACCAACTGACTGGGGTAATAAATTTGTAGGGAAAAGGTCGGAATCAGCTCAAAAATATCGGCAATGACGTTATATGTTTGCCAATTTTCATTATCCCCTTATTCAATTAAATTTAATTAAACTTTTTTCTGCTGGTGAAAAGTCAATCTAAAATAGCGGGATACATTTTTGCCTGCCTTTAGCAGGTAAAAAAAAATGCAGATTTGGGAGTTTAGGGGTGCAGCCAGGGGTGGTTTCTAAATATAAGGTGAACAAAATGTGTAGGGCTCAACCATATTTTAGAAACCAACCCTAGGCTGTAGGGACTAATAGGCTATGTGGGTAATAAGGGGGCCAAAGAATGTAAAACTTTTGTACTTTACAGTGGGACTACAGGTGCCAGAATGTCTGCCCGTTGGCATTTGTGGAACTACAAGTGCCAGCAGACATGCGGCACCTGTACCCCCACTGTAAAATAAATTGTTAAATAAAGACAAAACATACACACCATGACAAGTATAACTTTATTTCATACCCCTACCCACTCACATATACTTACCTATACCAGCCGGTCTGTTCTCTTCTCCTGTAGAATCCTTAATGTTTGCCCCTGCAAGTGAAAGAAAACATACTCACCTATATCCTGGTGCTGGTCTGCGCACCATCCCCAGGAACTTTGACAACCAAAAAAAGGAATGCCATCCAGATGGACTCACTATCTGTATGTGTGTTGCCACACATACCGATAGCTCACAAATGCCAGCTGATGGGCCAAGCACTTTCCACCAGCCAATCAGCATCCGCACTGACTGTAGAGCGGACACTGTTTGTCTACTGCATAAGACATTTCCCACATGGGTAAAGTCAGATAGGCACTGTCATGTGGGAAATGTCAATTTGCAATATGACAATGTCAATTGTCAATATGCAATGCCCACTGTAATGGTGCACCCAGTAGTAATAATGCCCCTGTATTAGTGCCCCCAGTAGTAATGCCCCCTGCAGTGGCCCCAGTGGTAAGGGCCCCTGTAGTGATCCCAGTTCTAATGCCCTTGTGGTGCCCTATGTAGTAATGCTCCCTGCAGTTACCCAGTAGTAATACCCCTTGAAGTGCCCCCAGTAGTTTGGCCCCCTGTAGTGCCCCCAAAGTAATTCCCCCTGTAGTAACCACCCCTCCCCAGCCGGGCGCACACACCCACCCAAAAAATAAAAAAAATAACTTAAAACACACTCCAGACCTGCTGCTGTCCATCCACAGCATCCGTTCCTTGGCAATATGGAAGTGACATCATGGGTGATGTCACTCCCATAGTGCACGGTGCAACCTAGAAAACGGAGCTCAGGAGTGAGCTCCCTTCTCCGGCTGTTGCTGGTGGCGGCATGGGGGCAGGGGGGGTAGAGGAGGAGCCAGGTGCCCAATGGTAACACAATGTCAGTGGGCACCCATCAATTTGGGGGAGTGGGTTATCCGAGGGCTGGCCGCCCTCTACTGGGGGCCGCCTCTAGGAAGAAGCCTAAGCTTGCCTAGTGGAAGCATCGGCCCTGCATGGTTGAAAACTAATAAGTTCTGTCACCTTTATTAGTACAACCTATGCTGTGCCCCCATGAAGTGGCCCCCCTATATGGTTCTCCCTATAGTGGCCACAGTATACTGTAATGCCTGTTTTTGCACCACCCTAATGCATTGACAGTGCCCCCTATCACACACATCAAAAATACTGGTCAGAAAAATACCTTAATTCACCCACCTGACACAAACGTAATTTACCCTGTGCCGAGACTCAACTCTTCTATTGCACTACAGTATAAATCATAATGTCTTTCTTCATTTGCCGTTCCCTTAAGAAAATGGATTGTGGGGCAGCTGGTGGCTGGATGTATATAATTATTTTTTTTCATCCTGTGCTCCCTGCAGTCTACACGATGCAAGCAGAGGGCACACCAGCGGCAGGCTGAGACATGGGCCAGTAGTTTTGGTAAACCCATGTAATTGTGGGCCATTGTACAAACACTCCTTTTAACCCTCCCTCCCCATTAAACCAGCCTTGCTAAGTTGTTTTTTTAGGATGTATTTTTTGGACACCAAGTTTGATTTTATATAAGGAAGGCATTTCAACAGTTTCACACTGTATTTTCACAAACACCCCAATTGCCTGTCACCTTTATTGTTGTTTCACTCTGTCTCTGAAAACACTGCATAGTAAAATGACCCTTGTAAATACTGTTATTTTTTGATCATCAATTTAAGAATTAAATGTGCTGAAAATATTTTCTGTTTTTAATTTCAGTTCCCTGCTACAGTTGCCAATTGGCAGAACATTGCTGCGGAATTTGAAAGGAGATGTGATTTTCCAAATTGCGGTGGTGCCATTGATGACAAGCACATCCGGATTACCCAACCCAGCAATACTGGCTCCTTATACTTTAATTACAAGGGCTACTTCAGTATCGTCCTAATGGCAATAGTTTCTGCCAAATATGAATTTATCTTCATTGATGTAGGAAAGAATGGTTGAGCCTCTGATGGTGGATCATTTAAAAACACGACCTTTTATGAAAGGATGGAGAAGAACACGTTACAACTTACTACTGCTAATGATTGTTCACATGGGTTATCATTTGTTTTTGTGGGTGATGAGGCATTTGCCTTGCACAAACATGTCCTTAAGCCATTTGCCCAAAGAACATTGACACCAGAAAGGCAAATTTTCAACTATCGTCTATCCAGAGCCAGAAGAACAGTGGAGAATGCCTTTGGGATTTTTAGTAATAGTTTTAGAGTTTTCCACACGGCTATAAATCTCCGTGTGGATAAGATAAATTGGGTGGTTCTGGCAGCATGTGTATTACATAACCTTTTGCTGCGTAAAACCCAAGGACAACCCAGTTTGACAACAGGAGTTTCCACTGAACCTGCACTTCCAAACTGGTCCTCTGTCAATCCTCCCTTGCTTCCCCAAGGTGTCACAGCAGGGGCAAAGCAAATCAGGGACCGATACATCTCTTATTTTAATGGTGAAAGTGCCGTGCCTAAAAGTTTTAAAAAAATTACCTGACATACAATTTGTACTTACAAGGAAAAATAAATTGAACCCTTCTTTGTTATATGTTTTCCTGTGTTGGCCTTTTTAAGTTGTCTCTTTACTTATTTTGTTCTTGTACATTTCAAAATTAAACAGACCTGGGAGTAACGCCAAAACTTCAGAGACCCAAACTCCTGGCCTCTTGGTCCAAAGCATTACCACCCTAAATCACTTAGGGTAAGCCAGGCATTTTGGGGGAGTGGGGAACCCCTCAAAGAAGTTTACCCACCTCCCCAGCACCCCCAGCTTACACTGAAGCCTGGTGCTCTTCTCCCTATCCCTTTCAGTGTTGTGTATGGGTGTAATGTGGGGGGCAAATGATCTTAATTTTTTGAATCTTACAGTTGAACTACAAGTGCCAGCATGCCTGTCATTATGCTCTTTTGGAACTACAAGTGCTAGCAGCTATGTGGCACCTGTGAGTTCACTGTAAAATAAATAGTTAAATAAGTGTGGATTTCCCCCCTACTGCAAATATATGCAATTATTAAAATATCTAGGGCCCTTTTTCCAAGCCACCCCCCAGGGACAATTTGGCTATTTTGTAAAATATGTCCAACAACATTGTTTGCAATCATCTACAAATGGTCGGAATCATGGTGGAAAATTTGTTTATTAAAACCATCCTCCTGGCCACTCGTTAACTTGTGGGTGACCACCCACAGCTTTAGCAAGCGTCGAGGATGATGGAACATCGACCCACTTGTAGGCATTGTGTGCGTGCAAGGGGGTCTAAATCGGGCCCACTGTCTGGTCACAGATTTAAAACAATAGTTATAAATTGCAAATAGTAAATACATTAATTGTTTTGATTATTAATATTTAATTAAAATAAGTTTTTAAATAAAGACAGATGAATTTTGAATTTTAAATTAAATATAATTTTTAATTTAAAAAAATAAATAAATAAATCGCCCAGGAATACTGGACAGGATAATCTGGGTACTGCCAAGCCAATGAGTGCCTTGAAAATAAAGAATACTCAGATTGGGGCTACAAGGCTTCATCAGCTGCTGCAGAAGTATTGCATGGGCAAAAAAACAAATGCAACCAAAACTGGGTAAAGCAGAAGATCAAAATATATTCCGAACAATGTCAGCGAAAGTCAACACAAAATATGGAATGCCAAACATTCCAAAGGAAGGGCAAAGATAAGGTGAAGAGAGTCCAACATTATGGTATTATGAGCAAGTGTCCAACATCCAGATGAAAGAGAAGGAGAAATTGGGCTAAAATAAAATTAACAAACATGCCATCAAAAAACGTGTCTACAAAAATTAGGTTTCCAAAAAATCGTCATGGGCAAGAGTGGCCAATGCACTCCCAACAGCAGAGTGAAGGGCAATTGAGGATGGCCCAGGAAGGTTTGACGGTGACGGAGGGGATCCCGATGCAGAACGGGGAGACATTTGTGGAGGAGGAATTGGGGGAATCGGCGCATGGAGGTGACTGGTATTTCTTTCCGTGGGAAGACTTTGCTGGGGTATGTATGGGCTTATCGTCGTGGTTTCACACACCTCATCTGTCATACCACGATAAAAAAGCCCATATACAAGCCGCCGGCAAAGAAATTGGGTTTGGGGCTTCATTTTCCTCAACTCATTGCCCATGTTGATACTGAAAACTGTTAAGTCATCTGAATTTGTCTGAAGAAGCTCCTCAAAACGTGTTAAAAATCTTTCAGCCCGATCAGGTCTGGAACTTGAGGCTTGCGCCCCCTTGGCTGCCAACCTCCGCCTCTTCACCGCTGGCTGGGGCTGCAGTGTAGTTGGTGGCGCCTCCACACTGCTTGCCTCAAGTTCCGTTAGCTCACTGGTTGGAGGCTCAGGATCCACTTCCTCCATAGGACGAAGCTAGGAAAGAAAATAAGAATTCATTTTGAATTATTATTAAAAATACAAAAACCAAAAAAATATAAAAATTAAAGGTTTTTAAAATAAAAAAAAAATAGGACCTACATCACTACATACCATCTGAAAACTATATTTAACAGGTTCTACATTTTTTTAAAAAACAATATAGTCCATGAACTTACAGAATCCTGAGTCTCCGCTACTTCAATAGGAGGAGTCACCTCCACGGCCGCCTCCAGTGTGCTAACTGACTGTGGGCCTGATTCAGAGCTGGATGCTATGACCAGAGTGCTCGCTCTGAATCAGGGCCCTCCTACCTAAACTTGGAGCGGCCTCTTGGATGCTCGCATAGCTGTGGGTTACCACCCACAGCTTATGCGAGTGTCCATGATGATGGTCGTGATGGTCAAGACCATAGCAACCATCGGGCTTGCGACGAGACCCATGTGCACTAGGGCACCATCGACCCGCTTGTGAGCTCTCAGCGCTCACGAGCGGGTCTGAATCAGACCCTGTGTCTCCGCCTCTTTCGTCAGGATGAAGGACAGGATGTCGTAATACCATAATGTTGGTTTCTTCACCTCATCTGCCCCTGCTCCTGATCGTTTGGCACTCTCATATTTTGTGTGCTCCCGCATAAAGGTTGTTCGGAAATTATTGATCTTCTGCTTTACCCAGTCAATGGTTACATTTTTGTTCAGGGCCTTGCAATACTCCTGCAGTTTGACATAGGCCTTGTGTTTCAAGCCCCGATCTGAGTATTCTTTCAATTGCATATTCCACAGACACTCATTGTCTAGGTAGATTTCAAGAAATCCTGTCCAGTATTCCTTGTAACCAGGCATGTCTGAAATACAAAGATTCAAAGAGACATTCAAAAAAACAGGTATATCAATTCTCTTAACATTAAAATAAAAAAGCATTTAATATAAAAAAAACTGGCCCATCAAAAATACTATATCCTATGTCACTGAGATCCATTTATGTGCTAGCACGTGCTGTGCCTCTCCCCATGATACCTGTGAGGGGTTCTGTCACATAACCAACATGCCAGGTTTTGCAGCAGCATGGCAGGTCCTATATGACATGGCAGGTTTTCCCATAACATCGCAGATGGTAAAATAACAACATGCCAGGTTTTGCAGCAGCATGGCAGGTCCTATATGACATGGCAGGTTTTCCCATAACATCACAGAGAATAAAATAACAACATGCCAGGTTTTGCAGCACCCCCGCCGCTCATGCCCTGCTATATACATTGTCCACAAGTGGTGTCTCCTCCATTTCCACAGCTCCCCCGCCCAGGCCCCACTGCTGATGGGCCGCTGTTCATATGTCCCCGCTGGTGTCTCCTCCATTTCCCCTCCCCCCTGCACAGCCCCCGCTGCTTATGGGCCCTGTTCATTTAAAAAACTATCTCCCCGCTGGTGTCTCCTCCATGTCCCCCTCCCCCCCTGCTCCCGCTGCTGATGGCCAGCTGCTCATTAAAAAGAAATTGTCCCCGCTGGTGTCTCCTCCTTAATAGCCCCCATGCTGCCGGACCCCACTGCTTTGACATGCTGGACAAAATAACAAAATATACTTACCTTATTTGGAGTGTCTTGGGCGTCTTCAGCTGCACCACCTGCTTGCACTGCTGGCTCTGCATTGCGCTGATCACAAAATGGAACCTCGGGAGTGGCTGGGGAGTGGCCACCAATGAAAAATCGTCCACATCGTTCAAATCGTTCAAATCATCCAAATCGTTCAAAACAAGCAACAGTGAACGATTTGAACGATATCTGAAGAAAAATGAACGAAATCTGACAAATCTGACTGCAAACATGTCAGATGTCACTGCCAGAGTCTGCATTAACCCCCATGCACCATCAGCTGTCTAGGCAATGTATGTGATTGTCCTTGCTGAGTACAACTGCCAGAGTCTGCATTAACCCCCATGCACCATCAGCTGTCTAGGCAATGTATGTGATATTATTTGACATCCTGCAAACCACAACTCCAAATCTATAGTTGCATTAATGCAAAATTAGCTGTGTATTTAAAGTATGTGTTTAATGCTGTACATGTTTGTAATTAGTATTGTTTAAATGTCTGTGAATCTTTTTTGACTTGCTAGCCATAGTCATGACCTGTGCTTGGATTTGGATCACTGAAGCATAGTTTATAGTGCCATACTGCCTGTTTACTTAAACTTTGCAATATATGTCCACTGATCAATCTGCATTTCAACCAGCTGACCAATTGGCTCAGATGTAAGCTAGTGTCTTAATCAGGCATACTATTTCTTAACATTCAGTCTTAGGGCAGCTTACTGAGGGTAGCAGCTTGATGTGGTTATGCATTAAGTGTGGTTAAAATCAAGTGTGCTTTCTGAACAGTTAAATAACAGTTGAACAACATTGAAGACCAGGTAACTACAAACCCATTACTTAGAAAATTTTATTTTTTGCAAATGCAAAAAAAGACAATGTGTCAAAAACTTCTTTTTATAATCTCATTCCATGGAATACTCTCTAAGTCTACTACATCCTTTACTCTTCCTGCAGCTCACCCTTCTGTACATATTGCTGCCTCTTTAATCTACTCTCCACTTATGAACACACATGAGCTTTTAAATTATCTACACACACTGAAAATAACATTTACAACCTGTCGCCATAAAAATCTTTCAGTCAAATACAACAATTATATTTATATCTCTCTCCTGCTGCTTCTATTAGCTGGTGACATATCACCAAATCCAGGCCCAACCCACATGCCACACCCACAATGAACTATAAATCCAGCTAACCTCATAAACATTGCGTGCCTCCCTTCACCATCCAAGTCACTAAAATGTGCCTTATGGAATGCACGCTCTGTCTGCAATAAGCTAACATCCATCCACGACCTCTTTATTTCAACCAACCTCAACCTTCTGGCAATAACAGAAACATGGCTTACACAATCAGACACTGTCTCCCCTGCTGCACTTTCACATGGTAACCTACACTTCTCACATACCTCCAGGCCTGGTAATTGTAAAGGAGGTGGGGTAGGAATATTACTCTCCCAATCTTTCACATACACAGTTCTCCCACAGGTACCGTCACTCACATTTACATCATTTGAAGTGCATTCTATCAGGACTTTCACCCCTTTCTCTCTGCGAGTTGCTGTTATCTACCGCCCACCTGGGCCACCCCAACAATTTCTGGAACACTTTTCTGCCTGGCTCCCTCACTTTCTATCCTCGGACATATCCACCATCATTATGGGTAATTTCAATATCCCCATTGACAGTACTCAATCTCCCCATGCCTCCAAACTACTCTCTTTAACATCCTCTCTTGGCCTCTCCCAATGGACTGACTCCTCTACTCATCAGGAGGGCCACTGTCTTGATCTTGTATTCACCAGACTATGCTCAGTTTCTGATTTCACTAATGCTCCTTTCCCTCTCTCAGATCATAACCTTATCACCTGCACACTCTCCTCCATTACATCAACATCATTGAAATCAACCAAACCTAAACCCAAAACCTGTAGAAATATTAATGCCATTAACCTTCAACAACTATCTACCTCTCTAAAACAACAACTTTCGCCAATTTCTACATTCACTTCTCCTGAGACTGCTGCATCACACCTAAACCAGATTCTAGAAAAAGCCCTCGATGAAGTAGCTCCAGCTACCCATCACACACCACGTAGAGTTAGACGTCAATTGTGGCATTCTATCTTAACAAGGCATCTACAAAAACTCTCACGTAAAGTTGAACATCAGTGGCAAAAGTTTAATACTCCAAGTGACTTCCTCACATATAAGACTATCTACAACTCTTATCGTACTGCTCTGGACACTGCCAAACAAACATATTTCCAATCTCTAATCTCTGCTCGAGCTTCTAATCCAAAGCGACTTTTTAATACATTTAAACTGCTTCTTACCCCTCCATCACGCAAACCACCTGCTACTATCTGTGCACAAGATCTTGCTTCCTATTTTAGGGACAAGATTGATAAGATCCAAAATGAAATAGTAGGCTCTTCCTCAGCTAGTGACCTGCTCAATTCCCTACCTGAACCCTCTGGCACATTCTCCTCATTTGATCTCACAAATGAAGATGAAGTATCTACACTCTTCTCATCCTCCCACTCTATTACCTCTCCTCTAGATCCTATACTCTCACAAATCAGTAAAGCTTTGTCTCCTGTGCTTATCCCAACCCTAACTAAAATCTGTAATCTCTCTCTCTCTACTGGCAACTTTCCATAACTGTTCAAGCACGCAGTGATTACTCCCATTCTGAAAAATCTAAATTCTGACCCCAGTACTCTTTCAAATTACCGTCCTATCTCCCAGCTCCCATGCCCCTCCAAGCTACTTGAGAGACTTGTCTACACCCACCTCACACACTTTCTTAACTCACACAACTTATTGGACCCACTTCAATACGGCTTTCGTTCCCAACACTCCACAGAGACAGCACTGACTAAGGTAGTAAATGATCTTGTCACTGCCAAGGCTAAAGGCCATCACTCACTCCTAATTCTTCTAGATCTCTCTGCTGCTTTTGACACTGTTGACCACTCTCTTCTCATGCAAACACTGCAATCCATAGGTCTTAAGGGCACAGCTCTTTCTTGGTTTTCTTCCTACCTATCTGATCGCTCTTTTACTGTTCATTTTTCTGATTCTGCCTCCTCTTCACTACCTCTATCAGTTGGAGTACCGCAAGGCTCTGTCTTAGGTCTTCTGCTATTCTCAATCTATACCACCTCTCTTGGCAAACTAATCAGCTCTTTTGGATTTCAGTACCATCTGTATGCAGATGATACTCAAATCTACCTATCCTCTCCAGATTTATCTCCATCTGTATTGGTCCGTGTCACTGAATGTCTTTCTGCCATTTCATCTTGGATGTCATCTCGCCACCTGAAACTTAATATTTCTAAAACAGAATTAATTATATTTCCACCGGCCAATAACAGTTACCAACCTGATCTCTCTATCACTGTTGATACCTCGACCATCCACCCCGCCCCACAAGCTCGCTGCCTTGGTGTCATCCTTGACTCTGAACTGTCCTTTGTTCCCCACATTCAATCTGTCTCAAAATCATGTTACATACACTTAAAAAACATATTCAAAATTCGCCATATCTCACACAAGACACTGCAAAAACTCTAATCCATGCACTTATTATTTCCCGCATTGACTATTGCAATAGCCTCCTTACTGGTCTTCCCAAAAACAGGCTATCATCATTACAATCCATTATGAATGCAGCTGCAAGGCTTATCTTCCTTGCAAAATGTTCTTCTTCTGCTGCCCTGCTCTGTCAGTCCCTCCATTGGTTGCCGGTTTTCTACCGTATTCAATACAAAATACTTTCACGTACACATAAGGCTATTAACCAAACCACACCAACATACATCTCTTCACTCATCTCAAAATATCTCCCAACCCGACCTCTCTGTTCAGCACAAGATCTGCGTCTCTCATCCCCATGCATTACTTGCTCCCATTCACGGTTACAGGACTTTCTTCGCGCTGCACCCACTCTATGGAATGAACTACCTCGCACAATAAGACTTTCATCTAGTCTCCAATCCTTCAAGTGATCCCTGAAAACTCACCTCTTCAGGCAAGCTTATCAAATTCCAGAACCTCCCACATAACCTTCATAGCTTCCATATCTAATTACATCCCCTTTTTACAGTCCACACACAATCTCACACATTGTATTTCTCTCACATCCTCATGACATTTGGTCGACATTCCCGTGTGAATGGATCATGCAGCCAACCAAGAAACTGTGCATTCTGGCTGGACCAGATGCAATATATAGCTCCTTTCCTTGTGTATCAATGCCTATTTCCCTATAGATTGTAAGCTTGGGAGCAGGGCCTTCCTACCTATATATCTGTATGTTATTACCCAGTTTTGTTCTATTAATGTTTACAATTGTAAAGCGCAACGGAATATGCTGCGCTATATAAGAAACTGTTAATAAATAAATAAATGTCAGATATCGTTCTCTGACAAACATGAACGCGCATCGTTCATCGTCCATCGTTCATGCATGTATCCATGAATGATTTTTTCATCAGATTTGATTTTTTAAAATCGTTCAAATCTGATGAAAAATCTGACCGTGTGTATGCACCATTATTCTTACTCTCTTTTATGGGTCTATATTTTCTAATTGTTGTATGTCCATTTTTTTCTTTTGGAATGTACTTATATGTTCTTCCAGATTTATTATATATTGACATTTAATGATGCATTACATTCCTAATTTGTTGTATTCTCAAATGTGCCTAATAAACAAGTATAAAAACAAAGGTTGACAAAACATGGCAACTCATTGTAAGAAATCAACAAGACTATTTGAAAGCAGTCACTATAATTGGTTTTGTTATAAATTGCATTTTTATATATGCTTGGTGTATTGATTCTGCCATATTAATACACTTGGTTATTACAAGTACAATTGCATTTTCACTTTTAAAGATCAGGCCTATTTTTGTATAGAATGATTGCTTTTCTTACAAAACTATAGCCAACTGCAAACACTTGGATTTTACTTGTGATTTAAAAAACATAGTATCTTTTTTTATTTTAATTTTAAGTGTATCTCATAGATGTGCCTATACTGCCCCTCACAGCCAAACCCCACTGTAACTGCATTTACACAAGAATACATTTACATCATTATTATTTTATTGTGGGATTCAGTCACACATCCACACCACCCTTGTGCTTTTTTAGAATACAGATTTAATTATACTGTCCCTCACATAATTAACTGAATCAGTGAAAAACAGTCTATGGACAAAGAAATAAGAATCAGTCCATTACACATTGATTTCTCACCCTAACTGCCTCATTTTGTCCCAGCCTGTCTCACTTTTGCTGAACTGCACCCAACCACAACACAAGCCCTGCCAAACTTCTCATGTAAAATAGTAGCAGAGAGCAGGAAAGAGATGTTTAAATGCAATCCAAAACACACAAGGTAATCGGTATGTTATACCACCAGACGTCAGCCCTGTGGATTAAATACCAATGCCGGAATGCCGGCATATGGCGATCCTGACAGGGTAAGTATAAAGGATATTCCTAACCCTCTCCCCCCTAACCCTAACAATCCCTTAGGGGTGCCTAACCCTAACCTCCCCCTAGTGCTTAACCCTAATCTCCCCCCAGGGGTGCCTAAACCTATCCCCACACCCTAAACCTAACCCTCCCGGGGGATGCCTAACCCTAACCTCCCCCCGGGGGTGTCTGACCCAAATCCCCCTTTCCCTAGCCTTGCCCTAACCCTCCCGGGGGCCTAACCGCAAGTCCCCCGAGAGACCCTAAACCTAACCCTTCCCCCGTGGCTATCCACTCCCGACGCCCAGCTTACCTACAATCGGTATGCCGGGCGTCGGGATTTCGACGTGGGTCTAATGATAGGCATCAGTATTAAATGCCTATCATTAGTCCCATGCCGGGATTTCACTATCGGGAAGCTGGCAGTCGGCATTTAGACTGCTGGCTTCCTGACTACATACCAATACAGGAACTGAGTTCTTGGGGAAATTTAGTTTTGCCACATTTTGCGATCAGTATTTGCATCCAAAAGGTCCATGATCTGTTTTTATCTTGGTACAGTACCTCAAAATCCTATCCTGTCGAATTTCTCAGAATCTGAATTGCCCATCTCTATGCATGACCCAAATATTGTGAGGTAGAAAGTCTAACCACTCTGCCCCTATGCTATGCTGTATGTGTCTGAAGTAATGGTTGCCTATAGTTTACAAAATATTGAAAAAAACAAATAAAGGTCAACTTGGAAATGTTCAAATGAAGGCCTTTGAAAGACTGGTAGCCTTGATAGGTGGTCACATAAATCAAAAACTAAATATTTTTAACAATGTCAAAATAATCAAAATACAACTGAGATCATATTTTGCAGGTGTATTCATGGTTCATATGTTTCTGATTATGATGGATCCACATGGTGAAGTCTATGTCATTTGAGAAAGTTATTTCTGTATTGAGAGCTAAATTCTCCTGTAATATGTTTTCTAAACACATTTTTAATGCTTATGTTATGTATAGCAATTTGTTTCAGAAGATAAGTAACAAGTAACAGCCTAAAGCACTTCTAAACAGTAGATCATCTGATAGAATTATACAGCCATTAAAGGAGACTATGAAGGTCATGAGTTACTCTATAACACAAATTTGATATTTTCCTATTTGTTTATCAAAATGCTGAACATGCTTCTACAGGGCAAACACCAAAAATTATGTTAATGCATTTAAAGTATGCTGTTGGGGGATGATCATGTTATCATGTAGATGATATCCTCAATGCACAAGGGAGGGAAGGAGCAAGCTCAAATGTTGAACTCAATGTTGAATCAATTCAATAGCCAAATGTAATATCAATTGGATAACATCAGGTTGCTCTAACAGAAATGATTATTCAAGATTGTGTAAAGTAACTTCAGAAATTTGTCCAACAGGAATGTGTAATTTCTAGATATGTGCGCAGACCCCCATGTTTTGGTTTTGGTTCTAAATCATCATTGTGTTTTGGCAAAACCACCCTCAAGCATTTTAGTTCGGTTTTGGTATTTCCTCTAAAAATTGATAAAAACAGCTAAAATCATTTTTTTCCTATAGTATTATTAACATCAATAATTTTAACTTCAATTTTGACCAACTAACAGACTTAAGAACAATCCAAAATATGCATTTCCAGTTTTCAGATCCGAGTTGCGAACTTGGCAAGAAGACCCGAGTTCTACTCGGAAACATTAAATTTCAGGTGTGTTTGGTGTTCGGCAAAACTGTTTTTATTACAGTGCATGTGTTTAAATTGCACCGTAAATGTGTCCTAGTGTCTCTGTGTCGCATAGTGATTAACAGTTAGGGATCATTTGAGGGTGGTAATGGGTGGTAACAGAGAGGTGCTTAGAAAAACACAGGTGTGTCGCTACCCTTTTATAGGCGTGCATCTATAGAACGTGACCTTTTCATCACAAGGACACAGACAACGAACATATCAACTACACAAATCACAGCAAAACGAGAAACTAAAGAAGGGGGGACTTGAATCAAGATGCCCAAGACACAATCTAATGATTAAAGCGAATGTGGAACATCTGCACAGAAGTTGAAATCTGCTAGAATTTCAGCCCATTTCTGAACATATGTAACTGTTTCAGTGTGTCGTTCCTGCACAATCAGACTGTCCTACTATCTCCACACATCGTGGAAGCTGCCTTGTGCCTAAACTGAATTGACAAATGCATTGTATCTACAAATTTTATTTATTGTTATGGAACTGTTGTAAAGGTCTACATATAACAAAAAAAAAAGACTAAGGGCCAAATGTAATAGGTAGTCTGTTTTAGTAACAGTACAAACTCGCACTTTCTTTCACTTTTAAAAAGTGCGAGTTTGTACTGAAACTCGCAAATTCAATAGCCTGCAAACTTTTCAGCTCAAGGCTACTGCATTTGCGAGTTTAGGCGAGTTTAGGACTATGTAAACTGACACCTTTTAATGTAAGTAGCATTAAAAGGTGCGAGTTTTAGAGAAGCCATCACAGATCAGTGAGATCCTTGATGGCTTCTGTGCGTGTTTTAAAAAAAAAACATGCAACCCCTCCCCAAAAGCTTAACTAGCCCCGGGCTTTATAAAGCCTGTTCTGGTTCTAAAAATACAGGGGCCAAAATGCGTAGGGGGCCCCTGTATATTAAGAACCAGCACAGGGCTTTGTTGAGCTGGTCCTGGTTCTGGAAAATCAGGGGACAAAACGAGTAGGGGTCCCCTGAAAATTCCAGAACCAGCACTGAACTCTTTCTAGCGGGGGGATAATGCCACAGCCAGGGAAAACCTTTCACCGGTTTCCCCGGCCAAAGCATTATCCCTGACCGCTAGTCAGTCCAGTCTGGGGATCCCTGGGGAGTTGGGTACCCCCCCAATAAAGGGGTACCCCTCTACAGGGCACCCCAGGCCTAGACTGATAGCCCGGGGCTATCCCCAGAACCCTAGGGCAGTGGGTGCCGGGTTGATAGTGTAAAGTGTAAAATTAAAGTTTGCATATTGTCTTTAGTTGTAGAACCACAAGTACCAGCAAGCCTTCCCTGCATGATGGTATTTGGAGAACCACAAATACCAGCATATGGGGCATTACGGGCCCGCTGGCACTTGTAGTTCCACAACTAAAGAAATACGTAAATAAACAAACATACACCATGAATGTAAAATTTTATTAAAACATACATGCACACTCACACTCACACATACTCACCTAGTATCCGAAGTAATCCATAGGGGTGTACCTGAAAAAAAAAATCCATACTCACCTCTCCTATTCATAGATCACGTCCACTGGCAATTCAGGGGTTAAAATAAAAAACGCAAAAAACCCTATCCATGCCAGACTGAGCAAAGGTATGTGTGTACACATACTTTTGCTCCGTGTAAATGACCGTGGCACACGTGTGCCCCATCAGTGAAGGGGCCGCAAGCCAATCAGGGAGCATCTCCGTCGGAGCAGCTCCCTGATTAGCTGAATGCGGCCAGCCTGTGACTCCCATAGACTTCTATGGAGAGAAATCCCCATTGAAGTCTATGGTGGGAACCGCTACATTGTAGCCGCAAGATTAATAGTGGTTAATCTTGTGGTTACATCAATGATGTAACAATGATGTCGCGACATTGTATCATTGATGTAACCACAAGATTAACCTCTATTAATCTTGCGGCTATGATGTAGTGGTTCCCACCATAGACTTCAATGGGCATTTCTCACCATAGAAGTCTATGGGACACACAGGCTGGCCGCATTCAGCTAATCAGGGAGCTGCTCCGATGGAGATGCTTCCTGATTGGCTGGCGGCCCCTTCACTGATGGGGCACACATGTGCCCCGGTCATTTACGTGGAGCAAAGGTATGTGTACACACATACCTTTGCTCAGTCCGGCATGGATCGGGTTTTTTGCGTTTTTTAATTTTAACCCCTGGATTACCAGTGGACGTGATCTACGCATAGGAGAGGTGAGTATGGATTTTTTTTTCAGGTACACCCCTATGGATTACTTCGGATACTAGGTGAGTATGTGTGAGTGTGAATGTGAGTGTGAGTGTGCATGTATGTTTTAATAAAATTTTACATTCACGGTGTATGTTTGTTTATTTACGTATTTCTTTAGTTGTGGAACTACAAGTGCCAGCGGGCCCGTAATGCCCCACATGCTGGTATTTGTGGTTCTCCAAATACCAGCATGCAGGGAAGGCTTGCTGGTACTTGTGGTTCTACAACTAAAGACAATATGCAAACTTTATTTTTACACTTTACACTATCAACCCGGCACCCACTGCCCTAGGGTGCCGGGGATAGCCCCGGGCTATTAGTCTAGGCCTGGGGTGCCCTGGAGAGGGGGACCCCTTTATTGGGGGGGTACCCAACTCCCCAGGCATCGCCGGCCTGGACTGACTAGCGGTCAGGGATAATGCTTTGGCCGGGGAAACCGGTGAAAGGTTTTCCCTGCCTGTGGCATTTTCCCCCCGCTAGAAAGAGTTTGGTGCTGGTTCCGGAATTTTCAGGGGACCCCTACTCACATTGTCCCCTGATTTTCCAGAACCAGGACCAGCTCAACAAAGCCCTGTGCTGGTTCTTAATATACAGGGGCCCCCTACGCATTTTGGCTCCTGTGTTTTTAGAACCAGAACAGGCTTTATAAAGCCCGGGGCTACTTATGCTTTTGGGGAGGGGGTGCACGTCATTTTATTTTCATTTAAAAACATTTAACATAAGTACACACAGAAACATGTACATATCTCATGGATATGTGCATGTTTCAGTGTTAATCTGATCTGCTCAGGATGTGCTCGCTAGCCTGAAGCAGGTCTATTATTTGGGGACTTTTGGTAATTTTTTTTTTGCGAGTCTGAAACAGACACTCTATTACATTGGGCGAGTTGATTGTTTTCAATGTGAAAACATCTGGATGCGAGTATGAGAATGGAGAGTTTTAGTAACTCTGAAAAATGTGAGTTTTAGTGAACAGACATCCTATTACTTTGGAGAGTTGTGAAAAATTGCGAGTTTAGCACCAAACTCGCAATTTACCAAAACAGACTACCTATTACATTTGGCCCTAAGTCTTTGTATGCAATTTCATTAGAGCCAGCAGCTTAGTTTTGTCGCTTATTTTGATTAGCCATAGAGTTACTCTGAACTGCGACAAATGAATGGTCTGTGGCCGATGCTGCATATTTCTATGCAGATGCTGTGACTTTACATAGCTGCTTGGATTTACACAGTCGCCGGTGGGTGTCTCACTCTTAATACGTATCTGTGCAGCTGCAACATTGCACATTTTCACACTTCAACTGCGTAAGTTGTGATAGGAATAGGGAACAACTCTGAATGAGGCCCTATGTGCTAAGGAATGTCTTTATCTCATGTGCACCACTGTAATCTTTTATATATGCATAGGTGTTTGTAAGTAAATGATTCAGCAGTTGTTGTTCCTCTCATTCCCAAGTGGTCAGCATGTCTATACAACTACATACATCACACATGGCATCCTTTTGAGTCAGTGAGGCAGATGTATTATAGCGGCACTTATCATGCTGCTATAATGCTTCCTGCGTTGCCTCTTTATGGAGGTGAAGCAAGAAGCACTCTCAATGAGATGTATTAAACTCCCCCATCCGACGATCTCTCCTAGAGCCCACAGCGCATCAGCCTAGTGCTAATGTGTCTCAGTCCTGGTCGGCTCTACTGAGCATGCACATGATCTCGCAAGTATTACAAGATCCCGTGTGCAGTCCTGGAGCCGGTAACCACCGCAGCAGGGTCAGCGCTGTCCCTGCTGTGGAGATAGGGCATTGTTCATTCATAGCCCAGCACATCGGCTCGCTATCTTGTAGATAGCAGCACTGATAATGACAGGGGCACATAGCATCCCTGTCATTTACCGCCCAGACCCCAAATCATAATGTTCTCTGATGCCGCTTTGGCAGTTAATACATCTCCCCCAGTGTCGCACTGACCAGATTTTTAAAGCAAGACATCAGATTGTCCTGACACCAAACAAACATACACCTACAAACATCCTGTTTCAACCTCAATTCCCTTTCACAGAGCAGGATAGGTTACTCTAATAAGTAGTTTTGAGTAAGTTTCCCTAAAACAACAAGAGTAAAATGCACAAGTACACACTTGCAAACATGTTAGGAGACTGTATGCAAATACAGTAAGTTATTACAAAATCATAACACTTTTGTCTTTGCTACTGTACATGTACAGTGTATGGGCCATATGGCATTACCAAAGGTTCATCTACATTCTGTGTTGACTTAATAGTTTCTTGTGCAAGCAACCTTACAGTATATTAGCCATACAGTATTTCCCCTCTATACTCCTTTTAATACCATTAACTTTAGTTGTTTACACTTCAATAACCAGAGCTAATTTAGTATAATAAAATGTATTTGGCATAATCATCAGAACAGGGGGGGCAAGGGGGTGGCTCTCCCCCTAAAAACATTTGAGAGGCTCCCACCAGCCAGGGTCTGTGCATTATAGCAATAGGCTACAGGGCCCCTGTACTGCAAGAAGGAGGAGGAGGTGTAATGTGCGGGCTTTAAGTTAAAAGGCTACACATCACACCTCTTCCTTTGTGCAGTGCAGTGGCTGTGCAGCCTATTGATATAATGTGCACAGCACCTGCCTCCTCCTACGCCTCCCTGATGGTCCCGCCCTTCCCGTCTTCCATGGTGTCGGCCTCCTTCGGGCTACTGACCAGCAACAGGTAAGTTGGAGAGAGAGAGAGGGGGAGAGAGCAGCGGGGGAGGGGTAAGGGGAGGGGTAAAATTATATAATCTCTCGCCTCCCTCAACAGAAAATCATTGTGATGCCCGTGCATACTGGCAAACATTTTTAGCTCACCAAATTATTTTTTTAATACAGATAAATGTAGATTTTTTTTTATTTATCTACAGAATATATGTTAAGAGAATATACTGGAATTTGCACGGTTGCTGCAATGCAATTAATGCAGTCACAGATATATAATTATTTAATAAGCTACCTAAATGCATTTCCCAGACCGGATGAGTAACAAAAATTGAAAATGCTAAAGGTCAATTATAAATCTACAAAAATGCTGTCAAAAAGCATAAATGCTATTTTGTGAGTTCATGTCATTTTTAGGTGGTTGTACAGTACACATTTATACATGAAAGTGAATGGCTCTATGTATCATTATTACAGCGACCTCAAAGGTGTGAAATGTTGTTCTTTCTGTTGTGAACAGCTGGATATTTATACTTGTTAAATGAGGTGAGATGTGGAAATGTGATGCATGAAATAAACACATCCTATCTGATTACCTCTTTATAACATAAATGAGACCCCAGTGTACAACTTTAGGGGAAAATGTAAAAATCAATTAGCGTGGATTAAAAAGTCATCAAAGACAGAATTTTTTTATTTTATCTTTAATCTTTGCTTTTTCACATGGAACCGAAATAAAAAAGGTAGCACTTTACAAGAATGTAAAATAAGCATATTGGAGCCTATGGGTGCATATGTATCAAGCTGATTTTTACATAAAATTATGCAGAGACTGCAGTTTCTGCATAATTGTATGTATTGTTGCTATGTACTAATAGCACAATGCAGGAGATTTCACAGAAATCTCCTGCAAAATACTAATTAGCACTTCAGATCACAGTCCTCATTATTGTCAATGAGGATTACGATCTGACCCCTATGTACTAAACTCCAAAAAAAAGCTACTAAACTACTGTAAGCCTTTGGAGGCTCCAGGTGCAGGAGAGAGATTTTTCTATCGCCCCCCCCCCCCCCCCGTTGTGTGCCTGCGCAAGACCAACTTCACCCAGATAAGTCTTTCACTTCTGTGAAAAACTTCTGCTAAATGCTGGGGATATAACTCGCAGGGACAGCAGTTACTGCAATCATTGTCCCTGCGAGTTCCTCTTGGTACATAGCAGGGATATACTCTTACTACATTATCTGTTCTGTAAAAGATTTTATAAAAATCTGAAGGTGAAGTTGACACAATATGTTTTATATAAAGGTCAGTGAAACCAATTGCAAACTCCATCCAACAAAGGAGCAATGATAATAGTTAACTACGTGTGTTTTTTTAAAAGTCTCCTTCATTTGTCTAATACCCCTTTAACCTCCAGAGCTTGGTTCTATTGCCTCTTACTTTGCAAAGGTGTACAGAATGTACTATATTTCAATATAACAATAAACAATAAAGTTCTATATTTCAATATAAACAAAATGGCTTATTTAAACTGACTTACTTGATCAATTCGTATAACTTCCATGTATGCTCAAAAAAAAAATTTTGGAATGTACTGTTGGAACCTGTCAGCAGTGGCATAAATAGGGTATTTGGATCCCAGGGTAAATTATAAAATTGAGCCCCCCTAAACCCAAGTTTGTGCACGCACTGAAACAGTGGGCATAGTCACATTCCACAAGGGGTGTGGCCACTGCAAAATGGAGGCATGTCAACATGACACATCACCCTATCTTGTCACTCTGGGAACATTTTTTTCAATTCCATATGCACCTTAATGCTCCCAGTAGTAGTGCCCCTCTTGCAATGCCCACTGTAGTAGTGCCCCTTATGCAATGTCCCCAGTAGCAGTGCCCCTTATGCAGTGCCCCCTGTAGTAGTTCACCCTTATACACTGCCCCCAGTAATACAACCTTATACAGTGCCCACAGTAGTGCTCCTAATGCAGTGCTCCCAGTAGTGCCACTTATACAGCATCCCTTATGCAGTGCCCCTTATACAGTGCCCCTTATACAGTGCCCTTTGTAGTGCCACTTATACAGTGGCCCCAGTAATGCCACTTATACAGTGCCCCCGGTAGTGGACCCCCCTACGCAGTGCTCCGAGTAGTGATCCTTATAGAGTGCCCCCAGTAGTTGTCCCCCTATACAGTGCCCCAAGTAGTGCTCCCCCTATGTAGTGACCCTTATACAGTGTCCCCAGTAGTGGTCTGCCTATGCAGTGCACCTTATACAGTGCCCCCAGTATTATTTCCTCCCTATGCATTGCCCCCAGTAGTGGTCCCCCCTATGCAGTGCCTCCAGTAGTGTCCCTTATATAGTGCCCTCAGTAGTAGTCCCCACTATGCAGTGCCTCTGTAGTGCCCCTCATATATTGCCTCCAGTTGTAGTCCCCCATATGTTGTGGCCCCCGTTGCAACAAGAAAACTGAGACCGTAACATGATACTGCATGGCTGTTATTAAGCTTTGTACCTCAATGCAAAGCTTTGTACCTCATATATTGCCTCCAGTAGTAGTCCCCCCTATGCAGTGGCCCCCATTTGCAACAAGAAAACTGAGGCCATAACATGATACTGCATGGCTGTTATTAAGCTTTGTACCTCAATACAAAGCTTTGTACCTCATATATTGCCTCCAGTAGTAGTCCACCCTATGCAGTGGCCCCCATTTGCAACAAGAAAACTGAGGCCATAACATGATACTGCATGGCTATTATTAAGCTTTGTACCTGGTTACCTTTTGCACTTACGAACAGTAGAAGGGGATCCAAATTATTTTTACTGGAAATACATTAGAGGCGAATCTGAATTGTATTTTTGAATTTTATATTGGTGATCTTGTTTTGTGCACTGCTTATTCAAGGCTATCTTTTCATACATTTCACTGGCCATGTTGCACCACAGCAACTAGAGATGAGTGGTTCGGTTTTGACTCGGATCTTCCCACCAAGTTCGGATCTCAGTATTATGCAAAGCGTGTTCTCTTATGGACATCTCGGCACAGATGTCCATGAAAGATGATGTTTTGGCAATCCAATCCGAAACCAAACCGTTCATCTCTACAAGCAAAGCAGGGAAAACTACACCTACTGTGCAAATTTAGTAAAGGCCAAGTTTAGTGCAGCACATTTGGGCTGTGCAAAATAATCTTTTTCATTCCCTTGGAATGTATGGTCTGAAAGAAATTCATTGTTGATGAAAATGTCATTATGGACAGTGGATAACCAGAATTTGTTATGGATGAAAGGGATGTTTATAGTAAATTGAGTGGTAGGTCTGCTCTTGGTTGTGAAATAACCATGCATCTAAATAGGAATCTCCTTGTGTGCTGAAGTTAGTAGGCCCTGAGCTTTTCAGTTGGTGATTTCTTTTGCAGTATATTTTCTTGAAGAGTGCAGTGAAGAAAAAGTAATACAACGTAATCACACTCTCTTCATAGCCTGTCAACCAAGATATTTTCTTTCACTAAATATGCTGTATCTGCATTTTCTAAAATGTATAAGGTATTACTAGAATCCTCAAATAATGGGGAGAGTTTGTAATAAAAGTGTTTACCAAAAGACAATTTAAAACAGTTTCAAGCAATGAACATATGCATCTACTCAAAGTTTAATTTGAGACTATAGCAGTAGTTTATACAAATAATAATCAAGATATCTTTAGCATTCTTAACGTAATTACCACATATAAACAATAGTTTAGCAAAATACTAAAGTTATAACTGTTAATTTCAATTAAAAAAGATATAACTGTTAAATGCCATTAAATGCAATGTTTGAGATTTGAAAATTTTGTTAAATAAGTTGATTTCTATTATTTATTTCTGTGAAACATTATTAAGGTAAATATGCATTTTGATTGAAATGTGTGTGTGTGTATGTGTGTGTGTGTGTGTGTGTTTAGGTGTGTGTGTAGGTTGTAGGTGTGTGTGTGTTTTACTTACACTGAAAGCTTCTATGCCAAACTTATTATTATTCTCAATGTACATTTATAATGATTCCATAGGTTCCTAAATACCTTTACACAGCATACATATACTGTAGATAGCGAGATTTAATTTGATTCATGCACTGTGATTGCATACAGTTCTTTTTATTAATTATCATTTGGTTTTACATAATGTTGTCTAAACTCTCAATATTTTTGTCATTAACCTCTATAAAATTCCATATTTAATATTGACAAAAAAATTTGATCTACTTATCTAATCAACTCTCTTCATGTGATTTATTGTTTTAGAAAATGAACTAATTTCTCCTGAGTGGATGGATTTTATTCACTGTTATGATATAATTCCAGCACTCACGTAAACATTGATTATTATTTGATGTTTTGTTCATAGTCAATGCACACAGTGATTCATAAGGATTTTAGTAGCACACAATCATTGATTTACTCAATCATAATGCTAAATAATATATATTTTTTGTAATGATGATGGATAATAATATTATTATTATTATTATTATTATTATTATTATTAACAACAATAATAATAATAATCTTTTATGCCATTTTTTTGGTGTCAGGAGCCCCATATTTTCTGATCCAGTCATAGCTGTAAAAGCTCAAAAACTCAAAGATCATTTACTGACAGCAGAAGACAAAGCATAGTCATGGCCAAAATTTTTGAGAATGACAAAAGTATTGGTTTTCACAAAGAATGCTGCTTCAGTTTTTATAATAGCAATTTGCATATACTCCAGAATGTCATGAAGCGTGATCAGATGAATTTTGCCATGACAATGAACTTAATCCCAATAAAAACATTTCCACTGCATTTCAGCCCTGCCAAAAAAGGACCAGCTGACATCATGTCAGTGATTCTCTCGTTAACACAGGTAAGAGTGTTGATGAGGCCAAGATCACTCTGTCATGCTGATTGAGTTAGAATAACATACTGGAAGCTTTAAAAGGAGGGTGGAGCTTGACATCATTGTTCTTCCTCTGTTAACCATGGTCACCTGCAAAAAAACATGTGCAGTCATTATTGCTTTGCACAAAAAGGGCTTCACAGGCAAAGATATTGCTGCTAGTAAGACTGCACCTAAATCAACCATTTACCAGATCATCAAGAACAAGGAAAGCGGTTTAATAGTTGTAAAGAAGGCTTCAGGGCACCCAAGAACATCCAGCAAGTGCCAGGACTATCTCCTAAAGTTGATTCAGCTGCGGGATCGTGGCACCACCAGTGCAGAGCTTGCTCGGAAATGGCAGCAGGCACGTGTGAGTGCATCTTCACACACACAGTGAGGAGAAGACTTTTGGAGGATGGCCTGGTGTCAAGAAGGGCAGCAAAAAAGCCTCTGCTCTCCAGAAAAAACATCAGGGACAGACTGATATTCTGCAAAAGGTACAGGGATTGGACTGCTGAGGACTGGGGTAACGTTATTTTCTCTGATGAATCCCCTTTCAGATTGTTTGGGGCATCTGGAAAAATGCTTGTCTGGAGAAGGAAAGGTGAGCACTGCCATCAGTCCTGTGTCATGCCAACAGTAAAGCATCCTGATACCATCCATGTGTGGGGCTGCTTCTCAGCCAAGGGAGTGGATTCACTCACAATTTTGCCTAAGAACACAGCAATGAATAAAGAATGGTACCAAAACATCCTCCAAGAGCAACTTTTCCCAACTATCCAAGAACAGTTTGGTGACAAACAATGCATTTTCTAGCAATATGGAGCACCTTGCCATAAGGCAAAAGTGATAACTAAGTGACTCAGGTAACAAAACATTAAAATTTTGGGTCCATGGCCTGGAAACTCCTCAGATCTTAATCCCATTGAGAACTTGTGGTCAATCCTCAAGAGGTGGGTGGAAAAAAAAAACCCATAAAGTTTGACAAACTCCAAGCATTAATTAGGAAAAAATGGGTGGACATCAGTCAGTATGTAGCCCAGAAGTTTATTGACAGCATGCCACAGTGAATTGCAGAGGTCTTGAATAAGAAGGGTCAACACTGCAAATATTGACTCTTTGCATAAACTTAATGTAATTGCCAATAAAAGCCTTTGACACTTACAAAATGCTTGTAAGTTTACTTCAGTATATCATAGTAACATCTGACAAAAATGTCCAAAAACTCACTGAAGCAGCAAACTTTGTGAAAACCAATACTTGTATCATTCTCAAAACTTTTGAGATTGGCTATATAGTTGCATGCATGTCTGTTCTGCGATCTTGCAATTTGATCATATGCATGTCAGTGACATCCCCACTTGCAGATGAGCAGATGCAACTGGGCATCAACTGGTTGTTCACATCTAGGATAAGTGTCCTGATGGTGTTCTTAGGTTTTAGTTGGAATTGCAGTCACACAATAGAGTGCATCGAGATGTTGTGGGCTGTAGGTCATGCTGCAATACTAGATACTAGTTGTCTTTAGACAGAGTTGTAGGTAGATGGAGTGGGTGGGAAGTGTGCAATAGACTGCAGGCTTCTTTGTCACTGTGTATGTTTGTTTGTCAGACACTAGCTAGATTGCTATGTCACTTAATTTAGCCAGCCAGCTTGCTAAAGCCTTTGGCCAATATTGGTGAAAACAATATTGTGAATTGGTCAAAATTGATTGGAAATGACTGGAAATTAATGTTATTGGTATTAGTAACACTATAGGAACAAAAACAGGCACTCATCCCAACTGTATTCCCATATCAGGTGAGCACCCAGGGTGGCGAGTGCTTGGCAGCAATAGATCTTACAATCATATAGGTGTCCCACCGATGGTATATAAGTGGGAGTTAGTAGCGCTGCTTAGAACCGGTGTTTCATGTATCTGTCAAGATACTGTGGTAGGCACATATAAGTCGAAAAGATTAGTTGTTCATCACAGAACATATGGATCTAGAAGGCTAGCATTGATTCCAAATCCAAGAGAGCAGCAATGCATTTCAGCCACTTCTGTGGCCATTTTTTCAAACTGGTATAAATGTAACAGTGATTAAGGGCTCTATTTATTAACATTATTTTTACTAAAATAAAATGAAAAAGGGTGTTTTCACACCCTTTTCACATTATTTTAGTTTCACCTAAAGTTACTACAGGGCAATTGGAGTAGAATTCATAAAATCCTACTCCAAGCCCTAATCATCACTTATTTTTAGTAAGCAGATCGCATTTCCCATAATTGTAATGGGAAATGTGATCTGGCCAAAGTTACTAAAAATAAATTGTGAAAAAATACTGGGGAAAGCCCTGTGATAATAACACCACCTGGAGGTGCTAACGGGCAGAGCAGAGTCCGGAGCCGGACCCAGTGATCAGCTGCGTGGTCTAAACAGACCACACAATGATACACTGAAAAAACAGAAAAAAAAATAGTAAAAAAAAAACTTACCAGAGTCCAGGAACCGGTGATCGGGGCTCCGGTGAAGTCTCCCCTCAACTCCTTGAGAAAGGCCAATGGACCGCAATGCGTTGGAGACCTTCATACAGCTATTCACATCCACTTGAACTTGCAATCTGCCAAACCGGAACCTACTCCAACTCTTAAAACACTGCAGCATTTGCCAGCCCGCAAGCATCAGCAACACCACTCATGTCCGGGTCCCACCCACCCAAGAGCTGCGGCAGCAGGCACAGACAGCAGGCTATGCCAGTGACGCCCCCATCGCCTGTGCACCGCAAGCGGCCCCTGCAGCAGCAGCGCGTGCACTCCACAGCAGGCTTGCTGGTCAGAGTAAGTTACCCACGGCTGATGCTCACCCATGCCGCAGCCCCCGACAGTACCATGTGGACTGCCGAGCACCAACACAAGGGCTATCATGCACAGCAAGCATGTAACCCCTGCCTACACCCACAGGCACGCGGACTACCCACGCAGCCGCAACCAGACTACTGGGCCTCAACTGGAAACCGTAAGAACTTCTCCCTGCCACAGGAGTCGGGCACCTACTGGTAGGTAAGCAATACCTCTCCCCACCAGTGTGGGACGTCGCAACTGAAAACACCCCCGATTCACCACATCCAGGGCATCCTAGTTCCCAAGACTGTGGACCATAGGTCCAGCAGGGGAACATGCAGTAGTCAGGATGGAATACACAAGGAGCCCTCTCAAAGGGTCCACTTACCCCCCAACTGTGGATTGCACCTGCTCACCCCACCTCCTTCTCAAACCAACCGGGCAGCACGCCCCCACGAACTACCTAGAGACTATGAATTCCTGAGGAGCACTGTGACTCCACACGATGGAAGGGACTTTGTGTCAGCAACAACTAACATGAATCAATCACACAAATAAAATATCTTTCATTCCACTCACTAATCCAGCCTTATGTGTGTTTTTTACACCTCACCAACACACACCTGATACCACCCCCATCACCCCCCCTCATCCCCACACACACCACCAAGGAGTGCATGTAAACCAACCCTCCATGTCTCCCCTCCAGTCAGCTGGTCTCCCAGCCTGATCGGGTTCCAGTGCAGTATGGGATGTCAGTTGACCGGAGCCATGGAGGACATCACCGGAGCACCGAACAATGCAGATAAGTGTAATTAAGGGAAGGGGGTCATGGGGGAGGGGAAGGGGGGTCGTGGGTGGTTTATGATTGTGGGGCAGGGCTTAGCAATGGGGCGGGGCTTAGCAATGGCCGGTCGGTGCATGCGTCTGCACTTGTCACGGTATTTTTTTTTTAAATACCGTGGTAAGGCTGCGGTGGGAACTCGCAGGGACAGAGCTTTATCGCAAGCTCTATCCCTGCAAGGGATTTGTAGTAAATCCATGTGATATTGACTGAATTCGAAATGCAATTCAGTCGGTAATATCACACTACAATCTACATTACAAATGCGGATTGTATGCAAATAGAGCCCTATGTGATTAAATGTAGCAGTGAACTTCCTGCATATATGATGGTTTCTTAAGGTCTGAACCTATTACATATCCTCCGTATCTAAAGTTATATTTTCCAAGGACCACAGGTAAAGGTTGAAGATGAATGCTAAAAGGGGCATGTGACATTTTGTTTTTAGCACATAATAGACAATATTTTAGATAACATTTAATAGACTGAGTAATTTGTGGCTTTCAGACATTGTCCTGCAATTAATTGAAAGATTATGTTAATAACCATATATATGCCCAGCATGGGACGAGTCACTATACGGTTGATTTATAAGTCTTTGTAAATGAGGAGAAGGTAAATGCAGTTGAGAAGTCATTGTTACACAAACATCATGTAAAATCTGAGCACCTTTACACAATAGTTTGTCTTTCACTGCAATTTCCATCTGATGGGTCCATAAAGGCAATATGTTTTCTTTAGGAAAGAGAAAGTGGCAACAATCTTTACCTCTGGTAGTATACAGTAGGTATCATGGAAGCTGCAAATTTGGATGACAGAATGGGAGCAGACTGAAAAGCTTCCTTAAGTTGAGTAAAGGCAGTATACACTTTAATAGACCATGAAAAAGAACCTTTCTGAGCAGTAGTAGTTTGAGGATGGACTACTTTGGTAGCATCTATAATAATTAGCAAATACCAAAAAGCATTAGATTGCATTCAAAACATGAGTCTTATTTGCATAAATAAGACAACTGGGAGTAACAAAACTACTCTGCAAAATTACACTGATCAATTTGATGTGCAACATCTATACATCTGTGTGTGAATCTGAATCTATATAGAAAGGACTCAGGGCCTGATTCAGACATGGTCACTATGCTGCGCTCTCTCACAGCAAAAAAGAGGCCGGGTATGCAAATATGTGATCACACTGTCTAGCTGAAGGGCGCCCTCTGTCTTACAGTGCGACGGCAGAGCGAACGCATGCTGTAGTATAAAGCTGCCCACCACTCAATCATAGCACATGTCATCTCCAGGAAGTGAGTGATTAATCGAGTACATTGAATGGCTTTATTGCTGCATGCATTCATTGCATTCATTGCATACAAATGGAATGATATATCCCGCTGAACGATAACAATATCGTCCATCGGGCATGCATGCAGGCCAATCTGGACGATTTCGTTAATTTTCTATATGGGAGAACAATCATTGGTCATTCATCGTTGGTGTGTGGAGTGTGGATGAACAATATCATTCATCCAGCACACCAGGAATTTCAAGGGAGATCGTTCAGCGATATTGTTCGCTGAACAGATCGTCCTGTGTGTACCCAGCAATATCCTCTAACAGCTTACAGTACAAAGCATTATTCAAAGTGCAAGCTTCTCATAGTGGTGAAGCATAGGCACAGGCCCCAATGCAATAACAGTGAGAATAATCAGGGCCATCACAAGGGAGGTGTGCAGCCTCTGTATAGTTGGCTCCAATGACTTATTGGTTATGTGCAATATCTAGATTATTCTTCAAAACCCCTGTCCTTAACAGGAATCAAACCCATGTTAAGCATTGAACATACCACTAAGCCACTGGAGCTAACCATTCAGGTGCTGCACACCTCCCTTGTGATGGCCCTAATTATTTTCATTGTTATTGCATACGGGCCTGTACCTACTATATGCTTCTCCAGTATGAGAATTTTGCGCTTCAAATAAGGCTGCTGTCTTTGCACCATTATTGCAAGCAATAAGGTACTTTACTGTAAACTGTTAGAGGATATGTCAGCGTTTAACAAGAACAAGTCTCATCATGATAACTTGTACTTTTAATAAAGACTGCATGTGCAACATATTAGCTGTCGAGTTTGTGACTTTTACGAAGGAAAAAAAATACCTGTGCACTGCTGATCTGGTGGTTTGCCCTACTGTACATCTGAGACTTTATAGCAGCTATGTCCATGAGCAGTATGTGATTGGCCTTTCTGTCACGCTTGCTATACTGTAGGGCCATCTCCATCCACTGATATTGTATTCAGTTCTGTAGTTTTCATCAGTGGGACACTAGCCACCCAGTGGTGAAGCTGTGTATTGCATGCCGTGGATTCAGTCATGATCCACTTCGCCCACCCACGGTATCTTCATAACGTAATTAATATACCTATATGATGCAACCTGAGCAGCAACAAGTGAGGACACATCTGTACATCCTACATGATAATAAAATGCAGTGGACTCCATTACATAAATCATGTCTCTGCTCTGGTGGTCCTATACTACTTCATAAGAGCAACATTTTTGGATCTATATTTATGTATTTCTAAATTGAAAGCCAGATTAACTGGATGCACTGCAGGATCATCCATTATGGCACCGTAAGGATCAGCAGACCCTTGAGCTACTGATCCCATACATGACTCTTAGAACATTGATACACAGAATGGAAGTTGCTCAATCAATTTGTTAGATCATCACAGGTTTCATGCAAGAGAGGGGTTAATCTTTACTAGAAAAAAACAAAATAAAATTCCCCCAGCACACTGCAATGGGCCATCAAAAGAGACATACTGTACGTCCTATATGATAATAAAATACAGAAGACATACTGTACATTTGTGAAAAAATATGCTAAGCCATCAGCCATGTGAAGACATCTCAGATCTGATGGTTCTACACTACATGACTCTTTTATCTTACACTCCCTCTATCCATCTTGCCCAGTCTCAAAAAGCCACTCACCCTCACTTACTCCTCCCCTACTGTATCTTCCTTCTCATTTCTGTTGGTAACAGCAGCCCTAACCCTACCCCATTTAATGTCATTGTCTATCCAGTGCTATCTTGCCAACCTTATGCACAACTCTCTCCCTCCTGTGTCATAAAGAATGCCAGATCCATCTGCAGTAAAACTGATCTCCCTTCTTAGTCTATTCTTTCTTACTTTCTCATCATCACAGAAAAGTGTCTCTCCCCTCCTATACAATTTCTCTTACAGGCCACACCTACAGGATCCTCACTTCCAACCACTCCATCCGGCCTCGAGAATGAATAGATGATGTTATGGACAATAACTTTTCTTCTGAGTGCACCTTCTGAGTCATTCCTCTTGAATCCTATAAAACATTCTCCTCCTTCAAGGTCCACTGTGTACAGTATGTCTTTTTTCCCTATCTACTTTCAAATATTATGCATCTAACATCCTTCAGCCCCACTCTTTGTGAGAAGTTTGAAGATTTGCTCGCCACAGCCTGCGAGTTTTGATCTTTACTTCCTCCTTTGACCTGTCAACATAGTTATCCTTTTCCACCACCACAGCCTTGGCCACTCTTTAGACCTTTCCCACATCTTCTCACACCTTCAACTTTCCTTTCATACTCTTAGAGATCCATCTCTTCCATTGAAACATTTTTTTTCCCTTTCACAACCCCCCTTAACCAAAATCCTGTCTCATCAACTGTAGTCCTGAAAAGCCCCAACTAGGCTGTCAAGTTGTGCAACCATTATCTTGCCTCTGCCCTTGTTTTTACCACCCTGCCATTTTGGTCCAGCTCTCCTCCCCCTTCTATCCTATTTCCCATTGGTCATGGTAAGAGGCAAAAGCAGAATCTAGTTCAAATAATCTGTTTTCACAAACAGCCTCCTTCTAATGAGGGATCAGTTGCACTTCTGAAGAAAAGCAAGCAAGGATCTATATTTATGTATTTCTGAATTGAAATTGGCACTGAAATTGGTGGAATGGCAGTTCCTGAGTACAATGCCAGAAGCCATTGCTACTGTATGTGATGGTAATGAGTATGGTGTCATCCGCTGCTTATTCTAATAGTGATTGATGAACAAGACCTCTTTATGTATATGTAACTGCCACTCTTGGAACATTGGACTTCATTCAGAGGCACTCGAAAAATGCGAGCGCTCGCTCTGAATGAGGGCGGCCGCATCTATTTTCCAATCCGGCCTCCTGGCCATTTGCTAGGCTGTGGGTGACTACCCACAGCTTTAGCCAGTGGCCAGGTTGATGGTCACGATGGTCAAGACCATCGCGACCATCGGGGCTTGCAACGAGACCCTTGTGGTAGGGTCTCATCTGCCGCCAGCCCCAGTGAGCTTTTTGGCTCTATTAGAGCCGGAAGCTCACCACTGACATCACGAGTTATGTCATTGGGGCCGCCCCTAAACGGCAGGCATTCCGCAAGCCCCAGTGAGCTTTTGGCTCTATTAGAGCCTGAATCTCACCACTGACATCACGAGTGATGTCAGTGGGGCTGCCCCCAAATGGCAGATGTTCCATCGGGAATGCCTCCATTTGGCCAGCCACCCCCCTGCCCCGCCTACAAAATGGTGCGAGCTGTTGATCACCATCGACAGCCATCCCTTTTGTAGTGAGCCCCAGAGCGAGATAATTTCTCTCTCGCTCCGGGACTTACTCACGCACAGTGCGACCACTGCACGTGCGCAGGGCCTCAACATTGACCCACTTGCGAGCACATAGGCGCTTGCGAGCAGGTCTGAATGAGACCCATTGTCTGCAGCATTAGTGTGAGATTTTGTAGTAATTTCAATCAAGTTCTTCTAGGACCAAGTAGCACATTGAATACTGTAGATTTAATATGAATTTTCCCTAACCTAATACTGATAAAGCATATTGCTCTTCTAGTGCAGATCTCATCCCCAGCATCCTTCTCAAAGGGCTAGCCAATGTCATCTTCCTCAGCTGCCTAATGAGCTTCTAATTTTGGCATTTCCAGGACCAAAATCTTGTTGCATAAAATGTATCAAATGTGGATATAGCATCATCACTGTCAAATTCCTCACTTTCTTAATTTGAATCAGACAACTTTCATGTTGTAATTTTGGATTTCCATTTATTTTGTAGCACACTCTGTGTTAAATGTTTAAATTGTCTGTTTCCTTCTTTTTCTTATATTCACCATGTGCAAGGCTACATCATAACTTTTTTTTACTTATCAGTATTATTTGTAATATATTCCATAATTTCTCAATAACAACATGTCTTTATTTCAAAGCAGTAATTTCCCTAAACACCTACTTGAATTTAAACTTTGTTTATTTAACTGAATTATCAAGGAACCAAAAGCATAGTCCGGGGTATATATGCTTACTTCCCTGCTGCTATCAGCTCTGACTGTTCCTAGTTCAGCAATAAACCAGCTGTTTTGCAGCAACAGGTATTACACCAACCTCTAACTTGGCCTCTGCTATTGGCACAACCCATCAGGATCTCAGCCACTGGTGTCAAAGAACTGTAAATAGACTAACGAAGGACACAGCTATTCCTTTTATCATTGAGCCCTCTACTCCTGATACATATCATATGTTGATAAAAAGCAAACAAGTAGAAAAATGAATAAAAATATTTATAGCAAGTACCAAATAACCAATCTCTGCAAATGACAAACATTATATACAAATTATTGTTTATTTCATTTCAAGATACAAAAGTCTCTAAATTCTAGATGACTCATAGTCCTGTTTAACATTCAAGATTTTAACTGCATCAGAATTTTAGAATCTGCAATAATAATTCCAGCAGTGCCAAACTGAAAAACACAATGATCATACTAAACAAATTATACCAATGTGAGACATGAGTCTATGAGTTATTAAATCATTAAAAACTGAAAATCTGGCTCACAAGTGGCAAATCTAACAGTAAGGAAAAAAAACATCACACATCACGTAATTGTATAAATGCTTTCATTACTTTAAATAATCAAGAGCATACATAGAAATGCAGTTTCAAAATGTGTTTCTTATAAAAACAACACAAATCAAAAGAAAAATATTTTATCAAATTACTGAAATGTTTTTATCTAAAGACCCTCAAAAACTGTTAATTTATTTGCAATATAAAAACATATTTTTAGAAATGTATTTAAATATTTTATTGAAAAAAAACAAACAAATATGGCTATTGGATGTTTTGCACTCCCCATGTCCATAGGCACCCATTGTAAAATTACCCCCAACCCAATACAATAGATCCTTCCAGGTGGCAATAGATCCCCAGTAACAATAACCCCCACCCCACAAGTGGTAATACATTACCATCCATAGGTCAAATGGCACTACCCATTCCCCACCAACCCAGTGCCCTTTGTCACTAAGTTACTATTTTACCCCCTTAATCTTTCAGGGCCAAAATAATCAGGCATTGCTACCACTCCCACCCCCCTTCCCCACCATGCTACAGTAAGTTCCAATAGAGCCACCCCGGGGGAATTACCAACTCCCTCCCATGGCATTAATCCTCCCCTACATGCAGAGCTCAGGGTGGACTGATCTTCAGTCCCCCCTGCTCCAGCTGATCTCTGTACTCAAAGAGATCAGCAAAATGCCGTGACATACCAGAGTCTGCCTACCCACCCTCATGTTTCCTCCCAGGAATTTCCAGGCTCTTATATCCAAATTCAATCTGAACCCCCCCTGTAGTAACCATTGGCACTCATGCACAGTGCGACTCAGATGCATGCACAGACATCGGCCGCTTGCGTACAACATCTCCAATGAGTGCTCCTCTGAATCAGGCCCCTGTGAATTTAATAGAGACATCAGTGTATACAGTGCAAGAGATATCTTCATGTAAGAACTATCTTATTTACAAGATTATATAGAAGACACAAAGATAGAGAGGTTTCAACTAAATTGACTATGGAAAAAACCATTAGGTTTGCTATTTTTCAAATTTGACTCTGAAAAGTGTCAAAACATGTACAAATGCTTATTTTCTCAAGCAATTAAAGATTACCCAATAGTCGAAAAAATAACAATATTCTGAAAACTGAGAAAGGTGTCAAAATAATATGGATGCAGTTAAATGTTTTCTTGGATGCAGTTAAACCTCATATACTTGCTTTAGGGAAAGATTTTAGCAACACGATTGCTGTACTGGAAATTATTTTGAACCAGAAGTGTCACATGAAAGTCCAAATTGTTCTGAAGCAAAAGTTCACCATGATAATGTTTCTAAATCTCCAAAAATGTACTGTAAATGTAATTGTTGCCGTGACTCTGACGGGTGTGAGTAGAATACTAATAACCTCTAAACAACAGTAGATGTTTTTCTCTCTCTCTTTCCAATAAATTAGCAGAAAAAGGAAACTAGCGGTAGCTGTTAGACGTATGCATTATCACTTGCAGTATTCCCAGGAATACAGTACTGTAGTAGTTCATCGCCTTCTGGCATTTTTTCTGTTCACTGAACATTAAGCTGACACAAGTCCAGCAAATTTACAATTCCCTAACCATGTTAGTATACTGCTTCTAGTTATTGCTGAAGTTAGCGAATATATGTGCATAATAGAAAGTAATGTGGAAAATGTCAATTTCGGAAAAATAAATATGATATGAGCCAAGACATAATGATACCAGAAAAACATATGCCTTTAGTTTGATTGTCAATAGAAACAGTTCTCACCCTTGATTACAAAGTTTATGTTTAACATGGTACTGTACAACATTTAGGATATTATATTCAGCAGGATGCAGCAAATGACATAGAGAGTTTATGATCCTCAATCTGAGTCGGACGCAGCGGCAATGTACAGTAGGATGTAGTGAAGCAATGGTTTTAGTGTGTGCATGTGCCTGAGCTGCCCTGTACATGCCTCCTGATTGTTAGTGTACGGAATGACAGTACAAGTATAGACGCATGATAGCAGAAGTGCATTGGAAATGTATGGTGCATTCCTGAGTGGTGACTGGGAGATAACAGGGGGTGGCAAAATAGATGCGCGGAGATGTTGCGTCTTATGGGAGTGTAGTGGGCATGTCGCTGATAGATGCAGAATTGTTAACATAGCAGGCCATATTCAGGGGCAGGGGATTTTCTAGAGAGGAGGGGGCCTGTGTGCAGTCTCCGATACGGGCCCCCTCCTCTCCACCCAGCGGCCGGCAGTGCACTGAGCTGTGCATGGCCAGCGCCGGAGTTAAAGACTCTGGGCACTAGAGTGTGCCCAGAGTCTATAGTGTATGCACAGATCACCAGGAAAATGGCTGCGGCAGCCATTTTCCCTGTACTGCCCATGTGCAATCAACGGGAAAATGGCTGCTGTGGCCATTTTCCAGTCATTTTACAGCGCCGGATGTCAGCACTGATGTGGGACTCCAGAGAGGTAAGTAATATTATGGGTGCAGGGTGTGCAGTGCGGGGCCCCCCTGGACCCAGGGGCCCATGTTCCCCGCACACCCTGCACCCATTAAAGATATGGCCATGTTCAGGGGGCCAGTGCAAGTTTCGATGGTGCACCCAGTGGTGCACCTAAAGATGCACCAAGCGGTATCTCAGCATCTTAAGAAGCTGAAAGTGGGTGTCTCAGTCCTTGCACATTTAGATGCACAGAAGTACACCAGGGAAGGGCTTTGTTGTGGCTTTGTAGCATATGCATCCAACTCAGAATGAGGCCCTATATGTGATGGAGCTTGTATAGGGGTCCAAGGCTACTGATTCACATAGCACAAAGTTACAGATAATGGCTGGTCCCTATAGTTTGCCAATAACAGCCTTGTAGACAAGTGCCAGCAACAACAGAGATGCAAAGTGTCTACTGGTCCGAAGGTCATGCAAACATTTGCATAAGGACTAATAGTCTCCAAGAAGAGCTCTGGAAATGAGCTGCACTTGAGTCTTAGGGGTATATTTGCTAAAGATTTTATTCTATATAAGTTGCTGGAAAGCGATCAACATTGATGTTGTGTTTCTTGAGCTAAATCTAACATTCACTTTTACTTAAAAAAAAAAAATCAAAAATTGCATGTTAGTAAATGTGTAATTTAGCCCAAGAAACACAACATCAATTTTGATCGATTTACATAAAATTTAAATTGTTTAAAATTGACCTTTAATAAATATACCCCTTATAGTCTATATTATTCTATCAAACTAGTAGTACTGTTGTCCACCCTATATTTTTATTTGAGTGTATGGGTCCCCCACCGGGTACCACATTCAAGCAGAAAAAGGAGAAAAAGCAAGTGGTCTTCATTGGGAGTGCAGCCTGGACCCAAGTATCAATATCTAAAGCTCATATTTTATTGTCTAAACATTACAAATAAATAGAATTTACTGTATGACACATACAAATACTGTACATTACAACAATAAATTGAACAGAGTGTGAAAAATGTTGCATTTTGTGTTATGTTGCTAAATTTGGTATTTTATAACAACTTAACATAATATGCAAGATACAACAAACAGAATCGGCCAAATGTAATAGGGTGAGAGTTTAGAAAGTGTGAGAGTTTAACAGTAGACTCTCACATTGGTCGAGTTTTATTTTCAAAATGGGAAAACATCTGGATGAGAGTTTAAATAGTGAGAGTTTTTTTTTAGTCTATAAATATGTGAGTTTGCTCTGTTGCTTTGTTCTCGGACTATATTAAATTGGCCGAGTTTAAAAAGTGTGAAAGTTCACAGCTAAACTTGCACATTTTCTAAACTCTCACCCTACTACATTTGGCCCAGAGCGTCTAACAATGAACTACTAAACTTCAATATAACAGGTCACTGTCCAGGGTCCTTGTCACTACAGAATTATGCTATTATGTTTAGCACAGTATTCTGATTTAAAATTGTCGCTAAATAAAACGATCTGATACAGACTATCTCTCATGATAGTAATTATTTTGAATAGCGTAAGTGTATAACTAATTGACCTGTGTCAGAAAGCATCTATTTCTATAATTGTTAATCTTGTCTGCTCTTCATTATAATATATTATAAATAACCTGATAATAATAAATTGGAATATTGACTCGACCCAATTACAGTGATGATTAAATCTATAATAAATGAATGTATACGCTGGTATTTATCTGCAGTTAGAGGATAGTATTTCATACACTACACAATAATGAAATCCATGAGCTGTTAAAACTGCAAAGAAATAGAACACTACACAGTATCATTTAATCACAAAATTAACTACCAGTGTAGTAACTCTATATACTCTAATACAAGCTATTCTCCAGTTGAAAAAACCTGGAACAAACTAATTTTATCACAATTAGAATTTAAAATATAACTCAATGATCTACTGTATGCCAGAAGATTTTATACCAGCAATTGTTCAACTCACAATATACTCAATTCCATGTATAACTATCAGCTCACAGAGAAAGTATATCTTAATGGATATACTTTACCATATTTACCACAACAATACAAGTAACCTTAACAACACAAACCCTTTGGGGAATTGTAACCACAAGGTAATAAATTACTATATAAAGAGAATATGAATTCTGACCTCTTTATCATGTTTTAACATGTTTTAAAATATAATACTCATCTAAGAATAAATTTAAGGTCACAAGCTAAATAAAACTGAATATACAGTATATACTATGTACTGGGTGTTCATTATTATACTTCCCCTATTCAGAGTCATCTGTAGCTTGATCTAAAAAACAAAATGTCACCAAATTTGTTAGGGAGACTAATTAGGTCATGGGAAGCAGGATTCCCTGTAAAGACATTTAGTGCAAAAAGTCATGGATAGGGGAAGTATGGCGCTGTATAATGTGAAAACAACGTGAAAATGGACAGACAAATGTTTTCGTCACACACACAGTATGCAGACCTTTTAACCCCACATGGCACTGCTGATTTACAAGCTTGCATGTCTTCACAGGCCAGTCATCTCAGGATATTCATGTTGCTTGTAGTCTAACGCATACAAGGGCGCCACCATCTTGCCTGAGGTCAGATGACACTATACAGCCATTCATAAGGCTCTACATCACACATGACTCCAGTATGTAATACTGGAGTAGAGCACCCTATTTAAACTGCTCTCTGACTCCTGTAAATTGCCAGTACAACTTGTCTTCAAGTTTACTCCTGGTCCCTGTGTCAGAAGCGGTTCTTTGTCTCCTTAGTTCCTGCATCTGTTTCAGTTTCTCTCCAGTGTTATACAGAGTGCTTCTACTACTGCTACTGTTTTCAGTCTATGTCCAGTGCTTAGAAAAAAGATAATCACTGTGCTGACACCAACCAGTAAATGTAAGCCGATGAATATTATAAATTTTATTTAAAAAAAAGAAAATAGTATAAGCACATACATTTTCCACACTTCTTTAAAAACCTCTAATAGTAAATTACAACTATTAAGTCATATATTTACTAAAAGTAATTGCAACAAATAAATTGCACATAGAATGTATTACTTCTAATCTAATTACATATGTGTCCTGAAAACTGAAAACAATGTGTCAGGCTGTAACTAGTATTAGAATATAATCATTGTATTTTCGGTCATACTTGTTTGCCATATACTAAACAAAGCAATTAAATGTTCATAAAGTGCATCATTAATAGTCTTTATGTAATTGGACAGCCAAGTCTATATAAACAAAAGCAGCAGTCACCAAATGTCCTTCATAAGGTTGGTTATAAAAAAAAAAAATGGTACCGTATTTTGGTAATCCCAAGCAACATCGACTTAATGGCTGGATCGTGTTTGACTAAGTTCTCAAGTATTTGCCACCTGCTGGTGGTTGCCATGGGCAGGGGTATCATTGATGATAGCCAGAGATCTCTGCTGCAAACCATCTGCACCGAGTTGCCGCCTGCCGGCGAATACCATAGTCGTGTAAACAAGTGCAGTGGCTGGAGAATGACAGATAGAAAGCAGGAACTGCAATTGCCAGCCTGCATCTAGGATTCATCTCCAGCTCTCCCTGTTGTAATCAGCTATGACCCTATACACCATTGTGCTGTATGCTCTCTGCAGAACTACCTGCATTTCCAGCTATAGGGGTCAATTTATCAAGCAGTTAACAGTGTGGAGAAGTGGACCAGTGGAGAAGTTGCCCATAGCAACCAATCAGCTCCTACCTATTATTTTATAGACTGCACTTGATAAATGTTACTTGAAAACTGATTGGTTGCTATTGGCAACTTCTCCACTGGTTCACTTCTCCACACTTTTCACTGTTTGATAAATAGGCCCCATAGTGTGCTATTTCATAGCCTCCAGCACGCAGTCTCCTACATTATCTTCGAATGGTAACAAAGCTTCTACCTTTGACTGTCTCCATTTGTTCAACTGGCACGGCAAACAAACATGTCCCTAGTGTGTTAACAAACTCTATAACTCTGCGTTCTTAAGCACTCACATGTTCTAGGCTACAGTAGTATCGATATCACTGCCAGGTAGCATACTTGTTTCAGCCTAATGTTACTACAGTATGTTCTCCTTGCCCAGTGTTCTATACAATATCCGAGTTTTATGCATTTCAGTGTAAGGGATGCCATCTCCATGCGCTAGCCGAAAACTTAACACTGCACCAGTATACAGTGTAAATGGCCCAACCTGGGAATAACCCGGGTCAGAGCTGCAACGTGAACAGGGTCTGTCCCGGGTTGGAACCATGATCCAAATCCCGGGAGTTTATTGTAAAAGGAGTATCATTCGTCTTTCCATTTTCATGCTGTTTTCACATTGCAAGGCACCATATTTTCCCTATCTGCAAATATTTTATGCAAACATCACAGCAACAGGAATTTGTACTGAGACACCCAATAGAGCTGTCAGAAATTTGTGGCTTGTGGGTCTGATTCAGCACAGATCGCAAGATTGCACACACACCCGGCCGCTACAAAATTCTTCAAATGAATGCAATTGCAGTGCTATATCAAGACACCCACCAATGTATAAAGCCACCCACTTCCCATTACTTACATCCGCAATACCTTTGCAAGTCTGCAAAAACATTGGTAACATCGAGTAACATCTGACCTATGCGCACAGTTGTAGTCTAGCTGACCTCACTCACAAACTGCTAAATTTCCAGTTGGTATCTAGAGCTTAGGCTGTGTATGCCGTCGCAGGGGCTTAATTATGCACACGCCTCTGTAAAGGCGTTCAAACGCACTGGCACGCTTGTGTTTCTCCGACCACCCCCTGTCACCACCCACAAATGGTACTTCCTGTCAATCACACTGTGATGGGTTTGCAAAGCCACTGCGATTGCAGTCCCGATTGCGGTGGAGAATTTGCGCATGAGCACTGTGGTTTTGATGCATGCGCAGTGCTTACCAATCGCCCGACTGCGTACGCAATCGCATTTGCGAACCTTGCTGAATCAGGCCGTTTATAAAAAGATGCACCATCAGTCAGACATTGATCACACCATCAATCTTCTGAACAACCCTATGGTCACTCAGAATATCCATTGAAACTAAGCCACTGGAGCCTTTACCACTACATATGAATTCTCATTCACAGGCTGATACACACCTCCAAAGAGGTCTCAATACTCCTGCATTTGCCCTGCCAGTACCGTAACCTCCCACAAATGATCACTGACTGTCAATCACACTGCATCCAAGTCCTTACTGTGACCACCATCTTTGTTAATCTGTCTTGGCCATTGCACAATGCCACTCATATGCACTATAAAGGGTGATCTTGCAATTTATTTTTAACCTCAAAGAAAATATGCTTGGCCAATAACAGTCAGAAACAATTCCTATTAACGTACTTGGTCTCTCCGTACATTTACCACTATTATTTAGTACTAATCTATCTTTAAATCTTTAATTAGAAAAATATCAATGTTTAATACTCTAATTTTTTTCATAAATGTTAATCTACCATTCTTTTTTTTTTAAATTAAATATAGAAATGTATAATGAACTGTGAAGGTTATTAAAGGCTAAACATACAGCTACAGGCGCTTTTGATTAAACTTGTATTAATCAGTAACAAATAACATCCACCCAGCCACTATGTCATTATTTCTGTTGAAATCAGTTTCTCATTAAATCAGCACATTTATTCTCCATGCCAGAAATCATTATCAAATAAAAAGGTTTTTGATCAAAAACTCAAGAAGTTAAAGCATATCTTTTTAAAGTTAAATATCTACTTTAATGTTTAAACTTCAGACGGCTTCAAAGCGGATTGCATTTTAAAGTAAGTTTAGTATTAGTAGCAAAGAGATTTTATGAGCTATGCTATAAGACGCTGGGGGAGATACAGTGTTGCTATAACTGCCTGAAAACTGTGAATTAATAGATAATAATTGGAAAAAGCTACATAAAGAGATTTGCCACTAATTAATCAAAGGCTAAGAGAATTCAGGAAAATTGATACACAAAGTAATGGCCAAAAGGTACTCTAAACTGCAGTATAGTAACTAATTAGATTATGTGATTTTCTTCTTGTACAGTTTATTAAATGTAAGCTGATATCTGATTGGTTTCTATGGTTCGTCAAGTTATCTATGCACCAAACTTTTATAATAGCCCAATGTTTTGAACAATGTTAGAAAATATTTTCTAAATAAATCATTAAAACAAAGTTTTCTGTATTTTTTCCAAAAAAGTTATAAAACTAAAAAACACAACTTTTACAAACACTTCAAGTAATAGTAAAATATATTTTAAAAAGTGAAACAAGATGACTAAACAGACAAAGATAAAGTAGAAAATATGTGGGTCAACAATGTTTCTTTTTATGTGAGCATACTCATCATTGAATTGCATATCAGAGTGTATGCTAGTTTTAAGATGTTTAGGAACTACCCCCCCCCCAACCCCGCCCCATAAAAGTGGCTCTTGTCTAAAATTTTCTTTGGCTTATGCTCTTTAAATGAAATATGTCACATCTAAATCAAGCTATTACAATTTAGAATCACCCAGTTACTGTATTACTGTGAACTATCCAATTTCTATTTTTCTGCTAAAATACTATTTGGTTTATTATAATATATGTCTTATATTAAACATGTCAGTAAGGAGTACTAGTGCAGTCTGTACTACAGGTTTCACTTTCATATCTATGGTGATTTGTTGTAGCTTTTCAAATGCACTTACCCAAGAATTCAAGAAATATAGACAATTTGCTGTTCGAAACTCAGCGATGAATATTTTATCTCTTCTAGCTGGGACCAGTTATTATCTGCAAATAGTTTCTTCATCCCAATTACAGACCCAGAAAGCAACGACTGGTATGCACAAATGATGGAGACTTTTTGCCTTGTGAGGCAATCTGAATGAAATTTGGGATCTCTTATTTATAAAACATAAACAAATTTCCAGTCTAAAATTATTAATTATTATATGGACTGATTTAATGTATATTAATACAATTTAAGTGTTTCCATTCTTCTCACAACTATTGTAATGTTCTTTCTTTGTGGTTACAAAGTTATTCTAGTAATGTCAGATTGACTTTAAATTTCATATTACTATAGTATACCTACAGTACATATCATCAGTATATCTACATATCATGGGGCATATTTACTACTTTGTGGTAATAAGAAATTATACATCGCACGAGATAACAATTTTCCCTCTTTTTCAGAAATTCAATCTGAGTTAGCTATATCCTCTGAATACTTTATCAATTCCTCCAGCTCAGACACTATCACTCTAAAGTTGAACAATTTCTTTCTCATATGCTTCTCAAGACATTTGAAGCCCTATGTTTGAGATGATCCTCGACTAGAGGATTTAATTTCCCTTTTATATTCATGAGTTGTCTACCCCGCATGACTTTCATGAGGTTTCTTTGAAAGCTGACTATGGGGATGCATTGGATGGGGATGATCTGAGAAAATGCGGCTTACAGTTCGATTTGTGTTAGAATGAAGGAGCATCTTTACAAATTATTGTATAGGTGGTACTATGTACCTTACTGTCTCAGCAAAATGTTCCCAGACACATCAACTAGAGAGGTTGTGACTCGGAAGCACCTTTCTGTACATTTTGTGGTCATGCCAAAAAATTTGTAATCCTTGGTGGGAGGTCATTGGCCTCATTGCTGGGTTCTCCAGATCCCCGTCCCATGTGAACCTAAGTTTTTCCTTCTGCCTCTGGGTCTCCCTGTGGCAAATAGGTATCAAAATAAATTAATACATTACATTGCTTCAGCTACAGTACAACTTGTCAGATTGCCTATGATTAGAAGCGAACTGCTTCCTATTCTCTACACTTAATATTATCCCATATCTGGTATATATACCATATGGAATACATGACCAGTATTATTAACAATTCCTCTAAATCAATTGATATAGACTGGGGCCCCTGGCTTGCCTCACAAAACGTCCCTTCTCCATTTGAAATAGGTTAATTTACCTTCTTCTCTCCATTTTTATCTATTTTTTCTAGTTTGGTGTCCACCCAGATTTCTATCTTCTTTCCTTTTCTTTCTGTATCTGATTCTTTATCTCATTTCCTCACTATGGCCTGCCACACCATCACTTCTCAATACTCCTACTGTATCTCCTTTTCTCCTCCCCTCTCTAACAATAAAACTGGTCAGTGATATGCAACATTTTGACAGGCATTGCCTTTGTTCTGTTTTTGATGCTCATTGATGTGTGTTTCTGTTATTGTGACCATCTCAATAAACCTTAGGTTAAAAAAAAAAGATACAGAAAACCTGATGGACTTGGTTGCAAAGACCAGGTAACAAGCTACCCTTACAAATTGCTTTAAAATGTGTAATTAGTAATAAAATGGAGAGAGAAAAAACACATACGGTATAACATATTCACACCAGCAGTTTCATTATTTTCTTTTAGACAATAAAAAATAAATATATATACATCGCCCAAATGTACTACTCATCACATGCAGTGACAAGGGCTCTAAAAGTGGCTGGACAATGTAATGCTTTGCATTTTGGAGCTTGGTAATACTGACAGTTTTGCAGCACCTAAGAAGCCTATGGGGGATGTGGCTACTATCGGACATGGAGAGATCGTAGCAGATATTGAGATATATGCTTCAGTACCTCCTTCATATATTTGGGGAATCCTAAATATTTGCTGTAACTCCCTGAAAGGAGATATGCTGCAAATAGTTTTTTAAATTATGTCTTCATATCTGTTTATGACAATTATACCTAATGGAGTTTATTGGAGTATATAATTTTTAGAATTGTGCATATTATAAATACAGTAACATTGCATTTATTTATTATTTAGTTATCTGAATATTTTATATTTTTTCTAGCACCTAATAGTTGCAACAGTCTTTTTTCTTGATGAGTTTGTTGTATTGGTGAGACTAGTGTTCTTATTCCTCTATCTTTTCAAAAATGTATAAAATTGGTTAGCAAATCCATTAGTCATTAAAGATATGCATATCAGTCTAATAACTGTAATGCAAAGTTTGGTCTAAATGGGTAAACTCAAAGTATCCTATTGAAGATGTGGCTGCTGTCTCTACCTGAGGCATTGGGTAACCAAACTCAACTCATTCCCTACTCTTCTCCATCCTATCCCTATTTATTTGTTTTCCTTTTCAAGAAAACCAGACACACATGAACTTAAGAGTTCCAAGTGGATCTGTGTCCTGGCTCGGGTCTTCCTGTCAATTTCAGATCCCTGAACAAGGCACAATGGAAATGTCGAATCTTGTATTTTTTTGATTGCATAAGAGAGTCCCTTCCTCATGATCATGGTGCCATTTCACACAGGAGAGTGGGTGCAGATAGTGTTAAACTGTGGTCTGTGTATATAAAAAGTTTATAAGCACTATTAGAATGCCATTAGATGCCATCAGGATGCCAGAATAGGGCAGAAAAAAATTGTAGTAGGTAGATGCAGTGGGTGTTTGTCAGTCACACACTGCACACACTGTAAACTGCAAACAAAGGCTACTGTGTGTGGTGCTGCAAAATATAAAAAGCTCTTCATTGTTTGTTAAAGATAACTTTTTTCTCAAGATAATCTATCTACACTGCAGTATATTGTTTGTCACTTGTGTATGAGGGCAGAGAGTGTTGATTTCAAGATTATCTGTCCAAAAAATACTCTGTTGTATCTGAGCTGCACCCTCAAAAAATAAGTATTTTCCAGTTATAAAAAAATAAGTGGAAATTAAAAAAAAAAAGGTTCTGTTGTCTAAAAAAAACTTGCAGTCTTTTTCGAAACTTCGAAAGTTTGGAATTCGGATTTAAAAACTGAATTCAGGTTTTGGATTCTAACAGTTTAGCTGGTTTTATCAATGTTTTATCAATTTTTATATGAATCCAAAACCAAAACACTTGTGGGTGGTTTTGCAAAAACAAAACCTAAACACGAATATTAATTCAGATCCAAAATCAAAACACGGGGGTCCACGCAAATCTCTAGTTGAGACACAGCTTCTATTACTGTTTTAACTGTGTGTGGTGGAATCCCTTTCTTCTGCGCCCCCAATTTTTTTTTGAAAAAGAGACATTTTCTGTTCCTGATGTGGAAAACAAATTGACAGTCCTTTGTAAAGGAATTTACAAATTTGCATAGTGTTTTTTTCCATTGGCAGGTATTGTGTTGCGGTGGTATCCCCATCATATGTATACCAAAAATCAGAAGTGGGAATAAAATCAATTTGTTTGCTGGTGTCAAAAAAATCTCCATTCTTTTAAAGAAATCTGCATGGTAATGGTAACAGTGCCTCCTTTCCCTATCTCATTATATGTTCACTTGGTGTGGTGGCAGTAAAGTTCAACAACAGTAGCTTTACTCTTATCCTGATGTAAAAAATAAAACCAATCTTGGATCTGTCGATAGAAAAGCAGGAATAACCAACCCAGTACAAGTGCTGTGGCTGCTGCCAGACATAGTACCTCAACATCATCTACTAAATGAGTTAAAGGGAAAAGAAGGTGTAAAGAGCACCTCAATTCTAAACAGTGTTTCACAATCATAAACTAACTTCTAACTATAATTAGAAAAACAGAAAAATTGCCAACATGCAATACATGACATGCAGTTGTAAGTAAAGGCTCAGACCATTGCCTTTTTCTGTGATGGTCCTGCTACTGCTGTTTCATGCACTAGAATGCCTATTGCATAAGTTGGGGAAAAAACAGTCAGGCATCTTCTGTAGCCTTTAAAAAACACAAAAATTCCCCAGCACACCATAATAGACAATATACTGTATATGTAAACTGAGATCTCTGCATTTCTACTATCATATGGGATGTAAATCTCATTTACTGGTCTCTGCTGGGGGAGTTTTCTGGTTCTTTTTAGTATAGACTGGTCCCTGCCATGCAAGCACTTGGAGTAGACTAATTTGAGCAACTTGCCAGTTTAGTGTATCAATCTTCTGTAACCTCGCATGCAACACCTTCTTGCACTGAGTCTAGGGGGTATATTTACTAATGGTCAATTTTAATCGATTCAAAATCGATCAAAATCGATCAACATCAATGTTGTGTTTCTTGGGCTAAATCACACATTTACTAATACTTAAAAAAATAAATCAAAAGTTGTCTGTTAGTAAATGTCCCAGAAACATAACATTGATTTTAATCAATTTTGATCTAGTGTATTTTAAATCAATTAAAATCAACCTTTAGTAAATATACCCCTAGATGTGTCACCTTTAAAACAGCCAAATCAGTGCACAAAAAAATACTAAGAGGGGTATTCAATATGAAACGTAAACTTCGCTATCGAAGTTTACGTTTCATATCTGAGTTTTTACCTGCGTTAAAGTATCGGGCGCGCGCCCGCTTATCCCCGTGTTCAATATGAAATTAACGAAAATGGGAGTCTGCGATGTCGGATTTTCGTAAAGTTACGAATTTTTCCTTAAAAATTTTGTAGGACCCCCCTAAATTTGGAAAAACATGGGGGATCACTATGGGTACCCCCGTTTTTGCCTTTAAATGAAATTCAGGGATTTAAATAGCCGCAGCAGGTGTTTTTTCCCGACATTGAAGAAGTGATGCAGAAGAGCACTTAGGTTATTTTTTTCGGATTTTTAAGTGGTCCCATCAGATTTGGGGTACATGAAAATGGGTACTAGCATATTTTTAAGTCCCTAAAGTAAGTTTTTAAAAATTCTGCAATTGTGCCCCTGCAGCTATAAATCTATTCTAGAAAACACCTGCCGCATACTTGCAGAATAGCCCTGACCCTATTTCCCTATTTTTAAACTATTTTTTCCTATTTTTTTTTTCACCCCAATTTTTAAATAATTTTTTGGGGTGTCCCTATTTTTTTAAAAAACATTTTTTTTTACACAGTTCTTTTTTAAATGTCATTCCCAGGGTTCAGGCTATTTTTTTAAGCCTGCACCCCTAAACCCCAATTCTGCATTTTTTTTGACACCTATTCAATGGTGAAAAGTTATCCCCGTTTTTTATCAAAGACTTTTCGAACCTGCGATATGTCTTTGAAATTGAATATGGTGTAAAAGTAAAACCTGTGATAATGACGTCATAGGTGCGATATTAATGCAAAAACAATGTTTTTGCTCCCATATTGAATACCTCTATAAGGCTGAAGAAAAAACTGTGTGTTCACAAACCTGAGGAGAGTCTAAGGGTGTCCACGAAAGCTATGTGTGAATCTGACATTTCTGACACTGTAATCCTAGAGAAGCCCTCTTCCAACATCTCTGCGCCCTCTGCAAATGTGAAGATTTATAGTAGTAAAAGTAATCATTGTGACACAGAAATTGAGGATGCTACTGTGCATGTGCAACAGAATGAGGGGCATATTTGTGTATCTGATGATAATAAGGATGTTGATAATGTATGTGTTGGAAAAGAAGAAGTTAATAAAATTTAGGAGGAGGATGTTGTTTGTGTCAAAGTAAGTCAGTCCCCAAAGGCAGTGGTTCTTACCAGTGATAAGAAGGACTTTGTAATGCCTGGGCATAAGGCTAAATATGGCACCTCTTTAGTGTTAAATAATTGTTTCAGAAATCCTGACAACATTTGTCAAGGCATCTTTACCATTCGAGAGACAAAAGTAAGTAGAAGTATGATATTAACCATTTAGGCACCTCCTCCTTCTTACATCATTTGCAGCAAGTTAATGCAAATTATTTAGCCATCAGAATCAGCTACCACCACCTTCATCAGCAACCTCTTCATTAGTGATTGGAGGTAGTCCTCCTGCTACCAAATTTGATCTTTAAAAGAAAAGTTATTCTTGGCCTAGAAAATGCTATTGTACCGACTATCCACTTAACTACAGACAAGTGGTACTGGTCAAACTAAGATTACATAACTGTGACAGCCCACTGGGTGGGTATATTGCATTCAGCAGCAGCAATGGTATATAACACACAACACCAGCTCATTCACAGACAGGCTACTCTCTGTATTACCGGCTTCACTAAGTGTCAATCTGTTGGAAAAACTCAGCAATGTGATAGCAAAATGAGTTACTCAACTAAGACTCTTCTCAGGATTTGTAATTTCTGATAATACAAGTAACATTGTAAGGCATTACAAATGGGTGATTTTAAACACATACCTTGTTTTGCACACACAATATACTGTACTTGGTGGTTCCAAATTTCTTAAAAAATTACAGGTACAGATGCTGACTGTGAAACATTTCTGGATATATTTGGCATTCAGCAACTGCATGTAAAAGATTTCAGCAGCTGCAACAACAGTTCCATTTGCCATCCACCAAATGAATCAATAAAAGGTAACTAGCTGGAATTCCCCCCTTTACTGTATATGCTTCAGCAACTGGAAAACAGCAACAAGCTATTAAAACGTACACATCAAGCCATTACATAGGGAGAGGATGTGGATTGTACCTTAGTCCAGCACAGTGGAGAATTCTCTAAATTTTATGCAAGCTACTGAAACCATTTAAAAATGTAACCAATGAAGTGCGTTCAGATCCAGCAAACTGAATCAGATAATTATCTTAATTAACTACTGGAAAAGCAGCTAGAGAAGCTGAAGTAGGAGTTGTTGGACTTGTAGATCAAGTTCTTTATTCACTTTGTCAGGGCCAAAGGGTTTGCAACATCTTGCAACTGGATCACTGGGGATGAACTAATATTGTGTGATATTGGTATTAACTCTGATAAGGGTGATGACGAAGATGATCATGACATCTTCCAACTGTGACAATGATTTACAACACTGTTAGCTGCCTTAAGCCCATTGCTACCTTGGTTTGAGGGGAACCCAAAGAGGAAAAATAAGCAATTAGGACCCCACTTATAAAAAGTTGATATGCTTTACTTAAGCACAAACAGGAACCTTGTGAGAGATTGGCATGGGGGGCTACTTCTAAAAAATTTCGAAAAACTCATGATAAGAAAAATTAGCTACAAATTCTGAGGATGACCTTTGCCAGCATTTACAACAGAGACTTCTGCAACAGTGGATTCCACTGGGGATGAGCTAATATTGTGTGATATTGATATTAACACTAATAAGGGTGATGACGAAGATGATCATGACATCTTCCAACTGTGACAATAATTTACAACACTGTTAGCTGCCTTAAGCCCATTGCTACCTTTGTTTGAGGGGAACCCAAACAAACCAAGTACTTCAGCCACAAAAGTGGAAGTCCCTGTTGCAGAAGTGATTGGTTTGTTAAACTGTGCATGTCCATTTTAATATACAACATAAGGGTGGATGGGAGGGCCCAAGGACAATTCAGTTGTGCTCCACTTTTCATTATGGGATTTGCCAAAGTTGCATGTATTTGACAGGCAGTGTATATTGCTGTACTTACTTGGGTGTTCATATTCTTTTTTATCTTGCAATACTAGTTTCTCATCCAGGCATAATAGACTTTGTTTCCTGCAGCTTCTCCACAGATACAGACAAGTATTATCTAATCATATAATTAATAAATATCGACTTCGACTAGGCTGTTACTCTCCCTTAAATGTCTTGTTTTATCCTGAGGCCTTTGATTTGATGTTTGAATTCAGTTTCCACTTTAAAAATCTCATTTTATTTTTGAAGCTTGTTTTTTAATAATCTTTTCTGTGTCTCCAATTTGTTTTTCTTGATAGTTATATTAGTACTGTAATCAATCACTCAATCAATTAATCAATCAATCCTTTACCTGGCTTTTACTAAATACTCCACCTCCATTTACCTGTGCTGACCCTGGGTCTCTGATATACTTTTTAATTAATGGAACAAAATCTATAGGATTGTATAATTTATTAAACTGACTATGTTCATAGATGTTCTATATTCTTTTAAACTGCCATGTGTTTGTGCCACTGTTCTGTTGCTTAGTTTAGCCACCCAGCTTGCTATAGCCTTTGGCCAATATAGGTGAAAACAATATTGTGAACAGTAAGGTGATCAACATTGACTGGAAATGACTGCAAATAATTATTTTGATGTTAATGCTGTAAAAAAACAGGTCCAAATTACATAATTGTAGGTGTTTTTATAAAGAAAATTTTAAAGAAAACCAAAACCGAACCAAAACACTTGAGGGTGGTTTTGCCAAATCCAAAACATGATGATTAAGAACCAAAACACAGGTTTACTTTTGTAAAATGGGCTTTAAAAATTTACATTTTTTCATTTAAAAAAGTATAAAACATATATTTTTTAAAAATGTATTGAAATATTTTACCGAAAAAGATATGTTTAGTGGGTGTCTCGCACCACCCTGTGTCCTTAGGACCCCATTGTAAAATTAGCTCCCATCCCTAGTGGCAATAGAGCCTCCAGTTGCAATTGCTGGCCTTTAGCATTATCCCCCACCCCCCTAGTGGCATTGAGATCCCCAACTAATTTCTTCTCCTTACACTTTTGCCCCCAGCACATTCACTCCAGAATGTCATTCTGGGGCACGATTCCAGCAGTGATGTATCGGTGGTCACAGGCCACTACACCACATGTGCAGAATGTGTAAGCCAAAGCCCACCTAGCTGTGGTTGCAACCCATGCAACTACACCATTTAAGTGGCTAACTGGACCAGTCATAACAAAAAAAAATTCCTTTCTGTCATGTCAAAAATATGATTCAATAAAAGCACTTCATTCAGAAATATATTGCCCACAGGACAACATCTGGAAAGAGTAAATTGTATTCTACCATATGTACAGGGATGAGACCCTAGGACTAATGGACTTTAGATGTTGCAAATAATTAATGGCTTTTTATTTTAAGAACACATCTGTATGTCCTGCTATAACTATGGTAAGTCCCTCTGTGATTCCACCCTTTACAAATGTTTATTTAATTTACATTTTTCCATCAAGCCAAATGAAATCTATTTGTGCCCAACTTCTCTCATTGGTTTGAACAAACTTTGTTACCCTTGATCAAAACCTCATCCCAACTTACAAATCCTTGTGCTTTCCAGTAAAACCCATTCTTTGTGCAAATCTAGGAGCATTATAGTACAAAAACAGTGTATTTGTTGCAGACTTACACCTCTGAATTTCCTTTACTACTGTAAGCTTGATTAGCGAAGTCAGTAGAGTATATTATTTTAATGTCTACATTGAATTTTACTGATCGTAAAATAGTTACTTATGTTTTAGTAACTGTTGATACATTTTATTTCAGGCAGTGCTGGAGCCTGGCGGGTGCTTACTGGGTCCAAAGCTGATGTTTCTCATGTCTTCAGGCTGCTGTCTCTCTTCGTTCATCTCCATGATCTGCTGAGTTCTACTGGGCAGCATTTTCCTTATAGGGGAGGGTGCATGGCTCCACATCTTCACTTCTCCACTTCTAAAAACTTTCAATTTAGTGAATTTACCCTGTAGTCTAGCATTCCAGTTTGTCTCTGATCTTGATTTATGTGTTTGACTCAGCTTGTTTATGACTTGCTTATTGTATTATCCGTACACTCTGAATAAGTATTTCCTCATGATTGGCCACCACTTGTGACTCTGACCATCCCATTATTTGCTCCACTGCTTCCTGAATCTTCTCCAGCCTACCATGTCAAACCAAATTATGGTATTACAGACTCCGTGACTAGTAAATGCACAATTGTATCATTGTGCAACCTTTTTCACTTAATACTGAAAATTTGGCATTAAAACATATCAAGTGTTTCATGTCACTGAAGAAATCAGTAAGTTCCAATAGAATTCATGTATTGCAGTTAAAATTTTTGAATATCACAAATGAGTAAATATAACGTCAAACAAAAGTAACATAAAGGGCCAAATGTAATTGGGTGAGAGTTTAGAAAATGTGAGACTTTAGCAGTAAAACTCTGGCACTGATACATTGATCGAGTCGTATTTTCAAAACAGGAAACACCTGGATGAGAGTTTAAATCTTGAGATTTTTTGAGTCTGAAATACATGCAGTTTGCGTGTTCTTTGACTTTATTACATTGGCTGAGTTTAAATATGTGAGAGTTTTCTGTCACATTTTCTAAACTCTCTATTACAATTCCCCCCAATTCTGTTTATTTTTGAAACATGTATTTGAACTTGAAGATGAAATATATTTTAAAGTCAGCATGGAATTACTACACGAAGCCTTGGGAAACACCATCATGCTCTAAAACGGAATGCACAATATGAATAAAATAATATCTGTGTGATCTTGTTCAGATTTCACAATGTTAGAATAGTGCTTTCTTATTGGACAAACTATCTTCAATGGACATAGTGACCCTTTCACACACTGGTGGCAATCAGAACATACATGTAATGATACCTTTACAATCATTAAAATAAAAATGGCAATTGGCAGTTAAAATAGGCATGCTTTCTTGAAGAGTTTTGCTTGCCAGAATTCATTAGTAAACAGCACGGATCACTAAGACAATGGGAAAAAAAACAATTACACTTTCAAAGAGTCTGTCCATTTTAATTTAGACGCAGGATCATCCAGTTTTCTTGTGCATCTTTTTGCTATTGAATAAACCATAGTGGTGCATCGTTCCTTTCAGTACCTATTGCTATGCTCTATTATCTGGCTTTCATTTGAATATTTTTTTTCAATTTGAAATGAAATATTAACCTTGTCATGCTCTGCCTGTGATCAAAAAATGACATACAGTAGGACAGTAACAAATAAATGAGAGTTTAATCCTTTCACTGCCAGCAAACCTGGACAAATTAGCATCACATAAGGCTACACCATTTTAAATGTCCACATGGTGGGTCCTATTTATTAATTATATGGACTTGGTCCCGTCAATTATATCTTATCGCAGCGATAAGAAATGTCAATTAATAAATGAAGATTCACCCCAAATGTATTAAAAAATCACATCCAGGGTCAGGAGCTCCAATAGGAGCCGGTCCCTGTGATGTGTCAAAGTAACCACACATCAGACCATGCATGTCCAAGTGGCCATTGCCTGGGATGGATCCTACAGTTCCCTCGCCAGGTAAATTTTGCACAGTGTAGCCTATAGGCTACATTGGCTGATGCCATCTGAAGATGGTACCAGGGCCAAGCTTAGTAAACCTCACAAAATAGCAGCCCCCATAGAAAACTATAGGGGCGTAGGGAGCACCACTGGGCCCCAGTAAAGAGGGGGGCATGGCCTAATTGCAGGAGGCATGGCCATGCCCCTTGAAAAAACAAAAACAAAAAACATACTTTTGTAGCGATGCATAGCAGCGCTGTGCGCCGTGGAGGGGGCGCTATGAGCACCTCAGCCCGGCACAAAGCCAGTGAGGAGTGCTATCAGTGTGATCGCTCCCCTCCTCAGGCATAGGAAATTGCTGTGGCTGCTGCTTAGCAGTTGCGAGCAATCTCCCTTTGCATCCCTGCACATGCTGTGTGCTGGGCTGCTGCGAGGGAGGGAGGAGGGAGGAAGGGAGGGGGGCGGCACCGGTCCCCTCTGGAAGCCCGAGCCCGGGTAAATTGTACCCACTCCCCCCCCCCACTCTTGGCGCCCCTGCTTATCAGGGCTTTTTTCACCACTGCACAGGCGGTGAAAAAAAATCCCTGATAACTAAGTAGTTAATGGTGCCACGACCATATTAGCGCACAAATCTGTTAACTTTTCACAGATTCTGTGTGTTAACGACCGTTAACATATCAATATAACAGGCATTAACAAAGGTATGGGGTCAAAAAAGGTGTCTAATTGAATAGGCTCAGGTGGTAAAGCACCAGGCTACCTCCCTTTTAAACCCCTGTTAAGTTATAGGGGCTAATTGAATTCCTCCCCAAGCTGCCAAGGCAAATTTTATATATACATTTTCAATATACAGTATATTTTCAAGAAAGAATTGGCGTTTGTTTGATGTGCCATTGTTGAGTAAATGTAAGGGCATTCAAAAGGAGTAAATGGTGGGAAAAAATGAAAAATGTGGAATTAGCTTAGCTACTTTACCAAAATGTATTTAAAAAATAAAATACACCACTTTTTCCGCAATGCACATTTAACATTTAAGTTAATGTTCAGTTCATATACTTTTATATTTCATGTTAAAGATATCCTGCTTGAGGAGAGCAGCAAAATTAATTTCCACCCCTTAAATCTTATTTAAATAATCACATTTGGCAAAATCATTTTTTTTATGTAATTGCATAATTAGCTACACTCACCAAAGAGCATCCTGCTTTGTGCAGCACTGTCTATCAGTCTATCACTGTCTATCAGTCTATCACTGTCTATCAGAAATTGCAATCATCGGCACTGTCATGTGCAAAATTGATACACATTACATGGCTTCTGCACTGCTGGAGGAGGAATATCTTTCAACGTTTGAAAGTAGAGAGGAATAAAGAGGTATCCAAAAAGACAAATGCAGCAATGCTATAACGCTACTTAGCTTTCATGGATAATAAAACTATACTGAACAATACTTACAGTAGCATGTTTGCTCTTACGCGCAGGGTCCTCCATCCTCATGTTCTTCCTCAACATTATCCCTTGCTTCTAGTGCTCGTTGTATAGCGACATTGACTTTTTGTACTCACCCTTTAATGGTTACAGGTTAATTGAGTGCTGATCTGAAATCCCCTGACAATGACTCACCTCCATTTGTCTGGCAAGAAACAGTGAGTCCCAAATCCCCATTCACTAGTCTGCGTCCTACTTAGTCTGTCGTCAGTTTATCGCCTTGTATTGTCCAATGATATGTTATTTTACAATCACTGTACTATTATTCTGCAGAGATAAAGGAGGGGGGGGGGCTGGACTGCACATCCTAATTTTATACATAATGAGAGTTGCTACCATGCTGAGACCTATAATACCATGTAGAAATAAAGGAAATGCAGGTGCACACTATAAGCACTATAATTGTTTTGATTGATAGCATTCTTGGTGCTTAGAGTTTGCACATGCATTTTTTGTTCTGCATGGCACTACAAGTCTCAGCATGGTAGCACATCTTATTATGTTTAAAATTAAGGTGTGCAGTCCTGTCTTCCCCGTTTCCTCTGTATTTGTGTATATAAAGTACACTTGAAGGTGAGACTCCTTCTGTCTGGACTAGCACCCCTCCCACCTGCCTTTAGGTGATTTTCATTAGTATGGGTCTTAGCATTTCTGTCTACATATTAGAATGGGCACTATTATAGGTAAGTCCTGGATAAACTGATATAATGTGTCAGTATTAATGATGTCAGGGGCCCATATAAAGAGGTTCACCTTGACGTGGTAGATGGGCATTCATCTTTGGCCGAACATGTGCTAATAACCTTATTTGTTCTCCAGGTTAAATAAATAAATTATGATGGGGAGGGAGGGTAGCTAATACACAGCAATTTACATTATTATTTTTAAAAGGATATTAATAATTTGATATGAACTGACAATTGATGATATTGATTTTATATACAGGGCCGGCCCGAGTCTAATATTTTTGGTAAGTGAAGATATATTTTGGCACCCCGCTGGTGGAATTTGCACGCGCTGAAGGCGCGTGTACCCGACAAAAGAAAGGGGTGTGGTCTCATGGAAAAAGCCATAATCACGAGCACCGCCCCTAATTCTAATCATGCTGGGTACATGTCCAGTGCTCTTGGAGCTGATGGGCATGCTCCCAGTCAATAGATGCCACATGCATGCACATGGTATCTATTCACCATTTCCCCACCCCCCCTCTATCTGAGACACTTTGTTGCCAAAATAGGGATGGTTGGGAGTCATGCTAAAGAAGAGGTCTCAAAAGAAAGGGGCGTGGTCACACAATCATATTCCCAATTCAAAGTACATCACACAGTAGCACAATCTTATTCACATTACACCGCACATAGTGCCCCTGATTCACATTACACCACATAGTAGTGTTCCTTATTTATGTTCTGACACGCAGTAGTGCCCCTTTTACACAATGCCAACATTAGTGCCCCTTATACACAATGCCCACAGTAGTAGTGCCCCTAATAAAATGCCCACAGTAGTAGTGGCCCTAATATAATGGCCACAGTAGTAGTGGCCCTAATACAATGCCCACAGTAGTAGTGACTCTAATAAAATGCCCACAGTAGTAGTGGCCCTAATACAATGCCCACAGTAGTAGTAGCAGCCCTTGTACAATTCCAGACAGCAGTAGTAGCACTTACACATAATGCCCACAGCAGTGATGCCCCTTCTGTAGTGCCCCCTGTAGTGGTGCCCCTTCTGCAATTCCCCCATTAGTAGTGGCCCCAGTTGTAATGCCCCCTGTAGTAGTTCCCTCTGCAGTAGTGCCCCCAGTGGTAGTTCCCCTGTAATAGTGCCCCCAAAAGTAATGCTCCCTGTATTAGTTCCCCCAGTAGTAGCGCCCCCTGTAGTAATCCCCCAATAGTAATGCCCCTGTAATATTGCTCCCAGTAGTAATTCCCCCAGTATTATTGCCACCTGTAAAAGTGCCCCCAGAAGTAATGACCCTGTAATAATGCCCCAGGTAGTTAACCCCCAGTAGTAGTGCCCCCAATAGTAATGCCCCTGTTTTAAAGTCCCCAGTAGTAGTGTCCCTTTAAAATTTCCCCCAGCAGTAATGCCCCCTGTAAAAGTGCCCCCAGTAGTAAGCCCCCTATAATAGTGCCCCCTGTAATAGTGCCTCCCAGTAGTAATGCCCCTGTAAAAATGCCCCAAGTAATTAGCCCCCAGTAGTAGTGCCCCAATAGTAATGTCCCTCTAATAATGCCCCCAGTAGTAGTGCCCCTGTAAAATTGCCCCAGTAGTAATGCCCCCTGTAAAAGTGTCCCCAGTAGTAAGGCCCCTGTAATAGTGCCCCTGTAAAATTGCCCCATATAGTAAGCCCCCTGTAATAATGCAAACACAAACAAAAAAAACAGAATACTTACCCTAAGCCCTGATCCAGCGTCTGCTGCCATCTGCCGCACCTCGGAACTATGGTAGAGACGTCATGACATCTCTCCCATAGTGCATGTGGGGGGAGCCAGAAGCCGGAGCTCTGGCTGCCACTGTGGGGAGCCGGGTGCAATCTGGTAAGATTTTACCAGCAGGCGCCCGGCAAATGGAGCCTCCCTGCGGCTGCTGGGGGGAAGTAAGGACTGTGGTGGCGGGGGTTGCTGCGGGAGGGTGCGCAAATCAAAGCGCTCTCTGCTGGCTGGCGCTCTACGCACATGCATTGTTGCATAACGGACCAGCCTGCCCTGTTTATACCAGTACTTAATAACATATGGGAGCATAGAATATCCAAGAAATTTATTATTTCTTAAATATTTTTTCTCTAAGTAAAGTAACTAAAATTTAGGGTGTAGCTTAAACAACAGCTAGTGTATGAAAAATGTGTTTTGCAAACAATTAACATTATTGCTTATGCCTATTGCCAGGTGTCTTTCTTTTTTAAAAAAGTCACCCAAATAGGAAGTTTGTGTGCACATAGAAGGATAGTGGGTGTACATACTGTAGATGGAATGTGGACCTTTTAGTGAAATTCAGACCTTTAAACAAATGTTCATGTCAAATATTAATATTATAGTGATATTTGTTATGAATACTGTGTGTATAATATGTGCTTTCATTATATTTTTGTGATGTCTTCACTTCCTTTGCAAAGACCCACAGTGTAAAATACCTTGGTATAGAGAATTTGGATGCTGACCAACTTCTCCTTTTGGTTTTACTCGATGCTATATGCAAACTCATGAACCTTTATCAGGGGCAAATGCAAGATTCTCAGGGAGGGGTTTCCATTATATATATCTACACACACACACATATATAAGTAGGTGCGCACGACAGAGGCCCCCAGTAGTAGTCCTCCCTATGTAGTGCCCCTTATATACTGCCCCCAGTAGTAGTCCTCCCCCTATGCAATGCCCCTTTTATACTGCCCCCAGTAGTAGTCCTCCCTATGTAGTGCCACTTATATAGTGCCCCCAGGAGTAGTCTCCCCTATGCAGTGCCCTAAGTGGTGGTACCCCCTATACAGTGCCCCTTATATAGTGCCCCCCCCAGCAGTGCCAGTGCCCCAGTAGTGGTGCCCCATATGCAGTGCCCCCAGTAGTGCCCTTTATATAGTGCCCTTAGTAGTAGTCCCCCCTATGCAGTGCCCCTTATATAGTGCCCCAGTAGTGCCCCCCCAACAGTGCCAGAGCCCCCAGTAGTGGTCCCCCATTTGCAATGCCACTTATATTGTGCCCCCAGTTGAAATCCCCCTGTATGCAGTGCCCCTTATTTAGTGCCCCTTAGATAGTGCCTCCCCCCAGCAGTGACTGTGTCCCCAGTAGTGCCTCTCCCCAGCAGTGACAGTGCCCCCAGTAGTGCCTCCCCGCAGCAGTCACAGTGCCTCCACTAGTTGTCCCCCCTTGAAGTGCCCCCAATATAGTGCCCTCCAGTAGTTCCTCCCCCCAGCAGTGCCCCATACATATATAACAAAATCTAATACAAAAAAAAAACACTTACCTGAATAATCCCGCTCCTGTGCCCGCCTCCGTCCGTGAGCCGGAAGGTGGAGCCCGGCTCCGGCAATGCTTCCCTCTGTCTAGCTCCCTCTGGGAGGGCTGTGTGCATGGCACACATCCCGTCCACTGCCGATTTAGCTGCCAGCACTTCCGAATCAGGTGATATGAAAGCCACCTGACGCGGAAGCGCTGACATCTCAACTGGCAGGGGCCTGGCTGGGCAGCACCGGGCGCCCGATCGTGGATGGCCCGTGGATGGTGCAGAGATGGAGACAAGGCTGTCTCCATCTCTGAAGAAAAATAAATATTGGTTGGTCAGGAGAGGGGTTTCTGGGTACTTAGAAACCCCCCCTCCGTGCGCTAGTGTTTATATTATCAAATGGGTATAGTGACTAGCAGAACCCACAGGGGTTCTTTTTATTGAATGCTTTATTTTTATATTTTATTCTTTAAGGGCAAACATATAGTTTTTCTTTGTCTCCTTTCCTTGAACATAATAAACGTGAAGGTTCCTCAGTTGAAGCTTGGGAAACAGAGATCCTGTCTTTCTGGTTACATTACGGATCACATCATAGGAGGAGTGTATTAAGAGAGATAATATAGCATCATAGGGCCTGATTCAGAGCCGCTCGTAAGCGGTCGCTCGTTTGTTCTGACCGATGTTCACACATCTGCGCATGCGTACGGTTTTTAATACGCATGCGCGAACCAGTCAGTGCGGCCAGAAATCGTTTGTTCGCTATATAGCGAATGCCTGCTATTTTGAGTGACAGAAGGAGGCGTATGTGAGTGGTAACAGGGGAAAGTGCTTGAAAACGGGGGTGTGGAATTAGATCGCAGGCGTGCTTAAAGGTCAAAACGGGCATTTTAAAGGAGTGCATAATTAATACAGCAGCGTCATTGACCACGTCACTTGGTTTTTTTTAACTCAGAACTGCTCGCAAAATAGCGGTTGAAAAAACCAGCCACAAGAATAGCGAGCAGTTCATACGCTGTTCGATGTACTCGATTAATCTAATAAATAGCGGACATGACGTATGGTGCGAGCGGCAAGGGGGCGTATTTTTCAAAATTACAACAGCAAGTTTTGCTCGCTCGTTAGAGACTTAGAGGCGTGAACAGACCGCAATTAGCGAACGGTTCATTTGAATAGCCACCCCTTGTTTTATAACGAACGACCGCAAATAGCGAGCGGCTCTGAATCAGGCCCATTGTCTCTTGTCTGGAGGTCAAGTAAGTGCAAACACATTGTGGGTCTCTGATGTCCTGAGCATTCGCAAGTGGGTCGATGATGCCCAAGTGCGCATGCGCACGACGGAGGCGCCTCCGTCGTATGCATGCGTGAGACCCGAATAACGACGGCCAAGCCTTCGTTAAGGGTCTTGCAACAAAGGTGGCGTGCTGTCAATGGTGATTGACAGCACGCCTCCTTTGGTGGGCGTGCCGGGGGTGTGGCTGCCCAGACGGAGGCATTCCCATGGGAACGCCTAACGTCTGAGTCCGGCCCCACTGACATCACTAGTGATGTCAGTGGGAGTGCTTTTGGCAGGGTCTCGTCGCAAGCCCGATGGTCGCGATGGTCTTGACCATCGCGACTTGACCATCGCGACCATCATCCTGGCCGCTCGCAATAGCTGTGGGTGGTCACCCACAGCAATGCAAGCGACCAGGAGGCCACAACTAAAAAAAACAATGCCCGTCCTGATTCAGAGCAAGCGCTCGCTTTTTGCGAGCGCCTCTGAGTCAAGCCCAGAATTCGGATTTTAAATCCAAATTTCGTGTTTTGCATTGCATAAATGACATGATTTTAGCTGTTTTATAAAAACTTTTTATCTATTTTTAAAAAAAAAATCCAGATCCTAAACCAAACCCAAGACACTTGAGGGTGTTTTTGCAAAACCAAAGCATGAAGCTTAATCCAGACCCAAAACCAAAACACGGGGGTCAGCGCACATCTCTAATATTAAGATTAGATGCAATGCAAAATGTGCACAACAAACATGAATTACTGATTATAATACGAGGTATATAAAGGATTTGTCAGTTTTGAAAAGCTCTAACAAATTTTGATAGGTAAATATTTTTTGTGTTTTAATATTCCAAAACTATCTGATTAAACATATATATTATTAGTAAAAAGTAGATTATGGCAATTTCAAGTCAAATTGCATCTTATGCTTACACTTTTTTAAGTTTATTTATTTATTTTCTGTAATGGAAAAGCAATGTTTGAAATATTAATTTTTATACCCTGGAGCATCAAAACTAATCATGCAGTATACATGCTGATTGAAATTATGTCGAACGAGCTAATAGCTTTTACATGGTCTCATTAAGAATGTCATTTAAGTAATTAAGTGTAAAATATGTGTTTAATACCAATGAAAATCATTTTAATTTTCTCCTATGTTAAGATTAGGAAAATAGCCCAGATCTTTTTACAATGTGTCATTAACATAGTTCAGGATACGGTAGTGATTTTAAAATTGAAAGCAGTAGAACATACAGTATAACAACTAAGGGGGGTATCCAATTAGCCGCGATAAATGTTTTTTTTAACAATATTATCGTGTCACGTGGTATCTTTAACGCGTGGAATTGTGTTGTCCTATCCAAATAGTATCTTTTCGCTTTATCGCCCGCGTTATTTTCTCATAAATCTAAATTACTCCCGAAAAATAAGTTCAATGTGAAAGAATATGTGATTCGCGCAAAAAGCTATCTAATTAGCTGCGAATGTAAAAAATCGTGTGTGAAAACATTTTCTTCCACGTATTTTATTTCACATACACTGAGCTGACGAAATCGTAGAAAAATCGTTAAAGAACCCATACCTTTGTATATTATAAATAATCAATGTCTCTTTTTTTAATTTATGATCTCTCCGATTGTCTCACTAGTCACTCCCATCATGCAAATCACCTTGCAGAAAGTGTCAGGAAGTTGTCACTCCTGGTATTGGGATTTGAGGGAGAAACACAGCATTGTACAGTCTGCTAGGAAATCGGCAATTTTTGCCTTATTATTGCTTGTTTTATCCTTGTTTAATACTTTTTAACACTATCTACAATCATGGAGCCATTTCATGACACAATTTGGATGTTTATGATCCTGTCAAGTGCGGAGGCAGGCCAGGATATGATCGATGAAGAAGGTGCTCAGGTAATGCGAGGGATGTGCCTGAGTGGGGTTGCATCTTACAGATGCTGGGTTCAGAGTGTGAGTGGTGTTGGGTGACGGATGTGTCAAAGTGGGGTTGCATGTGACAGACGCTGGGTTCAGAGTGTGAGTGGTGTTGGGCGAGGACTGTGCCTGAGTTGACCACGTTTCTTGTTAGGTAAGATATTGTGGAAAAATGTGTGGCTTGTGCTTAATATTCTATTTACCTCTGGTGGCTCACTTCTTGCCTGAGACTCCCTAGCCACCCACTGCTCATGGCGTCTTGCTGACTTCTCTTGCTGAGGATGCCATTCCTCATCATTGTCCAAAGAGTCATCTGAGAATTGTGGTGAAGTGGGACGTGGCCTCTTATCCCTGGACATTTCTGAAAACTATTTTACTAGATATTTAATGAAAAAAAAATTGGCATGCTAAAATTATCCCTTCTATATAAAAGGTATATATGATACTGGACAAGATGGTCTGCATGCTGGACAACCACTTGAATCAAAAAATGTGACTTGAACAAAGAAAAAAAATTACCTTGCTGTCCAAAACCACATACAAAACATTTTTCAGAAGAGATGGGGGGAAAGCAAATGCTGCACTCTACAGTGCAGCACCTGGTGTGTCGATGATGCAGAGTCTGCACCTTGGTGTCGGCGCCTTGGTGTGCGACACCCAAGTGCAGACCTCACCCACCTGCACTTTATTAGGTTTATATAAATACAAATGGTTCTAATAAACAGTTTTTATAGACAGTTTGAATAAAAACATTTTTTAGTTATTTTTTAAATAATTCAGCATTGGAAGTGAGTAATATTAACATATTTCTGTCAACATATTTCTGCTACCCATTGGCAAGCCACCATCATGCATATCAAATTGATCATACTGCTTAGGGGAGATCATTCCAGCACCTAGCTATGAAGCAGCAGATGTAAGGTCCGCCGGGTCATGGGGGGTGGTTAAGAAAGGGGCACATTGCATAAAACCAAATCAAAAACCTTCTCTCACCCCCTCAGGCAAGCAAGAGACAAGTCGATCTTCATTTATTTGTATACTGTACCCACCTGTATATGTATAACACTGCTGCAGATCTTCCATCAATTGCTCTCTCCACTGATGCCAGGCTAAAATGGTGTCTAGCCAATGCCCAAGATTCCCTTATATATGCGAACACAGAGCAGGAGAACGATATATCTCCACCCATAACCCGCACGTTTGGCCCATTTATGAGATATATGGGCGGGATTTCGCTTCTAATAGGATATCACGTTAAAAATGAAACTGAAAGTAATATTTAATGCGCGATGTATGCGAAGACCTTCTTCGCAAGAAAATATTTTATTGCTCGCGGCTAATTGGATGCCCCCCTAATTATTTATTTGTTCAAAGTATTCTGAATAAGTGCCAGTTTTACTAATTTTGCATGCAGATAAAATATTATTAAAATATGTACCAATAGAATTGCTTTAGATGCATGTACTTGTAATATATGTACTTCTGATGTATGTACTTGTAATACCCACCTACAGTATCACTCAAAAGTTTAAGAGTTTACATTTTCAGAATGTCTGCATAAATCTGACCTGAAATATGTTCAGATTTTTATCTAAGCCATAAAATTAGATAAAGAAAACCCAATAAATCAAATAACACACAAATATGCGGTTTGATGAATTTATTGAGAAAAATGATCCTTCTTTACATTTGTCAGAAAAAGTATTTACCAGTAACCGGAGTGACCTTCTTGAGCAGCAAATGTTTATGGTAATCGTTGATAAGGAAACTTTTTGGCTTGTTCCTCCTTATAGAACTCATGGATGTTTGTGTGTTTTCTTACATGTACACCATGCCACAGGTCCTGTCACATAATTTCTAATGGCTTTAGGTCTGCACCTTCATTTACCCATACAAATTGCTATTTTTTTTGCTACTACAACTTTTTTTGTAGACTGAATTGTGTTTTTAGGGTGATTAGTGCATGGTGATTAGTGTTACCCCTACATTTGTCTGTAGGATTTGATTTTACAATCCATAAATTAAAGTTCAGTCAATGATGGCACACCTCATTCGTCCCTTGGCAATAAAAGAGCTCTAAACCATGATACTGCCCAACTTTGCTTTATTCCTCATTTCCAGTCTCTCTTCAGTCTTGTCACCTCCACCTTAGAAATACTGCCAGTAAATGCCATTTTCTTACCCAAGATGCTTCCAAAACTCTTATCCATTATATGATCATATCATGTCTTGAATCCTGCAACCTCATTACCCATCCATGATTTATTTATTTCTAATTCCTCAACCTCTTTCCCATTACGGAAACCTGGCTTAACTCTCCTGACACTACTTCCCCTGCAGCCATCTCCTACATTAGGCTTTTCCTTAGCCACACTCCCAGACCTGAATACAGAGCAGCTGGTGGAGTAGGCATCCAATTTTCTCTAATTTGCACTTTCTAAGTTATATATTTAGAACCCTCACTCTCTTTCTTCCCTTTAATTCTAACTATTTTATTGTCCCCCCCTTTATGTTCCTTTCATTTATTACTGCTCCAGGTCTGGTCTTCAAATTCCTTCCTTTCCTATCTTTTGCCCTCTGTATTCCATATTGACAACCCCACTGCCACTAAATGATGTTCGCTTACTGTACTCACCACTGTGATGGACACTCAATTCTTCTCCATCTCTAGTTTCTTCAACTTAGCTTTCCCGCACTCAGGGCCTGATTCAGCATGGATCGCATGGCTGCTTTCGCACGCAGTCCACCGATGTTTGCTTTCTGCGCATGCATATGCATCGCAGTGCGCGTGCGCTAACCGGCTGCTGTGATCGAGAAGTGATCACAATGAGCCCACAGAGTCTTCACAGAGTGATTGACATGAAGTGACCTTCTGGGGGTGGAAAAGGGGGTTGGTCAAAGGAATGCATTTGAACGTCGTTACAAGGGCATGCATAATTAAGCCTCTGCGATTGCATGCGCTGGCAGACGTCTAGATGGCGACAGGAAGTTTAGCAGTTTGTGTGGTAGGGTCAGGTCTACCACAACTGTGCAAATTGTTCCGATGTTACTCGATGTTACCGATGTTTTCATTGACTTGTGGATGCATGTCACGGGAAGTAGGCAGGCTTTATACAGTGATGGGAATCTAGGTATAGTGCTGTGGTTGCCGTGCAATTGCATTCATTAGCATATTTTCACAGCTAGCAGGTGCGTATGAACCCTGCCGTGCGATCCGTTATGAATCAGGCCCTCAGGCCACAGCCTCCTTTCCTTCAGCCTCACCTTATCTCATTCTCCCCCTGAACCTAAATTAAAATGCATGAAAAGACATCTAACTACTCTTAACCCAATTTACTTCTCATATTTATAAAAACAACTGCTTTCTCCTATGACTACCCTGTTTTACCATAATCAGGCTTCCTTTTTCTACAACAAAATGTTTACTTCAGACATAGGCAATGCTGCCACCAAATATAGCATCTGATGTTCCAAGCCTCATCCATGGCACACCAGATCTACTATGTGCAAAGGTGCTAATGCACTATAGACTTTCTCCAAATATTGTCTTAATTAGCAAACAATAACTTGAAAGTCTATTTCTGTCCACAGTATGGCAGTGGTGGATACAGAAAGGGCCGGTGCTAGGGTGTACAGCGCCCCCTGCAAACTATAAATTTGAAACATCTCTCCTATTTTTATGAAGGGACAGCACTCACTGCAAAAACGGGGTGTGGTCTCACAATGAAGGGGCGTGGCCATATAATAGTATGCCCAATTCAAATTATGCCACTCAGTAACACAATCTTATTCACATTACACTGAGCATAGTGTCCCTGATTTACATTACAGGACATAGTAGTACCACTTATTCATGTTACGACACACAGTAGTGCCACTTATTCATATCTACGGGGATGTAGCCACGGGGGTGCCTGTTGGTAACAAAATCTCAGCGGGGACCCGGCAAATGGAGAAAATGGAAAAATCCCCTGTATATAGCCCAGCGCCTCCCTGCTGCACAGGGCCGGCTTACCGCATTGTGCTGACCTGGATACAGGGGAGTTATGGTGGTGGAGGTGATGAGGATGATTGAACCTCCGTAACACTCATACTCACTACCGGTGTCAGCTCTAGCAATGCAGTTGCACACAGCCTAATATCTAGTAGTAAGCCCCAAGAAATAAGATCTTCCCAAGAATATTATGTTTCCTTTTATAATATGAGGAGTATTATTTCCTGAGAATATTTATCAAAATAACCTGACCTACACCTCTCCATATTTATATCACAAAACAAATCTTTCTCTCTCTCTCTCTCTCTCTCTCTCTCTCTCTCTCTCGTTCTCTCTCTCTCTTTCTATTATATAATAATACTATATTCTTTTATTGGTGGCTGCAAATAGAAAGCTGAAATACTTTAATTGTAATCATAACTTGCAATTTACAGTATAAGACAGGTTTGGTAAATTTTTTCAGGTATGGTATTACATGCTACAATAAATAATTAATGAAAAAGAGACATTTAAATATAAGAACACTGCAAATTAAAAAAAGTTAAGAAAACCTGAAAGCATACATAATTTTTGCAGTTTTATTACACAACAAACAAACTTATCAAGCTGATGTTTCTTTATTATAAGGTACAGTATAGCTGCAGATACACAATGTTCTAGCACAGAAAAACAATTCCATCTGTTTGTAAATATTTAAAACATCATTAAGTAGGGTAGTTAATTAAAAGAAAAAAAGAACATGCTAGAATTGCTATTTTACAGAACACGACAAGGTGGTGATATACTGATATTTAGAACATCTATCTATCTATCTATCTATCTATCTATCTATCTATGAGATGCAGTCAGGTTACTGGCTGGCGCTATCCCACCCGCCGATATCCCGAAACTTACATCTCGACATGGGACTAAAGATAGGCATTGAAATCCCTACGCCTATCATTAGCCCCACTACAGAATCCCGACACCCGGCATACCGAACGAAGGTAAGCCGGGTGTCTTAGTGTCTAGCCAAGGGGGGGAGGGTTAGGTTTAGGGACCCCTGGGTGGACTTAAGGCTAGGCAGCCCCCAGGAGGGTTATGGTAGGATGTAGGGGGGTAGGCTTAGGCACCACTAGGGGGGGTTATGATTAGGTACCCCCCCGGGAGGGTTAGGTTTAGGGTGCATGGAGGGGGGTTAGGTTTAGGCACTAACGGGGGAAGGTTAGGGTTAGGCACTAGGGGTGAGGTTAGGGTTAGGCACCCCTAAGGGAGGGCTAGGGTTAGGGGAGGAGAGGGGAGGGTTAGGGTATTTACCTTCAGCTGTCGGGATTTCAACCAACTGGGCTGCCGCTGTCGGTATTTCATCCGGTGGCTAAGCATTACATACCAATTCCCTATCTACCTACCTATCTAGTGCACACGTTCACTTCCTCCAAATGAAAAAGTAAACAAGAGACCAGCACTCACGTTTAGTAGACAAATCCGTTTATTCACAAGTATCAACAGGTCATCCTGTGTACATGATGCAGCGACTGCAGAAGCCTGACATCCGTTTCAACAGATAAACTTTGTTTTCCTTTAGGGGCTTGTTTATCTGCTGAAATGGATGTTGTGAATTAACGGATTCACCTACTAAAAGTGAATGCTGGTCTCTTTTTTTACCTATTTCATTTGGAGGAAGTGAACATGTGCACTTTTGAGACATTCTGGGACCCTGCACCACCACAATCAGATAAGAATTGAGTGCTGTCTCTTACCCAAATTTTGTATCTATCTATCTAACTATCTATCTCCCTCTCACTTTATCTCTCTCTCTCTCTCTCTCTCTCTCTCTCTCTCTCTCTCTCTCTCTCCCTCTTACTCGCACCCAAGTAACAGATTTTGCAGAATTCAGCATACTGCACATCCACCAAAGAAAGAAATCAGTTTATTAACCAGATCAAGTATTCGCACATGGCCTAAGATTGCTAGTGAGTATGGATTGATTTGTTTATCGACGGACCATACTATGCATGAAATTGAGTTTCTGGTTAGTAACTGGGCAGCAACCTTGCGATCACCCTGATGTGGGAGTGTCATGTGAGTGTAGTGGGCATGCAGGCTAATTTCCGTGCTCATTTGCAATGTGGAGAATGGAATTCTGTCTCAAACAGATCTTTTGCACTTAGCATGATGCTGGTGTACTGGGCCGTAACTATGGCTGTACGAGCGGTGCCAGCACACAGAGTGCAGAACCCTGTGCGCAGCACCATTGCTGCCCCACGGCACCTGCATGTGACTAGCAGGATGCCTGAAATGGCTCCGAGCAGCCATTAGCACTAATGCTGAGCCTCCCGGAGTGTCCAAGGGACACTCTGGACAGGCACCTTGCAGCCTATGGCGCTGCCTGGAACATCTTTAGGGTACCCAGGGCAGTGATCTATATATTGGAGTCAACAGAACTGCCCTCCTGGGATTTACATCATAACATCATGGGTTTAGGGGGTGGAGCTGGCACAGATTGGCATGGAACTTGATTATGGCACTGCTGCATACTTGCCTACCCTCCTGCCCCCCCTGATTATATAAGAATCGCCCACAGCAGGGGGCGGGGTTTGGCAGTGACACTATTCACACCGAATCGCGCCATTTTGGCCCCGCCCCCTGCTTTACTTTGCCGAGATTCTATGGCATTGTCCGATTTTTATGATCTGGCTGCCTGCCCCCTCCGGGAAGGGGCAGTCGGAATGTCAGCATCTCTGCACTGCTGATGTAAGTACAGAAACTAATGATGATGGCTACTGCATTAGACGTAAGAACAGTGGGTGGGACAGGCTTTCACATGCAGCAGGCATTCTCAGCCAGAAGAAGTAGCCATGGATCGATCTATCTATCAATCTATCTATCTATCTATCTATCTATCTATCTATCTATCTATCTATCTATCTATCTATCTATCTATCTATCTATCAGGTTAGATCAGAATACAGTGCACCGGCAGCCGGCTTATAAAACTATCATAAATTTACCAACTGGCCGCAGCTGCAGGGGGGCAGGTTGGTGGGCCCTTACAAGCTCCGGGCCCTTGGGCAACTGCCCAACAAGCCCAATGGAAGAGATGGCCCTGATCTATCTATCTATCTCTGTCTGTCTATCCAGAGAAGGGGGCCGAATGTTGGGCTTAATGTTTTATCAGAGGGGCACCTAAAAAAACAAACCTGCAGTCTTGTACATGAGTACTATGCAGTTTGGGGTTGACCTATAATAAATAACCACCGTGGTCTGGGAGGATTCTTCCTGTCTTTCCACTGAAGTTTGTATGGGCTTTGGGGTAATGGTAAAATAAACATTATTGTCTATGAAAAAACTTTCTGGCCTCTTCTAATGTGCTCTGAGATGGAGGCACAGTTTACTGTCTTCTGTGTAGCATCTGAGTGCAGGAAAAGTTAATAACACCAGGTCAAGTGTTAGGAGCTCTAACCTGCATAACAAGTTCCAGTATGGGGAACAAAAAGAACTGATTTTACAAGTCATGAATGTGGGTAATTGTAGGGATGGAAAGTGGGAGGAAATTGGGGAGTGGTGATGAAAATGCAGACGTGTCGTGACCATTTTGGGTGCATCTTGCAAACTGCTATCTCGTAAGCAGATAATATGGATCGGGCATTTAATTTCCCTTGGCCATTCTGCACGCCCAAAGGGTTACTCAGAACTCTGATAATTGACTGATCTGCGACTGTTGCTGTATCTTTGTATATACAGGTTGAGTCTCCCATATCCAAAATGCTTGGGACCAGGAATATTCCGTATTTTGGAATATTTGCATATCATAATGAAACATCTTCGGAATGGGACCCAAATATACATACAGAATGCATTTATGTGTTATATACACCTTATACACACAGCCTGCTGGTAATTTTATACAATATTTTCAATAATTTTGTGGCTCAAGCACAGTTTGTGTACAGAAACGAAATTCATTTATATTTCATATACAGCTTATACACAGAGCCTGAAGGTAATTTTGTACAATGTTTGTAATAATTTGTGCCTTAGACAAAGTTTGTATACATTGAACCATCAAAAATCAAAGGTTTCATTATCTCAGTCATGCTAAAAAAATTCTGTATTTCGGAATATTCCGTATTTCGGAATATTTGGATATGGGATACTCAACCTGTAGTCACATGAATCCTGGCAGCTGCGCATATGCATATTTTCACACAGCTGATGTGTACACAGATGCAGCAGAGGCTATAATAACTCACATCTGTGCATTAGGCACTAAGGGCCACCTCGGGGCTTACAGGAGGCTTACTGCAAATGGTAATTGCATAGCACTGGGCACTTAACCCGGAATCTATGCCTTACTGCGCGTCAGCTTTTTGGGTTTGCAGGATATAATTGAATAGCTCCAAGCATTTAACCTAAGAGCTAATAAGCTTAAAGTCTTAGGGGTCTATTTACTAAGCAGTGTTAGGAGACAAAGTGAAAGGAGATAAGTCACCAGCCAATCAGCTCCCAACTGTCATTTTTCAAACACAGCCTGTGACATGGCAGTTAGGAGCTGATTGGCTGGTACCTCATCTCATTTCACTTTGTCTCCTAACACTGCTTAATAAATAGACCCCTTAGTGGGTTGGACTTTAATAATAAATAATAATATTGGGCCAATACTGTAGTTTTACTTCTACTAAATCAATTTAAATATGCTTTATTACTACAGGTTGAGTCTCCCATATCCAAAATGCTTGGGACCAGGGGTATTTTGGATAACGGAATATTCCATATTTTGGAATAATTACATACTATAATGAAATATCTTGGGAATAGGACCCAAATATACACACAGAATGCATTTATGTGTTATATACACCTTATACACACAGCCTGCAGGTCATTTTACACAATATTTTCAATAATTTTATGGCTCAAGCAAAGTTTGTGTACAGCAATGAAATTCATTTATGTTTCATATACAGCTTATACACAGAGCCTGAAGGTGATTTTATACAATATGTGTAATAATTTGTGCCTTAGACAAAGTTTGTGTACATTGAACCATCAAAAATCAAAGGTTTCATTATCTCAGTCATGCTAAAATAATTCTGTATTTCGGAAATTTCTGTATTTCTGAATATTTGGATATGGGAGACTCAACCTGTACTTCAAATAATAAATAATAATTCTGTAATGTAAATGGTAGGTAACAATGTTCTTTTGTTTATTTTGCTATGCTTTTAAATAGAATGTGTTTAGAACTTGACATTTTGAAAAATAAAAACTGATTCACTGATATGGACTGAGGCACTGGCTGATATTCATGCATATCATAGAATTCATGCAATTGTGAAATGTTTTACGCTCCTCTAGCAGACATTTATATTTTCTTAAACTATTAAATCTCATCAATGCACGATATACAGAGTAAACCCTGCACCAGCTTGAGTAAAATTGCTCTACTCATGCCAAGAAAACAGAGACAACCTGTGATGGAAAGTGCGCAATGGGGAGGGACTGGGCGTTCTAACGTTGACCAAGTACAGTAAGCATGTCTTCACTTAACTGTGAACACAATTATCCCAGCAACCAGACACATACAGGTGTGAGAGAGCTATGCTATTTACAGGTGGTCATAGGCAGGTGCGCTGATGATGATGGTGTCCATTTCTATTGAACTGCTTGCAATTGGCTGATGGCAAATGCAGTGATAACGCTGATAGATGCCTTCTTTTTTGCTCTGCAATGTTGTATGCTTGGTGTGCCCCCTCAGTACACTAGTCAGTAGTTACTGCTGTATTAGAGAGGTCTTTTTATCTTTTATTGATGCTAAATATCACATTCATATTTTTCAAGCAAAACACATGACTAGAATCTTGGGTGTAATTAACTGTGAGGAATTGTCTGGCATAAACCAGGAACATATGCTGCTGCTGCTGCTGAGTCATATACATTTGTATGACTCTGCCTATTCTATGCTTTTTGTTTTGTGTAAATTATGCCCATTTCATGCCCACTTTGCTTCAGTTCCTGAGTGCCAGCTGATTTAGGTCCATCTAAATAACATTAAGTTGCTCCCTTATTTATCTCATTCAATAGATGCTTAATTAGATGATGTCTAGGGAAGACACTGCAGTCATGTTCTATCACTATCATGGAGAGTTTTCCCAGAGAGGGGAATTCTGCTGCTATAAAAGTGTGCACCTGATTGATATTCATGTTCAGATATCTTGCGTTCTTTAATTGTCGCTCGACTATTATCAGTTGACCCAGTGCATTCTATGAAAACATCATTATACCATTGTACATTAGCCTCCACCAGCCAGAACTGTTGATATCCAGCTGGATGGATCCATGAATGTAGTTTTCACAACAACCTAATGCCTCCATCAATGTGAAACAGTAGGAACTACAATTTATTACACAAGACAATTGGGGTTTTTCTTAACCTCAGCAAGGTACAGTAAATTGAGTTCAGCATTCTTATATACCTCTTTTGACACCAAAGTTGTACTTTGTGGTTTTTTTATTACATTATAACTGTATTGTCACTCTCTATTGGCCCTTTTTTATCAATTGTGTCTTGACCAAGGTGCTGCTGTTGAATTGAAAATGATCTGGTTGGCAGCCCATTCTCGATACACCTGATGTAAGCCGTAATGTGTGAAGTACTTAGCACTGATACATGCCTGACTGTGTGTCAGGTGCCTACTACCATGTCACATTAAATATAAATTTTATTTTTTGTGTACTTTAAATATTATTATTTGTCGATCTTTTTTGTAATTTTGTGATTTTGTTTTTACTGCACAATGCACATGCAGCTAAGGGGTCTATTTACTAAGCAGTGTTAGAAGACTGAGTGAAAAGTGATAAGAAAGTGATAAGGTGCAAGACAATCTGCTCCCAACTGCCATCTCAAAGGCTGTGTTTGAAAAACGACAGTTGGGAGCTGATTGGCTGGCACCTTATCACTTTCTTATCACTTTTCACTCTGTCTCCTAACACTGCTTAGTAAATAGATCCCTAAGTCACACCACGCATGTGCCCTAATTGTGTTCATACAGAATTGTAGTTAAGATTTCAGAGTGACGCACAAACAGAGAAGTGTATTGAAAATGCATTGGGCTTTCCTGGGCAGTGACTGGAAGGTGGCTATTTAGATACACAAAATTGGTCTGTCTTATGGGGGTGTTACGGAAATATTGTGGGTGGGTCACTGAAGTGTTTGCGTACACAGGGCCTGATTTAGAGATAGATGGTACAGTGTTTCACAGCCACACAGATAATGGTGTGCAATACCGTCCAACAAAATGTAAATGCAGCAGGAGGTGTCTGAGGAAACTGGACACCTCCTTGCTGCATCGGAGAGTAGACGCTGCCTTGGATAACCGTAGTGACCATTGGTCACAATGATTGACCCTTTGGACAGGCTGAGCAAGCTGAAACTTACCTCAGCCTAGCCAGTGCCTGGTCACTAACAGGGAACAGTGGCCAGGAACACCCACTCCACCCCCAAATGTCAGTCAAACACTGCAAGCAGACTCGCAGATGGAAGGCTGCATATGCGCAGTACACATCCTGTGCATACGCAGTCCTCCAACAATCGGAGATGTGCGCTAGCCATCGGGTTAGCGTACATCTCTGGATCAGGCCCACAGGTGCTAAATTGCTCAGATTGGAGGCCATACTCCATCTGCACTTAGAATAGGGCTGGTATAAGTTTCGATGGTGAGGTCAATGGAGCATCTAAAGATGCACCAAGCAGTATCTCCATGTCTATGGAAGCTGAAAGTAGGCATCTCAGTCCTTGCACATTCAGATGCATGGCTCGACATCAGGGAAGGGCTTTGTAGTAACATTTGCATAAAGTCACAGATGTTCGAGCGGCAAAAGACACAGACACGGATTCAGAATTATACAGAAAGGGAAGACTTAATGGAGTCTCTGGTTTAAGATTTGAAAAATATTTATATAGATCAGTTGTTCTACAAAAAACTACATTGAAAGTCGTTTAGGAAAAAATAAAGCTTTCTACATTTTTTTTTCCTATGAAATAGAACTACTTAGATACTGCAGTGAACATATAATTACTTCAGGAATTATGGATGGAGACTTAAATCGCTCATTGCATATTTCTTAGTTCCACTATGCATCTGGGACATCTGATTAATAGCACACATAAGGTATTGATGTAATATTCTCATGTTGTAAAATAATCAACATCTCCTTTTAAATATTTAATATGACATTGACAAAGTAATTTCCTTTTGCATTCGTAAAACTTCTAATTTGGATGCCACTTTAAAACAAACAGCAATAGTTAAATTGTAGCACATTTTGGTATAAATATATTGTTGCTAAGCCCAGAATTTAGCACATTATTTCAGTCAGTATGGCAACACTGTCCTCCCTCTGCAGGTTCAAGCTGTTCAATAACAGAGAGACAGAAATGGATAGTAAAGCACACTGAGACAGCTTTGTGGTGGCTACATTTCCTGATGCAATGCTAACAAATCAACAAATAGAAAAATGGAAAAGTAGACAAAAGAGCAAAACGCTGTCCTGAAAAAATAAGAAAAGTAAAACAAGGTACTATATAAAGAGAAAATATATATTTGCCAGAAATATCAACAGTAATCTTAGATGAACATGAACCATACATGATACTGGATTTATTCTGGTTCAAAATTATTTACCAAATAACAAATCATAGGTCATGGAGAAGTTTTCATATTGTACAATTTTTCATTTATCCAATAAGTGGAATTTCGATTTTGAGTACAGTTTATCTGGTCCACAAGCCCAGGTCTATAAGTGTTGAATGAAATGACCAGTGCTTAACGCATATGAAGTAATATTCAGGACTGTAGAAAGAGCTGTGTAAATGTTGTGATAATCCCAGGTGCCGGAAAAATGGGGGTGACACCAAGGCCTTTACCAAGGGGGACAATTGACCTGGACCAAAAATCAGTGCCATTGTCCAATGTGTGTATATGGCTGAACTGGGATTGAAATATTATGCAGGGCATCTGAGCAAGGTTTTCTCTTCCTTCACCAGGCACTTTAGTAGCACTTACCCTGCTGTGGTGTCTGATGGAGTTGGAGACAGGTATCAAACCTTCTAAAGAGGACAGATAAAGAAGTTGCCCATAGCAACAAATTTAAATCTATCTTTAATTTTATAGAATTTACTAGATAAACGATAGCTACAGTAGAAGATATTTGGTTGCTATGGGCAACTTCACCACTTGTCATCTTTAGAAGATTTGCTACATTTACCCAGAGGGCTGTAATGTACTATATTCTCCTCATGGGTGGTCTGTGCAAAATACCAGTGACATCATCAATGGGAGTCACTGGTGCTCTGCACAAATTTCTTTCCCTCATGAGCAGGTTAAATACAGACCCTCCAACATGACCCGTTCCATTAGGTACAAAATGCTCTGCTCCTGGACTTCCCTCCTAATGTATGATTGCAGACACCTGTGGTGAAACACCTGTCTCATCAGTTGCCTAGTTCAACACAGGTGGCTGCAATCATACATTAGGGGGAAGACCAGGAGCAGAGTGTTTTGTACCTAAAGGAACGGGTCATGTTGGAGGGTAGGTATATGTGAGCTGTTACAAGAAAGACTAGAGACATCCTCCAAAAAATCTGGCAGTGGCAGCTGCCAGGAAACTTTGGGGTGGGGGCTATGGGTAATTTGTGATAGTAGTTATTGGCGATATATAGGGAAAGGGAGGTTGGAGGCACACCTAACAAATGAGGTATGCTTGTGAGCATATGTGAAAGAGGGGTGTAAAAAGGGTGTATGTGAGAAGGGGAGTTAGTGGAATGGTCACATGTAAGAAATGGAAAACAAGGGATCCTAAGCAGCAAGGCAAAGTTTGAGGGGAATTTCTAGCAAGGGGTGGGTGTTTTACATGGCAAGTTGGCATACAGTATGTGACAAGAGTAGTGGAAGGGACGTGACAAGGGGAGTGTGCAAAACCCTTATGTTCCTGGTACTATTGGACTGGAAGGTTGATGGACTACATGCAGGGGGTAAAGTGGGCCAGAATGGGGCGGAATTGCATTCCGTCACTTCTGTTCGGAGACGAAACCAGTTCGGCCTCCTCCAACCCACCTCAAACCAGCACCACAGGGAGGCTCCATTTGCTGGGTGACTGCTGAGATTTTGTTACCAGTGGGCACCCAGATCCCTCCCTGCAGCAACAGCTGCAGCCTAAGTTTGGAGCCAGGGTTGTCTTAACAGCAGTGTGGGCCCTAGGAAAAGCAATGCACAGGGGCCCCTACCCACCCAATCACTGGAAAAAAAATTAAATGGTCAATAAAATTAAACCCTCTTGCATGCCCTTCAGACCTCCCACACCTGCAGAGAGACTCTATCTAACTGGTCTGAAGCCGATGGATGAAGTGAAACTGGAACTGAGGTGAGCACTCATGACTGAGGGGGGGGGGTGAGGTGGGGGAAGGTTAGATCTGAATACAATGCACCGGGGGCTGGCTTACAAAAATATCACAAATTTACCAACTGGCCGTGGCTGCAGGGGGGCGGATTGGCGAGCCCCTACAAGCTTTGGGCTCTTGGGCACCTGCCCAACAGATGGCCCTGGCTGGAGCTCATTTTTGAGCTCCAGCTTCTGGCTCCCCCCATGGGTACTATGGGAGAGACGTCATGATGTGATGACATCTCCCCTATAGTTCAGAGGAGCAGTCGGTTGGAGCGGGGCTTAAGATAAGTATTGTTTTTTTTTGTGTAAGTGGCTTCACTATAGGGGGCATAACTTCTGGGGTCACTACTACTAGTGGGGCCGTTACTTCTACAGAGGGCATTAATACAAGGGGCACCACTCTTGGGAGCACTGCATAAAGGGCACCACTACTGGGGGCACTGCATAAAGGGGACCACTACTGGAGGCACTGAATAAGGGGTACCACTACTGAGGGCTCTGCATAAGGGACACCACTACTGGGGGAAATGCATTAGGGGCACCACTACTGGGGTCACTGAATAAAGGACACTACCACTGTGGGCACTGCATAAGGGGCACTACCACTACTAGGGGTACTGCATAAGGGGGACAACTGCTGTGGGCATTATGTGTAAGGGGCACTAGCAGTGGCATAACTACTGCCCCTGCAGCCCCTGCGGTGGCTTGGAGGCGCCGGGTGGTGTGGGGGCGCCGTGGGCAGTAGCTTCACCATTGCAACTGTGAGCGCTGGCCTCTGAAGTGATTGGAGGCCTCTGATCACTTCTGAGGCCATCGTTCCCAGCAATGCAGTGTGTGGGTGATGTCAGGGGGCACTACTTGAAGGGGCACAACTACAGGGGGCACTACTTGAAGGGGCACAACTACAGTGGGCACTACTTGAAGGGGCACAACTACAGGGGGCACTACTTGAAGTGGCACAACTACAGGGAGCACTAGAAGGGGCACAACTAAAGGGGGCACTACTTGAAGGAGCACAACTACAGGGGCCACTACTTGAAGGAGCACAACTGCAGGGGGCACTACTTGAGGGGGCACAACTAAACGGGGCACTACTTTAATGGGCAAAACTACAGGGGGCCCAGCATAATGGGAACTACTTAAGGGGGCATTGCATATGGGGCACCATTACAGGGGGCATTGCTTAAGGGGCACTAGTACAGTGGCATTGCATATAGGGCACAACTACAGGGGGCACTGTATAAGGGGCACTAACTTGATACACGCAGTTTACAGGTTATAAACTGTGTTCCCAATAATCTGGATCTACACGGACTTAGAAACTGTGCAACCTGTCTTGAGCTGAGGTGACAGACTGGCAGGAGCATAGAGGAGGGTTGGTGAAGTAGATCTGTCAGGGTGTGATGTAATGGGCATTACTGTTTGGCATAACTGTGTGGCATAATGTGTTGTATGTGGAATTACAGAGTGGCATAATGTGAAATAGGGGCATTACGGCATGGCAAAAATTGTTATAAGGGCATTAACTGTATGTCATGTGTTATACGTGGCATTATTGTGTGGCATGTGTAAGGGGCATTACTGTGTGGCATAATGTGTTAAAGGGGCATTCCGGTGTGGCATACTGTGTTATAAGTGGCATTGCTTAGTGTGTCATAATGTGTAAGGCACATTACTGTATCATGTAACCACACACCTAAAACGTCATCTTTGGGTGAGTTTGATTTTTTGTTTTGGGGGGTGCGTCTGAAACTTTTTTGGTGTGGGGGAGCAAAATTTATAGTTACCCCACTGGGCACTAGTGCTGTGGGCATTGTATAAGGGGTACTACTACTGTGGGCATTGTGCATAAGGGACACTAATGTGGGCATTGTGTAAAAGTGGCACTGCTGTGTGTTATACATGAATAAGGGACACTACTACTGTATGTGGTGTCATGTGAATCAGGGGTGAATCAAAATTGTGTTACTGTGTGGTGTAATTTGAATTTTGAATACTATTGTGTGACCATGCCCCTCTCTTTTGAGACCATGACCATTTTTTCGACGCACACGTGCTGTCCTTTTTTAAAAAAAGTGCAGAGGGGGGGCTGAGAGCCTGATTCAGAGCCGCTCGTAAGCGGCCGCTCGTTCGTTCCGAGCGATGTTTGCCCAACTGCGCATGTGTACGGATCGTAATACGTATGCGCGAACCAGTCAGTGCGGCCGAAAATCGTTTGTTCGCTAAATAGCGAATGCCTGCTATTTTGAGTAACAGGAGGAAGCATATGTGGGTGGTAACAAGGGAAGGTGCTTGAAAACGGGGAGTGGAGATCCGAATGCAGGCGTGCTTAAAGGTCAAAACGGGCATTTTATGGGTGTGCATAATGAATACAGCAGCGTCATTGACCACGTCACTGGGTTATTTTATAGTCAGAACTGCTCGCAAGATTGTGGTAGGAAAAATCAACCACAAGAATAGCGAGCAGTTCATACGCTGGTCAATGTACTCGATTATTCTAATAAATAGCGGACATGACGTAGAATGCGAGTGACCAGGAGGCGTAGTTTTCCAAAAAACGACCGCATGTTTTGTACGCTCATTCAGACCTAGAGGCGTGAACAGACCGCAAAGAGCGAATGGCTCATTTGAATAGCCACCCCTTTTTTCTGAACGAGCGAGCGCAAATAGCGTCCGGCTCTGAATCAGGCCCTGAGTTCCACCACTTCTCCTTGGTAATGATTTCTCCTTGGTCATGACTTTCCAAGTTTGCAATTAAAATTTCCTCAATTTGAAAAAAATATATAATTTTCCATAAAAAAGGTTATAAATGTATGACTTATTTATCACAAATTTAATGTTTTACATGACTACAGTATATAAAGATATTGTTCTGTGCATTAAGTACAGACAACTTTAAAAAGGTACTCTTTATGTAGATCAAAGGCAAGAATCTCTTAGCATAGTGGCCTTGTACACTAGTTTATTAAAAAAACTCAAGAAACAGCATTTAGAGAAATGTATATCAAAACAGCAGCATATAATAACCTTCTATAATATCTTTATTATGCTTAAATTAATAATAATATTAAGCTTCATAGCACTTTTGCTACAGAAGTACATTACATATAATATAGTTCTAGACAATGTGTGCAAGTTCATATACAATTTTTATTTAGAGAATTCTGAATCGTTGATTTTGGCCCTGCCTACATCATTAGCATACACTAGCATCAGTGACCTCCTAAAGTGGAGACCATGAATTATTTCCATACAGTGGGCCAATTGCAATAGGGTGAGAGTTTAGAAAATGTGAAAATAAACTCTCACACTTTTTAAACTCGGCCAATCCAATAGATTCAGAGAACATGCAAACTCGCATGTTTTTCAGACTAAAAAAACTCTCACGATTTAAACTTTCATCCAGATGTTTTCCCATTTTAAAAATACAACTCAACCAATGTAATAGTGTGAGAGTTTGCTGCTAACCTCCCACATTTCCTAAACTCTTACCCTATTACATTTGGCCCAGTATGTTGCACAGATAATTTTTACAACAATGGATGCTTATTTTTCCATTCATGTCCTAAACTCACCTCTCAATATATTATTCTATTGAGAAAAACATTGCAATATCTGAAAGGGAATACTTTATTTTGAAAATCATTATTATATGAACACATTAATTTGCATCCGAAATATAAAGTTTAAATTGGTACGTTCATTCTGCTCAAAATCAGCTGGATAATTTATAATTGGACTTTTTTTCACAGTTATTTTTTATGCAGCAACAATATGCAAAAAAACCCCACATCTCATTTGCCACTTTTCAGGAGGGAGCTCCGACTGGTGTGCTGGGATCAGTGTTTAACCTGTGGTGAAAGGGGGTGATTCAGCTTAAGATAGAATTTCAAAGCTGCATGCAGGCAGCTTTGCAATTGTGTCCTTGCTAATATGCAAATGCAGCAGGAGGTGTATGACACCCCCTGCTGCATTTGCAATCCCAGCACTGCGACCGAGGTTGCAGGCTGGGGTCACCATAGGTTGCGATGGTAGATGGCGCCAGGCCACCGGCCGGCTGTGTAAGCCTCAGCTTACTCAGGCTGGCTGGTTTGCGAGGCCAGAAAACTGCATCCTTGGACGTAGCCCCTGACCTTTTTCACTCCCGGAAAAGAAGGTGGATACATCCCCATTTATATGAATGCTGGCCGTCCCCACCCCCACACTGCCCCTTAAATGCCTCTGCCTGGCAATCAAGAAGAGGCATAGAAGAGGTTGCGTGCAAGCACACAGGACCTGTTCCGCACATTCGCAGAATGAGTCCTGGATTACCGATAATGTACACGTGCAATACTGAATGAGCCACAAGTCCTAATTTGAATAAAGTTAGTTACTGTATGTTTGTTACTTTTTTAAACACATAGGGGTCAATTTAATTAGGAGCGAGTTTGTGAAAGCATATTTGTTTTATGAAACTTACATACATTGTGTGAATGCGAGCCCCCGAGAAATGTGAGATTCAATAAGAAATGCCAATTTGCAGTAGTCACAGTGAGGTTACATGATTTTTCTACCAAAAGCAACCTGGGAGAAATGCACAAAAAAAACTGAGAAATCATTCTGGACCCCCAAAAAGTGACAACTGAGATAGCAGGGCCATATAGAAGCCATAATGAAAGTACTAAAGACTCTTAAAAGGTGTCAAGTGGATGATTTTTGTACTTTTCATTAATGCTTGAAAAATGAACCGAATCAAGGGTTTCTCAGCAAATTAATATTTTTCCAGCATTGTGAGGTACAGAAAAATGTATGTATAGTTATTTTTCAGTGTTTGTATACAAGTTTGTTTACATTTGGAATAATCACTTTTAGCTCTCACATGCAGGTTCAAAAACCCCTCTCCCATTAATACAGCACCTCCACATACCTGTCCCACATCATTTACACCTCTACATACCTGTCTTACAACATTTACACCCAGTGGCATAACTATAAATTTTGCTCCCCCATGCCAAAAAAGTTTCAGATGCCCCCCCCCCCAAAAAAAATCAAACACACCCAAAGATGACATTTAAGGTGTGTGGTTACATTATACAGTAATGTGCCTTACACATTATAACACACTAAGCAATGCCACTTATAACACAGTATGCCACACCATAATACCCCTTCCAACATTATGCCACACAGTAATGCCCCTTTAACACATTATGCCACATCATAATACCCCTTCCAACATTATGCCACACAGTAATGCCCCTACACATGCCACAAAATAATGCCACGTATAACACATGACATACAGTAATGCCCTTATAACAATTTATGCCATGCCGTAATGCCCCTATTTCACATTATGCCACACCGTAATGCTACATACAACACATTATGCCACACAGTTATGCCAAACAGTAATGCCCATTACATCCCACCCTGACAGATCTACTTCACCAACCCTCCTCTCTGTTCCTGCCAGTCTGTCACCTCAGCTCAAGACAGGTTGCACAGTTTCTATGTCCGTGTAGATTCAGATTATTGGGAACATAGTTTATAACCTGTAAACTGCGTGTATCAAGTTAGTGCCCCTTATACACTGCCCCCTGTAGTTGTGCCCCATATGCAATGCCCCTGTACTAGTGCCCCTTACGCAATACCCCTTGTAATGGTGCCCAATATGCAATGCCCCTGTAGTAGTGCCCATTCTGCAGGGCCCCCTGTAGTTGTGCCCATTAAAGTAGTGCCCTGTATAGTTGTGCCCCCTCAAGTAGTGCCCCCTGCAGTTGTGCTCCTTCAAGTAGTGCCCCCTGTAGTTGTGCTCCTTCAAGTAGTGCCTCTTTTAGTTGTGCCCCATCAAGTAGTGCCCCCTTTAGTTGTGCCCCTTCTATTGCCCCCTGTAGTTGTGCCCCTTCAAGTAGTGCCACCTGTAGTTGTGCCCCTACAAGTAGTGCCCCCTGTAGTTGTGCTCCTTCAAGTAGTGCCCCCTGTAGTTGTGCCCCTTCAAGTAGTGCCCCCTGTAGTTGTGGCCTCTCCTGTAGTCCTGCCCCCCAAAAACCTCACCCCCCGTACTTACCTGACTCCGCGTGGCTATCATCCGGGCTGTCTCCCCTACTGCCATGCTGACTGGATCTAAATTGATCCAGCAGACGTGGCTGCTCAGGTTCCTCAGCGTGCGGGTGATGTCATGACGTCACCCACGCACTGCATTGCTTGGAACGATGGCCTCTGAAGTGATCGGAGGCCTCCGATCACTTAAGAGGCCAGTGGTCACAGTTGCAATGGTGAAGCTACTGCCCTCGGCACCCCCATGCCAGCCGGCGCCTCCAAGCAACCTCGAGGGCTGCAGTGGCAGTAGTTATGCCACTGTTTACACCTCCACATACCTGTACCACATCATTTACACCTCCACATAACTGTCCTACATCATTTACACCTCCACATACCTGTACCACATCAATTACACCTCCACATAACTGTCCTAGATCATTTACACCTCCACATACCTTTACTACATCATTTACACCTCCACATACCTGACCTACATAATTTACACCTCTACATACCTGTATTAAATAATTTACACCTCCACATACCTAGCTCACATCATTTACACCTCTACATACCTGTCCCACATCATTTAAACCTCTGCATACCAGTCTCACATCATTTACACCTTTACATACCTGTAGGACATAATTTACAAGTCCACATACCTGTCCTACATCATTTACACCTCCACATACCTGACCCACATCATTTATACTTCCACATACATGTCCTACATCATTTACACCTCCACATACCTGTCCTACATAATTTAAACCTCGACATACCTATCCCACTTAATTTACACCTCCATATACCTGTCCCACATCATTTACACCTCCATATACCTGTCCCACATACCTGTCCCACATCATTTATACCTCCACATACCTGACCTACATAATTTACAACTCCACATACCTGTTCCACATCATTTACACCTCCACATACCTGTCCCACGTAAGTTACACCTCCACATAACTGTCTCACATCATTTGCTCCACATACCTGTCCAACATACCTCCACATACCTGCCCTACATCATTTACACCTCCACATACCTGTCCCACACCATTTACACCTCCACATACCTGACCTACATAATTACAACTCCACATACCTGTCCCACATCATTTTCACCTCCAAATACCTGTCCCACATAATTTACACCTCCACATACCTGTCTCACATCATTTACACCTCCCCATACCTGTCCCACATACATCCACATACCTGTCCTACATCAATTACGCCTCCACTAACCTGTCCCACATCATTTACACCTCCACATACCTGTCCTACATAATTTACCACTCCACATACCTGTCCCACATCATGTACACCTCCACATACCTGTCCCACATAATTTACACCTCCACATACCTGTTCCACATAATTTACACCTCCACATAGCTGTCCCACATACCTCCACATATCTGTCTTACATAATTTCCACCTACATATACCTGTCCCAAATCATTTATACCTCCACATACCTGTCCCACATCATTTATGCCTCCACATACCTGTCCCACACCATTTACACCTCCACATACCTGACCTACATAATTACAACTCCACATACCTGTCCCACATCTTTTACACCTCCAAATACCTGTCCCACATAATTTACACCTCCACATACCTGTCTCACATCATTTACACCTCCACATACCTGTCCCACATACCTCCACATACCTGTCCCACATCATTTACACGTCCACATACCTGACCTACATAATTTACAACTCCACATACCTGTCCCACATCATTTACACCTCCAAATACCTGTCCCACATAATTTACTCCTCCACATACCTGTCTCACATCATTTACACCTCCACATACCTGTCCCACATACCTCCACATACCTGTCCTACATCAATTACGCCTCCACATACCTGTCCCACATCATTTATTCCTCCATATATATGTCCTACATAATTTACACCTCCACATACTTGTCCCACATCATTTTCACCTTCACATACCTGCCCCACATCATTTACACCTTCATATACCTGCCCCACATCATTTACACCTTCACATACCTGCCCCACATCATTTACACCTTCACATACCTGCCCCCACATCATTTACACCTCCATATACCTGTCCCACATAATTTATACCTCCACATACATGTCCCATATTATTTACTCATTATTGAGCTTTTTAAAGAAATTCACTAAACTGACATGTGTTTATTGGCCAAATTATGCTATTTAAATCCCTCCAAGCTCCTGATTATTCATTGGGAGAGTTTTATCAGAGATCCTGCCTTTTTCACCTTAGAATAAAGATTTTTTCCTAACTTTCCACCTGCTTAAGGGAGTGCACACATAATAAGTGAGAATTTCCTTAAAAAAATAATACGAGATTAAAATATAATTGCAAACAGGATTCACAATGCAAGTTTGCACTGAGCAAGGCTTACAGCTGTGCTGGTGCTACCACTGGAGGGTGCGTCTAAGTTCACACCAAAAAAAGAAGGTTGTCTCTTTCAGTCTTGGCTGGGTCTACTGATGACCAAGGCTGATGCAGGAAGTCCCCCAGACCTTGGAACTGCACTCACTTGTAGAGTCATCCTTTCCCCCTCCTCCAGTCCTCTCCTTTCCTCCAGGTGCCAGCCTGTTACTCACACAAGAATCTCAGCCCCATACACAACACAAGGAGTTGCTGCTGCTGAATGGATCATGGTAAGGTATGTTAAGACTTTTTGGTGATGAGAAATTATTAATGGGTGGGTGGGTGGGTGAGTGTGTATGTAGGAGATGGAAGATTGTGTGTGTAATTGGTGGTGGGGGGCTTGTGTATGTTAATGAGTGAAGCCATACTTAGTATGTGTAGGGGTGGTGTTATTGAGTGCTGACAGGGTTAGTGTATGTATGTGTGGGTTTAATGAGTGCTGACAGGGTGAGTGTGGGATTTTGGGAGGAGGGTTAATGGGTACTGACTTATTGGGAAACAGTTGTGTGACATAAATATATATAGGGGCAAGGATGTGGTGCATAATGTATTTGGGAACAGCTATATGGCATATAAAAAATTTGGGGTACTTGTGTGGCATAAGTATTAGGGACATTGTGTGGCATAATTCACGGCTATGTGGCATACAATAAATTTGGTGCACAGTTGTGTGGCATATATATTAGGGGCACAAATGTGTGGCATAATATGTATTGGGGCACAAGTGTGTGGCATATTCTGTATTCTGGCATTAATGTGTAGCATAATAATGAATTAGGGATAGAGCTGTATGGCATATAATTAATTTGTGGGACAGATATGTGGTATATTATAAATTGGGGTATTGTTACGAGGCACAGTATGATTTTGGGGCTCTGCTATGTGGCATATTAGTTGGGCCATTTCTATAAAGTTTATTATGAATTTGGGCCACTGCTGTGTGGAATATTATAAATTGGGGCAGTGGGTGAAATGTTGCCTCGGGTGCCCAGAAATCTTGCACTGCTCACAGGACCCAATTTGCACCTATTTGAATTGACCCCATACAATGACGCAGCTGAGACCAGTCACAGATCATTGTGCATATACAGGTTTCGGTTATCACTTGAGACTCTGGGCCTGATTCAGCAAGGAATGCAAGTCTGCATAAGCATGCACCCGGCCGCTGCGAAAATATGCTAATTAATGCAATCACAATGCCGTCGCAGCACAAAATGCAGACACCCAACACTACATAATGCCGTCCCCTTACCTTTACTTACATCCAAAATACCTCGCAATACAGCAAAAACATTGGTAACATCGAGAACCATCGGACCCATATGCACAATAGTGTTTGAACTGACCTCACTCAGAAGTTGCTAAACTTCATGTCAGTATCTAGTACTCAGGCTGCATATGCCTTTGCAGGGGCTTAATTATGCACGCCTATGTAATGATGTCCAAACGCACAGGCACACCTGCGTTTCTCTGTCCACCCCCCAGTCATCACCCACAAATGGCCACTTCCTGTCAATCACTTTATGTGGAGACTGTGTGCTCATTGCGATCTCTTCCTGATCAAAGCGGCCGGTTCGTGCACTACGATGTATACGTATGCGCAGAACGCAAACATCTGCCGGGTGCGTGCGAATCCGTGGCTGCGTTCCTTGCTGAATCAGGCCATCTGGTCACGGTCACATCCTCACAATGAACAGATTATACTAGTACAAAACACATTTATTTAATTAGTTGAGTTTTAGAAAGACATTTTAAAAGCTTAAATATTGAGATGCCACAAAACCAGACAGACACAAATTTAGGATTGAACATGTTTCAGTTCCAAAAAATACCTAATGTTCCAGAGACACTATAATTGCTAGCTGCATCAAAATAAATACATAATATAAAAAATCATTCTAGATTATATTGCTTAATTTATTCATGAGAAATTACATTTGAATCTGTTGTTTTCATAGTTCCATACACTGCTGTGCCTTGGAGTGGGCCAGGATAAAACACAGTGGGCAATTGTTTTAGATGCACAACAGGTTTTTCCAAGCTTCAAACACAGATGTTGAAGTCAAAACAATCTTCCCAAAGTCCCTGATTTAGGGGTCAATCCAATTAAATGTGAATTGCGAGTAGCAAGTTTGTTCCTTGAAACTCGCAGACTTCAAACGAATGCGGATTTCGGAGAATTCTCCATTCCAATTAAAAATGTCTTTTCGCGGTACTCACAGCTGAAGTTTGTAAATTGACTGCAAAATGAGATGTGAGAGAAGTGCATGAAATAGTGGGGAGACCATCCTGGACCCCCAAAATTGATAACTTTGTTAGCAGGACCATATAGAAGGCTGTTTGTGGGCATTAGGTAGGTACTGTAGGTTTTTAAATGTTGTCAAATGGCTGAAAAAAAAGTATAAAAGCACACTTTTTCATTTAATCTCAAATTATTTAAATGAAAAATGCAAAAAAAAAAGTAGTAAAAAGATGATTTTGGGGTACTTTGAAATTTGAAAAATAAATGATAAAAAAACAATTATTTTTCAATTAACAATATTGTAATTTAAATTTGGGATGCCTAAACTAAAGAAAAAGTTGATTTTGAGTTAATTTGAGAACAATTTTTTTTTACACCAAAAATGACATGTAATTATTGGAATAATTAACTAATTGGAAACTTCCAATTGCCTAATTTGTCATTAGGGGTGTGTGCAAGGGGTTCAGCACAGTGTTCCGACATTTTAATCTTAAAATTAAAATTTTCCTTTCCATCTCTCAGAGAGGTACGAATGGAAAAATGCGAAATCACTTGCTAATTGGATTGAAAAATGAAATCGCTATGTGAATTCGAATGGATAATAGCAACTCGCTCGTCAAAATTTGCACCTAATTGGATTGCCCCCTTAGATTTGGATGTAAGTCTATTTGCACTGCATAATAATAAGATTTGACTCATAGAGCATACACAACATAATAATAATAATAATAATAATAATAATAATAATAATAATAATAATAAAAGCATCCGAACACTTAATAAGTTTGAGGATAGATAATCACCCTGTTAGATATGTGATTTTGTTAGGTAAGTTAAGGGTTAAGAGCTAGGGAGTGTGCAGATACGCATTGGTCATTTCAGAGGTATAAGCCTATTGTAGGATTTGGAGGAGGGCTTAGAGGACCCATATAAATAGCCTGGTGAGAGGAGCCATCTTCCTCTTTCCAGTGTATTCAATCAGACTGGCTAAGTGTTATATATATATATATATATATACTGCATTTTACCTGTCTGTCTTGTATTGATATTCACATTTTACTAGGGATGAGCGGGTTCGGATATCTGAAATCCGAGCCCCCCCGAACCGAGCCGGGAACCTAATCTGGCTCGGGTTTTCCCCCCTGACTCGGAACTGAAATGGAGGCAAATGTCTTCATCCCGCCTTCTGGATCTCGCGGGTTTTGGATTCTATAAAAGGTCCCTGCATCTGCGCCATTTCTCACTCCGGCTGTGGACAGTGAAGAGGGAGGGTGGGAGCTAGGGCTGGCTGGGCTGTGTTGTGCTGCTGTTGTCCATAGAGGCTGTGTCCACTCAGTCCATAGGGGCTGACTGGGCTGTGTTGTGCTGCTGTTGTCCATAGGGGCTGGCTGGGCTGTGTTGTGTAGTCAGTTGTTCATAAGGGCTGTGTCCACTCCAAAGTCTATAGGGGCTGGCTGGACTGTGTTGTGCAGTGTCCCATAGAGGCTGTAGTCCTAAAGGGGTGCTGTAGTGTTGTCCAGGGGATGATCTACCATCAGGGGTGCTCCCCCAAAGTGCACTCCAAAAAAATAAAAAAATAAAATTTTCTGTTTGTCAATTGTGTGCGCAGTAGCCACACGTGCATCAACAAAGTAGCGCCAAGCGTGTGCCTGTGTCATAAGTAAATGGCCGGCTGGCTCATCTGTTATAGGGTTGTGTAACCACCAAAGTGCACTCCAAACAAAATGAAGAAATATTTTTTTCTGTTTGTGAATTGTGTGTGCTGTAGCCGCACCTGAAACAACAAAGTAGCGCCAAGCGTGCACCTGTGTCATAAATCAAGGACCGGCTGCCTTGTCCATTAAAGGGTGCTCTAACCCCCAAAGTGCACTCCAAAAAAAATATTTTTTTTCTGTGTTTGTGAATTCTGTGTGCAATAGCTGCATGTGCATCAACAAAGTAGTGCCAAGCATGCGCCTGTGTCATAAGTAAAGGGCCGACTGGCTCATCTGTTAAAGGGTGTTGTAACCCCCAAAGTACACTCCAAAAAAAATAAAAAATAAAAAATTTCTGTGTCTGTGAATTGTGTGCACAGTAGCCGCACATGCATCAACAAAGTAGCGCCAAGCGTGTGCCTGTGGCATAAATCAAGGGATGGCTGGCTTGTCCATTAAAGGGTGCTGTAACCCCCAAAGTGCACTCCAAAAAAAAAATATATTTTTTTCTGTGTTTGTGAATTGTGTGTGCAGTAGCCACACCTGCATCAACAAAGTACTGTAGCACCAAGCGTGCACCTGTGTCATAAGTAAAGGGCCAGCTGGCTTGACCACTAAAGGGTGCTGTAACCCCCAAAGTGCACTCCAAACAAAATAAAAAAATATTTTCTGTGTTTGTGAATTGTGTGCACTGTGGTTGCACGTGCATCAACAAAGAGCAGCACCAAGCGTGCGCCTGTGTCCCATAAGTAAAGGGCTGGCTGGCTCATCTTTAAAAGGGTGGTGTAACCCCCAAAGTGCACTCCATAAAATATTAAAAATTCTTCATTTCTGTGTTGTGAATTGTGTGTGCTGTAGCCGCACATCCATCAACAAAGTAGCAGCGCCAAGTGTGCGCCTCTGTCATAAGTCTGTTAAAGGATGGTGTAACCCCCAAAGTGCACTCCAAAAAAAAATAAATCTTCTTTTCTGAGTTGTGAATTGTGTGCGCTGTAGCCGTACGTCCATCAACAAAGGATCAGCACCAAGCGTGCGCCTGTGTCATAATCAAAGGCCGGCTGGCTTGGCCGTTAAAGGGTGCTGTAACCCCAAAGTGCACTCTTCTTTTCTGTGTTTGTGTGCACCTTAGCCGCACGTATATATCAATATAACATAAACTTTGTCCCCTAAAAATAAAATAGGGAAAGATCAAGAACCACTACCTCCTACTGCTGAAGCTGCTGCCACTAGTCATGACATAGATGATAAAATGCCTTCAACGTCATCTGCCAAGGTCGATGCCCAATGTCATAGAAGTGGGCATATAACATCCCAAATGACAAAGTTCAGGAAAATGACCTTAAATAAACATTTAAATAATCTGAGGCGAAATGTAAACTTGCCAATATGCCATTTACAACACGGAGTGGCAAGGAGCGGCTAAGGTCATTCCCTATGTTCATGACTAGTAGTTCAGCTTAACATGACAATGGAAGCCCTCCTCCCGCTACAAAAATCAAACGAGTTAAGCTGGCAAAAGCACAGCGAAGAACTGTGCTTTCTAAGAAGATATCAAAAATCCCCAAGGAGAGTCCAAGGGGGTCAAACAGACCCGGTCGCAAGCGCTGAGCTCTCGCAACTGGGTCAATGTTCCCCCACTTGGCATGCGCATGTCGGAGCACCAAATGGGGCGAGCTGTCGATGGTGAGTGACAGCTTGCCCCATTTGGGAGGCGGGCAGGGGGCATCGCCGGCCAAATGGAGGCATTCCCAAAGGAATGCTTGCCGTTTGGGGGCAGCACCACTGACATCAGCAGTGATGTCAGTGGGGAGCTTCCTGCTCGATCAGAGCAGGAAGCTCCCTGCGGCTTGCGAGTGCCGAGACCCAACCTTAGGGTCTCGTCACAAGCCCTGATGGTTGCGATGGTCTTGACCATCACGACCATCACCTTGGTCAGTCACTAGAGCTGTGGGTGGTAACCCACAGCTTAGTGATTGACCAAGAGGCAGAACTACAAGATGCAAGCAGCCGCCCTCATTCAGAACGACCACTTGCATCCAACGACCGCCTCTGAATGAGGTCCCAAGTGTCGTGGCGGTTGCGATGCCTGACCTTCCCAGCACTGGATGGGAAGAGGTGTCTCTTTCCACCATTTGCATGTCCTCTGCAAGTGCTGAAAGGAGCACCCACAGTCCAATTGCTGATATGCAAATTGAAGATGTCACTGTTGAAGTACAACAGGATGAGGATACTGGTGTAGCTGGTGCTGAGGAGGAATTTGGCCAGAAGGATTCTGATGGTGATGTGGTTTGTTTAAATCAGGCTCCAGGGGAGACAGTTGTTGTCCGTTGGATGACAAAGCCCATCACAGTCATGCCTGGGCAGAAGACCAAACATTCCACCTCTTTGGTCTGGCAATATTTCTATCCAAATCCGGACAACAACTGTCTTGCCATATGTACCATATGTAAAGGTGAAATAAGTAGGGGTAGGGACATTAACCACCTAGGAACATCCTCCCTTATACATCACCTGCAGCGCATTCATAAAAAGTTACTGTCAAGTTCAGAGTCTTTGGCTAAGACCGTAAGCAGTCCATGGAAACCTAAATCCCTTTGTCTTGTTGTATCCAAGCACCTGCAAACCACACCGTCAACTCCCTCCTCGTCAATTTCCTCCTTAGTCAGGATCGGAAGTAGTCCTGCAGGCCATGTCAATGGCATGACTGACACTCCTATCCTGGATTCCTCTGGAGGATCTTGCATTGCTACGCCTACTGCTGCCGCTCGTGCTGTTGCTGCTGGAAGTTGTAGGAACACCACTACTTTTACTAAACAATTGACCCTCCATCCTGAAGCAAAACATATAACTGAGGCCTTGACTGCTATGTTGGTGTTAGACGTGCATCCGGTATCCACCATTAGTGCAGTGGGATTTAGACAATTGATGGAGGTAGTGTGTCCTCAGTTCCAAATCCAATTTAGATTCCACTTCACTAGGCAGGCGATACTGAGACTGTACAGAAACATCAGAAAAAGTGTCCTCAGTGTCCTGAAAAATGCAGTTGTACCCAATATCCACTTAACCACGGACATGTGGACAAGTGTAACAGGGGAAACTAAGGACTATATGACTGTGACAGCCCACTGGGTAGATGTATCACCTTACATAGCAACAACAGCAACGTCACCAGTAGCAGCATCTCAGAAATGCCAGCTTGTTCCAAGGCAGGCTACGCTGTGTATCACCAGTTTCAGTAAGAGGCACACTGCCGACAACCTCTTACAGAAACTGAGGGAAATCATTGCCCAGTGGCTTAATCCACTTGGGGATTTGTGATATCTGACAGCGCCACCAATATTGTGCGGGCATTACATCTGGGCAAATTCCAGCATTTCCCATGTTTTGCTCACACAATAACTTTGGTGGTGCAGAATTCTCTGAAAAGCAACAGGGGCATGCAGGAGACACTCTGGGTGGCCCGAAAAATTTCTGTCCACTTTCGCCATTCAGCGACTGCATGTCGAAGACTGGAGCGCCAGCAAACACTCTTGAACCTGCCCGCCATCACCTGAAGCAAGAGGTTGGGACACGGTGGAACTCAACCCTCTATACGCTTCAGAGGATGGAGGAGCAGCAAAAGGTCATTCAAGCCTATACATCCACCTATGACATAGGCAAAGGAGGGGGTATGCACCTGACTCAAGCACTGTGGAGAATGATTTCTGCAGCAGGAGAAAATGCAGGAAGATGCTAAGATGGAGTGATTCTGCTCGGCATGTGGGACTTGTGGATGAAGCCCTTCATTTGCTTTGCCAGGATTCCAGGGTGGTTAATCTGTTGAAATCAGACCACTACATTTTGGCCACCATGCTCGATCCTAGGTTTAAAGCCTATGTGGTGTCTCTCTTTCCAGCCGACACAAGCCTGCAGAGATGCAAAGACATGCTGGTGAAAACACTGTCAGCTGAAGCAGAACGTGACACATCAACAGCTCCTTCTTCATGTTCTCCCGCAACTGGTGCTGCCAGGAAACAACTTAGGTATCCTAAGCAACCTGCTGGTAGTGATGCAGGGCAGGCAGGACCAAGTTTGGACATCTGGTCCGGACTGAAGGACCTGGCAACAATATCTGACATGTCTACTGTCACTGCATATGATACTGTCACCATTGACAGAATGGTGGAGGATTACATCGGTGACAGCATCCATGTAGGCATGTCAGACAGTCCGTACCTGTACTGGTAGGAAAAAGAAGCAATTTGGAGGCCCATGTACAAACTGGCTCTATTTTACCTGAGTTGCCCCACCTTCAGTGTGTACTCCGAAAGAGTGTTTAGTGCAGCCGGGAACCTTGTCAGCGAAAGGCGTAGGAGGTTGCTTCCACAAAATGTGGAGAAGATGATGTTCATAAAAATGAATTATTAACTCTTCCAGGGAGACCAGCCTCCAGAACGTACAGAGGGACCTGTGGTGGTGGCTTCCAGCGGGGATGAATTAATACTCTGTGAGGATGAGGATGTACACAACACTGAAGAGGGTGAGGAATCGGTGGATGAGAAGGATGAGTACGACATCTTGCCTCCGTATAGCCAGTTTGTGCAGGGACAGATTAATTGCCAGCTTGTTTTGTGGGGGCCCAAATGAACCAATTATTTCAGCCACAGTCGTGTGGCAGACCCTGGCGCTGAAATGATTAGTTTTTTAAAGTGTGCATGTCCTGTTTATACAACATAAGGGTGGGTGGGAGGGCTCAAGGACAATTCCATCTTGCACCTCTTTTTTTCTTTGCATTATGTACTGTTTGGGGCCTAGTTTTTCAAACTGCCATCCTGTCTGCCACTGCAGTGTCACTCTTAGATGGGCCACGTGTTTGTGCTGCCCACTCGTATCTCTTAGCATAGTCATCTAGCTACCTCGGTGCAACCTTTTGGACTAAAAACAATATTGTGAGGTGTGAGGTGTTCAAAATAGACTGGAAATGAGTGGAAATTAGTGTTATTGAGGTTAATAATTGCATACGAGCAGCAAAACCCACATATTCTGTGGTTTTGGCAAGACCAATCCAGATCCAAAACATGAAGAAAGATCCAGATCAAAAACCAAAACACAAAACACGAAAAGTTGCCGGTGCACACCCCTACATTTTAAACATCTTCATCTTTCTTTACTTACAGTACATCATCTTTGTGTCCTGTTAATCTCTTTATTCTTGCTCTTCTTGTTTTATTTTCTCCTCTTCTTAAAACAATTGTCCCCATTTTTCTCTTCTCTCCCCTGCTTCCTTTATCTATTCCCTGTTATCTGCTAGTGTCCTACCCTCCCTGCATTTAACAATATGCCCAGGCCCCGTCATTCTGCCACCGCTTGATGGAGGCTGCCCCCACATCTGCCCCCCCATCCAGGTACAGGATGCGGCTTGCTCCCAGCTATGATGCTGCTCCTGCCTGGGTCACTACTTCCAGTCAGCAGGCTCCGGGCACTCCCACATCTTCTCCTCTCATCATGGCCGTAGCGCAGGTGGCCACAGCTCCCTGGCTCTATCCCCACTGAACCCTGCCAGCCCACACCCTGCATCAATGGTTGGCCCTGCCCACAGGGTTGCGACGGCAACTTTAGATGTTTCACATCTGCAGCAGGTAGCCCTGAGCAGTCCTGCTCCCCGCCAGTTCACCCCCACTGCCCCAGGGGCAGGGGGTTCCCCCACTGCACAGTCATCACCTCTATCATTTAGCCACAGGGCTTCCCCCTTTAGTGTGGCATCCTCTGCACGGTCCCATGTCACTGGGGGTATATGTGCAACACCCAGCAACCTGTTCCACACCGTTTCCCCTTCACCCATAGGAGTTGGTTATACCCCTTTTCATTTGGGGGCATTTAGCATACAGCACATCTCCTCTAGCCCTTTCAATCCCTTTGTGGTGCAGCAGCCCGGCTGGTCCCCTTATTTCACTGCCACCAGGCCCCAACGCAAACCCCACTTACAATTTTCCACCCCATATCTGTTGGCCCCACCTATGTACCACCAGCCACAGCCCCCCACCCTTTACCAGTTAGCCCCCCCCACTGCTCCCCAGGGCCCTGACCACCTTTTCCAAGGGTTTGCACCTTACTACCAGGAGTAGGGACTGCCCCTCCCCTTTCCCCTTGCCCCTGCAGCTGCACATTCTCAAACAACCCACATGCTACAACCCCCACTTCCCCTTCCATCACCCCTGCTTCAGTGGGAGCTGCTGTTACCTTTGATTTACCAGTGATTGTTTCAAGCACCCAGGTTGCAGTTGTGGAGCATTCCAGGCCTGTTGTCGAGGTCCAGCAGATGGATGGTACAGCGATGTTGGCTAGTCAAAACATAGTGGGTGCACCACGCAGCGAGGGACTGCTGGTGAACATGCAGGCTGGTCCTTCAGCATTAGGTTCCGGTGAGCATGGTGTTACTCCCTCATGCAGCACACATTCCTCATCCATTGATTCTAACGCTTCTTCCAGTTCATCTGAAAGGCCGCGTAAGCTTATGCGTTACTTAGTGCACAATTTAAAGGGAAGTGAGGGAGCCCTAAGAAATCAAGCACAGTGTCTGCAGCTAAGGTTACGGTCAAAACATAGTGGGTGCACCACGCAGCGAGGGACTGCTGGTGAACATGCAGGCTGGTCCTTCAGCATTAGGTTCCGGTGAGCATGGTGTTACTCCCTCATGCAGCACACATTCCTCATCCATTGATTCTAACGCTTCTTCCAGTTCATCTGAAAGGCCGCGTAAGCTTATGCGTTACTTAGTGCACAATTTAAAGGGAAGTGAGGGAGCCCTAAGAAATCAAGCACAGTGTCTGCAGCTAAGGTTACGGATGCAGCAGGCAATATGGTTTACTGCACGAATACGGCCATCCTTAGGGGTCTCAGGTCTAAAGTTAGGGAGTTGATCGGGAAGGGAAAATGTGTGGACATGTTCACGATTACAGCCGATGTGAAAAGAGCATTAGATCGGGCTAAGTCATCTGGGGTAGTGGCAGAGGAAGCCCACCATTCATTCAGGGAATTAGGAAGTGGGTATGTTTATTTATGCGGAGTCCAGGCCTGGGGAGTATATGAATGTCCTGAAGTATATGCATATGGTACATGGCATGCACTCGTCAGCCAAGGGTACCGCTTGGAGGCAATATGATGAGACATTTTGGAAGAAGCAGGAAGGGCAGCCAGTTCTTCAATTCAGCTTCAAGGGTGTAGAGGTTTGGCTTGAAGTCAACCAGCAGCCTTGTGCATCCGCGAACCCCCAAGTCACTCGTAAACAGCCCTTTCTGGCCCGCCCTGGAGGTGCAGGCATTGGCATAGAAAAATGCTATGCATTAATAACACACAGTGTACTAGAGGGTCAGGCTGTCAATATCGACACATCTGCATGCTCTGCTGGAGCGGTTACCCGGCCAAAGAATGTGGGCGAGCTGGTGGGTGTTAATAAAAGCGCCTTCGCCGGTTGACTTTCGAGTTTGATGAGTTGGTTGGGACATTACCCTCCTAAAGGGATATCAGCCTTTTTGTTACATGGTTGTAGTGAAGGTTTCCATTTACCTGTGACACGGGAGGTCTCAGTGGCAGCTAGGAAGGAATTTTAAGTTGGCTCGCAATCATCCAGACATAGTTAGAGCTAAGATTGAGGCGGAAGTTGGTTTAGGGCGCATGTGCCGGCCTTTTTCTTCCCTCCCTTTGGAGGGGTTTATGCGTATCGCCTTTACGGGTCATGCCAAAGAAGGATCCAGGTAAATTTAGGCTGATACAGCATCTCTCTTACCCGGAGGGAGGGTCGGTCAATGACATGCTAGATCCATCAGATTGCTGGGTCGTTTACCAATCTTTTCAGCAGGCTCTTGAAACAGTACAGAGTTTCGGCAGGGGGCTTTATTAGCTAAGGTGGATATCGAATCCACTTTTCGGCTATTGTCCCTTCACCCCGACTCTTTTAAGTACATGGGTTTTCAAGTTGGGGGGTTCTATTATGTTGACAGATGTTTACCGATGTGCTGTTCCATCTCTTGTTCTTTCTTTGAGTGTTTTAGTTCCTTTTTGTAGTGGTGCATACAGGTGAGTACCGGGCATACTGGTGTTTCCCACTACCTGGACGATTTTCTGTTAGTAGGGCCTGCAGATACCCAGGTTTACAAGGATTTACTCTTTTCCTTGCAGGCCTTGTTCATAGTTGTATGCGTCCCAGTTGCTTGTGACAACAGAGGGCCCGGTTATACTTTTGTCTAATTTAGGTATAGAAATCGATACCTTGCTAGGGTTATGTAGATTACCTATTGAGAAGGTGCGGCGTTTGGGCGATTTGCTGGAAACATTTGTTTTAGCAAAAAAGGTCTCGCTGAACCAGCTGCAGTCATTGCTAACATCCTTAACTTCACCTGTAGAGTCATATCTATGGGTTGGGTTTTCTGTAGGCGACTGGAAAGAGCTGCTGCTGGTGTTAAAAGACCTCACCACCTCATACACATATCACAGGATCTGAGAGAGGACCTGCATGTTTGGTTGCTGTTCCTGCATGAATTTAATGGCATGCGAATATGGCTCCAGGCCCCGGTGGCTAATTCCGAACTTCAGCTATTTACATATGCGGCCGGTTCCGTCGGTTTTAATGCCTTTTTAGAAGGCGAGTGGTGCGCGGAGCCTTGGCCGGAATCTTGGGGAGTTCTAGGCCTTACTAGGAAAATCCTGCTTCTGGAGCTTTTCCCGATTGTAGTGGCTTTTGAGCTATGGGCTCATAGGCTTTGTAATATCCGAATCCTGTTCTGGTGTGATAACTTGGGTGTGGTTCAGGTGGTCAATAATCAGAGGGTGGAATCACCATTGGCCTTGAGATTGTTAAGGCACTTGTCTATCCTTTGCTTGCAAAGGAATACTGAGTTTAGGGCGCAGCATGTTCCAGGTGTTTCAAATGAGATAACAGATGTCTTATCTCGCTTGCAGTAGGACAAGTTTTGTTCGCTCGCGCCTTTTGCTAGTCTTCATGGTTTAATCTGCCCCTCCAATGTCTGGCAGATTGTTGTGCTGGCATCAAAGGCCTCACACTGAAGTCACTGGCCCCTAATACATTTAAGACCTACACAGCAGCATGGTATGTTTGACAGGGTTTCTTGGCTTCCATGCGCGGGGGAGGTAAGACGATTAATGATTGTATGATAGAGTTCATATGGAACTGGTATGAAAGAGGTAGTTCCAAGGCAGCTATGTCTGCAGCACTATTTGGTATTGCATATTTTTCCAAGTTGCATGGTATGGCTGATCCCACCAAATCGTTCATGCTATCCAAGGAATGCAAAGGGTGGGCAAAAGAGCATCCTAGCGTAGGGATACACATAGACCCATTGACCAAGCCTTGCTAAAGTCTTTGATTGTGGCAGTTACGGGAGTTGCTTCGGACGAGTACGAATCGGCTCTCTTTGGTTTAGCTTTTTTGTTAATAATGTTCGACCACCAGGGGGTGCACAGTGGTTTATACATGCTAATCTCAACCCATTGTCCAGGTTTCAGATTACGAGGGTGTTCCATAATTGTCTTATTGCCTTAGGCTTGCCTACGGAGAATTTCGGGATGCATTCATTTAGGATAGGGGCAGCAACTTATGCAGCGGATGCAGGAGCTTTGGTCGACACAATAAAACAGTTGAGCCAGTGGAAGTCATTGGCTTATCAAACTTATTTAAGGTGAGATCTGTTGCATAAGTAGCTGCGCTCCTTGGGAGTTTGTTGGGAAACCCAGGGGCCTTATGCCTACTGCTACTATGGAGTTTGAGGGGCTTTTCAGTTTTGCCCTCAAAGACATTTTCTGTTTTTCACCTTCAGATGGCTCACCCAACTATTTGTTTCCCTTCCCTTGCGTTAGTTTGTTATTATATTTGAATCATTTTCTGACTAGGTACATTTTCTTAAAGGGTTGCCCAGGAATGCTAACTGCCAGGTATGGTTTGTGGGGCATTCAAACATTTATTGGGCTAGTCAGCACCCCTTAACATTCCAAGCCCCGCATTTGTTGGGTGCAAGTGATGTCCGTTGGTTAGGTTTTCATGGTATGCGCTGAATGCACCTGCTGGATACCTTATGGGCGGAGGAGAAGTTTCAGGCCACTGACTGGGTAGTCATATACTAGGGAGGAAATGATTTGGGTACATGCAAGGGCATTGAGCTGATACATGCTATTAGAGATGACTTACAGGTGCTCGTCAATCGCTGACCCAACATCGGCGTAGTATGGTTGGACATTGTCCTGTGTCATTTTTGGCAGGGACCCATGGGTGGTCTGGCATTGGATGGAGTCCGTTGGAAGGTCAATATGACAATTGGATGTTTTGTCCTTAGCATTGGCGGGCGCATCATACGGCACCCACGTTTGTGGTACGAGGAGGAGAGCTTTTATATGCCTGATGGGGTGCACCTCACGAGCTTGGGTCTAGAGTTGTTTTTCAGTGACCTATGCAGTTTCCTTTAATGTTCAAAGGGTCACTGCTTTGTGGTGGGCCTGGTTCTATGAACCCGGGCTTTGGTGGGAAGCAGTGCTCCTGGGCGGCCTATCATTAGCACAGGAGTGCCTGTGGTAGCATCTTTCCTTTGAAAGCAGCAAGTTGGTCACCGCCCAAAGGGGGACCTAGTCCCTGTCCAAGGGATGGGCAGAGGCTGTGCCAATTAAGGGGGAATGGTACTGCCTCAGGTCAGGATCCACCCCTATTACTTATTATTAGTATCCATCAGGCTGTGGCCACAGAGCACTGCTTTCTTCCTGCCACCTATTTCTACATTTCAATTTGATCAATAAATTCTGGCTGTGACCTCTTTAATTCCATATATGTGTCAGTGTGTTTATTTCTAGGTTTAGGATCAAGTTTAGTTAACAAAAGGAATAGTAAAACAAATGGGTGACTTAAAGCATGCAAATACTTAATAAGTTTGAGGATAGATAAGCACCCTGTTTGATATATAATTTTGTTAGGGAAGTTAAGGGTTAAGAGCTAGGGGGATGCAGTTAGGCATTGGTCATTTGAGAGGTATAAGCCTATTGTATGATTTGGGGGAGGGCTCAGAGGACCCATATACATAGCCTGGTGAGTGGAGCCATCTTCCTCTTTCCAGTTTATTCAACCTCACCCACCCACCAACCCGACTAAGCTGGTTTGTATGCCATTTTGTTTTTGTTGGATTGTGCATTTTCTCTGTGATTTCTCCCAACAGGTAAAGGTGCAGCCTGGTGGGAAGCAATGCTCCTGGGCATCCAATTATTAGCGCAGGAGAGCCTGTGGTAGCATCCTTCCTTTGAGAGCGGCAAGTTGGTCACCTCCAAAGGGGGGACCTGGTCCCTGTCCAAGGGAAGGGCCGAGGCTGTGCCAATTAAAGGGGGATAATACGGCCTCAGGTCAGTCTGCATGGGGCAGGGATAAGCCTCCATTATTTATTATTGGTATCCATCGGGCTGTGGCCTTGGAGCACTGCTTTCTTCTTGCCACCTATTTCTAAATTTCAATTCGATCAATAAATTCTGGCTGTGACCTCTTTAATTCCATATACATGTGTCAGTCTGTTATTTCTAGGTTTAGGATTAAGTTAAGTTAACAAAAGGGAATAGTAAAACAAATGGGTGACATAATAATAAAAACATTTATAAGTTAAATAATACATCAAAATTGACACAATAAACAAACAAGTTTATAAATACATTTGTAATGCAAGCATTCCACACCCAATGGAGAGGCGTTTTAGTTAATCTTGGATATATCTTTAGAGATATCTTTTGAAGAAGGGGTATTTCTTTCTCATACAAAAGAACTGATGGAGATACAGTATGCACTGATGCGGAATTAGCATATACATGAATCTTGTACTGTTAAAAAGGTATACCCCTGCATATCTGAGTGGGCCCTGGCTAGATCTAATAGAAAATAGATGTCAGAGCCTTCTGGCACTTTTAGTTCCACAACAGTATGTAATCTATTTGATTAATATATAGTATGACTGTTGGTCTGGTACCTCACTCACTATGGCTGCCAGGAAGATTACTAAAGCTACTCAGCCAGTGGTCAAAGTGGGAATTTTGTAGTGGGGGTATGGAAAATCTAGGGTTGCACTTATGTGCGCACTGAAGGCACACATGCTCCGGAAAAGGGTGCGTGACCTTATGACGTGCTCTTTTTCAGTAGTATAGTGTACCACACCATAGTATCCCTTAAACACATTATGCCACACAATAATAGTGCCCCATATACAGTACAATGCCCATAGTAGTGCCCTTTATGCAATGCCCACAGTAGTTGTGCCCTTATACAATGACCACAGCAGTAGTGCCCTTATACAATGTACACAGCAGTAGTGCCCCCTATGCAGTGCCCACAGTAGTAGTGCTCCTTATATTAGTGACCTCTATACATTGCCTACAGTAGTAGTGCCCTTATGAAATGTACACAGCAGTAGTGCTCTCTATACAATGCCCACAGTATTAGTGCTCCTTATAGTAGTGACCTCTATACATTGCCTACAGTAGTAGTGCCCTTATACAATGTACACAGCAGTAGTGCCCCCTATGCAGCACCCATGGTAGTAAAGCCCCTTATACAATGCCCACAGTAATAGTGCTCTCTATACAATGCCCACAGTAGTAGCGCTCTTTATAGTAATGACCGCTATACATTGCCCACAGTAGTAGTGCCCTTATAGTAGGGATGAGTGGGCTCGGATTTCTGAAATCTGAACCCCCCGAGCCCCCCCGGTCCGAGTCATATCCGAGTCAGGCTCAACTTTTCCTGCCTGACTCGGATGTGAAGTCGAGGCAAAACGTCATCATCCCGCCTTCCGGATCTCGCGGGTTTTGTATTCTATAAAAGGTCCCCGTCACGGTGCCATTTCTCACTCCAGCTGTGGACAGTGAAGAGGGAGGGTGGGAGCTAGGGCTGGCTGGGCTGTGTTGTGCTGCTGTTGTCCATAGGGGCTGTGACCACTCAGTCCATAGGGGCTGACGGGGCTGTGTTGTGCTGCTGTTTTCCATAGGGGATGGCTGGGCTGTGTTGTGCTGCTGTCATAGGGGCTGGCTGGGCTGTGTTGTGCAGTCAGTTGCAGTCATAGGGGCTGTGTCCACTCCAAAGTCTATAGGGGCTGGCTGGACTGTGTTGTGCAGTGTCCCATAAAGGCTGAAGTTCTAGAGGGGTGCTGTAGTGTTGTCTAGGGGGTGATCTGTGCATCAGGGGTGCTCCCCCAAAGTGCACTCAAAAATTTATTTATTTTTTCTGTGTTTGTGAATTGTGTGCACTGTGGCCGCACGTGCATCAACAAAGTAGCGCCAAGCATTTGCCTGTGTCATAAGTAAAGGGCCGGCTGGCTCATCTGTTAAAGGGTGCTGTAACCCCCAAAGTGCACTCCAAAAAAAAAAAATATATATATTTTTTTGTTTGTGAATTGTGTGCACAGTAGCCGCACGTGCATCAACAAAGTAGCATCAAGTGTGTGCCTGTGTCATAAGTAAAGGGCCGGCTGGCTTGACCGTTAAAGGGTGCTGTAACCCCCAAAGTGTGCTCCAAACAAAATAAAAAATAATTTTCTGTGTTTGTGAATTGTGTGCACTGTGCCTGCACGTGCATCAACAAAGGAGTGCACCTGTGTCCCATAAGTCAGTTAAAGGGTGGTGTAACCCCAAAAAGAGCACTTAAAAAAATAGACAACTCTTTTTTTTCTCTGTTTGTGTGCAAAATGTATGCGCAGTAGCCGCATGTGCATCAACACAGCAGCAGCGCCAAGCATGCGCCTGTGTCATAAGTCAAGGGCCGGTCTGGACTGAAGGACGTGCCAACAATGTAAATTTCTGACATGTCTACTGTCACTGAATATGATACTGTCACCAGTGACAGAATGGTGGAAGAATTATTTTCTGTGTTTGTGAATTGTGTGCACTGTGGCTGCATGTGCATCAACAAAGGAGCAGTGCCAAGCGTGCGCCTGTGTCATAAGTAAAGGGCCGGATGACTTGTCTGTTGAAGGGTGCTGTAACCCCCAAAGTGCGCTCAACAAAAAAGAAAAAATTCTTTTTTTTCTGTTTTTGTGAATTGTGTGGGCTGTAGCCACACCTGCATCCTCAAAGCAGCAGCGACAAGCATGCATCTGTCTGTTAAAGGGTGGTGTAATCCCCAAAGTGCACTCCAACCTAAATAAAATAATCTTCTTTTTTTCTGTTTGTGTGTGAAATATATGCACAGTAGCCACACCTGCATCCTCAAAGCAGCAGCGCCAAGCGTGCACCTGTGTCATAAGTAAAGGGCCGGATGGCTTGTCCGTTAAAGGGTGGTGTAACCCTCAAAGTGCGCTCCACAAAAAATAAAAAATTCTTTTTTTTCTCTGTCTGTGAATTGTGTGGGCTGTAGCTGCACCTGCATCCTCAAAGCAGCAGCGACAAGCGTGCGTCTGTCTGTTAAAAGATTACATCGGTGACAGCATCCAAGTAGGCATGTTAGACAGTCCATACTTGTACTGGCAGGAAAAAGAGGCAATTTGAAGGCCCCTGTACAAACTGTCTCTATTTTACCTGAGTTGCCCCACCTCCAGCGTGTACCCTGAAAGAGTGTTTAGTGCAGCCGGGAACCTTGTCAGCGAAAGGCATAGGAGGTTGCTTCCACAAAATGTGGAGAAGATGATGTTCATAAAAATGAATTATCAACTCTTCCAGGGAGACCAGCCTCCTGAACATACAGAGGGACCTGTGGTGGTGGATTCCAGCGGGGACAAATTAATACTCTGTATGAGGATGAGGATGTACACAACACTGAAGAGGGTGAGGAATCGGTGAATGAGGTGGATGAGGACGACATCTTGCCTCCGTAGAGCCAGTTTGTGCAGGGACAGATTAATTGCCAGCTTGTTTTGTGGGGGCCCAAATTAACCAATCATTTCAGCCACAGTTGTGTGGCAGACCCTGGCGCTGAAATGATTGGTTTGCTAAAATGTGCATGTCCTGTTTATTCAAAATAAGGGTGGGAGGGAGGGCCCAAGGACAATTCCATCTTGCACCTCTTTTTTTTTCTTTGCATTATGTACTGTTTGGGGCCTAGTTTTTCAAACTGTCATCCTGTATGGCACTGCAGTGTCACTCCTAGATGGGGCACGTGTTTGTGCTGCCCACTCGTGTCGCTTAGCATAGTCATCCATCTACCTCGGTGCAACCTTTTGGACATAAAAACACTATTGTGAGGTGTGAGATGTTCAGAATAGACTGGAAATGAGTGGAAATTAAGGTTATTGAGGTTAATAATAGCATAGGAGCAGACAAACCCACAAATTCTGTGATTTTAGCTGTTTTTATGCTTTTTTTAAAAAAAAAACAGATCCAAAACACAAAACCCAGAACCCAAAACACGGAAGGGTGGTTTTGGCAAAACCAATCCAGATCCAAAACATGAAGAAAGATCCAGATCCAAAAACCAAAACACAAAACACAAAAAGTGGCCAGATGCACACCCCTACCTTATAGTAATGACCCCTATAAATTTTCCACAGTAATAGTGCTCTCTATACAATGCCAACAGTAGTAGTGACCCCTATACATTGCCTACAATAGTAGTAGTGTCCACTATACATTGCCCACAGTAGTGCCCCTTGTAGTAGTACCCCCTATTCATTGCCCACAAGAGTAATAGTGCCCCTAATACATTGGCCACAATAATAGTTCCCCTTGTATTAGTGCCCACAGAATATAGTAGTAGTGCCCAGAGTAATAGTGCCCCTTATAGTAGTGCCCATAGTAGTAGTAGTGCCCCTTTGTAGTAGTGCCAATAGTAGTGCTAGTGCCCCTTGTAATAGTGCCCATAGTAGTAGTGCCCATAGTAGTAGCGCCCCTTGTAGTAGTAGTGCCCCTTGAAGTAGAGCCCCCTTACACATAAACACACACAGACAAACACACATAAAAACATACTCACATGAAGCCCCGCTCCGACACCCCGATGCCCTCCGCCAGCTCCTCGCTCTGCACTGTGGGAGAGGTCTCCCACAGTACACAGTGCATAGTCCTCTCCCGCCAGCTCCGTGCTCTGCACTGTGGGAGAGGGAGAGACTTCAGCTTTGTGCTAAATGGTCTGGGATTATTCAAAATATGACAGGGTTACAAAATACTTTGGGTACTCATGTTATTTCCTGACCAGCCCAGCTTGGCAAAACCTAGGGTTGGTTAATATTTTCCAGGGGGACTTCGCCCTTCACATCCCCTTGCAAAAGTGGTAATCAGTCAAGACTGTAGCACTGATTCTGGTTATTCATTGTGGTGTGAGCTTTTATTTATCTATTTAAGTACAGAAATAGCAATCAATGAAGAAAACAGGAAAGTCTTTACTCTAGCTGCATTCACATGCTAAAAGGTATCTTTGCTGAGACAATGTACAGTATATTAAGTTGTATTAAGTTGTATGTACTATAAATTAAACACATTTGCAACTCAAAATACACATGTGAAACTGGAATTTTTCGGCCGTGTTGTTATGCTTACCTCTACAATAAAGGCCCTAAATGTAATTGATATGTCATTGTTTCAACCATTGTCCTAATTAAATCAAGTGTCATCCTATTTAATAAACCATCAGCACACTGTTAACAGAGGGCTAATTGGTTTATATATTAAAGTGCTGTGACAACATTGCTTCTCGAATGCAGCAAATTCCCATTAAAACGTGAGACAAAATATTGGTGATACTGGCCTAGAGCGGTAACGGTTAACTTACTGTGTTGCCTGGCCAGTCACAGGGGATCTGTTAGTGGTGACCATTTGATGTACGATCAATGAAGAAGCCCTGTATCCCGTGAAAACATATATTTTTGATACAGGGCTTCTTGCTAACACCAGATACAGGTATGTTGTGTTTTACTCATACGTTTTACAGTACTGTCAGAGACAGCCTTGTTTTGGAGTCAGTGCCTCCTGTCAAGGAGTGCTCTATATTGTCACTCAACATACTGTACATCAATAAAGTGGCTGAAGAGAAGACACCTTTGTGGTAATGGTAACAATATATATAAAACAAGGAAAGTGTAATAGATATGGAACCTGTACATGTGACAACACAAAACATGGGATCAAACCATATGTAAAAGTAACCTCCTGCTGTGCTCTTCAATAGAGAAGCCAATAAACCAAGGCTTCCAAAAAGTGTCACCCAACATTGTACCATAAAATATAATCTAAATTCCCAATGTTTATGCACTCAAAATACCAAGTTACAAATACAATCAAATGACAACAAGATGATGTACTCCAGATGTCGTAAATATCAGGAAAAGAGAATAAAGAGCATTAATAAATATAAAAGGTAAATATTCAGATAATGATACTTCATACAGTATATATATATATAACCACATGTTGACAGTCTGTGGTTACTGCATGGTTGATTATGACTGCACCACGGACACTGATACATGCTTTCTGCATGTATGTGCATATATTATGTTTTTACTTAATAAAAAAGTCTATTTTAGTTTTATTGACTCCTAATAGGGAAAGAGCATTTCATAAGTATAACAAATTACTAAAAACTTAGGTGTAAGTATATGGTATGTGACTTATGCATAACTTAAACCTGGCGCATATGCTATTGGTGCCGACCTGCATGCAACCAGAGACATGGGTGTAGGTGGGAAGAACAGACATATAGACATATTGGCAGAGAAAACAGACATATAAGGATAAGGGTGATAACAAGAGACAGCATACGGAGGGTGTGTGTGTGTATGTGTTATTAACAACGGTACAGTATGTATAGCAAGACACATTGACATTGCTCTTTGTGTTTGCTTTGTTACTTCACAGTATTGAGGCTAGTCACAAAATACATTTCTTGCATGCCACCAATGTCAATGGCTTTGCAGTGCTGCAAGTCAGTTTCCCATGAAGGCGCATCTCTAGACTCTGCCCCTGGAAATTAAAGTGTTAACCATTGTGCAGGGGTGCATAAAAATATATAGGGGTACACTGTGCAAAATTATTAACATCACAAGAGAGTCTACCACTTTAGCACCAATCCATTCATTAAATAATATGTTTTTGTTTTTTTTTAAATACTCCTTAAGTCTAATTTTTTAGTTATAATAATTAGAGACTGTAAATCAATTTGACTAATTCCCAAAAGTGACCTCCCCGACACTAGCATTGATCCTAATTTCTCAGATTGGGTGATTAATATTATAAATTAAAATAGTATTTCCTCCCTCCCCACATCCTCAGACAAACAGGCAAACGAGTAGCCCACCAGTATGAGTACTGTATAGTGAGACAACCAGCATGTCCCTACTACCCAGTAGCTTTCATCCACATTACTAATAACTCATTATTATATCTATACATAGTCCCTGGTAGGTGTCTGTCTGTTTGTTCAGGTAAATCTCGAGTGCCACTGGCTGGGTTTTGATGCAGTTTTCACTATTCTATAGAGCACAGGTTCTCAAACTCGGTCCTCAGGACCCCAAACAGTGCATGTTTTCCAGGTCTCCTCACAGAATCACAAGGGAAATAATTAGCTCTACCTGTGGATCTTTTAAAATATGTCAGTGAGTAATGACTACACCTGTACACCTGCTGGGTGACCTGGAAAATGTGACCTGTGTGGGGTCCTGAGGACCGAGTTTGAGAACCACTGCTATAGAGCATTGGTCTAGGAAGGTTTTGGTGTATGAAACATTAATGTATGTCAAAAGGGAGCCGACCAGTGGAGCAAGTCAATGAGAAAACGGACCTCCGACTGCTTACTTGGCTTATGCTGCCTAAACCGTTAAAGATATAATATCACAATGATGCATTTTATGTTATACCATGTAGATATTGAAACATATTATCCGGTTTCTCCAGAAATGTAAGCCATGTTTGCCGATACAAAATTTAAGTTTTTGTTTTTTCACTGTTCTTATTTAATTTTTGTGAAAAACAATTCATTAATTTCAAACAAGTCCAATTCCAGTTAAGAGTCTGCTTTGGCATGACAATAAATAAAGCAGAGGGAGAGACACTTAACATGGCTGGAGTTGACCTAAATGGAGACTATTTTTCTCATGGACAGCTTTACATTGGTGTGTACATCAAAAACAAATCTTTTCATATTGACGTCAGGAGAAAATTGACTAATGTCATCATCAAGGCAATCTTATAAGACCTCGGTTAAAAAGGACTATTGCTGTAAATTCAAATTGCCCACATGCGAAGCCGGGCCGGATCGGCAGTAAACTATAAATTCCTACATATTAAGCATTTTATTTTTTTCCCGAGTGATGATCGCAGCCTGAATAAAGAGGCCCTGCACACCACTAATAAAACAGATAATTGTGATGAACACATGAAAAAAATTATAAAAATCCAAGCTGAGTAAATAAAATGACATAATATACCCCTATTCAAACATTTCAATAAAATGTAATATTAATAAAAAAAAAAATATATGAATAGTATTAATTCAATATCATACCGATTAAGGGGCTGATTCTGAGTTACACACAAAGTGCTGCAGATGCCTGATTTACTACCTTATGCTAATACGAGATTCAGTTCACACAAGCAGCTATGCTATTCTGTCCTTGCAAATGCAGCAAGAGGTGTCTGACACCCCCTGTTGCATTTGCTATTCCAGCACTGCGATCAAGGTCGTAGGCTGGGATAACCATCATGACCAATATGACTTCAGCTTATACAGGCTGGCTGGCTTGTGAGGCCAGGAAACTGTGTCCATCCTGGTCTTGCCACTACCAGAAAATGGGGGTGACACACACGTGTTTCTGGGAACGGTGGCCATCCCCGCCTCCGGACAACCCTGAAAATGTGTCTTCCTGTCAATCAGACCCATTCTGCACTAGCGTGCTATGCTGAATCAGCCCCTGAGCAATGTCAAGTCAGAGAGTGAGAGACAGCCTCCAAAAAAACCCATAAAGATGCCTTGGTGCAGATACAGTAGCCAGGAATGAGCCAGGTGAGGAATAGCTAACAGGAGTTTAATAAAAACAAACAACCATTGGAACACAATCAAATTATATTTATGATGGAAAACATCAGACCACTACCATCGGAACAAAAACATCTATGGTTAGTAACCATTGGATTCCGATGTCCATCCCTATGCTGAACATGCAGATGGACTCTGGCAACCACTCCTCCACCGTGATGTGCTCCCTCTTCAGCATGATCTTTCCGCTCAGCCACACACCCACGGTGAACAGGAGGCACCTCCCATTGAAGTCAGCACTGTTCTAGGACAGGGGCACCATGAGGAAGCTCAACAGGAATCCCAGGACATACAGGGTACATTGAGCAAAGAGAACATTGCTCATTGCCATGTTTGGCAGCTGTGGACCCCTCCCATGTGCATGGAAACTAAAGAAATATGCACAGGTGCCCCAGCCCCAGGAAAATTCTGCTGATAATGCTTATGGTAACTGCAATACATCTCTCATCCATAATCCTCCTGCCCTTCCCAGCACATCCCAGTGGTCAAGCCCCAGCCAGCTGCAGGGCAGCAACAGGGAGCATTGTGGTGACACTGGTGTGATGAAGGAGGAAGGAGTGAGTAGCAGGGGGTTGTGGTGAGATGCAGAGGCCTGTGGGTTGATGCAGGGTGCTATGGTGAAATATAGGATGCTGTGATGAAATGCAGGGGGCCAGGGGCGTATCTATAATGGGTGCAGGGTGTACGTGGCACACGGGCCCGGCACAGCACACCCTGCACCCATAATATTACTTACCTCTCCAGAGTACCATGTGGGCGTGGGGGTCCGGTGCTGTAAAAAACTACAGGAAAATGGCCACCACGGCCATTTTCCCGGTGACCTGCGCATGCTCTATAGACTCTGGGTGCACTGGCCTGCGCATGCTCTATATAACTCCGGCACTGGCCACGCACAGCTCAGTGCGCTGCCAGCCGCCGGCCAGAGAGGAGAGGGCCCGTGTCAGATACTGCACACGGGCCCCCTCCTCTCTAGAAATGCCCCTGCAGGGGGCAGTAGTGATAAGGAGGAGGCTGTTGTGAGATGCAGGGGTTGTGGTGAGATGCAGGCACTGTGGTGACATTGAGACATGGGGCGTAGGTTGTTATGAGATGCAGGGGGCTGTGATGACATGGCGTAGGTTGTTATGAGATGCAGGGGGCTGTGGCGAGATTAAATTGCTCCTGTGCAAAGCCATGGCAGGTTGCTAGTGTATACATAAACCTCTCAAATGTGGTAGGGAGCTCATTCAACATTCACTTCTTAGTCACAATCACCTTGTCCAAGGACATAGGGGTAAATATACAGTTTTATGAGAGTGTGTCACATTGCAGGTCAGTCCTGACTTTAAGTATATTTTTATCCTCATCAGATTGTATTGATTTTATGATGGTTCAACTGTATGGATACTAAGAGCAATTACAATATACAGTACAAGTTGGCTGACTCCAGTAAACTGTGCTTTGCTCATTGTTACACAGGTGCTGATGTGCATAATCCTTTTAAAATATTTGCATGGTCTAATCCACACTTTCAATATTTATTTTTCTATTTTGATTTTTTTTAGATTTGCTAAAATATTTGAAAATACATTGATATTAATCATAAGTAATGAATACATCTATGCCAGGTGAGTCTGGAAAATATTAATTATTTTCACCCATTGAATTACCATTACCATTTTTTTTATTTCTAATTTATTGGAGAACCTTATTAGCCGGAATCATTGAAAACTACCTTCTATCTATGCGGCAAAGGTCATCTTTGGGATTTATCCTAATCACCAATCACATCTTCGTAACATGCCAGACTTTCACCTTAATGAAGAAGATTCACACATTAGTTGTCTCAGTATAAAAGACAGGAGTCCTAAGGGGCTTTCAACAAAATACCTAGTTTGATTGTGTTGGGAACATAAGGTGGAGAAAATAAGGTCATTTGTTCAATATAACAGCAAGAAGTGTGAGAAGCAGTGGCGTTATATATTATTTTCAAACAAAACCTTAAACCAAATTACATTCATTAAAGTCATTAATTCCTTTTATAACCTCATCGTTATATTACTGAAACATTAGCTCAGACAATGGATATTGTAACAATGCAATGATTTTCTTTGGCTTATGACCCACATTTTTTATTTGTTCATCAAGGAGGTTTTATTTTTGACATTACTGTCTCTAACATAATCCTGTAAATATGACCCTAACCTCATTATGTAGAAGTACATATTATAGTGTGTTATTATATATGACAGTTTTCAACAAAATCTGTGTTTATATGTCTTTAACCTTTAGGGAAATAAATTCATGGAAAGGTCTAGATTACCAGGCACACAATCAAAAATACAATTTTCTGCACATATAAGTGGTAGGCTGATCATGTAGCCAACCATATGTATTACCTCCTCCATGTAAATATTGTTAGTTCTTTATTCAGATATTTTCTAATATTTTAATATTCTTATTATCTCATCTTAGAGCTCCATCAGGTGTTCATATATGATATTGTGATTTTTTTTTTCCCCATTTTGCTTTTTTAGCATAGTGTACATCTAGCCAATATGACAAGTTCCCTATTTAAAGAATAGATAAAACACTTTAAAGAAAATGTATAGCCAGGTAGATTTAAGTTAGGGAAAATGGTGGTCAAATAAGCTCATCCTATCAGCTTCTGAACAATAAGATTCAGTTTATATAAACACTTTCCAAGCTGTGTGCTAAATAATGCAAATAACTCTACTTAATGGTGAGGTTTGGGATTGAGTTTCCTGTTCACCTGATCAAAAGCTATCTGGTACTATATATTAAAAAATTAACCTACTTAAGTACATAAGTAGCTAATACTGGCTGAAAGTGAAACGTGCATTGACAAAAAAAAAAAAAAATATATATATATATATATATATATATATAAATATCAAAATATACATACAGCATATATATATATATATATATATATTTCTGAATAGGTCCACACTCACGTCTTCATAATCATTTTGCTGGGGCAGCTTACCCAAAAGGTAGTCACAAAAACACCCATAAAAGACAAAAATGTGCAAAAAATGGGGTGCACTCATCAGTCTTCCAAATAAAATCCTTTATAATGATTTATGACATCGCAGGTTTCACAGCATATCGAAGTTTCAGTCCTAAGTTTGGACCTTTGTCAAGATACATAACTGAGTGCTGCAAACCCATATAAATACCCTGAAAACACCACCCACTCTAATTGCTAAATCCACCCCTAAATCTATAACTTAAAAAATGTAGCCCAAAAGTCACCTTTGGAACAATATCTGGTCTAATAAACACACAACATATGGATCATTATATTGTGTAGCATAGAAACATTTAATGCATGCATACTCTTGGTAAAGTCAATAACACTAGCAATAACCTGTTGCCGCTGTAGATCGTCTGTCAGCTGTGTGCGCTCCACCCAGGAGACACTTCCTGTCAGTGGAACGCACGCTCGGTATTAGTGTAGTCATAGTAACCACGCATGTCAGGTGTCTCAAGAAGTCACCTGACCCTCATAGCCATTACATCAGCGCCGTCATCAGCGTGTGAGGTGACCAACAGTCTGTGCTCCACCGGAGGTTAGCTTCCTGCCGGTTAGATGCAATGTCAACCTCTGAAAGAGCGCTCACTCTGAATCAGGGCGTTATTTTTTTTTTTTTGTGAGGCCTCCGGGCCACTCGCATAGCTGTGGGTGATCACCCACAACTACAGCGAGCGGCCATGATGATGGTCACGATGGTCAAGACCATCGCGACCATCGGGTTTGCGATGAGTCTCTTGTGGTAGGGTCTTGTGGCCGCAAGCCCCAGAGAGCTTTCGGCTCTAATAGACATCACTTGTGATGTCAGTGGGGCCGCCCCCAAATGACAGGCGTTCTCATGGGAACGCCTCCGTTTTGGCAGTGTACCCCCCGGCCCACCCACCAAAGGGGGCAAGCAGTCACTCAACATCGACAGCTCGCCCCCTTTGTTGCAAGACCCGGAGCGACAGAGTGCCCGTCGCTATCCGGGTCTCGCTCATGCGCACGACGGAGCCAGCTCCGTTGTGCGCATGCTCTCTGGCCCACCATCGACACGGTTGCGAGCGCTCAAGGCTTGCGACCGGATCTGAATCTGGCCCCATGTTCAATGTTTCTGGCTTTCTATATGAGAAGTGGATGTGAGATGCTCACAGTGGGCGTGTGTAAGCACTGCATGGCATATGATTCGTTAGTATATTCTTGCAATTGCGAACCGTGAGTGATCACAGCTGTGATGGCATTAAATGTTTTGTGCTTAAAAATGTGATAAAATTTTGTTTTTTTATATAAATAAAATGCATATATATAATCTACGGCATATGAAAATGTGGCATCAATCTATTTTTGATTGACTCTTTTAACCTTTGAATGGAGTTCCTTGTATTAGCATGCAAAATAAAATGCTAAATATTTAATCTCTTAATATATTCCTGATTTTCTTATGCATGTATGGAAAATTATTTATTTTTATTACTGATTATGGTAATGTATAAGCAATATATTTTTAGCACTATGAATAATTGTGTGGTCATTTCATTACTTATCTAAATTTTAGAACATTTCATCTGTTGTTTTATGAAAAATGTAATTGGGGCTATAGTTTTTCAATGAGAAATGTTGAACGGGTTGATCTTTCCATATCACATTATTAGAATATGAGTATCAAAATGTGCGATCAAGAAAGAAATTGAGCAAAATTTAAATTGTGTACTCAAAACTGAAAATTATTATGTACCATTAGGTGTTACCATTTTAATAGATTAAATAATTTTGTAAGATAAATCCATGTTTTTTTTTTAAATAACTTTTGAGGAGGTCTATTTCTTGCAGCTGCTGTTAGTCTGGTGTAACAATACATAGTGATGATGATTATCAGCAAGTACCATGTTCCCAGGGATATCTACGGCACCAACAGAGAGGTAAGTATTTTGAATGGGTGCCAGGTGGGCACTGTGGGTCCCCCTCAACTATATTATATATATATATATATATATATATATATAATAATAATAACTCACTTAATGTCCAGCACTCCCTCCAGTAGCCACAGCATGCCCTGGTGCCTTTCCAAGTGTTGATATATATCCCAGTGTCTATGGATGGCATTCGGGGTCTCACAAATGTTAACAAAACACAGGCAATGCCAGTATTTTTTGTAATTAGAGATGAGCGGGTCTGGTTCTCTGAGAATCGGACCCACCCAAACTTTGAGATCCGGACCGAGATCCGAACATGGCTCGAGGTTTCCCATGTGAATCGGATCTCAAAACAAGGCAAAACATCATCCTCCCACTGTCAGATTGTTGTGGGTTTTGGATTATATAAAGGTCCCGCAATCTGTGCCATTTTCACTCCGGCTGTGGAGAGAGAAGCTGTCACTCAGAGTGTGTATCCAGTCGGGGTCTGGGGCTAAAGGCTGCTGCTGTGTTGTCCATAAAGGGGCTTAGGCTGCAGTATATAAAGGGGGGTTCCTTCAGTGGGTGATGCAGCTGATGTGTCACTTGCCCTGTCATTTAACTGTGGCTGCTGCTGTGTAGTTGTCCTGTCAATCAGGCTAGGGCTGCAGTCCATAAAGGGGTGCTGTGTTGTCCTGGGGGGTGTTCTGTCAATCAGGAGTGCTCTTTCCAAGTGTAAAAAAAAATAATGTGCTCTGTGGTATTATTGTTTAGGGACACTGCCGGCCAGACCGCAGTTTATTGTCCACATATTTGTGACTCTGCACTACAGTTGGTCTGTCTGCACTCGGCAGGGGTGCTTTGTTGTCTGTGTTATTCAACAAGAGGCTGCTGCCTCATTCAGGGGTGCTCTTCCCCAGTGTAAAAAAAAATAAAAGTGCTTATTTTGTGTGTGTGCGTTAGCAACTTAGCTGCGCTATTATTGTTTGGTGACACTGCCAGCCAGTCCGCAGTTTGTCGTAGCGCAGTGTGTTATTCTTATTTGTAAAAAAAATTGTGACACTATAAGTAGCACAGTGTTTTACTCATAAAAAAACTGCTGATACTGTAAGTTATAGCACAGTCTAATATTCAACTTTTCACTTATTTCCTTAATCGTGAATAAATGATTAGTCTACATGCCGACTACAAGACTACAACAAAGTGCTACATAACATGCGTTATATATAAAACATAATAACATCACTGTAAGTGGGGGTACAGTGTGTTTTTGTATTCTTATTCATAAAAAAATATTGTGACAGTTAGTGGAAACGCAGTGTATTCGTTAAAAAATATTGTGACACTGTTAGTGGAAACGAAGTGTATTCGTAAAAACTGTTGTGACACTAATAGGGGTATTCAATATGGGAGCGAAAACTCAATTTTTGCGTTAATATCGCACCTATGACGTCATTATCGCAGGTTTTAGTTTTACACCGTATTCAATTTCAAAGACTTTTCGCAGGTTCGAAAAGTCTTTGATAAAAAATGGGGATAACTTTTCACCATTGAATAGGTCTCGAAAAAAAGTGCAGAATTGGGGTTTAGGGGTGCAGGCTTAAAAAAAATAGCCTGCACCCCTGGGAATGACATTTAAAAAAGAACTGTTTCAAAATAAAGTTAAAAAAAAAATAGGGACACCCCAAAAAATGAATTTAAAATTTGGGGTGAAAAAAAAATGGGAAAAAATTGTTTAACAATAGGGAAATAGGTTCAGGGCTATTCTGCAAGTATGCGGCAGGTGTTTTCTAGAATAGATTTACAGCGGCAGGTGCACAATTGCAGAATTTTTAAAAACTTACTTTAGACATCAAAATATGCTAGTACCCATTTTCATGTACCCCAAATTTGATGGGACCACTTAAAAAAAATGAAAAAAAAATAACCTAAGTACTCTTCTGCAACACTTCTTCAATGTCGGGAAAAAACACCTGCTGCGGCTATTTAAATCCCCGACTTTCAATTACAGGCTAAAATGGGGGTACCCATAGTGATCCCCCATGTTTTTACAACTTTAGGGGGGTCCTACAATTTTTTTAAGGAAAATTTCATAACTTTACACAAATCCCACTTCGCAGGCTCCCATTTTTGTTAGTTTCATATTGAACACAGGGATAAGCGGGCGCGCGCCCGATACTTTATCCCAGGTAAAAGCTCCAATATGAAACCTAAACTTCGACAGCGAAGTTTATGTTTCATATTGAATTCCCCTCTAAGTGGAAATGCAGTGTATTCATTAAAAATATTGTGACACCGTTAGTGGAAATGCAGGGTATTCATAAAATATAATGTGACACTAAGTGGAAATGCAGTGCATTCGTTAAAAATATTGTGACACTAAGTGGAAAATGCAGTGTATTTATTAAAAATATTGTGACACTGTAAGCTGAAAACAGTGTATTCATAAAAAATATTGTGACACTCTAGGTCATTGATACTTCAGTGTAATATTTAAAATGAGTACAAATTGACATGTGTGCTGTACCCCACTTCATTCATGTTGTTGATATAGAGAACGATCAGATGAGAGGAGAGCAGGAATCATATACTAGTGCTGGAGATGCTGCCAGTGCCACCAGTCATGATGATACTAGTGCGTCTATGTCATTTACTAAAGCCGATGCCCAAGGCCATACAGGGCTTAAGTCAGGGTATCTAAAATCAAAGAACCAATCTTTTACAGTGGTAAAGAAAAAAAAATCAAAGGGAAAGTTAACTGCTGAAAGACATAAAACTGGCAATATGCCTTTCACCACTCGAAGTGACAAGGAAAACTAAGACCTTGGCCTTTATTTATGACTGGTGGTTCTGCATCTTATGACAATATAAGCCCTTTTACCTGTAGACAGTTGATAAGATGAAAATAGTTAAGTCACAAAAGTCACAAATCCCTGAGGAGAGTGTTTGATCTCTATTTACTACAATCTGCATTTGTAATGCAGATTGTAGTGTGATATTACCGACTTAATTCACATTGCAAATTCAGGCAATATCACAGGGATCTATTACAAATCCCTTGCAGGGACAGAACTTGCGATAAAGATCTGTCCCTGCGAAAATCCTTCAGCACACTTATCACGGTATTTTCACAAAAAATACCATGACAAGTGCTGATGCATGTGCATCGTTAAGCCCTGCCCCTGGCACTAAGCCCCACCCCCCATGATCACGGACACCCCGCGTCTCCCCCTCCCTTAATTACACTTACCTGCAGTCATTGGTGCTCCATTGATGTCCTCCGTGGCTCCGATCAGTTGACATTCCATACTGCACTGGGAATCAGTCAGGTGATGACCGGGCACCAGTGCAGGCTAGGAGACCAGCTGACCGGAAGGAGGGCATCACGGGAGCCCTGATCACTGGTTCCTGGACTCAGGTACTTTTTTTTTTTTTTACAATTTTTTTTTTCATTTTTTTAGCAGTGATCAGCATGTGGTCTGTTTAGACCACATAGCTGATCACTGGGGCTGGCTCTGTAAGTTTGGCCAGATCACATATCCCATTACAACTATGGGAAATGTGATCTGCTTACTAAAAATAAGTTATAATTAGGGCTTGGAGTAGAATTTTACGAATTCTACTCCAATTGCCCTGTAGCAACTTTAGGTGATACTAAAATAATGGAAAATGGTGTAAAAACACCATTTTTCACATTATTTTAGTAAAAATAATGTTAATAAATAGTGCCCTAAGTGTGTCAGCGGGTGCCATGTGTGAGCCTGACCTTTCCAAAACTGTACTTGAAGAGGAACCTCCTTCCACCACTTGTAAATCCTCTGGAAATGTGGGAATGAGCAGCACAAGTCAACATGCTGACATATAAATTGAGGATGCTTCTGTGAAAGTGCACAAGGGTGAGGAGGTCATTTGTGTAGCTGACGCTAATAAGGATGTTGTTGTTGAGGATGCTGATGATTGTCAAGCCATCTGTAACAATTGTCAAGCCATCTGTAACATTTGCAAACCAAGAGTGAGTAGAGGTAAGGACCTTAACCATCTAGGAAACTCCTCCCTGTTACGTCACTTGCAGCGCATTCATCAAATTCAAAAGTGTTTTTCAAATTCAGAAACTTTGGCTAAAAATGTAGCAATCAGTCCAGTGTCACCTAGCTGCTTCCTTCTCTCTGTTAGATCCAAGCACCTGCACTCTCCACCACCAACACCTGCATCATCATCAACATCCTCAATTATGCTCATAAGTAGTCCTGCATCCAATTTCATAAGAATGACTGACTCCTCTCATATCCATGATTCCTTGCTTGAGTCAAGTCATTCCCCTAATCAGACTTTTGCAAAAGCAGCTGGAGAAACTGAAGGAGGAGCTGAAACAGAGTGATTCCACTAAGTATGTCGGACTTGTAGATCAAGCCTTTCATTTGCTTCGCCATTATCCAAGGGTCATTAATCTCTTGAAATCAGATCACTATGAAGAGATGCAAAGAGCTGTTGGTGAAAAAATTGTCGGCTCAAGTGGCATGTGACACGGCATCCTCTCCTCCTTCAGTTTCTGCGGCTGCCAGGAAAAAACTAAATTTTCCTAAGAGACCCACTGCTGGTGGTGATGCAGATCAGTTAGCAAAACCTAATGACATCTGGTTGGGTTTGAAAGAACTGCTTACAATTAGGGACATGTCTACCATGACTTTGTCTGATACGGTCACCAATCAGAGAATGGTGGATGATTATTTTAGGGATAGCATCCAAATAGGCATGTCACACAGTCTATTTCACTATTGGCAGGAAAAATAGGCAATTTAGAGTCCCTTACACAAACCGGCTTTGCTTTTCTTAAGTTACCCACCCTCCAGTGTATACTCTGTAAGAGTTTTCAGCACAGCCGGGAACTTTATCAGTGATCAGCATTGGAGGATACTTCCCCAAAATGTTGAAAAGCTGATGTTCATCAAAATGAATTACAAATTCCATGAGGAAGACCTTTACCAACAATTAAGTCACAAAAATACATAGGTGCCTGTAATGGTGGATTCCAGCGGGGACAAATTAACATTGTGTGAAGAAGTGGATGTACTCACTGAGGGGGATGATGATGATGATGACAACATCTGATCTTACCTATGTTGTAAAGCCATTGTGTATGGGATCATTGCCACCAATGTCCACTGCACATTGGCAGCTTGTTTTGTGGGGGCTCAAACAAACCAATCATTTCAGCCACAAGTGGCAGTCCCTGTCACTGATGTGATTCGTTTGTTAAACTGTGAATGTCCTGTTTCATATATACAACATAAGAGTGGGTGGGAGGGCCCAAGGACAATCCCATCTTGCACCTCTTTTCTTTGCATTATGTGGTGTTTGGGGCATTGCTGCATGACATTTTTAATTTTATAGTTTACGAATGTCCAGAACTTGTAATGGCCACAGACAGCATCTCCTGCATACCCCTTTCATTTAAAAAAAAATCTGAACCACAAAGTTGATGGGGTGGGTAAGTATGAGCAACAGCACAGAGCAGCTTCCAGGATGTGTGCAATAAAGGGCAAATATATTTAATACAAAATTTAGTTGTGTATATTGGTCACATACATACATATTTACATGGCACATACAGTGCGTAAAGCAGGCTGAGGTAACCTGAAGCATGCCACCTGTTGTTGACAAATAACTTCCAGTAGGCCCAGCAAACATCACAGATGCTGGTTGTTCTAGTTTAGCCAGAGAACTACAGGGTGCTTTCCTCTGATGTAAACAGCAAGTCTTGGTCCCATTATCCCTAACAACCTCCTTGAGTACAAAGTAAACATCTGTTTACAGTATGTTCCAGCACCACCTCCACAAGCAAGGACACCTCATTTCTATTAGATGTATAATAATTAAAAAACCTCCTCCAGATCAAAGATGTCTTTTAGGAACTGAAGAACTTGATTCTAGATTGACCTTCCCTGATATTTTTTTTAAGAATCAAACAATTAAAATTAATAATTAAAAGCTAGTCAATACCTCCGTTTTTTCCCTGTCTTCAGTCCATAATCATATTCCAAATCCATCGGGCCTCTGACCTAAGGAAAACATTCTTGGTTTTTAAACTTCCTAGTGGTCGTATAGTTTATTAAACTGCCATTATGTTAATCACTGAAATGCCACTCTGTGCCATGTTGGAAGCTGAACTGCCACATGTTAGTGCTGCTCACTGCTGTCGCTTAGCTTGGTCAATATTTTTTTTAGACTAACATTAATAAAAGTGAAATGTAAAAAAAAAAGTTTTTTTTCTACATTTGAAGAGTGCTCCCAACAAAGAGTCATCTTTTCTCTTTCTTTTACTACAAAGCAAATTAGAACATCACAGGAGTTGCTAAACATTAAGATCAACAGTCCGTTGCCAGTAAAAGACATTTGGAGTTTAATTCAGTAAAAGATTGAAAGAAAAACATTCCACCGCTTCTGAAATCTACCTTTGCACCCTTGTTAGTTTACTAGGTTGCTTTCCTGTAATGTAGCAGTATGGTTTGTTTTTGTGAATGCCAAACATGAATTCACGCTGAAGTCAAGCTTGGCATGCACATAAACAAACTCTACTGGCACATTACAGTATAACAACCTGGAAAACTAACAAGGGACCCTTGAGAGAGGACTTTGGAGTTTCTTTTTCAAAATGTTCAATTAGGCGTTTGATCTAATCCATAAAAACATCAAGCTATTGACTTTGAAATGCAACCAGCACCCATTTGCTGTCACTCTCAGTGCCTGCCTCCCTGATTTCATATGCAGAATGTTCCTTAAAAAAACCACATTAACATTATTCCCCCCACTACCACCTACAAACTGTACCTGTCTATGCCAGGCTGGCACCGAACATCAGATAAAGCTGTCTCTGCTGAAAGTCTTTCTTGTCCCAGGAACTTTTTATTGGCAATAATTATACCTTAGAACAGTATCCCCAAATTTTATGTTTCCTTGTTCCATAATAGTCTGGTGGTACATTTATGCAGAGCTGGACTCAAACTGTCTAGGATTCCTTACAGCTGTGAATAGTAAGGTTACTGCCAGCCATAATATTTGTATATGGGAAGTATGTACTGTGGGCCTGATTCAGCAAGGATCACTATTGTGATAGTATACGCAGACAGACGATTGTTGGGTGCTGCGCATGCTATTACATTGTGCATGAGTGAGTTAGCATTGTGATTGCTCTGCAATCTCTCATGGAGTTACAGAGCCATCGCAGAGACAGTGACGTCAGTACAGTGTTTGAGGGTGGTGACAGGGGAGTGGGTGAAGAAACGCAGGCGTGCATGTCCGTTTAAACGCCGTTGCATTTGCGTGCATAAATTAGCCAGTGCATCGGCATACGCAGCTTGAGTACTCACTGCATGCTACAAGGTTTGCAATTTCTCAGTAAGGACAGACCTACTGTAGATCTGCGTGAGGGACCGGTGTTACTCGATGTTCCCGATGTATATTCCAAAATTATACAGGTAGGTTAATTGGCTAGAAAACATAAAATGAACCGTAGTGTGTATGTGTGTGAGCATGTGATAGGGAACATACATTGTAAGCTCCACTGGGGCAGGGACTGATGTGAATGGCCAACTATTCTCTGTAAAGCACTTTGGAATATGTGTGCACTATATAAATAGCTAGTAATAAATAAATTAATTAATTAATTTACGCAGGACTGTAAAGTTATATGAATGTACGAATTCAGTAGTGGGAGGAAGTGGTTTGGCTCTATGTTGGCAGTGTGACGGCATTGTGATAGCATTCATTGTCATATTTCCGCAGCTAACCTACGTGTGATTATGGAGCTGCGATCGCAATAGTGATCCTTACTAAATCGGACCCTGTATTTCACAAAAAGCATCAGACTGTGATAGGAAAACAATAGAACAATCTGAAGCATAACACTGTATATACAGACTAGCAGCATCTAAAATGTAATTAAACAAAGGTATAGCTTATAGGTTCTCTTAACTATATAATCAATACAGTACTGTAATCCCTTCCTAAGGGTATGGCAGGTGACATTGGTAATTTGTAGTGCAAATCAGCACTGCTTACACACACATTTGTAGTACAAATCACCAATGTGACCTGGCATGCCCTTAGGAAGGAATTGATTACAAAACCAGGGAATAGGTTCTCTCTTCACTATACTTTCTCTCTTCACTAAATAATCAATACAGTATTGTATTGATTATTTAGTGAAGAGCGAAGCTATAGTGAAGAGAGAATCACACTATACCCTGGTTTTGTTATCATTCCTTCCCTTCCTAAGGGCATGCCAGGTGACATAGGGCTCTATTTATTAACATTATTTTTACTAAAATAAAGTGAAAAAGGGTGTTTTCACACCCTTTTCACATTATTTTAGTATCACCTATAGTTACTATAGGGCAATTGGAGTAGAATTAGTAAAATTCTACTCCAACCCCTAAGTATCACTTATTTTTAGTAAAGCAGATCGCATTTCCCATAATTGTAATAGGAAATGTGATCCGACCACAGTTACTAAAAATAAATTGTAAAAAAATACCGGGGGAAGCCCTGTGATAATAACGCCACCTGGAGGTGGCGTTATCCAGGGTCTCTCCTGGTTACCAGCCTCCCACTCTGCTCTAACGGGGAGAGCAGAGCTTGGAGCCAGTACCAGTAATCAGCTATGTGGTCTAAGCAGACCGCAAGCTGATTGCTGTAAAAAAAAGAAAAAAAAAATTAAACATTTTTTTTTTACTTACCTGAATCCAGGGACTGGTGATCGGGCCTCCGGTGATGGCTCCTCTCCGGTCAGCTGGTCTCCCATAGTACACTGGGGCCCGGTCATCATGTGATCGGGCCCCAGTGCAGTATGGGAGATCACCTGATCGGGAAGCCGGAGAAGATCACCGGAGGCCAGGAGGATGCAGGTAAGTGTAATGAAGGGAGGGGGGGGGCGGGAAGGGGGGGGGGTCGCGGGGGTCCGCGATCGCGCGGCTTAGTGCCGGGGGGCGGGGCTTAGCATCGGTGGGGGGTAGCAGCGATGGTGGGTCGACGCATGCGCGGGCTCTTTGTCGCGGTATTTTTTACGAAAATACCGCGACTAGAGTGCGGATGGGTTCCACAGGGACAGAGCTTTATCGCAAGCTCTGTCCCTGCAAGGGATTTATAGTAAATCCCTGTGATATTGCCTGAATTCGCAATGCGAATTCACTCGGTAATATCACACTACAATCCACATTCAATATGCGGATTGTAGTAAATAGAGCCCATGGCGATTTGTAAATTGTACCCCCTTTTGTTATTTTCATTTTAACATATAATATATATATAGCCAGCAGCCATCACTGCAGCCCACTGACTGAGCCTAGCACCGTCCGCCTCTCCCCATGGGCTGTCTGCCTGCCCCCGTGGGCCGTCCGTGGTCCTCATCTCAGGCACTCGCTGATTAGATTAACGCACTGGATAAGGATGCAATGGTCTTCAACTTCACACAGCCAGGAGCAGCCGCTGCCCAGCCCTGTATTATAACTGCGGGTGATTCACCACCTCCCACGCACCTGCGGCTGGCCTGACAGTGACTCCGGCGGTAGCGCAGCAGTCAGTTTGGCTCTCCCCTCACTTTTTTTGATGCTGGCGCCACCCCCAAGCCACTGCAGTGGCTGCAGTGACTATTGTTGCGCCACTGGGGGCCACATCATTCTTCATAAAGAGGCTAAATGGATTCACGTGCTACAGACTGTCCACCCATTAGGCCTAAATAAGACATAGAGCATGATATGTTACATTTCAGTAATTCTTTAACTATATAGTTTGTGACTATATATAGTCCTAATAGATGTTAGTATTTTGGCTTGGACTACCTTGTGAGTCACCTCATACTTTGCTTTTGGTACATCCTTGGGTTACATAATTTTTTTGACCTTTTGCAGGCTGATTAGTTTTGAATATCTGTTCTTTTTTGCAGTTTTTAGGCTTTCCCTGTTTAGCAGAGTACTTCAGTCTTGGGCCTTTAGTTCATTACATGATTAGATAACAGCCATTTAGATTTACTTTTGTTGACTGGCTGACTAGTTTATAATATTTGTTTGCAGGTTTTCAGACTTTCCCTGTTGAGCAGAGTATATCACCTGATACTTCAAGTCTGATGCCTTTTAATTCAATACATGATTAGATAACTGCCAATATAAAGCCAGGATGCTGGCTTTAGATAAATATGGCAACATTTTCTCATCATAGACAGGTATGAGCGGATACTACATTACACATTTTTTCAGTACTGCTCAGTGACAGTGAAGCTGTGTTCCTGCTTGGTTTAGTTGCCAATTACTGTGCTTCATTAGCTTCAGATTACACATATGACCGGTCGAAGCGGCCGCACGGTCGTACGGAAAAAGGGGCCGGATATTCAAATGATTCCCTCGCAAGTTGCGTCCCTAAGTTCGGATCGGTAGTTGGCCAACCAAGGGGAGGAAGTGGTCGGAAGACAAAAAAATATGCCCCCTTCTCGCACGCATTGCACATCATCTCCGGGCATATAAGGATTAATCGAGACCATTGGGAACCATCGGCACTGGTCGTAGAGCTTAAGGTTGACCATACCCTCTCTTAAGCTCTACGATCATGTCAGAGTAAAAACCTCCCATGTCACATGTACCATGACGCTACTTTGTTAATTATGCACTCACATAAACCGTATGCACTCCCATAAAATGCCGTTCGCATAATGAGGCACGCCTGCTTTCGGATCTCCACTCCCCCGTTTTCAAGCACCTTCCCCTGTTACCACCCAAAAAACGCCTCCATCTGTCACTCAAACTACCGACCTGGCTGTGTTCAAGGAGAGAGAAATTTCTGATCGTAGCGGCTAGTTTGCGCATGCGCATTGTGAACTTTACGCATGCGCAGTATAGCGAACATCGGTGGCGTACGACAGTGTCCATAGGCCCTAATTCAGAGCTGGACGCTCTGACAGAGCGCTCGCTCTGAATCAGGGCCGGTCTTTTTTTTTTAGAACGGCCTCCTGGACTCTCGTATAGCTGTGGGTGACCACCCACAGCTATAGTGAGCAGCCAGGATGATGGTCACGATGGTCAAGACCATCGTGACCATCGGGCTTGCGACGAGACCCTTGTGGTAGGGTCTCATTGCCGCAAGCCCCAGAGAGCTTTCGGCTCTAACAGAGCCGAAAGCTCTCCCACTGACATCACTTGTGATGTCAGTGGGGCAGGCCCAAGATGGTAGGCGTTCTCATGGGAACACCTCCGTCTGGGCAGCCACCCCCCCCCGGCCCGCCCACCAAAGGGGGCATGCTGTCACTCGACATCGACAGCACGCCCCCTTTGGTACAAGAGCCGGAGCGACGGATTGCCCATCGGCTCTGTCGTGCGCATGCGCTCTGGGCCACCATCAACCCAGTTGCGAGCGCTCAGCGATTGCGACCGGGTCTGAATCAGGCCCATAGTTCAGTCCACATACATTGCCATGTCAATTTGATATTGTATTCAGTATACTATTTATGGAATTTTGCCCTGCTTCCTATTTCAAATATTTATGTGTACAGTCACTATGGTGATGGATTACACCCGACTGATCACGCCCCCCTGTGATGTCCTGGCTGCTCACTGCAGTTCAGGCTGATGATAACACTAGGCTGCAGGTGGGAGCGAGGGCGGGAATTGAACAGACACCTGAGGTGCTCACTCAGGTATTTATATGTTTTGTCAGTTATATATTCATGTATTGATAAAAGAGCATCTAGCACTGAAACGTTGGCTATTACAATACTGGCGATACCTGTGTTTTATTAACATTGCTGAGACCGCGAGTGCCATCCATACACACTGGGATATATATACATTACTCTTCGGTGTGCAGTATCGCTCTGATACTCGCACAAAGTATGCGTAGTGCATATATCAGAGCGCACTGCACACCCAGGAGTGGTATATCTATCTTATAAAATGGTGACTGGGACAAAATTAGTTCTCCATGTAGAATGATGTATGGTGAAACAGATAGAGAACAGAGTTAAAAATGGTCCAGAATAGGCAGTATAATTGTAATTATATTTAACTGGATAAAAGTATAAGTGAATAAAAAAGTTGGACATTTAGAATAGTCTGTTTAAAAACTACTGTTACTTTAAGAGTAGTTAATTTGCAATAGAAAAAATGTGTTAAACAGTAAAATGTACTGGCATAAAGTAATAAATGCTTTTTTAGGGTTAAGGCTGGCATGTCTGCTCACTATTTGCTGTGCAGGATTCTGAAGTGGCGGCTCAGGTTAGTTCTGTTCACATGCCAGTCAATCTTTGGTGAGGACTGTAGTAATTTTGACATTTCTTGGAGTTTTTCTGTCACAAATGTGTATTTGTCAGTGAGGCAGTGATGTGTTCTGTGAGCAGTGTCTCTGTGAGGGATGTTATTGCTTACACTTGTGGAGTGATACAGCTGTGCCTTTGTGATAAGGTTCAGATTACAGTAAAAAGTACTGTAGATCAGGCTTCAGGTGTGCGGTCATTGGGAATTAATGCACGGTCATGTGATCTTGTGTGTCTTAACATGTTGGTGGGATCTATCTCAATATACCACACCATTTTATAAATATACTGTACATATATATATATATAAATATATATATTATAATATGAATTTCAGTCCGCCACACCAGGATCCTTAATAAGTGCCCCGATGCCCTCTAGAGACAATTGGTAGCAGCAAGAAGGTAAAGAAACAGCAGCACTTGAGGACTTTCAATCAGATGAATATTTAGAACATAGTTAATCCGACATTTCATGGTTCACATGCCCTTTTGACAAAGGGGCATGTGAGCTCCGAAATGTCAGAATAACTATGTTCTAAATATAATTCATCTGATTGAAAGTCCTCAAGTGCTGCTGTTTGTTTACCTTCTCACTGCTATATATATATATATATATACATATATATATATATATATATATGTATATATATATATATATATATATATATAGGGGTGTACACCGGCCACTTTTCGTGTTTTGTGCTTTGGTTTTGGATCTGGAACTTTCTTCGTGTTTTGGATCTGGATTGGTTTGCCAAAACCACCCTTGCATGTTTTGGGTTCTGGGTTTTGTGTTTTGGATCTGTATTTTTTTTTTAAAAAAGCATAAAAACAGCTAAAATCACAGAATTTGTCGATTTTTCTGCTTTTATGCTATTATTAACCTCAATAACATTAATTTCCACTCATTTCCAGTCTATTTTGAACATCTCACACCTCACAATATTGTTTTATGTCCAAAAGGTTGCACCGAGGTAGCTGGATGACTATGCTAAGCGACACGAGTGGGTGGCACAAACACATGGCCCATCTAGGAGTGACACTGCAATGGCAGACAGGGTTGCAGTTTGCAAAACTAGGCCGCAACCAGTACATAATGCAAAGAAAAAAAAGAGGTGCAAGATGGAATTGTCCTTGAGCCCTCCCACCCACCCGTATGTTGTAGAAACAGGACATGCACATCATTTCAGCGCCAGGGTCTGCCACACGACTGTGGCTGAAATGATTGGTTCATTTGGGCCCCCACAAAACAAGCTAGCAATTAATCTGTCCCTGCACAAACTGGCTCTATGGAGGCAAGATGTCGTCCTCATCCTCATCATCCTCTGATTCCTCACCCTCTTCAGTGTTGTGTACATCCTCATCCTCATACAGAGTATTAATTAGTCCCCAATGGAATCCACCACCACAGGTCCCTCTGTACGTTCTGGAGGCTGGTCTCCCTGGAAGAGTTGATAATTCATTTTTATGAACATCATCTTCTACAGATTTTGTGGAAGCAACCTCCTATGCCTTTTGCTGTCAAGGTTCCCGGCTGCACTAAACACTCTTTCGGAGTACACACTGGAGGTGGGGCAACTCAGGTAAAATAGAGCCAGTTTGTACAGGGGCCTCCAAATTGCCTTTTTCCTGCCAGTACAGGTACGGACTGTCTGACATGCCTACTTGGATGCTGCCACCGATGTAATCCTCCACCATTCTGTCAATGGTGACAGTATCATATGCAGTGACAGTAGACATGTCAGAAATTGTTGCCAGGTCCTTCAGTCCTGACCAGATGTCCAAACTTGGCCCTGCCTGCCCAGCATCACCACCAGCTGGTTGCTTAGGATACCTAATTTTGTTCCTGGTAGCCCCAGTTGTGGGAGAAAATGAAGAAGGAGGTGTTGACAGGTCATGTTCCGCTTCAGCTGACAGTCTTTTCACCAGCAGGTCTTTGCTCCACTGCAGGCTTGTGTCGGCTGGAAAGAGAGACACCACATATGCTTTAAACCTAGGATCGAGCATGGTGGCCAAAATTTAGTGGTCTGAGTTCAACAGATTGACCACCCTGGAATCCTGGAAAAGCGAATGAAGGGTTTTATCCACAAGTCCCACATGCCGAGTGGAATTTCTCCATCATAGCTCCTTCTTCACTTTCTCCAGCTGCTTCTGCAAAAGACTGATGAGGGGAATGACCTGACTCAAGCTGGCAGTGTCTGAACTGACTTTGCGTGTGGCAAGTTCAAAGGGCTGTAGAACCTTGCACAACACGGAAATCATTCTCCACTGTGCTTGAGTCAGGTGCATACCCCTTCTTTTGCCTATGTCATATGTGGATGTATAGGCTTGAATGGCCTTTTGCTGCTCTTCCATCCTCTGAAGCAAATAGAGGGTTGAGTTCCACCGCATCACAACCTCTTGCTTCAGGTGATGGTGGGGCAGGTTCAAGAGTGTTTGCTGGTTTGCTGGTGCTCCAGTCTTTGGTACGCAGTCGCTGAATGGTGAAAGTGGCCAGAAATTTTTTGGGCCACCCAAAGCGTCTCGTGCACGCCCCTGTCGTTTTTCAGAAAATTCTGCACCACCAAATTTATTGTGTGATTAGATCATGGGACATGCTGGTTGCCCAGATGTAATGCCCGCACAATATTGGGGGCATTGTGAGATATCACAAATCTCCAGGAGAGTCTAAGTTGGGTAAGGCACTGGGCGATGATTTCCCTCAGTTTCTTTAAGAGGTTGTCGGCAGTGTGCCTCTTACTGAAACTGGTGATACACAGCGTAGCCTGCCTTGGAACGAGCTGGCATTTCAGAGATGCTGCTACTGGTGACGCTGCTGTTGTTGCTGCGTAAGGTGATGCATCTACCCAGTGGGCTATCACAGTCATATAGTCCTTAGTCTGCCCTGTTCCACTACTCCACATGTCCATGGTTAAGTGGACATTGGGTACAACTGCATTTTTTAGGACACTAAGGACACTTTTTCTGATGTTTCTGTAAAGTCTTGGTATCACCTGCCTAGTGAAGTTGAATCTAGACGGGATTTGGAACCGGGGACACATTACCTCCATCAATTGTCTAAATCCCACTGCACTATTGGCAGATACCGGATGCATGTCTAACACCAACATAGCAGTCAAGGCCTCAGTTATACGTTTTGCTTCAGGATGACTGCTGTCGTATTTCATCCTCCTCGCTAAGGACTGTTGGAGGGTCAATTGTTTAGTAGAAGTAGTGATGTTCCTACTTTCTCTCTGGGATGATGAACAACTCCCAGCAGCAACAGCAGCAGTGGCAGCAGTAGGTGTAGCAATGCAGGATCCTCTGGAGGAATCCCGGATAGGAGAGTCAGTCATGCCAGTGACATGGCCTGCAGGACTACTTCTGCTCCTGACTAAGAAGGAAGTTGATGAGGAAGGAGTTGACGGTGTGGTTTGCAGGCGCTTGGATACAACAGGACAAATGGATTTAGGTGTCCCTGGACTGCTTACGGTCTTAGCCAAAGTTTCTGAACTTGACCGTAACTTTTTATGAACGCGCTGCAGGTGACGTATAAGGGAGGATGTTCCAATGTGGTTAACGTCCCTACCCCTAGACAGTTGTTGTCCGGATTTGGATACAAATATTGCCAGACCAAAGAGGTGGAATATTTGTTCTTCTGCCCAGGCATGACTGTGATGGGCTTTTTCATCCCACGGACAACAACTGTCTCCCCCGGAGCCTTATTTAAACAAACTACATCACCATCAGAATACTCCTTGCCAACTTCCTCCTCAGCGCCAGCTATACCAGTATCCTCATTATGTTGTACTTCAACAGTGACATCTTCAATTTGCATACCAGCAAGTGGACTGTGGGTGCTCCTTTCAGCACTTGCAGAGGGCGTGCAAATGGTGGAAAGAGCCAACTCTTCCCGTCCAGTGCTGGGAAGGTCAGCCATCGCAACCGCCACCACACTTGTACTCTCCTTGGGGATTTGTGATATCTTCTTAGAACGCACAGTTCTTCACTCTGCTTTTGCCAGCTTATCTCATTTGATTTTTGTAGCAGTAGGAGGGCTTCCATCATCATGTGAAGCTGAACCACATAGGGAAAGACCTTAGCCGTTCCTTGCCACTCCGTGTCGTAAATGGCATATTGGCAAGTTTAATTTCCTCCTCAGATGATTTAAATGTTTTTGTAAGGACATTTTCCTGAACTTTGTCATGAGCCAGCCGGCCCTTTACTTATGACACAGGTGCACGCTTGGCGCTGCTCATTTGTTGATGCACGTGCGGCTGCAGCGCACACAATTCACAATACAGAAAAGAAGATTTTTTTTTTTGGAGTGCACTTTGGGGGTTACACCACCCTTTAACAGACAAGCAAGCTGGCCCTTTACTTATGACACAGGCGCACGCTTGGCACTGCTCCTTTGTTGATGCGTGTGCAGCTACAGCGCACACAAATCACAACACAGAAAAGAAGAATTTTTAATTTTTTTTGGAGTGCACTTTGGGGGTTACACCACCCTTTAACAGACGAGCAAGCTGGCCCTTTACTTATGACACAGGCGCACGCTTGGCACTGCTCCTTTGTTGATGCACGTGCGGCTACAGCACACACAATTCACAACACAGAAAAGAAGAATTTTTAATTTTTTTTGGAGTGCACTTTGGGGGTTACACCACCCTTTAAGAGATGAGCTAGCTGGCCCTTTACTTATGACACAGGCGCATGCTTGGCGCTGCTCCTGTGTTGATGCACATGCAGCTACAGCGCACACAATTCACAACACAGAAAAGAAGATTTTTCTTTTGGAGTGCACTTTGGGGGCTATACCACCCTTTAACAGATGAGCCAGCTGGCCCTTTACTTATGACACAGGTGCTGGCTTGGCGCTGCTCCTTTGTTGATGCACATGCGGCTACTGCACATACATTTCGCACACAAACAAAAAAAAAAGAAGAATTGTGGATTTTTTGAGGAGCCCACTTTGGGGGTTACACCACCCTTTAACAGATGAGCAAGCTGGCACTTTACTTCACTGTGCTTTTGCCAGCTTAACTCATTTGATTTTTGTAGTGGGAGGAGGGCTTCCATCAACATGTGAAGCTGAACGACATAGGGAAAGACCTTAGCCATTCCTTGCCACTCCGTGTCGTAAATGGCATATTGGCAAGTTTACGTTTCTCCTCAGATGATTTAAATGTTTTTTTTTAAGGTAATTTTCCTGACCTTTGTCATGAGCCAGCCGGCCCTTTACTTATGACACATGTGCATGCTTGGCACTGCTCCTTTGTTGATGGATGTACGGCTACAGTGCACACAATTCACAACACAGAAAAGAAGAATTTTTTATTTTTTTTGGAGTGCACTTTGGGGGTTACACCACCCTTTAACAGACTTATCACACAGGTGCACGCTTGGCGCTGCTCCTTTGTTGATGCACGTGCGGCTACAGGCGCACACAAATCACAACACAGTAAAGAAGAATTTTTAAATTTTTTTGGAGTTAACTTTGGGGGTTACACCACCCTTTAAGAGATGAGCCAGCTGACCCTTTACTTATGACACAGGCGCACGCTTGGCGCTGCTCCTTTGTTGATGCAAGTGCAGCTACAGTGCACACAGTTCACAAACACAGAAATAAATGTTTTTTTGCACTTGGGGGGAGCACCTCTGATGGACAAATCACCCCCTGGACAACACAACAGAACCCCTTTAGGACTACAACCTTTATGGGACACTGCTCAACACAGCCCAGCCAACCCCTATGGACAACAGCAGCACAAAACAGCCCAGCCAGCCCCTATGGACTTTGGAGGAGTGGACACAGACCCTATGGACAACAGCAGCACAGCACAACACAGCCCAGCCAGCCCTAACTCCCACCCTCCATCTTCACTGTCCACAGTCGGAGTGAGAAATGGCGCCGACACGGGGACCTTTTATAGAATCCAAAACCAGCAAGATCCGGAAGGTAGGATGATGATATTTTGCCTCGATTTCAGTTCCGAGTCAGGTGGGAAAACCCGAGCAGGACTCGGTTCCCGATCGGATCGGGGGGGCTCGGGGAGGTTCGGATTTCAGAAATCCGAACCCGCTCATCCCTAATATATATATATATATATATATATATATATATATATATGTATATATATATATATAAATATATATATATATATATATATATATATATATATATAAAGTCAGATCCATAAATATTGGGACATTGACAGAATTTTCATATTTTGGTCTCTATTCACCACCACAATGGTTTTGAAATGAAACAAACAAGATGTGCTTTAACTGCAGACTTTCAGATTTAATTTGAGGGTAATTACATCCAAATTGGGTGAACGGTGTAGGAATTACCACAGTTTCAATATGTGCCTCCCACTTTTTAAGAGGCCAAAAGTAATTGGACTATCAACTCAAAAGCTATTTCATGGACAGGTGTGGGCTATTCCCTCGTTATTTCATTATCAATTACGCAGGTAAAAGGTCTGGACTTGATTCTAGGTGACATTTGCATTTGAAATCAGTTGCTGTCAACTCTCAATATGAGATCCAAAGAGCTGTCACTATCAGTGAAGCAAGCCATCATTAGGCTGAAAAATGAAAACAAACCCATCAGAGAGATAGCAAAAACATTAGGTGTGGCCAAATCAACTGTTTGAAACATTCTTAAAAAGAAAGAATGCACCGGAGAGCTCAGCAACACCAAAAGACCCGGAAGACCACGGAAAACAACTGTGGTGGATGACAAAAGAATTATTTCCCTGGTGAAGAAAAACCCCTTCACAACAGTTGGCCAAATCAAGAACACTCTCCAGGAGGTAGATGTATATGTGTTAAAGTCAACAATCAAGAGAAGACTTCACAAGAGTGAATATAGAGGGTTCACCACAAGATGCAAACCATTGGTGAGCCACAAAAACAGGAAGACCAGATTAGAGTTTGCCAAACAACATCTAAAAAAGCCATTACAGTTCTGGAACAACATCCTATTGACAGATGAGACAAAGATCAACTTGTACCAGAGTGATGGGAAGAGAAGAGAAGGAAAGGAACTGCTCATGATCCAAAACATACCACCTCATCAGTGAAGCATGGTGGTGGTAGTGTCGTGGCATGGGCATGTGTGGCTGCCAATGGAACTGGTTCCCTTGTATTTATTGATGATGTAACTGCAGACAAAAGCAGCAGAATTAATTCTGAAGTGTTTCGGGCAATATTATATGCTGATATTCAGTCAAATGCTTCAGAACTCATTGGACGGCACTTCACAGTGCAGATGGACAATGACACGAAGCATACTGCAAAAGCAACCAAAGAGTTTTTTAAGGCTAAAAAGTGGAATGTTATGCAATGGCCAAGTCAATCCCCTGACCTGAATCTGATTGAGCATGCATTTCAATTGATGAAGACAAAACTGAAGGGAAAATGCCCCAAGAACAAGTAGGAACTGAAGACATTTGCAGTAGAGGCCTGGCAGAGCATCACCAGGGATGAAACCAAGCGTCTGGTGATGTCTATGCGTTCCAGACTTCAGGCTGTAATTGCCTACAAAGGACTTGCAACAAAGTATTAAAAAGTGAAAGTTAGATTTAGGATTGTTTAGTTTGTCCCATTACTTTTGGCTCCTTAAAAAGTGGGAGGCACATATAGAAACCGTTGTAATTCCTACAACGTTCACCTGATTTGGATGTAATTACCCTCAAATTAAATCTGAAAGTCTGCAGTTAAATCACATCTTGTTTGTTTCATTATAAAGCCATTGTGGTGGTGAATAGAGGACAAAATATGAAAATTCTGTCAATGTCCCAATATTTATGGACCTGACTGTATATACACTGGTGGCCAAAATTGTGGACACATTTTGAAATTTGAATGTTTATCAACTTAAAATGCTTTTAAAAACCGTTTCACTTCACGCAGTGCAATGATTCATATATCAAATGAAAGGAAATGTAATGCTGCATTCAACACAATAAACAGAGGACAAATATTTGCATTACAAGGGAAGTTATGCAGTGAAATCAACACTTAGGGTGAAAATCCCTGTGTACTTATAATGTTACTGTCCTATCAGTATTTCGTTGGGTATCCTTTATTTTTCAAGACAGCAGCACAGCGATGTGTCATTGAGCCAACCAATGTTTGGAGCTCTTCCTTCTTTTTTATGTGGTGCCATGAGACAATTATAGCCTCAATTAATTGTCTTTTATTGGATGGACGCCTCAGATGTACCAGTTTTTTCAAACAGATCCACAAGTGTTCTATGGGATTCAGGTCTGGGCTGTTTCCTGGACATCCCAGCATGTGTATGTCATTCTCCGTGAACCCCTTTTTGTATGTCCATGCAGTGTGGTAGGGAGCTGAATACTGCTGGAAAAAAAATGGGGCATTATCTGGAAAAAGATCCCTGATAGAAGGTAGAAGTTTTGGTTGTAGGATGGTGTAAATGTAGTTCAGTGTGCCATCTATGACATGAAGGCGGCCTACAGCATCTGCTGTCATACATGCCCAGATCATAACACTAGTAGGATTCTTTGTTGTCACTTGAGTAAAATCATTTGATATATGAATCATTGCACTGCGTGAAGTGTAACAGTTTTTATAAGCATTCGAAGTTGAAAAACATTAAAATTTCAAAAGTGTCCGCAATTTTGGCCACCACTGTACATATAACATATTTATCTATATTAGAAATAACTCTTTCACAGGTTGTTCCAGACGATATTTTTATTGCAAACCAGTAAACTAAAATAATGGTGCTTGCATAAGTATTCAACTCCTGCAGACTTGTACTTGATGAAATCAAGTTTTGCCTCATTAACAGCATTGGGAGTGATTCAAGTGTTTTTGGGTGCCCAAGCACAAAGGGTGTGTAACTTAGCAATTCATTTGTTGATCAGTTGGTTTCCCTGTGCTGCATGTGCGTGTCCCAAAGCACCAGATTTAGCCGCATATCACAGCAAACCCTGTCTAAAGTCCTGCCTTGGACAACCAAACTCTTGATTGGGTGCCCAAACAGTCAAGTTATTGCACATTTCTGCTCACCACCTCAGGAGGCGGTGAGCAGAAATGTGTTTAACAGCGGCTATCCCTGCACAAACGGATCAACAATTGAATTGCTCCGTCGGGCGCCCATTAGTTTGGGGACTATAAAACAATTAAATCACCCCATTTAAGTCCATTGAGGTAAGTTTCTACCAGGTTTGCACACTGCTTGGGAGTGATTTTTCCCCGTTTGTCCTTGCAGATTTGTGCCAGTTTGCATTTGGCATGCAGGATGCCTGGAATGGCATCCTGCAACCTGCAGACCTGCCAGAGAGCCACCCTGCATGTACAGATGTGCCCAGCTAGTTTGTTGCTCCATACGCCATGTAGCCCGACATGCATCTTGCGCCACACACTACACCATGAGTCGCACCACACAGAAAGTTTCATAATGGAACATAGCGTAGCACTGGAAAAAAATCATAACATGTAATACAACTTTTTGTCCACCAGGTGTCACTCTTCCTAAACTACACAGTGCATGCATCTAATTTCCAATGCATGTTCTGTATCACCGCCCGATGATTGGCTGACAGAAGCAGTGATTCTGTACACTATACAGTAGTACAGCATTTTCCTCATGGAATCAGGCCTGTAGAAGAATGTCTAATAAAGTCTTAAATCATTAAGTGTGTGAGTCTTCTACTTTTATTTAAAAATATTTCACACGCAAGCACAGCTCTGTATTACACACTGACTGTGCGGTTGAAGTTGCACACTTGTGGCAATGTAGGCACTGACAGCACTGTCCCAGCACCTAATACATATTCAAACCCAGAATGAGATCATATATAAAATTTTTATTAAATAATCTGATATATGTTTTAAGAGCAACAAAATGTTAATACATAGTGGAAAATACACTACATAGCACAAACAAAAAAACCTGAATTCAGAATAATTAATAGCTTAGTTAATTGGCTCACAACTCCTGATAATGAAATGGGCAAAATCAAGATAATATTCAGCGTACAGCACCACACTATACCAGACCTTGTTTATCCTCTGGTCATAAGTATATCCGGCTGTTTAAATATTGTTGGTAGTAGATGCAGCCATAGCCTGCCAAAGACACTCTAGGCAGGGAGCTGGCTACATGTAGAAAGTAATATATCTGGATTCTATTAGCCATTTAGGCATTAGTGCTCGCAGTGTTAAGGCATGGAGTATAGTAAAGTTTTGGGTCTTATGTAATAGGTTGGAAGCTACAGCCGCTGTGGGAATTCCTGTGAGTCCTCCCGTATTTTTAAAGCAGAAATTATTTTAAGGGAAAAACTTGCTTGGTTTTGCCCTTAAAATGATTTGTCGCTTTAAAAACACAGGAAGACCCGCAGGAGTACCTGCAATGGCTGCAGCTCGCAACCTATTACTGCACTTTGCTGCCAAGAACAGGGCCGGTGCTAGGTTTCTAGGCACCCTAGGCAAAGCTTCACTCAATGCCCCCTGCTGTAGTCACACACACCCACCCACAAACATAAAACATATTTTTTATTTATTACATACTGTACTTACACATATACATATATATTTATAACTACATACATACACATTTACATACAGTAGGTATATATACATACACACATGAAAATACCAGATACATAAGTACATATATACGCACCCATATACAGATACCAGATACACATTTACATAGGTACATACATGATTCATACACACATACAAATAATAGATAGATAAGTACATACACACTCCTATACAGATACTAGATGCCATCTGGTATCTGTATATGAGTGTGTATGTATGTACTAAGTATCTAGTAGTAGATGCACATTTACATAGGTACATACTGTGCTATTTTTCAGCAGGAACTCATGGCCTGATTCAGACCTGCTTGCGAGCGCTGAGCGCTCGCAAGCAGGTTGATGTTGGCCCAGTGTGCATGCGCACGACAGAGGCGGCTCCGTCGTGCACATGCACGTGACCCAGAAAGCGATGGGCAAGCCGCCGCTCTGGGTCTCGCTACAAAGGGGGCGTGCTGTCGATGGTGAGTGACAGCACACCCCCTTTGGTGGGCGTGCCTGGGGCATGGCTGCCCAGACGGAGGCGTTCCCATGGGAACACCTGCCATCTAGGGCCGGCCCCACTGACATCACAAGTGATGTCAATGGGAGTGCTCTCGGCTCTGATAGAGCCGAAAGCAATCCAGGGCTTGCGGAAACGAGACCCTTCCACAAGGGTCTCGTCGCAAGCCCGATGGTCACGATGGTCTTGACCATCACGACCATCTTCCTGGCCGCTCACTATAGCTGTGGGTGGTCACAGCTATACGAGAGGCCAGGAGGCCGATCTAAAAACTAAGAGGGATGGCCCTGATTCAGAGCGAGCACTCTGTCAGAGCGTCCGGCTCTGAATCAGGGCCTCAGTTTCTGAACCTCTAACCGAAACCCACCCCAGCCCCATGCTAGGTACAGAATATCAATTCGAGCATGGCCCCCAATGTGAGTGACCCAGCGTCTCTGCAAGCAACTTCACTTCAAGAACATGCCCCCACCATGCCACATATGTGTCCAATCATCCAATCCCTTGCAAGTGCTTAGGAACTCCCAACACGTCTCCAACGCACCTCCTAATGTGCAAATCTGCACAAACATTATCGGGATGCACATGCAGCACAAACCAAACGATAAACACCGCTCCACTGCGTCCAACATCTGGCCTAGAACCAGGCCCACGAAGCCAAAACTCAATATACAAAACAACCACAAAAGGGATATGCCTATCCAAACAATGTCATTCCCCTTCCATCTGCCAACCTCACTAACTATAAAAGCATTCTGAGATGAAACAAACAGAAAATAGACAGGGCCAATTGCTTTAAATAAAATGATTTGATGGTTAATTCAAGGGGGTGGCACAATCATTTAAGTATAGATCTGTGAACACGGTTGCGTGGAAAGACATGAAGACAAATTAGGATTTATGTGTTATCTGTTATATTTCAGCAGAAAACGTCTTAGTGTAACTAGTCAGAATGCAGAATAATTGTGGACACATCAGCAAAAGACTGTTATATAAAATGGAATAACAGTCACAGTAGTATGCTTGTTAAACTGATGCTGTGGAATACATAGCTAACAATAGAGGCATCATAAAGATGGAAGTATGTCATTTGGATTACAAAGCAATATTTTAGTGAAATAGATGTTGGTAAAATGCTTTCCTGCAAGTCAACAGTACAATAACAAATCTGTCAACAAGAAATATAAGAGTATTTTATCCCTAATACTACAATAATATAATGTAAATTAAAAATGAGCAGAAATCATGCAGACTGTAACAGTGAACTTTCATAGCATGATAAAATCTGATATGTTTGATTAAATAGTACCGTGCAAAGTTTACAGTATAGTTTCCACCACACTTTTGTAATAAATCCATGTTACTCAGCATCATGTCTGGACATTCCTATGGTAAATAGCAATGACTCTTCTTGGTGCCCTTCGACTACACGTACTAGGGAAATAATAATAAATAATTTGGACTCATAAATTACTATCCATTTGTTGTGCCCTTATAATAGAAGATATTAGAAAGTAGTGTACCCTTTAAAAAATAATATCTTCATAAAGGTGGGACTGCCAGGTCTGGAGTCCCGGGCCCAGACAGAGAGGGGGGCCCGCATGTGGCTCCTATCAAGAGGCCAGCCCAGTGGCCAAGGTGATATCTGCCTCCCGAGCCTGTTGAATTTTCACAGAAACTAAAGGCTCCACTCCCTGGCTGTTTGGCCACTGCTGCGCTTGATGTGCCAGGCACCTGGCATGATGTATTCGTGAGCGTCACGCCCGGCTGTCTCTGCCTCCCTGAGTCCCTCCTATGTTGGTGCACTCTAATGCTAAGGGGAGTGAGACGTTATTAAGTTGTGATGTCCTAATGTCTCATACAGCAGCTAGAAGAAAATCAGCCTACAAGAGGAGAGAACACGCACCTCCCTGGCCACCCTGAGCCGAGCCCCAGCAGTGATCAGAAGACAAGAAGAGAAGGAGTAGAGGAAGAAACAGAAAAACAGGTAAGTAAAAATAGAATGTGACACAAGATCATTAAATGCATACACACATACTATAGAAGGGAAAGGGTGGAGCTGCTATTGGGGAAAAAAATCATAAAATACATATATGTTTCATACTGTATATATTGTAAGGATTGTGTGGTGGAAGGCACAAATGCAATAAATATATAAGTGATGAGGTGGGGCTTGGAACATAAAATCCTAAAATATATAAGGATGGGGAGTGTAGAAAAAAACAGAGAGAGAGAAAGGAGGCTGGAGAGACACTGCGAGGCTGGAGCTGCAGGAACACTGGAGGGGAGTTGCTTTTTGTCAGTCCTGGACCCCACAATTTATGATGGCAGCCCTGTGGGGGGGAGGGTTAGGGGGAGGTTATGGTTAGGGTGCGATGAGGGAGGGTTAGGGATAGGGTTAGGAGTATGGTTAGGAGACTTACCCACAAGTGTCAGTATCCTAACCCTGTCGGGAAGCCAGCATCAAGATTCATTACTCCCACGAGGCTGGTTGCGGAGCATATGGGGGACCCTTACTAATTTTTCCCCACGTATTTCCACAACTGGGACCGGCTCACTGAGTCTGGTGCTGGTTGATGAAAATATGGGGAACCCCGATGGCATTTTTTACCTATAGTTTAAGAACCAGGAAAAACTCAACAGAGTCTGAGGCTGGTTATGCTTTTAGGGGGGAACCCCACATCTTTTTTTTTACATTTTACTATTTTTTTTCCACACAGAAGCATGCAAGGATCTCATGGATCTGTATAACTCGAACCTGCTCAGGCTAGACTCACTAGCCTGAAGCAGGTCTGATTTTTTTTCAAGTTTTCAGTCAGTAATAGTGTGTGAGTAAAACACTCTCACTCAATTACAGTTTACGAGTTGCATCCTCACAATGGCAAAACATCTTGATGCGTGTTTTGCCATTGTGAGTTGTGGGGGGGGGGGGGTGAGAAACATACAAGTTTGCATGTCCTTGCACCTTATTAGATAGAGTGAGTTCTAAAAATGTGCGAGTATAGCTCTATACTTATGTTTAGAAAACTCAGACCCTATTACATCTCGCCCTATACACACACATGCAAGACTGCAAAATTGCTACGACATTTTTACACATACACTCAGAAGGTTAACATATTTGTGCTCAACATTACATTTTGTTAAGTTGTAGTCATTTCTATTATGTTAAATTGTTAATCACACAAACAACCACTTGAGCTTCAATCCTTTACCAGAGCAAATTATCTGTCAAATGTCATCCAACATCTTTTTAAGCTAAAAACTGTGGGTACAATATGAAATATTGTGCTATTTTATTCAATTTCATAAAATTCTTAGCTGATAGGCCTTAATTCAAATACGAAATAAAGATATACAACTAAATAAGAAATAAAACACCCAATAATGTGCTTAAACATTTGCAGTTTTACTCATAATAACACTGTAATACAACAAATAATACTGAGACTTTTAAGTGCATTATTTGTTGCTTTATTTTCTTCTCTAAGATGTCTAGGTAGCAGTTATATTTTAGTAATTTGTTTTACTCTGGAAAATAGACTGTTGTGAAGTAACTTCACATGCCTAATGTCATTTAACAACCTATTTATATTGAGTCTTTCAGTAGAAACCATGAACCAGTGTGGCCTTGTGATTAGAGGTAAGGATAGTAGCAATCAATCAACACTAAATAAAGTGTTTCTTTTACACAAAAACAACCTTTTTTTCCAATAGAATAGCTGGATGGTAATTTTCTTCTGGTGATTACTGAGATAACAGCAGCCTCTTGTGGACAACTGGAATATCCAATGCAATTTTGTTTTATGCATCATAGTGTAGCTCAAAGAAGCCTTTAGAAAATTAAACAAGGTTTTAAACAGTTTGTCAGCTAAAAGTGAACTTTAGCAGCTTTTCATACTCCTGCTCTATGCTTACCTGAGAATCTGCACACAATATAATGTGCAATCAGTGTTCTGCAATGCACAATTGCTGAGCTTAGACCAAAAGTCACATTGAATGGCTGATATTCTAGCCAGTTTGCAAAAAATAATAGATCATTAACTAACTCCTCGGCCTTCAAAAGTCGGTCATATTGCCACTGACAGTTATTCTCATCCACACAAAAACTCACATACGAAGTGATTAGGGTGATATCGGTGATGACAGTGACATGGTGGCTTGGTATGATGCTGCTGGCTGACTCATAAACCTCACCTCTTTCGACTGATGCATGTGTAAATTGATGGACATGATCTGTCAATAAAAAAGCAATGATAGGTCTGTTCTCTCCTCTCACTACAATCCCAAAAGACAAGTATGTAAAATGAATAAACAAATTGCTAGTAAATTATACCCCTTTTCCACCAAAATTCCGGGTCTGACCCGGAGTTGGAACAGGGTTCTTATCCGGATCAGACCCGGAATTTAGCCGGCGCCATCTCGGGATATTCCTGAGTCGGCGCCACTTACACCGCAGCCGGGTCTACATAGACCCGGCTTTTCCGGCGTGAAAGTGGACGCTTGGAGATGACGTCATCTGCAAGTGCCACTGAAGCCGGACCAATCAGCCGGAATGCAGCTCACTCTAGGTCATCAAGACCCGGAGTGCGCCATACACACAGCAGGTTTTCATGGGCTAGGCCCGTGTTAAACCCTGCTATTTACCTGGGTTGGATTGCAGGGTCACTCGACCCGGTGATCCAACCCACACCCCTTTTTCACCAGGGAGCTGCCCGGGTTAACCCTGCAATAACCCGGGTTTTAGCTCCGGTGTAAAAGGGGTATAAGTTGACTGAAAGTTTTAATTCTGAAATGGAAAAAACAGAATCATTAGAACATATTCTAATAATTTAGTAGGTAAGAATTCAAAACGTATCACATCAGCTGGTGTAATGTCACTTAACGTTTCCAAAGCAATGTGCTCAGTTCACTAAAGAGCCTATTAACCATTCATTTATATTATATTTCACCTAAAATGACAAAAGTAATTAAACCTATTTAATTCATCTTTCATGGACTTTTGTCCAGGATTGATGATGTTTGTCCATGAAAGATGACGTTTTGCCTCTTTCTGAGACCCGAATTTTGTCAGAAAAATCCAAACTTGGCGGAAAAATCTGAGCTAATCCGAGCCCGCATATCCCTAATTTCGCCACTCGCCAGTGTCAGTGCAACACTATTGCATTTAAAAATGTGGTCAGCTTTTATTAAATCATAAAAGTATGGTGGTGGAAGAGTGTCCAACTATTCAATGACTTATGCAAAGATGACAAACATAACAAGACAAGTAACTATCCCTTTCTCAAAGGCAAGTGGGAGGTATCCAACACCCATACCAATACACACAAACCCTGATCAGATGTGCTGTGCCATGTACCCAAGTAGGGTAAAAACCAGCCTACCCAATGTATTGGAGGAGAGTGAACCCCAAGCTAAAGCAAGATAGTCATGGAGTGCCATTCTTTCCACTACAAAAGCAGACATACAAAGACAATAGAGATGGAGGAAAATTTCTGCATAAAAGAGAGAGTGAGATACAGTACACAGAATGGAAGTTGCTCAATCAATTTAATAGCCCATCACAGGTGCATGTAAAGCTGGGTACACACTTGTTGATATATTGTTTGTTGTTTTGTGAACAATATATCCCGAGTGCATTGGTGGGTATGTATTGTACACCCGATATGTATATGAACGATGTCGTTCACAGACATATCAGGTCGGCTCTGCAGCACAGCCGATGCATGTGCAACCCACTGACCACCCATACACTGGCTGCAGGTACCGCTGACACTGACATCTCAACTGGGTGGGCTAATTTAATTGCCCATACAGTTGTGATGTCAGCCCAGACATTGAGCGGCCGATTGGTAAATGTGTATAGCTTACCAATCAGCTGCTCTGATGGTGATTGGTGATTGGTCTGCTGATGAACAGTCATCTCTTTGTGTACCAACTATAAGGGAGACAAGAAAAAACAAAACAGACTCCCCCAGCACACTACAATGGGCCAGAAAAGTGATTTGTATCCTACTTAGGAGCATATTCAATTAGAAGCGAAAAGTCCCGTACTTTTCGCATGCCGGACTTTTTGCCAACATCGCTGGTTTGCCATGCGGAAAAGTATTGCTCTCGTCTCCGCTTATCCCTGTATTCAATTCCAACTCAGCGAAACGGAACCCGGCAAATTTGAAACCAGCGAAAAGTCCTGTCAGATTTGGGAAATCAGCCTGACTACCCCAAAAAGATGCACTGACATTGGGGATCACTCTAGAATCCCCTGAATAGGCCTGCTGAAGGTATTTGGGGTACTTAAATGATCTCAAAAGCTGTTAATTAGTGCCTTTGCATAAGTGGTGAAGAATAGCATTTAGCATTTTTTTCCCTGAAAATAAGTACTACCAGCAAATTTGGGGTACACGAAAATGGGTGCTAGCATATTTTAAAGTTCCAAAAGTATTAAAAAACGTAAAAAAATCTACCTGCCGCAAACACCTGCAATCTTATAAACACCTGGGGCATACTTGGGGACCACCCTGGAGTCTATTTCGCTAGTTTTTAAGTTTGTCCCCCAACTTTGCTTTTTTTTCACCTCCAAAATGAAACTACTTTTTCGGGATGTTCTTAAGGTTTTTTATTACTTTTTTGACACAGTTTACCTTTGGGGGCCTGTCCCAAGGGTTCAGGGTGGTTCTCGCAAGTTTGCACCCCAAAACCACAATGCTGCACTTTTTTCCGACAGCTTTCATAGGTGAAACTTTTTCGCCTATTCCAATGCATTGACTTTCCGCACCGGCGAAAAGTCTGTAGAATTGAATACGGGGAAAAGTTTTCATCTTGCGAAATGACGTCACTGGCGAAACTTTTCCGCAGAAACTGACTTTTCGCACCTAATTGAATACCCCCATAATGTTAAATGCAGAGGAATCAGGCCCTGATTCAGAGGCATTCGCTATTTGCTAGCACTCGCTCTGAATCAGGATGGGCCAGTTTTCTTTTACCCCAGCCTCCAGGCCACTCGCTAAGCTGTGGGTGACCACCCACAGCTTCAGTGGGCAGCATAGCGATGGTCGCGATTATTGCGACCATTGGGCTTGTGACGAGACCCTTGTGGTAGAGTCTCATCCACCGCAAGCCCCAGTGAAGTGAAGTTAATAGAGCAGGAAGTTGACTACTGACATCATGTGTGATGTCAGTATGGCCGCCCACAAATGGCAGATGTTCCTTTGGGAATGCCTCCATTTGTGCAGCCACCCCTCTGACCCACCTACAAAATGGGGCAAGCTGTCGATCAACATCGACAGCCACCCCGTCTTGTAGTAAGCCCCAGAGCGAGTGATTTCTTACTTGCTCCCGGGCTTGCGCACGCACAGTGCGCACGTCACGCGGGTCTGAATCAGGCCCTCAGTTACATACATTTGCAAACATATGGTAAGCCAATAGCCATGTCAGGGCACAGAGCAGGTCCTAGCTAATTTGGTGCCCTAGGCAAAATTTTGACTGGTGCCCCCTAGTAGATATCAAGCCTCCCTCCCATCTCCCCCCCCGCAGTAATGATAAAAGCCCTCACAGCCGGGGGGAGAGGGCGGTGATGCAATTTAAGCTGAATCGCGTCATTGTGGCCCCGCCACCTGCTTCACAATGCTGAAATTGACATTTAAAATGTGTGATGTCTCTATTTGTTTAATGTCACAGTACATACACATGCTCCATAATACACATGCCGTGACACAGTACATACATATGTATCTTTAACTGAGAACAGGGACATTCTTGGTGCTGGAGAAGCCTTTGAGAATGGGGACCAGATCAGTCCTTGCAGCAGTCCAACAGGACCAAGAAAAGTCATATCTGCAGAACCTCATGGCTCATTGTCCTGCAGCTGGCATTAAAGGCTCTGCACCGACCATACAGCACACGGTGCATATTATTATTATAGCACATGACAGAGAGCCCTCCTCTGCACCCTGGCATAGGACTACAGTAATGTCAGCCATAGAAGTACAACAAACTGGGAATTCAGGCAACTTTTGGAACATTGTGCATGTGTAGGTGAGTGTCCCTTCCTTGCAGCATTCTCTTATCTCCCCCCTGCCCATATATAAAGCTGTCAAGAAGATCTGACAGTTCTGCTACAATACATTGAACCCCCTCTGCACCCCCTTAGAGTGCAGTTCTATTAACCCACCTTGCACTGTGTGGTCTTTCCAGACCGACACACATAACAGACCTCTGACATCCTGCACACAGCCTCCTATTCTAATACAGAACAATATAAGTTGTTGCTGGTAACTGTATACTGTAAGTTGTTGCTGGTTGCAACAGCTGGAACAATGACTGAAATGCATGTACATTTCCCCAGGTAGTGAGGGGGTAAATGGGGGAAGTGGATACACTGCATCACAAAAGCAGAAGAAGCAGCAGCAATTTCCCCAGCAGTACTGCACTCCACTCACTGTTTAGCCGGGAAGCTGTAGCCAGACACTGCTGGGGGGCCCTCAAGGGGGTTGCTGAAGAACAATGCACTTCCTTGTAAGATGCATGAATCCTAAAGAGTACAGAGAGGAGGAATTACCCTCAACACCCCCCTCCACTGGCCTAATGAGAGAGCTGAGCTCCTATCAATCTCTGCAGCAGCCAGCAGAGCCATGGAATGCCCCCAGGAATTCCAGATGCCCTAGGCATTTGCTTAGAATGCCTATGCCTAGGGCCAGCTATGTCAGGGCATCTGTGTGCTAGTGATTCTACATTACATAAAACAGTAGCAATACTTTGGGTCACATATTCATGTATTTCTAAGTTGAGAACCAAATCACCTGGAGGCACCACAATATGACACTACAATGACCAGCATACTCTACAGATACTGATTTCTTATATGCATTTCAGAACAGTGATACACAAATGGAAGTTGCTCAATTTATATGTGCCTAATAGTAGGGGCTACTGTAGACAAGAAAAAACTAAACAAATTCCCCAAGTGCACTGCAATGGGCCAGCAAAAAAGACTTGTATCCTACACAATAACAACATTATTACAGTATATGTAATTATATGTAAAAAAAGACAGCAATCAGTAGCTGTCCGGAGAAGGCATTGCATCAATCCCAACACATAAACCCTGAAAGAAGCCACCAAATGTTATCAACCTTCACAAACAAAGATGGATTCCCAGCAAAAAGGGACCAAGATGTCTATTAAGCAAATTAAAAACCTATGAACAAAAAGGGCCAATTGTACAATCAGTCAGTACTGTACAAAAATAAAAAAGCCACTATAATTGCACACAATGCTCTCAAAACTGAGAAGGGTAAAGGAGGACAAAACGGATGGGGGACTTGATCCAAGGCAACTTCTGCAACCATCACCCCCCCCCCCAAAAAAAAAAACCTGACAAGAGTCTGTTTTATATACATATATATATATTTATTTTTTTAAGTAACTTAGGTCCTGTTGCAGGAGGAAAACTGAACAAAATCCCTCAAGTCCTTCATCAAGAACAGTGTAGAGTGTCTGATACTCGAGTTGAAAACAAAAAATACAATTTGGAGAAGACCAAGTTACTTATCTGAATGTATGTAGCAATTATAAGGTTCGGATTTCCAATGCCCAATCTCAGGATATGAAAATCTGTCTGCCAAGGCAGGTGTAGCAGCACCACAGGTGTAGCAGCCCCAATTTGAACGGAATAGGTGCCTTACTCTTCAAGGGCAAGACCGTGCATTGAAAGACCCATCAAAACTGAAATGTTGTAAAAAGGGTAGCCATCTGCACAATTTAACCAAACTCCACTCACATTTGGCAGTTAAGCCAAAATAAGAAAGGGTCAAGACAAATGTACTCTAATCAGAAAAGAGGATCAAAGAAACATAATTAACTAATTGATAAGTCTTTGAATGTTTTATCCTGCATAGCAAAGAATCGTGTAAGAGAACATGGGAATGTAGCAAAAGAGGAAGAGCAAGTATTGACTATGCTGTTTATTCATGGATTTAAAAGCACCATGAATGGCCATCATAAAGTGAGCCAGGTCTAGAATGGGGATAATAATAGGCCCTGGCATTTAAAACGCTGGCCCACCTCAGTGTCAGATTTTGGCTCCTGGCATAGACCCCTCCCCTTACTATTCCATGACTCCTCCTACTTCTTAGTCTATGCTCTTATAAGAATGACAATTAATAACACATATGAGAACAGAAATGTAGTGGCTGTTTCTAGAACTATAAGAAATGCAAACTACTCTATCTCTGCATAAAAACAAAAAGCTATCTGTGAGACTGATAGCGCTCCCACTTGACAGATGTATAGTGTGTTGTACCACACAGTGGATACCACCTTGGAATGACACAATATCTATCTCTGCATAAGCCAAGCACATAGGGATTATTATTTTCTGTTATATACAACTATTATATATTCCTATATATAATGTCTTAAAGCAAGAGACAGACACTGTTCTATTTCTTCATCAAGTACATACTGTAGGTAAAATATTCCGTTGTATCCAACTGTTAAACACATTTATAAAGCCATCATAAAAATATACTGTCTTGAAGACCAATTTCACATGTATTACACTGCCACCTTGTGGGGAAAAGAGAAAAAAATATAAAAAATCTACAGTACAGTACTGTAGGTTTGTGAGATTTCACATAATGGTTTACTTTATGTTCACAATAAGAAAGGATATAGTATTGGTAAACAAATCAGTAATCCAGCATGAATGAATGAACTAATGTTGGCATCTAACATTTAATCACTAATTTTGTGATAGTAAATTGTTATTCGAAATGAAAATAACTAGAATTTCAAATACATTTCTTTCTTTTGGAACGTAATTTTTTTTTAGCCGGAAAAAAACCCAGACAAATACAATAGAATACAATATAATCTTTACAATGGCAGAGTAGAATTTTGTTTTGTAATTAGAGAGAGAGAGAGAGAGAGAGAGAGAGAGAGAGAGAGAGAGAGAGAGAGAAACCATTCAAAGCAGGATGGCACTCCACAGGCTTAACAAACCCAATAAATGCAATTGGGCTGCTTGATTGCATTTATTGGGTTTATTAGGCCAGTGGAGTGCCATCCTGATTCTCATGGTTTCTAGAAATTCATTTTGGCAGGCACCCTGGCAAGTTATTTGTTTAGTTGTAGGAGTGCAGATCATCCTGGACATATATATCTAACTTACCATACTATCCCTTTAAACTGGGACAATTACACAGTGTTGTGGACTGGGATCAGCCGCCTTTCACTTTTGTACTGGTGTCTTCGATCTCTGAGGCAGTCACATGCCAGGCGTGCGGGTGAATAGTGGACTGTGTATTCTTCCCAGGGTCTGCTAGGACTTCCATGCTGCATCTTCGTTTCGTGATCGCAGTCATGGGCACAGCAATGTTGGTCTGTCTCATCTGATCTGGCCCCTCCAAATGTAGTCTTGTGGTAAGTCAGCTGATCTCTGCATCCAATGACCAGCTATCTAAAAGTATTTCACTCCAGCTTTGTGAACAGGAAATTGCCTGTGCAACTTTGCTTCTCTAGTGATTATTTGCTGAGACTGCGTCCTAATCTCCACACTATCCTTTAGTGTTTCCTATCAAGTATCATTCCAAGAAGCCACTCAAGAACTCATGGGGCAAAGTCTTCTGGATCTCATTGGCCAGTTAAGTTCTATTCATTCAGTTATTTCAACAATGGCTTCAGCACCATCGCAAGGTCCTCCTGTACCTTCTTTGGGAGCTTATACTCCACATCAGTCTCATCTCCAGTTAGTTCATCCAAACCATTTCGACGGCAACCCTTAAAAGTGCCAAGGGTTTATTAATCTTTGTGAAATTCAGTTTGAGTGTCTTCCTCATAATTTCCATTCCCAAAGATCCAAAGTCACATATATTATTTCTCTGCTCACCAGGTCAGCCCTAGATTGGTTATCACCCTTGTGGAAGTGGGCAGATCCTCTGATGTCTAATTATGAGGAATTCATTAAAACTTTCAAAAGGATATTCGATGAACCAGTCAGGTCTATTTCATCATCTTCTGACATTTTACAACTCCATCAAGGTTCCTGTTCCGTGGGTCAGTCATTGTACAATTACAGACCACTGCTTCCGAGGTCTAATGGAATGATGCAGCACTCAGAGCCGCCATCTTACATGATCTGTCAGATAAGATCAAAGACAAATTGGCTTCTAGAGATCTGCCAGAGACTTTAGCCAATCTGATCTCACTGTGTATTAGAATAGACTTACGGCATATGGAAAGGCAAGTGACCGCTGGTGTGAAGACTGCCCACAGACTCGTCCTACTTCTACTCTTCCTGTCAGCAGCCCTTCATCTTCATCTCAAGAAAAGCTCATGCAGGTTAATAGGTCTCGCCTGACTTCAGCTGAAAGAAGTTGTTGTCTGCTTAATCAACTCAGCCTCTACTGTGCAGAATCTGGACATTTCCTGAGTTCTTCTCCCCAGCTTTCGTGAAATGAGAAACCCTAACCGTTCAGGGGTTGCTCCGGCTGGGGTTTTTATCAAAGTCCTCTCATTCAATTGATCCATTATTACCAGTTACTCTCCAGGTAGCTTCACGAATGAAAGATCTCTCAGCTGTAGTGGATTCCAGTGCGGCCTGGAATTTCATCTCCGAAGCTCTAGTACAAGACCTCAGCATACCAGTTAGACCCCTACAATATACTATGCTCTTATCTCAGGTAGATAAAAGTACTCTCCAAACTGGTCTAATTTCTTCCAAAACCATTCCAGCCCCCCTTGATATTGGTGTTCTCCATCATGAAGAAATTAAATTCCTAGTTCTTCCTAAAACTACCCATGCTCTTGTCTTGGGTTTGCCTTGGTTGAAGATCCATAATCCCACTTTGGACTGGGTTACTATGCAGGTATTAGCTTGTGGATCTCACTGCCAGAACAATTGTCTTTCTAAAGTTCTTCCTACTGTATGCGTAATCTTCCTATTTCTCATACAGACAACACCTCTGGACTTCCTGTACCTTCAGTAAAGTTAAAACTTGTACCTGACCTTCAAATTCCTAAGCCATACTCTGACTTCAGTAACAACTTTTGTGAAAAAGTAGCTGATTCAATGCCACCCCATCGCTTCTGGGATTATGGCATTGATCTCATTCCATGGAAGATGCCTTCTCATGGTTGAGTTTATACTCTGTCGGTTCCGGAAACTTCAGCTATGTCCACATACATTCAAGAAAATTTTAAAAAAGGATTTATTAGACCATCTACTTCTCCAGCCAGTGCAGGGTTCTTTTTATGGAAAAAAAAGATGGGGGCCTTAGTCCATGCATTTACTATCGGTGCCCCAATGACATTACAATTAAGCACAGGTATCCTCTCCCCCTCATCTCTGAGTGTTTTGACAAAGTGCTCAGAGCTTCGATTTTCACAAAACTCGATCTACATGGGGCATACAACCTAATCCACATACAAGAGGGGGATGAGTGGAAAACTCCTTTAATACCCGGGATGGCCACTTTGAGTATCTTGTGATGCCAAGCAGTTTTTAAAGAATATGTCAACGAGATTTCTTTTGACATTCTTTATCAATTCATTGTTGTTTATCTGAACGATATTTTAATTTTTTCTAAAGATCTTCAACTCCATCGGAAACATGTCAGGGAGGTCCTCTCTTGTCTCCAGACTCATCATATGTTTGGGAAAATTTCCAAATATATTTTTGAAGAACCTGAAGTATCTTTCTTGGGTCACATTCTCTCTGGGAAATCCTTACAAATTGACCATGATAAACTGAGTGCCATCTGTGATTGGCCACAGCCAAACACTTTGAAGGGGATCCAATGATTCCTAAAGTTTGCTAATTATTATCATAGATTTATCTTCGGGTTCTTAACCATTACAGCTCTCACTAAGAAGGTAGCTGATCCTTCACATTGGCCAACTCAAGCTCTGGATGCCTTTCAAACCCTCAAATTAGCTTTCTCCTCTGCTCCCATCTTAAAACAACCAGATTTGGAGAGACCATTTATAGTGGAGGTCGACATCTCTTTGGTGGGTGTGGGTGCTGTGCTGTCCCAATTGGCAGAAGTCAGGCAAAACTATCCGTGTGGTTTCTTTTCTATAAACTTTTCTTCAGTGGAAAAGAATTATGCCATCGGAGACCAAGAACTGCTTGCCAAGAAGCTGCCAATGGAGGAGTGAAGGCATCTGTTAGAGGGTGCTCAATTTTCAATTACTGTGATTTCAGATCACAAGAATCACTTATATTTAAAGACTGCTCAACAACTTAACCCTAGACTGGTCCGGTAGGCTCCCTTCTTTTCTCATTTTAATTTCAAAGTTCTGTTTCGACCTGGCAGTCAAAATAAAAAAGTGGATGCGCTTTACCAGTCTTTCCTGCCACTGAAGGGAGACGAAAATCAACACAAGATTCAGATCATTCTCCATCCCACTTTCTTTGCTCTTACACGAGTGGACACTTCACCTCCAGGCAGAATCTTTGTAGTTCCCAGTCTCCACAAACAACTTCTCACTTGGGCTCACATTTCTTTGTTTTCTGGCCATTCTGGGATTATCAAGACCATAAAATTACTCCAATGTTCCTACTGGTGATCCTTCATGAAAAAAGATGTCACCAACTTCATTGCCTCCTGTGTTAAGTGCGCCCAGCACAAGTCCTCCTGTAACAAGGTTGTAGGCCCTCTTCAGTCATTACCTATTCCTAATAGGCCATGGTCCCTTCTCTCCATGGATTTTATTTCTGATATTCCAGTCTCCAAGGGGTACAATTCTATTTGGGTTGTCGTGGAGCATTTCTCCAAAATGGCTCATTTTGTTGCTCTAGTTGGTCTTCCCACTGCACCACCTCCACAGACTTCCTACCAAGTTTGTGTCCAATAGAGGAGTACAATTTGTGGCCAGATTTTGGCATGCTCTATTCTCTTCTTGTGGGGTTAAACTCAAGTTTTTGTCTAACTACCATCCTCAGACTACCGGACAAACAGAGCATGTCAATCAGTAACTGGAAACATTTATCTGATTGTTTGTGGCCTCTTCTCAAAATGATTGGGTGAATCTTTTGCCTTGGGTTGAACTTGCCAATAACTTTCATTATCATACATCCACGAAAACCACACAATTTTTTACTTGTACAGTAGACATCCTAAAGTTCCATAGTTTGAAGAGCTGCCACCTCTCAAAGTTCCCACAGTTTCAAGTCTTTTGGAGTCCTATTCTAATATTTGGAAAAAAGTACATTCCTACTTGAAGAAGGCTTCCAGCAATTATAAAAGGTTTGCGGATCGGAAATGCTTGGCCACTCCTATTTTTAAGTCGGATGACAGAGTTTGGCTCTCTATAAAAAATCTCAGGATGAAGGTACCCAGTAAGAAAATAGCTCCTTGGTTCATTGGTGCTTATCCTGTTTTGCAAGTCATCAATCCTGTGGCCTGCAAATTGAAACTTCCTTCTCATTTGAAAATTCCAAACTCTCTTCATGTTTCTCTACTCCATCACTTGGGGCTCTATTTAATACAATCCGAATTTGTAATGCAGATTGTAGTGTGATATTATCGACTGAATTCTCATTGCAAATTCAGGCAATATCACAGGGATTTACTACAAATCCTTTGCAGGGACAGTGCTTGCGAGAAAGCTCTATCGCTGCGAATCCCCTCCGCCAACTGGTCACAATATTTTTGCCAATAAATACCGTGACTAGTGCCCCGCGCATGCACCGACCGGCCACCGCTGCAGAGTAGGAGTCCGGTAACCAGGGGAGACCCTGGATAATGCCACCTCCAGGTGGCGTTATTATTGCAGGGACTTCCCCGGTATTTTTTTACAATTTATTTTTAGTAACTTTGATCGGATCACATTTCCCATTACATTTATGGGAGATGCGATCTGCTTACTAAAAATCAGTGAAGCTTAGGGGTTGGAGTACAATTTTATGAATTCTACCCCAATTGCCCTGTAATAACTATAGGTGATACTAATATAATGTGAAAAGGGTGTGAAAACACCCTTTTTCATTTTATTTTAGTAAAAATAATATTACTAAATAGAGCCCTTTTTCCTGAATCAATTCCAACACTCTCCTCCTAAGGCTCCTTAAGTTCACACTCATCGCTGAATCAAATTTGAAGTGAAACAAATTTTGGATTCTTGTCTTCGCCTAGGGTATCTGAAGTACTTGATTGACTCAAAAGGCTATGGTCCTGAGGAACATTCTTGGATTAAAGCTTCTGATGTCCATGCTCCTCAACTTTCCTAAAAAGTTATCTAGGTGCCTGGAGTCCACCCTAAAAGGTGGTACTGTCAGGTTGTGGCCTGGGTACTGCCAGGTTGTGGCCTGGATTTGGCCACCTCTCACCTTTGTACCAGCATCTTCAATTTCTGAGGTGGTCAGATGCCAGGTTTGGGTGAGTAGTGGACTGAGTATACTTCCCAGGGTCTGCTAGCACTTCCATGCTGCATCTCTGTGTCGTGATCGCATTCATGGGTGCAGCCATTTTGGTCTGTGTCATATGATCTGGCCCCTCCAATGGTAGTCTTGTGGTCACTCAGCTAATCTCTGCATCTAATAACCAACTACTAAGGGTATTTAAGTCCGGCTTTGTGAACAACAAATTGCCTCTGCAACTTTGCTTCTCCAGTGATTATTTGCTGAGACTATCCTTTAGTGTTTTCTATCAAGTATCATTCCTTTTGTTACCCAGTGCTTTTCAGCATCAGGTTCACCGGAGCAGTTACCCATCGCTATTCAGCAACTAGATTCACATTACAGCTACCTGTGACAAACAGTATTTGGATCCCTAGAGTTATCCCCATTGCTAATCAGCATCTGATTCATCATTGCAGATATTCCTTCAGTACATTCCTAGTTCTGTCTCTTGTCTTCTCGCTTCTCTCAGATATCTACTCTGGGGGACACAACCTATTCACTTGGTGCAGCAAAACCCACATCCCGCTTGGAGGGGTCACTCATGAATACCATCAAGTTGATTAGACTCTGTGCCTCAGAGTAGGTGTCAACAACATCTGAGAGTAGCTTATGAGGAAGACTTACATATTGCCTCCTCATCTGTTAACATCAACTCACCCAAGTCCACCGGCCACTGCACCTGTAACCAAGGTCAATCAACACCAGGGCCTGATACACAGGTTCTGTGTTTGTCTGACTTCAAGCCTGCATTTCACCTGGTTTTAATCAGCCACAGAACCTGTGTAATTCATGAGTGTCCCAGTTTAAAGGGATAGTATGGTAAGCTTATATATATATATATATCCTGTGAGAGCTTAGGTGGAGGCACTAAGGGAGAAAATCGAGACAAAGTCTACTAAGCAAATCATAACCAGTACGGAATTTAGGTAAGCCCCGGTTAGATATAAGTTGGATTTATTTGGTTTTACTTTTTTCACAGTTTTTCCTTTGCATTATTTGCTAATTTTATACATTTGTTATATTATATTAATTACACACACACACACACACACACACACACACACACACACACACACACACACACACACACACACACGTGTGAGTGTATATTTATAAGTTAGAGAATCTTATATCTTACATCTATCATTCAGATGTTAGACAACTCAGAAAGAAGAATTGTATTTGGATGACTGTTAAAATCTTTACCAACAGATGTGACTACAATTAGCATAATCAAGAGAGCTCAGGGTATGCTTGCCTGTTCAAATCTCCGACTTCACAAAATAGCTTCCAACAGCAAAAAAAGTGATGCAATATTTTTTTTCCAAGATCATACTAATGATTTAAGGCATTTGTTTTTAGGGACTGACTCTCTACTTACTTTATGCAGCCTTGGGCTTTTATGGGACTTAAAATAGACTCCTTTACCTTCCAAGTAAACAGTGAAGAAAGGCCCTCCACTCGTAGAGGTATCATGTCTGCTATAAACAGCTTGTATGACCCCTTAGGATTTGCAGCCCCCATCATCATCCAAGGAAAAGACCTCTCCACAGAAAAGGGATGTGTGGGAAGATTGGAAGAACTCTCTATCTGCCTTACTGTACCTAACCCTTATATTACATGCCCATATACTGCTGAGCTTTCTACAGAGATACAAAACTATAGACTGTGTGTATTCTCTGATGCCTCACTCAAGCAATAGCTGCTGTTGCATATCTTAAAACTGTGGCCATTGACACACATCTGATTTTATTATGGGCAATGCAAAGTTCGCACCACATCCAGAGCATACCGTACCCAGGCTGCAAACCTGTGCTGCCATACTAGCTGTTGAAGTTGCTGAATTTATTTAATCTGAGTTGCCTATTACACTACACACACTGTAAAATAATGTTAGGCTACATTTGCAATGAGGTCAGATGATCCCATGTTTATGTCAACAATTGTTTACAATGGTTCAAGAGATCCACCAGTCCAAAACAGTGACACCATGTAACCACTGTTTATAATCCTTCAGACCATGCTACAAGTGTTACAGCCAGTCTCCTTAAAGGCACTTCATAGCTCAGAGGGTCTGAATTCTTGTACAAAACAGTTTGACAGTGACACATTTGAGCTAGTAGATGCAGACTCTGATGTCAAAATCCTTCCACAAGTGTATACATTTCATACCACAATCTCAGCTATTGCCAATTCCACACCCTTGACCTCAGTTTCAGATGACTCAGAAATCCACTTCTGCTTACCCCTGACGCTCTTTTTTCTCAGAAAACTGAACACAAGATTTGTAATCAGGAGGAGGCTAAGTTGTTTCTTAGACCAGGTATTCAAGCTGATCCTGTTGTTGCCCTCTGAGGACTTGAATTGTGGTATCTATTGATACCAGATGAGAAGTATCATGCCTTTAGAAACATTTTATGTTTGTTGTATACACTTATTCTATGTAAACTCCAACCAGTGGTCTGCTTGATATAAGATTAGTGTGAACTGCTTAGGCTTCCACCAAAGATGTCCAATGCATCCTGGGTATATGATAGCACAGACCCACCATTTTACCACATGCACTGAATGAAAATAGGTGCAGCTATGTTATTCCCTTTGTAACAGCAACAATGTTTTAACAATTTAATTTAATTCACAATCCTGTTATTACAATAAAACATCATGTTTTATAATTTCACATCTAGATTGGATTTATTGAAAAGTAGGAGTGGTTATGCTGTCTGTCAACTTATACTCAGGCCATAGGGAAGTTTATAGAGAGGACAGAACAGTAATATTTGCATGTGGCGCTGTGGCCATTTTCAGTGTTTTGTGCATGCATAAAGCCAAAGTCTAAAGCATTGCCAGAGAGGAGGGGACCTGCACAGAGCCTGCACAGGCCCTATCCTCTCTTAAACCACCTCTGAAATGGAAGCTTAGCTTTCTTCTACTTAGAGAAGCTCAAAATAAATACACTTAATTACACAACTTAATACATTGGAAACAAATCTTGAAAATGCTTGCTTTTCTGCAGAAAAAGCTCCTGACTGCATTGCTTGAAGGAAACATGATATCCTGGATCTTTGCTTTCTACTGTCACTTTTTATCACTTTTGCATAAATATAAGGTGTTATACCCTTTCTCAATCATTTACAGCACCAGAAAAGGTAGCCATATTAAATACTTGTAATTCTTGATTAATTTAATTATAGTATCCAAAGCACCCCATTAAATAAACATAATGTGATGTATTTTCACTACAACATAATATTATTTTGCTGATACAACCAATAATAGTATATTACAACTAACAGATTCTGTCTGGCTAAATAGTAAACTATGAAATACAGTATCACCATTTCTTAAGTACAGGAGTAAGCGTATACTAACTTCCCCTTCAAATAGCCTGTTCAACTTCACCCAATTATATCCCAACTAATCCATTCTATCCCCACTCAAGATAGTAACCAACAACTGTTTGACAATGTACTACAGAACCATTTTGCCTGTCATTTACATATTTGCATTATAATTGAATTAAAAAAGAAATTGTGTGTCCAAACAGCGCTAAAATAAAAACCTCAAATGCCACAGAGCATATATATATATATACATATATAGTATACTGTATATATTGTATAGATGTGTGGCTCGGTTCTCCAGAAATCCGAATCCCCCGGAATTTCATGAATCCAAATAATCCGAGTCACTTTTCTGATCTACAGAGAGGATCCAGATAAATCTGAGGTACAAATCTGATATTTTCATGGTACAGAGGGCCTGATTCAGACCCGCTCACCAGCGCTCGCAAGCGGGTCGATGGTGCCCTATTGCGCATGCGCACGACGGAGTGAGCTCCGTCGTGCGCATGCGCGAGACCCAGCTAGCGACGGGCACTCCGTCGCTCTGGGTCTCGCACCAAAGGGGGCGTGCTGTTGATGGTGAGTGACAGCACGCCCCCTTTGGTGGGCGTGCAGCGGGCATTGCTGCCCAGACGAAGGCGTTCCCATGGGAATGCCTACCGTTTGGGGCTGGCCCCACTGACATCACCAGTGATGTCAGTGGGAGTGCTTTTAGCTCTGATAGAGCCAAATGCACTCCAGGGCTTGCGGCAGCAAGACCCTACCGCAGGGTCTCGTCGCAAGCCCGATGGTCACGATGGTCTTGACCATCGCGACCATCTTTTTGGCCGCTCGCATAAGCTGTGGGTGGCCACCCACAGCTATGCGAGCGGCCAGGAGGCCGCTCCATTTTTAGGTAGGAGGGCCCTGATTCAGAGCGAGCGCTCTGGTCAGAGCATCCTGATCTGACTCAGGCCCAGAATTTGGATATTAAAACCGAATTTTGGGTTTTGGATTACATAAAGTACATGATTTTAGCTGTTTGTAAAAACTTTTTATAATTTTTATTAAAAACCCATGTCCAAAACCAAAACACGGGGGTTGTGCACACCTATAATATATTGTAATGGGGTATTTTTAGAAACCAGAGAAAAGAAAGTAAAATGGAGATATTGCACACTCCGTTGAGATAGAATTCCAAAGTTTCAAAAAACACCTTTTAGATATGGATACACAATTTCATTTTTTTATTCAATTAATTAATTAAAGAAACAGAGCATTGAACTGTTTATTGCAGATGGACAGGTGCAGAATATTGGAGCTCACGAGCAGGAGAGTTTTGTCTTTTTGTGAAAGTATTGCATTATAATTGTGTTCATGTTGCCTAACTACCCTTTCCCCTTTTGTCTCTTCACTAACTATTTCCACCCTATTAGAATTTAATTTTCCCATATTACATTTTGAACTAGATCCTTAAACTATTCATGTTGAATACTGTTTCCCTTATTTACCTACTGATTATTAATGGGTTGTGCTTATCTGATTCACAAGCTTTTTATTTCTGTATCCAATTCAACTTTATTGCATAATCAGTGCATGAGTATTACCTAGTCATTTATTTCCTGTCTGTATGAGTTTTCTGCTCTTACTAGTATGCCCGTGGTGAACATTTCACCAAGTTGTACCCAGAACACACGTACGAAAAACATTAAACAACAGAATTGGGTAATATAAGATGTGTTTGAAACATAAATTCACATTTAATGTCTCAGTTTATTGGGTAAGAATAAAATAAAAAATGTGTAATATCAATGAAAAAGTTTTTCAAGTACATAATGAAAATTGACTAAAATTATTATCGTACAGTTTATGGAGCAAGTACTGTATATTAAATGAGAAACATATAATATTATTGCTACAGGTCTTTAAGTATATCATTTTTGGTATAATATTCCCTTTTATAGTGGAAAACATGCGATATGTTTATTTATACTATATGTGCTTTTTACATAGGTACACATATACTCATAAGCATACACTCATATACATATAAAAAGACCCATATATTTGCACATATATTCATATATGCAGAAATATAGGTACATACACTCAAACATAGAAATCGAAATGCACACACATACACTTATATACAGAAACACATTTTAAGTTGCACGATGGTTGCAAACTTCATTCTCAGTGTCAGCCCTGCAGCTGGCTCTGCCTCCTTATTTTCAGCCATGTATTTCCAAAGGGAAGTGGGGAGGAGAGAGCTTGTTTCACAGTGGACATCAGCCTTTGACGTCAGCACTGTGATAGCACGGTTGGACAGACCATTGTGGGATGATGATGGACAACAGTGGGGTCTGAGATAGTGGCAGCTGTGGGTGGCTGATAAGACATCATCCAATGATGTCAGTGCTGTGGCAGCCTCTCTAATAAGCATTACAATAGCTCTGACTTGTAGTGATAGCTTATGTAGGGGCATGCCCGAAGGTGTTCGCTCGTTCAAGAACTCAGTTGACAAATTTAATCCTGTTTCCTTGTCATCCATTACAATAGTATCCACACTACAATATTGCTCAGACTCTCCATGAATCGAGAGTGCATTTTTGATCTTGGCAGTCAGACACAGCACCCCTGGACAGACACAACACGTCTGCTCACTTCACTCTTCACAGCCGGAGTGAAATGGCGCCGATGACCGGGTACCTTTATAGTATCCAAAACCTGCGAGAATCGGACTTCCGAATGATGATGTTTTGCCTCAATTTGGGATCCGAGTCTGGTGGAAAAACCCAAGCCAACCTCAGATTCTGACTCGGCTAGTGAAGTTCAGGTGGGTCCGGTTCTCTGAGAACTGGACCCGCTCATCTCTAATTAAGATATTCATTTGATACTTTGGCGACAGATTTAAATCAGCAATAAATTACAGAATTGGAATAAGTGGTAGCACAGTGTGTTATTCTTTTCTTATTCATAAAATATCTTGTGACACTGAAAGTGGAAGCACAGTGTAATATTCAACATTTCACTTCATTCCTCAATTGTGAATAAATGATTATTCTACACACCGACTACAAGACCACAACAAAGTGCTAAAAAACATGCGTAATATATTAAACATAATGACATCACTGTAACTGGCAGCGCAGTGTGTTATTCTTTTCTTATTCATAAAAAATCTTGTGACACTGTAAGTGGTAGCGCAGTGTTTTACTCATAAAATAATCTTGTGACACTGTAAAGTGGTAGTGCAGTATGTTATTCTTTTCTTATTCATAAAAAATCTTGTGACACTAAGTAGGAGCACAGTGTTTTACTCTTAAAAAATCTTGTGACACTGTAAGTGGTAGCACAGTATTTTACTCATAAAATAATCTTGTGACACTGTAAAGTGGTAGTACAGTATGTTATTCTTTTCTCATTCATAAAAAATCTTGTGACACTAAGTAGTAGCACAGTGTTTTACTCTTAAAAAATCTTGTGACACTGTAAGTGGTAGCGCAGTGTTTTACTCATAAAAAATGTTGTGACACTGTAAGTGGTAGCGCAGTGTTTTACTCATAAAAAATGTTGTGATACTGTAAGTGGTAGTGCAGTGTTTTACTCATAAAAAATCTTGTGACACTAAGTAGTAGCACTGTGTTTTACTCTTAAAAAATCTTGTGACACTGTAAGTGGTAGCACAGTATTTTACTCATAAAATAATCTTGTGACAATGTAAAGTGGTAGTACACTATGTTATTCTTTTCTCATTCATAAAAAATCTTGTGACACTAAGTAGTAGTACAGTGTTTTACTCTTAAAAAATCTTGTGACACTGTAAGTGGTAGCGCAGTGTTTTACTCATAAAAAATGTTGTGACACTGTAAGTGGTAGCGCAGTGTTTTACTCATAACAAATTTTGTGATACTGTAAGTGGTAGCGCAGTGTTTTACTCATAAAAAATCTTGTGACACTAAGTAGTAGCACAGTGTTTTACTCTTAAAAAATCTTGTGACATTGTAAGTTGTAGCGCAGTATTTTACTCATAAAATAATCTTGTGAACTGTAAAGTGGTAGTACAGTATGTTATTCTTTTCTCATTCATAAAAAATCTTGTGACACTAAGTAGTAGCACAGTGTTTTACTCTTAAAAAATCTTGTGACATTGTAAGTGGTAGCTCAGTATAATTACTCATAAAATAATCTTGTGACACTGTAAAGTGGTAGTACAGTATGTTATTCTTTTCTCATTCATAAAAAATCTTGTGACACTAAGTAGTAGCACAGTGTTTTACTCTTAAAAAATCTTGTGACATTGTAAGTGGTAGCGCAGTGTTTTACTCATAAAAAATGTTGTGATACTGTAAGTGGTAGCGCAGTGTTTTACTCATAAAAAATCTTGTGACACTAAGTGGTAGTAAGTGCATTATACTTTTATTGTTCATAAAAAATCTTGTGACACTGTAAGTGGTAGCGCAGTGTAATATTCAACTTATCACTTCTTTCCTCAATCGTGAATAAATTATTAGTCTACACGCCAACTACAAGACCAGAATTAAGTGCTAAATAACATGCATAATATATAAAAAATGACATCACTGTAAGTGGTAGCACAGTGTTTTACTCTTAAAAAATCTTGTGATACTGTAAGTGGTAGTGCAGTGTTTTACTCATAAAAAAATCTAGTGACACGAAGTGGTAAGCACAGTGTGTTATTCTTTTCTTATTCATAAAAAATATTGTGACACTGTAAGTGGTAGCGCAGAGTGTTATTCTTTTCTTTTTCATAAAAAATATTATGACACTGTAGGTCATTGATACCACAGTGTAATATTTAAAATTGGTACAAATTGACATGTGCTTTAACCAAATTAAATTGTGTTTGTTGATATGCAGAACGTTCAGTTGAGAGGAGAGCAGGAAGCAAATAATAGGGCTGGAGCTGCTGTCAGTGCCACCAGTCATGATGATACTAGTCCATCTACGTCATCTACTAAAGCCGATGCCCAAGGGCATGCAGGGCTTAAGTCAGGGCATATAAAATCAAAGAATCAATCATTTACAATGGTAAAGAAAAAAACATCAAAAGGGAAAGTTAGCTGCAGAAAGACATAAAATTGGCAATATGACTTCCACCACACAAAGTGGCAAGGAAAGGCTAAGGCCTTGGACTTTATTTATGACTGGTGGTTCTGTCTCATATGATGATGTATGCCCTTCTCCCTGTAGACATTTAAAAAAATTAAAATAGTTAAGGCACAGGAACCAACTGTGCACTCAGAAATGCCACAAATCCCTGAGGAGGGTCTAAGTGTGTCGGTGGGTGTCATGTGTGAGCCTGACCATTCCGAAACTGTACTCGAAGAGGAGCCTCCATCCACAACTTGTGTGTCCTCTGCAAATGTGGGGATGAGCAGCACAAGTCAATATGCTCATATAGAAATTGAGGATGCTTCTGTGGAAGTGCACCAGGATGAGGAGGATATTTGTGTAGTTGATGCTAATAAGGATGTTGATGATGAAGATGCTTATGATGAGGATGTTGTTGATAAGGATATTTTTGTGTAAATCAGGCCCCAGTGGAAACAGTTTTTGCACATGATAAGGAAAAGCCCATTGTCATGCCTTGGCATAAAACAAAAAAATCCACTTCTAAAGTGTGGAATCATTTCTAAGCAAATTCGGACAAAATTGTCAAGCCATTTGTAACCTTGGTCATGCCAGAATAAGTAGAGGTAAGGAGCCTAACCATCTAGGAACCTCCTCTCTGTTATGTCATGCACAGCACATCCATCAAGTGTTTGCAAAATTCATAATCTTTAGCTAAAAAAGTAATAACATCAGTCCAGTAACAGCTATCTCCCTTCTCTCTGCTAGATCCAAGCACCTGGTATCTTCACCACCAACACCTTCATCAGCAATATCCTCATTCATGATCAGAAGTAGAACTACATCCAATTTGATAAGGCTAACTCAGTACTCCCCTATCTTGGATTCTTCAGAAGAATCCTTGAGAGCTAAGCCTGCTGCTGCTGGGAGTGGATCTTCATCCCAGAAGGGGACCAGGAAGACTACTAGTAGTTGTTCTAAAAAACAAATGACTGTTAAACAATCCTTTGCAAGGGGGAACAAGTATGACAGCAGTCGCCCAGTTGCAAAGCGGATCACTGATGCTATAACATCTATGCTGGTATTAGATGTGCATCTGATATCCACCATTAGTGCAGTGGGTTTTAGACAATTAATTGAGGTCCTGTCTCCCCATTACCAAATCTCATCTACAGTACGTTGCGCTTCACTAGAAAAGCAATTCTCAGCCTGTATAGGATGTTAAAAAAAATTAGTGTCCTCCAAAATGCCATTGTACCCACTGTCCACTTAACCACAAATATGTGGACAAGCGGAACATGACAAACGCAAGATTACATGACTGTAACAGTCCACTGGGTGTGTGTAATGCCTCCAGTGCCACCAACAGCAGCAGCATCCAAGAAACAGCAGCTCATTGAAAGGCACGCTACTCTGTGTATCACCAGTTTCACTAAGCGGCTTAGAACAGGGATGGGGAATCTTTTTCTGCCGAGGGCCTTTTTGATATGCATAACATTATTTGCTGGCCTGGTGCAAACCATGCCCCTCTCAGTGTGATGTCACAAGGGGTGGGGCCACAACCACTGTTGATTACAGCAATGGCTGGAGCATCCTGAGGCTGCTTCGGGGAGCTGTAAGGGTAGCAGTGTGACCATCTGAAGCATCCTAAGGATGCTCCAGGTGGCACTGCTGCATAGATTCTGGCTGCAAGGTGCCATTCCAGGCACCCAGCTAGCCAGATGAGGCTAGCAGAAAAAAGCTCAGAGGACCAGACCAAATGATTCCACAGGCCTTATACATCAGGCATTGCTGCCTGACATTTTTTATTTTATAGTTCATTAAACTGCCATCCTGTCTGCCACTGCTGTGTAGCAAATATTTCATAGATATCCTATATTTCTTTAAACTGCCGTGATTTGTGCCACTGCTCTAATGCTTTCTTCTTCTTTTTTTGACGTTTCACACTGTATTTATTTCAACTAAAATCACAAATAGGTATTCTTGCAAAATATTCTTATGCCATTTCTCAACCTTGATTTTAGATACCAACCTGGTGGTCTTGGATTCTCTTGATCAGAACAGCCATGTTTGGTCAGATACAACTCAAACACCAAATGTAGAGGCTATTTTGAGATGGTATGTTGAGATGTTCTCCCTCCTCCCCTTCCAGCCTTCCCATACATAATCCCAGAAGCAAAATGATAAGTGATGTTTAGTACCAGACTTCAAAATCCCTCTGCCCCTTCCTGTTCAGAGCTTCCAGTTTGTATGCTGCAACAGACATCATCTCATGCATACCTCTTTGATTCTTTAAAAAAAATTCGGAACATGAGAAGCTCCACTGGGGCAAGGACTGATGTGAATGAGTAAAATATTATTTGTAAATGCTTCCCATCCTCCCTAATAAATATACTTTGGAATCAAAAAATTAAAATAAATTTACTACTAATCAACTCTGCCTTTCTTTGCCTTCAAATACATACAGTACATACTCCAACTCCCTCAGGCCTATTGAATAATAAAAACATTTGTTTCTTGATGTGCCATGTTGAAAGTTGAACTGCCACGGCTGCTGTAATCTTTGACATGCAGTTGATGAATGCCAAAAATGTCCCAAAATGTTTATGGCCACAGAAAGCATTTCCTGAATGCCCCTTCAAGTTTAAAAATATTCTGAATCACCAAGTTGAATTTGTGGGCAAAACATGGGACATATTGCTCACCCATGCTCTCCCGTCCTCCCTTATAAATTTGCTTTGGAATAAAAAAATGTAATGAAATTTACTATGAATCCACCCTTCCTTACCCTGCCTTTAACTATATACTTACTAAATCTCCATTAGGCCTCTTCATTAATGAAAACATATGTTTACTTATGTACCATGTTGGGGGTTGAACTGCCACGTGTTTGTGCCACCCACTGCTGCCACTTAGCTTGGCCATCCAGTTAGCTTGGTGCAACTTTTAGGCCTAAACTGGATGAAAACAATATTGTGAGTTGAGAGGTGGTCAAAATTTACTGGAAATGAGTAGAAATTAATGTTCTTGAGTTACTGTATGAACAAAAAAACAACAAATTATGTAATTTTAGCAGTTTTTATCAATTTTTGAAAGATAATACAGATCCAAAACCAAAACACGCAAGGGCAGTTTTGCAAAACCAAATCCAGGTACAAAACCTCAAATGAAATACAGATCCAAAACCAAAACACAGGGGATGGCGCACATCCTTAATCTTAATTAGTCTTTGAGATATTCAAATTCAAAGAGTGTTCCAGACAAAGGGACTAAGAAAATTATATATGGATCCCTTTGTCTGGAACCCTCTATTCATATTATTGCTCACAAAAGCTAGAAGGCAACAACTTTTTGATCATATTTTGTTCTTCTGCCTGTAAATCTACTTACAGTTAGAGATGAGCGGGTTAGTATCTCAGAGATCCGAACCCACCCGAATTTTGCGATCCAGGGCGAGAATCGAAAGTGTGTTCGGTTCCCCCGCCGGCCCCAAACCGAGGCAAAACCATAGAGATGAAGTATCGCGGCTTGTGAGCTTTCTTCTCTATGTATATATGTATATAAGGGACCATGCGGCGGCCACCATTTCACTCTGGTTGTGGAGACTGAATAGGGAGGGTGGGTAGTGTAGGGCTTGGAGAGGTAGTACTAACCTGTGCTGGTGCTGTGCTGTCTGCTGTGACCTAGGCTGGTGCTGATCCATCTGGGCTGGTGTCTATTTTTTTGTGTGTGCGTGTTAGGCTTAGCCGCACAAGATACAGCAACGCAACCTAGTGCTGCCTGACTCCAGTCATCATCAATCTGTGCTCTGGGCCCAAGTTCTTGACCCCCCCCCCAAAAAAAAGTGTCTTTTGTCTATTTTTTTTCTGTGTGTACGTGTTAGGCTTAGCCACACAAGATACAGGCAATGTATGTGATTTTTCCTTGCTGAATACTACAAGGTCCCAGACTCTGCATTAACCCCATGCATTGTCAGCTGTCTAGGCAATGTATGTGATATTATTTGCCATCCTGCAAACTACAACTCCTAATCTATATTTGCACTAATGCAAAATTAGCTTTGTATTTAAAAGTATGTGTATAATATAGAGATGAGCGGGTTCGGTTCTCAGAGAACTGAGGCCACCCGAATTTAGCATATCCAAGTCGAATCCAAGCAGCTCAGAGGTTCCCGCCTTACTCGGTTCTCGAAACCGAGGCAAAACCATAGAGACAGAAATCTCGCGGTTCACGAGCTTTCGTCCCTATGATCAATGTAGTATATAAGGGACCATGCGACGGATGCCATTTCCACACCGGCTGTGTAAAGTGAACAGGGAGGGTGGGTAGTGTAGGGCTGGGAGAGGAACTGGTGCCATCTGCTGTGTCCTGGGCTGGTGACTGCTGATCCATTCTGGTCTCTCTGGTCACAGTGCTGTCACTGTCACTGTGCTGTCTGTGCTGATCCATTCTGGTGTCTGGTCATGATGCTGTCACTGTCACTGTCCTGTCTGGTGGTCCATCTGGGCTGTCTGCTGTCTCCTGGGCTTGTGCTGTGTCCATCTCTGTGCCCAAGTTCTGGACTCCAAAAAAAAAAAGTAAAAAAAAAAGTCTTTTTATATTTTTCTGTGTGTGCATGTATGTTAGGCTTGACCACAGTAACGCACAAGAGCCAGCCAGCAGTGCACATTGCACTTGCAACCTTGTGCTGCCTGACTCCAGTAAACAATAAAAGTGTCACTGTCATATATTTTTTTCTTCTGTGTGTGCGTGGATGTTACCACAGTAGCGCACAAGATCCAGTGACTAGTCATGTTCAATTAAAAAAAAACAATAGAATTGTCACTGTCATATATTTTTTTCTTCTGTGTGTGCGTGGGTGTTAGGCTTAACCACATTAGCGCACAAGATCCAGCGACTACAGTCGTGTTCAATCAAAAAAAAAACAATACAAATGTCACTGTCTTATATATTTTTTTCTTCTGTGTGTGCGTGGGTGTTAGGCTTAGCCACATTAGCGCACAAGATCAAGCGACTACAGTCATGTTCAATCAAAAAAAAACAATGAAAGTGTCATATTTTTTTCTTGTTTGTGTGGGTGGGCTTTCGGCTTAACAGCAGTAGTGCACAAGATCCAGAAAGTAACGCAAGTTGAAACCTTGTGCTGCCAGACTCCAGTCGTGATCAATCGTTACTCTGCACGTATGTTAATTTTGTAACCGCACCATGGCTACACTATTGGTGATTGTGACACTGCTTCTAGACTGCAGAAAAAAAATGGAGGGCTGTCACATGACAGGAGAGCAAGGCCAAGAACCACATGTTGTAGCTGTCGCCAGCAGTGCAAGGCCGTCAACTTCCTCAACCTCTAGGAAGGCTCATGCCCAAGGGCTGAAATCACACCATCGATATGGTACTAGTAGTAAACCAGGTTTTACTGAAATTAAGAAAAAAAATTGAAAGGATATTTGACATTAGATAAACAAAAAATTGGCAATATGCCATTCACTACACGAAGTGGCAAGGAAAGGATAAGGCCTTGGCCTTCTTAAAGACTGCTGATTCTTGTGATAGCCCTTCTGCTTGTAGAAGTAGTGGTGGTGGTCCAATTAAAAATGTGAAAGTTGATAGCTCCGGAAAAACCAACTGTGTGCCCTGAGAAATCGAAATCACAAGTCCCCGAGGAGAGTGCAAGTGTGTCCGCGATTGCCATATGTGAGCTATACCTAAATACTAGTGTACTGGAGTATCCTCCAAGTTCCAACATTTGTGTGCCCTCTGTAAATGTGGGGAAGGGCAGTCAACATCTTGCACACGTAGTCATTGAGGATGCTTCTGTTGAATTGCACATGGAGGAGGAGGATATTTTGGTGGAGGAAGGTGCTAAGGATGATGAGGATGTTGATGATGTTGGTGTTGGTGATGAGGATGTTGATGCCGGGGATGTTCTTTGTGTAAGTAAGGCAACAGCTGTTGCCCATGGTTTGAAAAAACCAAAGCCCTTGTTGTCACCTACCTGCTCCCTCTCTGTGAGATCCAAGCACCTTCGATCTCCAATACCAACACCTGCATCATCAACATCCTCATTCATCATTGAGTTGTCCTGCTGCATCCAATGTTGGTATTCGAAGCATGATTGACTCCTCTCCTATCTGTGATTCCTCAGAAGGAACCTTGATGACTACGCCTGTTGCTGCTGCTGTTGCTGTCAGTGGATCTTCATCCCAGAAGGGGACAAGGAGGAAGACTACTTGTAGTGTATCCTCCAACAATTAATTGTTAAACAATCGTTTGCATGGGAAAACAAGTATGACAGCAATCACACAGTTGCACAATGGATTATTGATGCCATAACAGCTATGCTGCTATTAGATGTGCATCCAGTATCTGCCATTACTGCAGTGGGTTTTTAACAGTTAATTGAGGTCCTGTATCCTTGCTACCAGATCCCTTCTAGATTCCTCTTTGCTAGAACAGCAATTCCATGTCTGTACAAGGACATTAAAAAAAACCTTATTAATGTCCTCAGAAATGCCATTGTACCCACTGTCCACTTGACCACTGATATGTGGACATGTGGGACAGGGCAAGCTAAGGATTACATAACTGTGACAGCCCACTGGGTAGGTGTATTGCCTACAACAGCAGCAGCAACATCTACCAACAGACAGCTGATACAGAGGCAGGCTACTCTTTGTATAACTGGTTTCACTAAGAGACATACCTCTGAGAAGGGTGCAGGAGATGCTCTTGGTGGCCCACAAAATATCAGGACATTTTAGACATTCGGAAACCGCTTGTCAAAGATTGCATGACCAGCAGGCAGTGGCGTAACTAGGGTATTTGGAGCCCAGGGCAAATTTGAAATTTGAGCCCCAACTCTATGTGTGCACGCCACTGGCACGCGCAATGAACAATGGGCGTGGTCACTGAAAAATGGGGCATGTCAACATGACACACACCCCTTTCTTGTCACTGGGAACATTTCTTTCCATTTGCACCTTAATGCAGTGCCCCTTATACAGTCCCCCCTATGCAGTGCCCCTAGTAGTGGTCCCCCTTATGCAGGCCCCGATTAGTTCCCCTTATACAGGCCCCCAGTAGTGGTCCCCCATATGCAGTGCCCCTTACACAGTGCTCCCTGTAGTGGTCCCCCTTATACAGCCCCCCATTATTTCCCCTTATACAGTGCACCCAATAGTGATCCCTCATCTGCAGGCCCCCAGTAGTGATCCCCCTTATGCAGTGCCCCCTGTAGTGGTTCTCCCTTTTCAGTGCCACCTGTAGTGGACCCCCCTGTGCACTGCCCCCAGTAGTGCCCACCACCCAGTAGTAGTCCCCAGTACTGGTCCCCCCCACCTGAAGCAGTGCCCACAGTAGTATCCCCCCCAGTAGTGCCCCCAGTAGCAGTTCCCTTCTTTGTAATAGAGCACACCCCCCCCGAAATACACACTAAAATGAAATAAAAGAAAAATACTTACCTGTATCCACACTCCTGCTCCCGCCACCATCTGCACATCCATCCTCCCAGGCCAGGCCACTCTGCATTATGGGAGAGACATCATGACATCATGACGTTTCTCTCATTACCACTGCAGGAGCCAGACGGAAGCCCGGCTCTTGCAGTGGGCGCACAGCAGTCAATGAGAGTCTATCTGACTCTCATTGGCTGCTGATTCACACACACATCGCTGCCGCTCGGCAGTGATGTGTGTGCAGCAGTAGCAGCCAATGAAAGTCTGTCTGACTCTCATTGTCTGCTGATTAACACACACATCACCGCTAGTGCTGGCGGCGATGTGTGTGTTATGCACAGTCTGAGCCCACCTTCCACCCTCCTCCTGGCGCTATTGGGCAAGTGCTCAGGGGGAGGGAAGGTGCTCAGCTGTGCAGCACAGGACCAGTGCTGGAAGCCTAGTGCCGGTCCTGTGTAAATGTGTAGTGCTGACCGCTACACTGGCTGTGCAGGGGGGCACCGCCGGTTCCACGGCGCCCAGGGCACACACCCCGCTTGCCCTGCCCTAGTTATGCCATTTCCAGCAGGTACTGTTAAATATGCCCTGCCATCAGCTGAAGCAAGAGGTAGTAAGTCGGTGGAATTCTACCCTCTATATGCTTCAGCAGATAGAGGAACAGCAAAAGGCCATCCAGGGATATACAATGGCCTATGACATAGGCCATGGAGGGGGAATGCACCTTACTCAAGCACAGTGGAGAATAATTTCCATGTTGTGCAAGGTTCTCAAACCCTTTGAACTTGCCACATGTGAAGTTAGTTCAGACACTGCCAGCTTGAGTCAGGTCATTCCCCTCATCAGACTTTTGCAAAAACAGCTGGAGAAACTGAAAGAGGAGCTGAAATGGAGCGATTGTGCAAGGTATGTCGGATTGGTGCATCAAGCCCTTGATTCACTTCACCAGGATCAACGAGTCATCAATCTATTGAAATCTGAAAAATATATTTTGGTGACCATTCTAGATCCTAGGTTTAAGTCCTACCTTGTGAGTTTTTTTTCCAACAATCCAAAATCTAAAACTATGCAAAGAGCTGTTGGTAAAAAAATTGGCAGCTGCAGCCATGTGTGAAACGCCATCATCTCCTCCTTCAGTTTCTGCAGCTACCAGGAAAAAACTAAATTTTCCTTACAGAATGCCTATTGGTCATGCAGATCGTTCACCAAAAAATGACATCTGGATGGGCCTGAGAGAACTGCCTACTAGTGACATGTCTTCTACCATGTCTAAGTGTTATACGGTCTCCATTCACAGAATGGTGGAGGACTATTTCAGAGATAACATCCTAATAGGCATGACAGACAGTCCCTTTCAGTACTGGCAGGAAAAAGAGGCAATTTGGAGTCCCATACACAAACTGGTTTTGCATTACTTTAGTTGCCCACCCTCCTGTGTGTACTCTGAAAGAGTTTTCAGTGCATCTGTCAACCTTATCAGTGATCGGCGTAGGAGGTTACTTCCTCAAAATGTGGAAAAGATGATGTTCATTAAAATGAATTACAAATTCCACAAGGAAAACCTCTACCCATCATAAAATTACAGAGGCGCCTATGGTGGATTTCAGCGGGGAAGAATTAATATTGTGTGAAGAAGAGAATGTACACACTGATGGGGATGATGAGGATGAGGACTATGACAACTTGTAATGTAAAGCCATTACATTTTGTATGGGATCATTTTCATTTCCATGTTCAATGCATATTGGCGCTTGTTTTATGGGGGTCAAAACAAACCAATAATTTCAGCGGCAATTGGCAGTCCTTGTCACTGAAAGGATTGGTTTGTTAAACTGTGAATGTCCTGTTTCGTATACAACATAAAGGTGGGTGGAAGGGCCCAAGGACTATTCCATATTGCACCTTTTTCCTTTCCATTATGTGCTGGTTGGGGCATTGCTGCCTGACATTTTAAATTAATGTTATGGTTGGTTTAGGAACCAATGATTTGTTTTCAAATTAATTTATTATCAATTTTACATCCAGGGGCTGCACCAATGAATTTCTTTTTATTATTAATTATTCAGCCCGGGGCTGCACCAATGAATTGTTTTTTAATTAATTTATTTTACATTTTACAGCCAGGGACTGAACCAACTCTTCAATATCAATTCTTCAATCATCTAGGGTATCCCAACTATCAGCTTTGCACAGTCCTCAACTCTATTAATAATTATATCAATCAGTTTTGAGCCAGCAAGCTGGATGCAACCTTTTGGTCCTTTAACTAGATGAAAAAAATCAATATTGTGAGCTGTGAGGTGGTGGAAATAAATGTTATTGAGGTTATTAATACTGTAGAAACAAAAAAAGACCCATTTTATGTGGTTTTAGCTGTTTTTTTATTTTTAAAGAAAAAATTCAGATCCAAAACCAAAACCTGATAACAAAACACGGAGGTGAGATTTTGGCAAAACCAATCCAGATCTAAAACCAGGATAGATCCAGATCCAATACCAAAATACAGGGATCCACGCACATCCCTACTTACAGTATCTGAATTGTCTCATGAATATGCCTTTTTGCCTTCTCAGTTATATAAAAATACACTCAATATGTTTTATCTGCCTTTTGTGATTTTGACATTATGGGACTTATTCACAGTTGTACACAAACCCTGTGACCAGACAGCATTCCTAAAAATGGGGCTTGTTATCCATATTCTCATGTGGTGCCAAGGCCTGTGTCTCTGTCTTCCAATGCAGATTTCCTAGCCTTGTCTATGGATGTGAAACAGTAACCAGAGGATTACTCAGATGTCCCATGTTCTTGCATGTGCTGCGATGTCTCTATCAACAAAATTCACCTCCTGCAGCATTAGCATAATTATACACAGCAGCTGTGTCCAAAGACAAAACTGCTGTGTTTACTGCATCCATCTCTTAATCAGACCCTATGCTAATAAACTTATTTTTTTTTTATACTTAGTACATCTCTGCCTACTTAACTCTTCCCTTTATTCCCCAAATAACCTAATTATTTCCCCCTGTGAAACCAGGGCACAGGAGAACACAATATTCCCCACAAAAAAAACTGATACAAAAATCAATTTTCAACATCTACAAATGACTTGAACACACCACCATACCAATGATAAAGTAGATAGGAACACCTAAAGTCTCATCTTCTCCAACATTTTCCATTACAAAGAAACAATAGCCTTAGATGAAACAATACAGACTAATTTGTAACACTAAGATTCTTTGACATCTTAATATGATGAGTCTTAAAATCCTTCAAATGAATGTCATCCAATGGAGGTTTTTTACCTATAGGTTCTCCTAGTAAAGGTATGGATAACTATTTCACTCCACTCTGAATTTGGGCCAATCACTCGGAATGATTAAAGTAAATCATAATTATGGACTGAGATGTGGATTCTAAATACTGTATCTGTTAGGATTAGCACAACAAATAACATGGGCAAGGAGTTACTGATGCACTGCTGTTCACCAGGTACCCTCACAAGGACTCATGAACATAGCTGTGACAAGCATTCAGGTCACTGCTCCCTGAGTTGATTCCAAACAGGGTAGACAAGAGTAATCAGTAATGTAGCAGAAACATTAATGCCAAAAGGGTATATCATAGGGATAATCAGGTCACAAGCCAAGGTCAAAAAATTACCAGAACAGATCAGAGCTAAGGGATAACTCTGGAGAGAGGTCAGGAACAAGTCAAGGTTATACACAGAAATCGTGAATACAGTATAACATGCAGGAATGCTGGAGACTAGAAGAGTGAAGTCTGTATCCAGAGTGAGTTTTATATAGCCATCTTCAGGGACTGCAGTGATCACCTGATTGCAGGTATAATTAGCAGAGAGACTGGTGTCACCCTATAGGGCAGATTGCACAGAATCTTCAAAAAAGATAAATGACTCAGTCTGGAGAAACCAGCCCAGGAACTAGAGCATTTAGGATAGAAAGTGCTTGATAAAGTCCTGTGGTGTCTTTGGAGTGGACTCCAAACACTACTTAAAAGGTTTGTTTGGAAACTTCTGTTGAAACATATGTAACAGATAAGGACATGAACACCCTTGGCTTTCACCCACCATCTCTCCTTTGGATTATATCCTTTCCAGTCAACGTATATTGTTAGAATATCTGTGAATTTAAATGTCTGTGTCATTTCATATACTTCCTATAGATGGACATTGGCAGGAGAACAGGTTCTAGTAGATGAGAACCTGTTGATGATTAGAGGTTTGAGTAAGGAGACATGAAAGGCATTTGAAACTTGCAGAGATGTGTCAAGATTCACATTGTCTGGACCCATTGGAATCAGCATATGTCTGTGCTACAAATGATGCTGTAGTGAGAATAAATAAGTACTTTAGTGATGCTACTTGCTGGAGCAGACTCTGGGGTGAAGCAACTAGGTAACCAGACTTGAAATCTGTAATACTGGAAACTGGACTGGAACCTGTAAGGAGAAGACTGGGCTGAGACAGCTGGATGCTGGAGACCAGACTGGGGCCAGTGGACACTGAAGACTGGGCTGGGACCGGTTATGCTGGGTGCTGGGCTGGGACTGTCTTTGTTGGATGCCGAGCTGGGATCAGCTATGCTGAATGCTGGGCTGGGACCAGTTACACTAGATGCCAGGCTGGGACTGGCTATGCTGGATGCTGGGCTATGACCAGCTATGCATCTGGCTGGGACTGGTAATGCCTCTGACCAGGCTGGGACCAGTTATACATCTGACTGGCCTGGGCCCAGTGATACCTCTGAAGGGGCTGGGACCAGTACTGTGTGCTACTGTACACCAGACTAGGGCTGGTGACACTTGAACTGAACACCAGGCTGTAACCACTGAGATGAGAGTTGGAAACCAGACTGTGACCAGTGGAACAAGACTAGGAACAGTAATGCTGGAAGTTGAGCTAGGATTAATAAATGTAGTAGAACTTCAGGACACCTGAAGACTGCTTCTGTGTATTTAGTGCTTAATAAGGGGTAGAAATCTGAGGAAATGAATACACTGTAATATGTGCTTGTTGCAGAGGTATGCTTCTGATGTCAGAAGAACACTGTGTTTGCAGCACAGAACTGAGATGATATTGTTCTTTAGATTAAGCATACAGTACTAGGCTGAAACTAGTGCACAAAGCAGAGAGATAACTTGCTTGCAGGAATATCAGAGTTAATTGCACACAGTGATCCAGGAAATCTGAAGGAGAATGAAGGGTGCACTCTTTCAGAGAGTAGAACACAACTGGTTAAAAACAGATATGAACTGAACTCTGTTGGACTTGAATACAGCAGGCAGGAGCACACTGGAGTTAGATAAGGTGAGGCTCACAGGTGGAAGCACAAAGAGGACAAAAAGCCTCAGCAGCACTAAGATGCAGGCATATAAACAAGACTGTAGAATTTAGTGCACATTTCAGCATTTCGAGAATTTGATCACACTGTGGGCTTCATTTAGAGGCGGCCGTACGGTCTACGACCGCGCGGCCGCCTCATTGTTTGTCCAGTGCGCATGCACACGAGGGAGCCGGCTCCTTCGTGCGCATGCGTGAGACCCGCTACGACCAACAGCACCGGTCGTAGCGGGTCTCTTTCCAAAGGGGGCGAGCTGTCGATGTTGATTGACAGCTCGCCATGTTTGGAATGCGGGACGTGGGGGTGGCAGCCCAAATGGAGGCGTTCCCATGGGAACACCTGCCATTTGGGGGAGGCCCCACTGACATCACTAGTGATGTCAGTGGAGAGCTTCCAGCTCTGACAGAGCCGGAAGCTCTACCCTAGGGTCTTGTCGTAAGCCCCGATGGTTGCGATGGTCATAGACCATCACCCTAGCGGTCGTTAGAGCTGTGGGTGTAAACCCACAGCCTAACAACTGAAACAGAGGTGGCCGGTCAGGATGCAAGCGGCCGCCCAGTTTCTGAGCGACCGCTTGCATCCTCTGACCGCCTCTGAAAGAGGGCCTGTGTGTCTTGGGGATAAAATATTCATGTCTGGTCGAGACATCAATCATGGGTGTGTTTGGTCATTTTTTACCACTCACAAACTTACTAAAGGAAAACTTTTCACTACTGTTCACCGATATTGGCCAAATGCTGCAGCAAGCTGGCTGGCTAAAGGAAGTGAAAGAGCAGCAGCACAAACGCACAGAAGTTTAAAAAAGTATAGGACATCTATGAAACATTACCATACAGCAGTGCCAGACAGGATGGCAGTTTAATAAACTATAAAACTGTCAGTCAAAAATGCCCAACATTGTGCAAATGAGAAGAAAAGAGGTACAAGATGAAATTGTCCTTGGGCCCTCCCATCCATTCTTATGTCAGATATTAAAAAGGACATGCACAGTTTAACAAACCAAGCACTTTATTGACAAACACTGACACTTTTGTGGCTGAAGTCCTTGGTTTGTTTGTGCCCCTACAAAACATCTTTTGAAAGGTCTACCTCCAATTATCAAGGAGGAGGTTGATGATGAGGGTGTTGGTGGTGGAAATTGCATGTGCTTGTCCAATCTGCTGGTAGCTTACACTGGACTGCTTGTTATTAATTTACAAATTATTATAATTTTGTTAAATAAATTGCATGAACTCACTCCAAATGATGTTACAAGGAGGAGGTACCTAGATGGTTAACGCCCCTACCTCTACTACCTTTGGCTTTTTACAAATGGTACAGATGCCTACTCAACTGGTGTCAGGATTTGGATTAAAATAATTCCACACCCAAGACATGGCTTTTCTGGTCTAATGCCCATGCATGACAATGGCTTTCTTTTTATCACGAGCAAGAACTGCTGCCACTGGCAGCTGATTTACACAAACATCCTCATTAGCATCAGATATTACATAAATTTCCCCTCATCTTCTTTTTGCACTTTCTCCACACTATTATCCTCATCTATTACTAGCACACCCATCATGGCATCAATTATCCGCTGTGCAACTGGGTGTCAGCTGTTATGCTTGCTTCCATGGAGGTGGAGATTGCAGGTTCTGGGATCTAGCTGAGGGAAGGGAGCTAATTAATGCTGGACTGTCTGTTGTTATTTTTTTAGCACCAGTTTCTGATTTTCCCAAAAATGTTCCATGAACTCACTGCAAATGATGTAACAGGGAGGAGATTCCAAGATGGTTAAGGTCCCTAAATCTTCTTAATCTGGCTTTACAATGGGTACAGATGGCCTGACAATTGTTTTCCAGATTTGGGTAAAAATAATTCCACACATAAGAAGTGAATTTATTTTGTTCTATGCCCAGGCATGAGAATGGGCTTTTCCTTATCATGAGCAACAACTGTTTCTTCCACTGGTGCTTGATTTACACAAACAACATCCTCATCAACAACATCCTCATCATCAACATCCTTATTAGCATCAGCTACGCAAATATCCTCCCCATATTGATGCACTTCCAAAGCAGCATTCTCGATTTCTATGTCAGCATTTTCACCTGTGCTGCTCATCCACACATTTGTAGATGACGCACAAGTGATGGAAGGAGTCTCCTCTTCGAGAACAGTTTTGGAAAGGCCAGGCTCGCACATGGCACCTGCCGACACACTTAGACTCTCCTCAGGGATTTGTGAAATTTCTAAGCATACAGTTGGTTCCTGTGCCTTTACTATTTTATTTTTTTTAAATATCTACAGGGAGAAGGGTTTAGATGATCATCATTAGAGGCAGAACCACCATTCATAAAAAAGCCCAAGGCCTTAGCCTTTCATTGTCACTTCATGAGGTGAAAGGTATATTGCCAATTTTATGTCTTTCTGCAGCTATCTTTCCCTTTGATTTTGTTTTCTTTACAACTGTATAAGATGTTTTTTTTGTTTAAGATACCCAGACTTAAGCCCTATATGCCCTTGGGCATCGGCTTTAGTAGATAAAGTGAATGCACTAGTATCATCAAGACCGGTGGCATTGGCAGCAGCTACAGCACTAGTATGTAGTTCCTGCTCTCCTCTCAACTAATTGTTCTCCATATCAACAAACATGAATGAAGTGGGATACAGCACACACGTCAATTTGTACCAATTTTAAATATTACACTGCAGTATCAATGACCTACAGCATCACAATAATATTTTTTAGGAATATTACACTGCATTTACTTTACACAGTGCCACAATATTTTTCTAATGTATATTACACTGTGTTTCCACTAACAGTGTCACCATATGAATATTACACTGTGCTACCACTTAGTGTCACAATATGTGTATGAATTTTACACTGCGTTTCCACTTACAGTGTCACAATAAGTGTTGAATATTATACTGTGCTACCACTTACAGTGTCACAATATGTGTATGAATATTACACTGCTTTTCCACTTAGTGTGACAATATGTGTATAAAAATTACACTTTGTTTCCACTTACAATGTCACAATGCATGTATAAATATTACACTGCGCTGCCACTTAGTGTCATAATATTTTTGAATGAATATTACACTGCGTTTCCACTTAGTGTGACTACACTTGGAAAAATATAACACTGTGTTTCCACTTACAGTGTCACAATATGTGTATGAATAATACACTGCACTATGACTTAGTGTCACAATACATATTGAATATTACACTGCATTTCCATTACAGTATCAAAATATTTTTTATGTACTGTATATAACACCATGTTTCCACTTACAGTGTCACAATACATGTATAAATATTATACTGCATTTCCACTTACAGTGTCACAATATTTGTTGAGTATTACACTGCACTACCACTTACAGTGTCACAATATTTAGTTTTTATATACTGTATATATAACACTGCATTTACACTTACAGTGTCACAATATGTGTTGAATATTACACTGCACTACCACTTACAGTGTCACAATATATAGTTTTTATATATATATTGCACTGCACTACCACTTACAGTGTCACAATATGTGTATGACTAATACACTTTGCTTCCATTTATATTGTCACAATATTTTTTTAATGTATATCACACTGCGTTTCCACTTACAGTGTCACAATACATGTCTGAATATTACACTGCATTTCCACTTACAGTGTCACAATAAGTGTTGAATATTATGCTGCACTACCACTTACAGTGTCACAATACATGTATGACTATTACACTGCATTTCCACTTTCAGTGTCCCAATTTTTTTATATTACACTGCATTACCACTTACAGTGTCATAATATGTGTATGAATATTATTCTACCTTTCAACTTACAATGTCACAATACATGTATAAATATTTCACTGCGCTACCGCTTAGAGTCACAATATTTTATTCTATATATTTTACACCGCATATCCACTTAGGGTCACAATACATGTATGAATATTACACTATGATTCCACTTACAGTGTCACAATATGTGTATGAATAAAACACTGCACTACCACTTAGTGTCACAATATGTATTGAATATTACACTGTGCTACTACTTACAGTGTCACAATTTGTGTATGAATATTACACTGCATTTCCACTTACAGTATCACAATATTTATTATGTATATTACACTGCATTTCCACTTACAGTGTCACAATACATTTATGAATATTACACTGCGTTTCCATCTACAGTATCTTAAAACATGTTGAATATTACACTGCGCTACCACTTACAGTGTCACAATATATATTTTTTATATATATTACACTGAGTTTCTACTTACAGTGTCACAATATGTGTATGAATATTACACTGCATTTACACTTACAGTGTCACAATACTGTATGTGTTGAATAATACACTGCACTACCAATTACAGTATCACAATATGTTTATGAATATTACACTGCATTTCCATTTACATTGTCACAATATTTTTTATGTATATTACAAACAGTTTCTACTTACAGTGTCACAATACTTGTTTAATATTACAATGCACTTCCACTTACCATGTCACAATACATGTATGAATATTACATTGCATTTTCACAAAGTGTCACAATAATTTTTTTGTATATTACACTGCATTTCCACTTAGTGTCACAATATGTGTATGAATATTAAACTGTGTTTCCACTTAGTGTAACAATACATGTATATATATTACACTGTGCTACCACTTACAGTGTCACAATACGTGTTGAATATTAGAATGCGCTACCACTTGCAGTGTCACAATACATGTTTGAAAATTACACTGTTTCCACTTACAGTATTACAATTTTTTTAAATGCATATTACACTGCTTTTCCACTTACAGTGTCACAATACGTGTATGAATATTACATTGTGCTATCACTTAAAGTGTCACAATATGTGGATGAAAATTATACTGTATTTCCACATACAGTGTCACAATACATGTATGAATATTAAACTGCAGTTTGACCTTCAGCATCACAGTAAAAAAATTATATTATACTGCGTTTCAACTTACAGTGTCACAATGCATGTATGAATATTACACTGCGTTTCCACTTACAGTGTCACAATATATATTTTTTATGACTACACTGCATTTCCATTTACAGTGTCAAAATATGTGTATGAATATTACACTGCAATTCCATTTAGTGTCACAATATATTTTTATGTATATTACAAAGAGTTTCAACTTATAGTGTCACAATACTTGTTGATTATTACACTGCACTACCACTTACAGTGTCACAATATGTGTATGAATATTCCACTGTTTCCACTTAGTGTCACCATTTTTTTTACACTGTGTTTCCACTTAGTGTCACAATACATGTATGAATATTACAATGCATTTCCACTTAGTGTAACAATATGTGTATGATTATTACACTGCACTACCACTTACAGTGTCACAATATGTGTTGAATATTACACTGTGCTACCACATTCAGTGTCACAATACATGTATGAATATTAGTTTGCATTTCCACTTACAGTATTAAATTTTTTTTAATGTATATTACACTGTGTTTCCACAGTGTCACAATATGTGTATGAATAATACACTGTCCACATACAGTGTCATAATATAATTTTTATTTATATTATGCTGCATTTCCATTTACAGTGTCACAATATGTGTATGAATATTACACTGCATTTCCACTTACAGTGTCACAATAAATGTATGAATATTACACTGCAGTCTGACCTTCAGCATCACAGTAAAAAATTATATTACACTGTGTTTCCACTTAGTGTAACAAAATGTGTAAGAATATTACACTGCGCTACCACCAAGTGTCATAATACTTAATATATTATGCTGCATTTCCATTTATAGTGTCACAATATGTGTATGACTATTACACTGCATTTTCACTTACAGTGTCTCAATATTTTTTAATGTAAATTGCACTGTTTTTCCACTACAGTGTCACATTACGTGTAAGATTATTTCACTGCACTACCACTTAGTGTCACAGTATATGTTGAATATAACACTGCACTACCACTTACAGTTTCACAATACATGTATGAATATTACACTGCAGTCTGATTTTCAGCATCACTGTAAAAAAAGTATGTTACACTGTGTTTCCACTGACAGTGTCACAAAACAAATTGAATATTACACTTACAGTGTCATAATACATGTATGTACAATGTCTCAATATTTTTTTAATGTATATTACACTGTGTTTCCACTATACTGTCACAATACGTGTATGAATATTACACTGCGCTACCATTTACAGTGTCACAATACATGTATGAATATTACATTGCATTTCTACGTACAGTGTCACAAAATGTGTATGAATGTTACACTGCACTATCACATACAGTGTCACAATATGTGTTGAATATTACACTGTGCTACCACCTACAGTGTTACAATACGTGTATAAATATTACATTGCATTTCCACTTACAGTGTCTCAATACATTTTTAATGTGTATTACGCTGCATTTCCACTGCAGTTTCACAATATGTTTATGAATATTACACTGTGCTATCACTTACAGTGTCACAGTACTTGTTGAATATTATACTGCGCTACCACTTACAGTGTAACAATATATGTATGAATATTACACTGTGCACCACTTACAATGTCACAATACATGTATGAATATTACACTTCTTTCCATTTAGTGTCACAATATTTTTTTATGTATAATACACTGCGTTTCCATTTACAGTGTCACAATACATGTTGAATATTACACTGTGCTCTGACTTTTAGCATCACAGTAAAAAAATATATATTACACTGTGTTTCCACTTACAGTGTCACAATACATGTTGAATATTGCACTGCGCTACCACTTACAGTCATAATACGTGTATGAATATTACATTGCTTTTCCACTTACAGTGTCACAAAATGTGTATGAATATTACACTGCGCTACCTCTTACAGTGTTACAATATGTGTATGAATATTATAATGCATTTCCACTTACAGTTTCTCAATATTTCAATATTATTTTAATGTATATTACACTTCATTTCCACTACTGTGTCACAATATGTGTATGAATTTTACACTGTGCTACCATTTGCAGTGTCACAGTAATTGTTGAATATTACACTACGCTATCACTTACAGTGTCACAATATGTGAATGAATATTGCACTGTCCTACCACTTACAGTGTCAAAATACATGTATAAATATTACACTGCATTTCCATTTACAGTGTCACAATATTTTTTTATGTATATAACATTGTTTTCCACTTACAGTGTCACAATACATGTTAAATATTAGAAAATGTTAGAAAGTATCTGTGCACTGAGGCCCTGATTCAGAGCTGCTTGCAAAAAGCAAGCGCTCGCTCTGAATCAGGTCGGCTGCTTTTTTTTAAACCGGCCTCCTGGCATCCTTAGCGAGCGGCCAGGAACTTTTGCTCCTGGCCACCCACAGCTATTGTTAGTGGCCAGGTGATGGTCATGATGGTCGCGTCCATTGCAACCATCGGGCTTGCGACGAGACCCTTGTGGTAGGGTCTCATCTGCCGCAAACCCCAGTGAGCTAATAGAGCCGGAAGCTCACTACTGACATCACTAATGATGTCAGTAGGGCCGCCCACAAACAGCAGGCATTCTTTCAGGAATGCCTCCATTTGTCCAGCCACCCCCCCACCCCACCTACAAAATGGGACGAGCTGTTGATCAACATCGACAGCTGCCCCATTTTGCTGCAACCCCCCGAAGCGAGTGATTTATTGCTCACTTCGGGGCTTGTGCATGCATGGGCTCCGAGAGGGGGGGAGCGGGCTTGCTAGAGGGGCCTGGCATCACCCCCCTCCTCCCTCAAAGCAGATAAGCACACAGCTTGTGCTGGACTGCTGTGTGAGAGTAGTCTCCTATGGCTGTGGGGGGGAGCGATCACACTGATCGCGCCCCCCTTGCTTTTCACTGGGCTGGGGGGCTTACATCACTGAAAAAGTAATTATTATTTATTTTTTTCAAGGGGGCATGGCCATGTCTCCTGTGATAAGGCCATGCCCTCCATTACCCGGGCCCGGCCAGGCTCTCAATGGCCCTGCATGTGTACGCACTGCCCGGCCATCGACCCGCTTGCGAGCGGGTCTGAATCAGGCCCTGAGTATATATGATGACACCTGGGATTAGCGAGCTGCTGTGTATTGTAGCTGACATAAATTCAAAACAAACAGATATACACTGTGCTCAGATTAAAGTATGTATGTCCAGAGTGAATAAAATCAATAATCTTTACTTGAAAATGAAAAACCTCTGAATATGTACATACACATACAATTGACAAATAAAAATAGAAAACAATGTATACAGTTACTGAACCTGCATGCATGTTTGCTATATATAACATATGTAAGTCAGGATCTAATTCCTGATTGATGAGTAACATAGGATGATTCTTTGGGGGTAGAAAGTTAATTGGTATGATTGCCTAGAGTCAATAATGGCACCAGGAGATGAGACTGCAGCATCCGCTAATCTCTATTGCTGTCAAGATGTGGTGATATGATTGTTGATCCGGTATGCCTTCCTGGAGTTAGGAATAAGAAGTGCGGTGTGTCTGCTGACAGGTGATGGACTCTCACGAACTGAGTATCTACCACCAATAGATGGTAATGGCTGTACATCTGAGCCACCAGATGATCACCCACTGATGCACCATGGTGGAGACCTGCTGCTTGTGGTGGGGGGTGGTTGTGGCTTGCCAAGCCAGACACTGCGCACCCCCTCTGGAATGAGATACACTTACCTCCTTGGATCCGTCAGCTCACTGTTCCTTCTCCTCAATGGCTCGCATCTTCCTTGAGTCTGCTTCTGGCCATGACTGCTGGGTATGGTCACTTGGTTGTGGCTGTAATGTTTATGTCCCGTGGATGATGTGAAAGGTACGGGTCTCCTGGAACCACTGTCATGAATGTTTTAAATGTTCTCATGTTTCAGCTTTTCAAAAGTCTTCTTCTAGGAGTGGTGCTTATACACCAAGGAGGGAAGTGTGTCTCATACTGGAGGGGGCGCATGGTGTCTGGCTTGGCAAGCCACAACCGCACACCCCCACCACAGGCAGTAGGTCTCCTCTTTTGTGTGGGAGAGGGTGATCGTCTGGTGGCTCAGAACTATGGCTATTACCTGCTGTAAGTGGTAGATACTGAGTTCATGAGAGTCCACCTCCTGTCAGCAGGCATACCACACTCCTTACTCCTTACTTGGAGAACCAAAAGAACCAGCATGTGGGGCATTAAGGGCCTGCTGGTATCTTTACTTCACCTGTAAAGAAATGTTTAAATAAATACAATACACACATGGTGAAAGTAAAGTTTTAATACATACATACACACTCACACATACTCACCGGCATTACCTGGACTGGCCTGCTTCTCCCCGTAGGCATCCATGGTCTTGGTAAAACAACAAAATGAATAAACACAAACCACACACTCGGCAACAACCACGATGCTTGTTACCTCCCGAATTAAGAGCTCAGACGTGGCTCTAGCCTTTGTAGAGCCGTATCTGAGCATTCATTGGCTGAAAGAGGTCAGCCCCCGCCTCTCTCAGCCAATTGACAGCTCCCTCCATTGAAGCCAATGGAGAGATGCAGGGTTATTAAAGTCTACTCTGCGGTTCCCACCATTGACTTCAATGGAGGGAGCCATTCATTGGTTGAGAGAGGCAAGGGCTGACGTCTCTCAGACAAAGAATGCTCAGATACGGCTCCACAAAGGCAGAAGTCACATCTGAGCGCTTCCGTAAGGAGATAACAACGATTGTGGTTGTTACATGTTGCGTGGATTGCGTTACTCATTTTTATTTTGGACTAATCAATGCGTAGGAGAAGGTGAGTATGTTTTTTTTTCACAGGTACCGTATGGATATTCTACTGGAGAAGGGGACCAATGCTAAAGGGATACATACAGTAGGTGAGTATGAGTATATGTGTGTGTACATGTGTGAGTGCATATATGTTTAATAAACTTATACTGTGTACTGTGTGTGAGTCCTGTATATTTTTTAATATTGCTTTTGCAGTGGAACTGCAGGTAACAGCAGGTCTGTAATGCTCTGAATGCTGGTACTTGTGGTTCTCCAAGTACCAGCATGTGGGGGAGGCTTGCTGGGACCTGCAGTTCCACAGCAAAAGACAATATTTTAAACAGATTCAAATGCACTACACTTACACTATCAACCCACCACCCTCTGCCCTGGGGTGGCGGGGAAAGCCCCGGGCTATCAGCCTAGACCAGGGGTGCCCTGGAGAGGGGGACCCCATTATTTGGGGAATCCACAACTCCCCAGGGTTCCCTGGCTGGGGCTGATTAGAGGTCACCGCTGATGTTACGACTGGGGGGTCCAGTGAAAGTGCTCCCCTGGCTGTGGCATCAGCTCCCTGCTAGAAAGCATCCGGTACTGGTTCTGGAGATTACAGGGGATCCCTACATATTTTTCCCCCTGTAATTACAGAACCAGGACAGGATCAGAGTCCAATGCTGGTTGTACTAAGTACAGGGGGAACCCTACGCAATTTTTCCCCTGTACTTAGACAAGTATAAAAAGTCTGGGGTTAGTTCTGTTTTTTTTTTTTGGGGGGGGGGGGGTCCGCATATTTTTTTTTATTTAATGGTTTATAAGCTTGTTACAGTAAGATACATGCATGTGTCTATGTGAAATTGATCTGCTCATGCTGAAAGTGAAAGCATGAAGCAGTTCTATTCAGTTGGAGATTTGCAGTTTGATTTGAAGCGGGATTTGCTATTCGATTTATACACGAACATGCCGAATCGAACAGCAATTCACTGTTCAAAACTAAACCAAATCGAATTCAATTTAGAATATGCTTCTAAAATAGAATTTTAGTAAATGAGGGATTTGTACTTTTGATTTGATTTGGTTCTTTGAATTGAGCTAAATCGAACATCAAATCGAAAGTAAAAACAAACTTTGATAAATATACCCCTTAGATTTGGCAGGGACTTTTTCAAACACAAATCTAAATTTCAGTGTAAAAATAAAGCTGTCCATCATTTGTATGCTACATGCAAAAGCATGCAGTATTTACCATGCATTCAAAATAATAAATGTTTTTGCTCCCCTTGCATTGCAACATGGTTTGACCAGATGCTTGATTTTGCTTTGCTCCCAACTCAGAATTAGCAGCTAATTTAATGTTTCTGTCCATGGTGCTGAAACTGGGAATATGTGACTGTAAATGTGTGCACCTTCACAAAATATATAAGAGCTCATTCAGACTCACTCGCAAGTTGCGGTCGCTTCCTGGCAAAAAGGGGCTGGTTATTTAAATGATCTGCTCACACTGCATCATGTAAGGATGCCCATTATGTTTTAGTGAGCTATGGCAAACTGCACTCCCAAGTGTCTAAAGACGCCCCCTTGCCACTTGCAACACACGTCATCTCCAGGAAATGTAGGATAAATCAGGACCATCGTGAGCCATCAGAGCTGCTCGCAGCCCTTGAGGTTGCCTTAACCCGCCGCAAGCACAGTGATCAGTGCTGGCTGAAATACATGCAGGTGACATGTACAATGACGCTACTTTGCTAATTATGCATAAGTTTTGGTGGCCTGACATGCCTGCGTTCGCACATCCACTCCTTCGTTCACAAGCACCCTCCCCAGTTACCACCCACAAACAGCACTATCTGTCACTCAAAGTAGCGACCTGATAGTGGCTTACGAGAAACCAAAATCAGATCGCAAAGACTGACTTGCGCACGCGCACTGCGAATTATACGCATGTGCAGATGGGCAAATTTGCTCAGAGCGAGCGATCGTGCCTTAGTGAATGGGTCTGAATCAGGTCCTTAATTTCACTTGGCTAACTGACATGCTGTATTATAGTGTACAAAGTTATTATAAATTGGGTATTTTTCAGAATATGGTGGTTTTTGGTGGCATGAGCAGATCAACCCATTGTTCCAATGGCCCATATACATAGTAGTACTGTCTTCTCTTGGCTTCTATTATTCCTTTAAACATCCTCTTTAGGTGAGCTAATTTGTTAATTTGGCCTCCAATGTCATCTCTATGTTGATGTTACTCAGATCTAGCTCTCCTCAAAATAACTTTTCCTCTCTCTCCTCATTCGTTTCTCCAGCTGTCTCTCTGCAATTTCCTCCTGGATGTCCAGCACTTTATTTAATTTAACATGTATAAGACAGAGCTTATAATTCTCCCACCCTCCCAAATAACCCCGCCTCCCTCAATTTAATTATCTACAACACCATCTCTTTTAGCTTGCAGTTACTCTGTCTCAGAGTTATCCTTGACTCCTCCATCTTCTATAAAGCACACATTCAGGTCCTTTCACAGTACTTGGAAAAAGTAAAAATAGGTGCACCTTTCAACCACACCAGTAAATTCAACTAATTCTAAATAGCAGCTCCATCCACAGGATCTGCCACCTGCTAAACAACAACAATATCTAAAACAATGTGGAGCGGTTTTTTGAAAAAGTATAACAATTATATACATTTATTATCACAATTAAAACACATGCATAGGTATAAATATAAGTGCAATAGATCACTCAGAGTCAGTCTCAATCTTACAATGAGTAATATAATTATGTAATGAACATAGTGTATAAAATCATTAATCAACACTAGAGAATATTACGGAACTCCTACTGAGTCCCTGTACTGTGACATGGTCCACATATAGGACCTCATTCAGACCCGGTTGCAAGCACTGAGTGCTTGCAACCGGGTCAATGGTTAGGTCCTGCCCACGTGCAGCGGCCGCACTGCACGTGTGCAAGTCCCGGAGCGAGAGAGAAATTCTCTCACTCCTGAGCTCTCTACAAAAGGGGCGCCTGTCGAAGGTGATCGACAGCTCGACCCATTTTGTAGGCATGGCAGGGGGGTGGTTTCACAAATTGAGGCATTCATTAAGGAACACCTGCCATTATGTGGGTGGCTGCACTGACATCAGCAGTGATGTCAGTGGGGAGCATCCTGCTCGATCAGAGCAGGAAGCTCCCTTGGGCTTGCGGTTGCCGAGACCCAACCTTAGGGTCTTGTCGCAAGCCCGGATGGTCGCGATGGTCTTGACCATCGCAACCATCAACCTGGTCAGTTGCTAAAGCTATGGGTGGTAACCCACAGCTTAGCTAGTGACCAGGAGGCAGCACTTGAAAAGACAAGTGCCCACCCTCATTCAGAGTGAGCGCTCGCTTCTTGCAACTGCCTCTGAATGAGTGTCATTGGGCCTGATTCAGACCCAGTCGCAAGTGCTGAGCGCTCACAACTGGGTAGATGGTGGCCCAGAGCGCATGCCCAGGATGGAGCCGGCTCCATCGTGCGCATGCACGAGACCCGGATAGTGACGAGCAATCTGTTGCTCTGGGTCTTGTACCAAAGGGGGCGTGCTGTCGATGTTGAGTGACAGCATGCCCCCTTTGGTGGGTGGGCTGGGGGAGTGGCTGCCCAAACTGAGGTGTTCCTATGTGAAAGCCTCCATTTGGTGGCGGCCCCACCGTTATCACGAGTGATGTCAGTGGAGAGATGCCGGCTCTGTTACAGCCAAATTCTCTCTGGGGCTTGCAGCAATGAGACCCTACCACAAGGGTCTCATCACAAGCCCTATGGTTGCGATGGTCTTGACCATTGCGACCATCTTCCTGGCCACTCGCTATAGCTGTGGGTGGTCACCCATAGCTATGTGAGCGGCCAGGATACCGTTCTAAAAAAAAAAGACCTGCCCTGATTCAGAGTGAGCACTCTGTCAGAGCGTCCAGCTCTGAATCAGGGCCATAGTCTTTCCAATTGGTATAGGCAAATCAATACTCACTGTCCAAATATAGTATTAGTCTCACCAAGATATATGCTGCATGTCCCATAAACCAGGTGAATGAGGTGAGAAACTATCCAGACAAATAAAACCAGCAGCCAATATGATTGCTGTGACATCATCAATATGATTGCTCCAACTAGTTTCGTCCCTGTATGGACTTTTTCTTGAAAAAGTCCATACAGGAACGAAATTAGTTGGATCCTGCACCAATTCACAAGCACCATGCACTGGCAGGTCTGAAAAGCACAATGCTAAGTGCTAAACAGATTGCCCGAGCAGTGTGAACACTCTTTGTGTGCGACCTCATCCATCTCACTGAAGACGGAGCGCACACTGCACACTGCACAGCAGCTTGTCTATTTAAGACACAAGCGCTGGGGAGAGAACCGAAGCAGTTGCAGAAGTACCAGATATACTACTAACTGAGGCAAGAAGGCATCAATTAAGGTAAGAAATGGATAGTCTCCTGAGGCATTGAACTACAGCAGCAGGAATCTCACCACCCCGCAAAAAGAGCTATAACATTAGATATCTATGGTGCATTTCTTAGGAATCAAATTGCTGTTTTTTTAGCTTGTTTTGTAACTTGTTTTTGTTTGTTTCTGTTCTTTTTTGCCTTCACTCATTTTTTTATACTTTTAGAAGTAGGTTTTAAGAGTTTAAAATATATATATTTTGTTCATATTGTATTTTTGATTACTGCCATTTCACTCACTAGCCAATTTCTCACACTCATTTCTTTACACGTATGACATATACCACATATATACATTCTTTCAATATTTTTTTTAATCATTTTGTGACATTCTATTATATGTTCATGTTAAACACACAGAGCTTCCCTATTAAATCACAGCTATCGGCCGGGCAGTGAGAAAGAAGTAAGATAGAAGGAGTTTAAGCAGTCTCTGGATCCTTGACGCATTTCTTCGGGTATCAAGACTCCCGGTTTCCTCAGAAGGAATGATCTCCAAAGTGAGAGTGGGAGGTTTAAATAACTATACTTTCTCATTGAATCATCCACATTTGTCTCAACTGTGATCTCAATTAGCCAAAGTAATAGGTTATTTTGTTCATCTAAAACTGCACGTACAGTATAAGAAGACCTACAAAATGATACATAGTATGCAAAACAAATATATAAATAACATAATGTAAGTAAATAAATACATAAATGTTTCAAGTGTTAGTTGTCTATCAATAGAAGGGAGACCCAATTTTTGTGTATGTATACACAGACTTACAGCCATATGACAATTCACAGTACAAAACATTAATACAAACAAATGATTAATCCACTTTCTATATATTAAGTAATATGCAGGAGATTGCAGATAATATCTGTTTTATAGTTAGCTAGTTCCAACTGACTAACTTGTATTCTAAATATTTGTGTCAGCATATACAATGCAATTAACATAAAATAAAATAGTGTTCCCAAAGACTTCTATGAGTAAGCCCCCTAGAACTTGGCCTAACGAGGTGTTCTGCCACTAACAGCCACCCGTTGTTCCCTTAGAACTAAAGATATTCACCAATACTTAGGTGGCCATCTGGACTTAATACTGGGGGTAGTAGTAGTGTCTTACATGAGTGTCTGATGGAATCCAGTGGTAAGGTGAGGAGTGTGGAACAGAAAGTGTCAATGAGGCAACCAGAGACCCGATGGCATGGCTGGAGAGCCAGTGATGCTGCTTGAGTGCCGATGTACAGGAAGGTTTGGCTTTGAGAGTCAATGGTGTGGCTGGAGAGCCAGTGATGCAGCTTAAGTGCCGATGTGTAGGAAAGTTTGGCTTTGAGAGCCGATAAAGCGGCTTAGTGTGAGGTTCTGGTTTTGTTGTGAACCTGGGGTGGTGATAGGAGCAGACACAGAAGCAGATTTAAATGAAAATGTGGAACTTTTAATGAGTGGTTTAGTAGACATGGATATAGCAAAAGTAAAAGTCCAGGAAAAGCACTGAAGTGCACTTGGGAACTGTAGTGAAGCAAATGGCAGAATGTCCAGATAGTGACTGGCAGGGAACAATTCAGTATGTAGGTATGGTGAGCTAAAAATGATATGCAGGCAGAGGAGATATAATCCAGCAGAGTGTAAGTGGAGGCAAGGTGCAGGGTGACAGCAGACTCATGTACTCAGTAAGGATACTGCCTTTGAACCTCTATATACCCCTGCCTAAACCTTCTAAATATCCTTCCTATAAACCTCTAAGGAAGACGCTAATTTGTGTAAGCAGTCATCCAGTAAATAAAGACTCCAGACTTAGAACATGTGGTTCCAAAGCACAAAGTATTATTCAAGTAAAAGTACAGCAGTTACACGCTATGATCCTCATATAATCTAAGCGCAAAGAGATTATACAGACCCAATTACAATTATACATACGCAGAGCTCTCTGGTCCAGATCTTAGGCATCAGAAAGAAACCCCTCGTCAATCAGCATTCAGCACAAAGACTAGGAACCCAGGGTCAGAGCATATATATACCCCCCAGAAATAAACAACACAATAGAGAAGTTTGTTGCTAATACCATTGGTCGTAACGGAGAGGGCATATGTAACAAGGCATTTAACAGGTTGATTCAAATAGACACAACCCAGCCTCTAACAACTGGGGGTCTCTGGTTTCCTGCCTCATGCAATCATCTTAACAGTTGTTCATATTATGTAAATTTTTTTGCTTGAAGTCTCTGCGGTCTATAAGTTAAGAATGCATGATGCGATCTCCACACAGATGTTACCGGAATACTGTTGAGAGAGTACACATCAGTACAATTACAAACATGGCTTACTTATCACGTATAAAACCTTAGTTACGAAATAACCTTTATTTTATAGCAATTATAGTAAATGTGCATACTTGAATCTTATACCTTAAAGCTTATTAAACCTTTATAATGAATATGTAATGTGTAAGTATGCGGGGTGTGATGTAAAGATGCTAGTTAACTTGGGGCAGATGCGTGCGCATGAAGCTAATAATCAGCGTTTTCATACAGGATCTTATGCATTCGCTAATTAGCGATTAGTTAATAGCGCAATTGTGCGTATTAATGTGTGTATGAGAAATGGTGCACTTAAATCTAACTTAAACTAAGTGAACACCGAGCAGTGTGGAATACTGAGCATTATAGTTCCACACGCCCCCCTCTCTCAGCAGCCCCCACCCTTCCCAGGCTAAAAATTACAGTCCTTTGTTCTCCCAGGTTCTTGTGTAAATGCAAATTAGCACAGCTACAAGACCCAAACCTCAGATAACACTCTTGGCTTTGAAGGTATTTTATTGCAGGAAGCCTGCTAATGTAAGGTGCTACAAACGACCTTCTTGCTGTATTCGAGCAGGGCCACCTGGAGTGAGAGCAGATGTTATGTCCAGGAAGCTTGTCTACACAAGTTAGTTGTCACGTGGCCATTTGCTCTGTTCAGCTAATGCAATCCAATTTTGACATACTGTACAGCCATTTATGAAATATATCCTTTAGGGGAATTATAATAATATACACTTTATCCAGAGCACCCAAACTACGTAAAGTTATGAAATGGGCTTTTGGTGAATCGCCGTAACTTATGGCGATGGTCACAGATGCAGTCGCATGATGCTAATAGTAATATCGCCACATGTACTAAAGTGTGAGTTTATCTAAAATGGCGCTTAGGCGGCCATTCGCAAAATGGCGTCTTGCGATCTCATTTCCAAGATGGCGTCTTGCGGCAAGTCGCAAGATGCTGTCGCTGCGATTCAATTTTAAACTGATCTTGTCTCAGCCAATAATCCAGCTTCGACAGTCCACCCTTTGATAGCGAACAACATGCTATCACAATCTGATTTTAAAATATAATTTAGGCTTAAATTATATACTATTTAGTGATATTATGGGATGGCACAAGGTGGTTCTTAATCCATCAATAATGTGTCTCTGAGTGGGGACATAAAACTACTATTATACGCACACCGCGGATCTTGGAAGATCATGTGAAAGGTGTGGGGATATATCAGTCCTATAATGGCAGTCTTGAAGGGGAATTGAGACTTTACATTATCTGAGGTGTTTTTAAAAATAACATTTCAATAATACATTCTATGCATGTCTAAATATAATACATTAAATGATGGTATTTCCTAGTTCAGGGTTGTAATGCAGTTCTGTATTTACCTCAGTATTCATACTGACCACCATCATAATTTTGTTCTTTCATTTTACTCTATTTTTACATTTCCCACACTTCAACACAAAAGGAACACACCGGACACATATGCCAATTATTATGATGACAATCAGTATAAGGATTAAGAATTTGCCCATACTGGCGATCATTTCCTGGACCCATTCCCCTAGACCTGAGAACCATTTCACTGGATTCAGCCATGAAACCCATCCTTCTATCTTCTCCCTTACTTCAGCCACTGAAGCATTATGGTTCTTACGAAACTCCCATTTTAGCTGCAGAATTTCATCCATCTTCCGGTCTATCACCTGCTTGGGGTCGCTGGTATCATTGGTGACATAGGTGCAACTTTTGACTCCAAATTGGGTGGCCAATGTTACGCAATACCCTCCAGTAACAGCAGTTAAATAATTTAACACTAGCCTGTGTTGCACCAGTTCTTTCTTGTACGCTTGCAATTCTCTCCCTGTATACCTGAATGTGTCATCATACATCTCGATGATGTTATCTATCAATTTAGCAAGTTCCTGAATATATCTAAAGTTTAATGTACCCCGAGCGATCCTGGTGGGATCCAATGTGACTAAAACTTGAAAGCCAGTTGTCTCACTAATTAACTGAGTGGCTTTGTGCACGTCACCAGGTATCTTATTTCATTTGCCTCTGTGTTCATATTGTGTGTGAAGATATGGTGACGGTGTGTTTTTATGTATGCCAAGCATTTCAACATGTATGAGGGTCATAACTTCTGGGACTACCTTTCACAGGTAACACAAACCTTCAGAACTTGGGGAGAGCCACTTATACGCTTTTCTTCCACATATAAAATATACATTATCAGGGAGAACATAAGGAATGGTATGCATCATTATCATTAAGCACATTTCACTTGCAAACAATCCTATTTCTGGGTCTTCCATCTGGTACATGCAAGTTTCTGGTAGGGATGTGCAGGCTCGGTTCTACTCGGTTCCGTTCGGTTCTTTTTACCGGATCTTATTGGGTTTCAGCTGTCACGAGTTTTGGATAGCCAATAAGATTCGGTAAAAAGAACCGAACGGAACCGAGTAGAACCGAGCCTGCACATCCCTAGTTTCTGGCTGTATTATTTTAGCACAATATCCATCTAGCACCTTACCAATAATTTCTTTGGTGGAACTCAATGTATACCGATACCTAAAATGTTTCCCACTAGATTTAATTGAGCGTAACAGATCATGGTTTATGAACTCATTATTATCTGCTCTTTGTGAGAAGGTCATCGTCTGATTATTCCCCGTCATTTCCCAACTCCTGGGTTTATTGGGGTTATTTATGTTTAAATACAAAAGTGATATATCTACTTGGAATTGATAGAGTTTGAAATTAGGTGATTTGGATGATAGGAATTTTCCATCCAGTGTTTTCCCTTTTTGTAATTCTTAATTTTCTGTGATATTCAGTGGAAATGGTACCAACCCTACATTATGCTGTCCCTGTAGCACATGTGAACACACCCAGCAATCAGTTTGATTTAACACTTTGCCTACCATGCTATGATAATCCTCTAAAGGATACCCACCCCAGTACAGGTTATATATTAAAGTTGGCACCGTTGGATACAGTTCTCATCAACTAGGGACCCACAAAGCTCACAAATACAGGAATCATCAGATGATAAACCTCCACACTGTCCCCGAGTATCTGGAATGACAGCTCTCTTAACAATAGCAGTACTAAGATTGGTCAGACACTCCCCTGATTGGCATTGCACTCCTCCTGACTCCACTCCATCAGCACTGCCATCAGCTCCCATTTCCTCAATTGGTCTCCCATCACAGAAACTGGATATTTCCAAACCGACCAGGATGGTGAACACTATAAAAGAGAATCTGAAAATGAACACAGCAGGCCCGTCCATTGTCACAAGACCTGAAAATTTCTCTTAGTTCAGGTATCTCACTATGACCTTTTCAATCCTCCCGGAAAAAGCTCACGAGTGACAGGTCAACGCTATCAGCCTTCTCTCCGACTTGTTTCTCCACCGGTTGATTGACCTTTTTGCAGTGAGTGGAATGGACCCAGGTATCTCTCTCAGCCACCTTCAAAGATGTAGTACTTGTCAGCAGCACCTGGTATGGACCTTCATATTCTCCTGGTTCAACATCATGACAGTTAGTTTCAGGCATATCATGAGACAACAATTTCAGTTTGTGCTGCTGTTGCTTTAACTGCTTACTCATTGATATAAGATACTTTACAGTTACCTCGTTGTTACCCTTCAAGTCTTCCTGTGGACTTATAATCAAATGAGGTTGTCTACCAAAAAGTATTTCAAATGTGGAAAGATTTAGAGGGGGTCTAGGAGTGGTCCTTATGCTATGTAGGACCAAAGGTAATGCTTCTGGCCATCCTAGTCCAGTCTCTGCCATGATTTTACTAAACTTATTTTTAATAGTCCCGTTCATCCTCTCTACCTTGGCACTGGCTTGCGGTTGGTAGGGGGTGTGAAGTCGGCTATTAATACCCATCAGCTTACACATATTTTGAAAAACATCACCTGTGAAATGAGTACCCCTGTCACTCTCAATGATTTTAGGGATACCGTACCGGCATACAAATTCCTGAACTAGTTTCTTGGCAGTAAATGCAGCAGTATTAGTGGCCGCTTGGTAGGCCTCAACCCAATTAGAAAATACATCAGTGCACACTAATACATACTTATGATTCCTGCAGGGTGGTAATTGGATGAAATCAATTTGTATCACCTGGAAAGGTCCATCAGTCGGTGGAATGTGGGACGGTTCGGTAGGGATCGCTTTCCCTATGTTCTTCCTCATGCAGGTCAGACAGGACATTACTATCTTTTCTGCTTGTGAAGAAAAACCTGGTGTGCACTGGTATGCTCTCACCAACTTGCACATACCTTGTTTTCCCAGATGAGTCAGACCGTGTGCTGCCTCAGCCAGGCTGGGGTAATATGCCTTGGGGGCTACTGGTTTACCTTGTCTGTCCCTCCAGAGCCCGGAGGACTCTTTCCCACATCCCTTGGACTTCCAAATGGACTTTTCCTGAATTGAACACAAATTTTGCATCTCAATTAATTTCAGCATATCAATTGTTTGGAAAGACATAATTTTTTCAGTGGGAGAAAACATTTTTATCCCTGCGGCCCATTTTGCAGCTTCATTGGCTCTGTTGTTGCCCAGTGACACCAGATCATCCTCACATGTATGGGCTTTACATTTAATTACTGCCACCACTTTGGGCAGTTGTATTGCTTCTAAAAGATGTTTTATGTGTCAGGAATGTGCAACTGGTGTGCCTGCTGCTGTCATAAAATTTCTCAGATGCCATAGAGCCCCAAAATCATGCTACTAACTCTGCCACCTGGGCTGAGTGAGGAGGACCAAGAGGTTTAGCTTCTATGATGTCTGTGTCATTTGCAACAGCATAACCTGTACATAATTCACCTGTGTCTGTTTGTCTATGACAACTACCATCTGTATAAAAAGTCACATCCACATTCTCTAAAGGTGTGTCGTGTATGTCAGGTCTAGCAGTAAAGGTCTGATTCAGATATTCCATACAATCGTGCGTATCATTATGTCAGCTGAACTCACCTCCCACCAGAAACTCACCTCCTTCCACCCTTTGTACATCATGTTGTACATATGGTAAATACGTTGCTGGATTCAGCATGCTGCAACGTTTAACAGTGATGTTTGTTGGTGCAATTAGAGCTAGTTCCCATTTGGTAAACCTAGCCGAAGAGACGTGTCTGGTTTGAGCTGAGTACAACAGAGCAGATACAGCATGGAGAGTGTAGATAATCATATCATGACCCAATACTACGTCCTCACTTTTACTCACCAATAAAGCGGTAGCTGCTACACTTCTCAAACAAGTGGGGAGTGATCTTGCCACAGTGTCCAATTGGGCACTGTAGTATGTTACGGGCCTACTGGCATCACCATGTTTTTGTGTAAGGACACCTGCAGCACAACCATCGGCTTCCGTACAATACAAATCAAAAGGTTTTTCATAATCAGGTATTCCCAATGCAGGAGCTTTTGTCAGACTATCCTTAAGATTAAGAAAAGCCTGCTCTGTTTTTCCTCTGTGTGTATGACACGATTGGGCTTTGAGGAAGAGACTATTCTTGTAAAGCAGTGATTCCCAACCTCGGTCCTCAAGGCACACTAACAGTCCTGCTTTTAGTGATATCCATGATTGTGCTCAGATGGTTTCATCAAAATAACTGAGGAACTAATTAAGTCACCTGTGCTCTAGTAAGGCTAGCCCTAAAACCTGGACTGTTAGTGTGCCTTGAGGACCGTGGTTGGGAACCCCTGCTGTAAAGGCAAGGCCAAAATAGAAAAACCTGGGATCCACATTCTACAGTATCCACACATTCCCAAGAAGGTACGAATTTCCTGTTGATTCTGCGGCAGTGTCATGCTCTGTATGGCCTGGATTCTATCATTTGTAAGATGTCGTAACCCCTGGGGTAGGCAGTGTCCCAAATATTTTACTCTGGATTGGCACGGCTGTAGTTTGTCCTTAGCCACCTTGTGTCCTGTATGCGAGAGATGAAGCAACAAAAGTTTAGTATCATTCAGACATGACATAAGCGAGTCAGAACATCGCAATAAATTGTCCACATATTGAATTAGAACAGATCCATTGGCAGGTTGAAAAGATTGTAAACAGTCATGCAATGCCTGGGAGAAGATACTGGAGCTATCTATGAAACCTTGGGGTAACCATGTCCATGTGTATTGTACACCTCTGTATGTAAATGCAAATAGATACTGACAGTCAGGGTGGAGAGGCACAGAGAAGAAAGCAGAACAGAGGTCAATGATAGTGAAATGGGTTGCATTTGGTGGGATCTGCATCAGGATGACAGCTGGATTTGGTACTACAGGGAATTGGCTCTCTACTACCTTATTAACACCTCTAAGGTCTTGGACTAGCCTATAACCTCTCCCAGCACTCTTCTTTACCAGGAAGATGGGAATGTTGGCTACACTAGCTGTATGAACTAAAATTCCCTGTTGCAATAATCGCTCAATTATTGGAAAAACCCCTAATTCTACCTCCTGTTTTAGTGGGTACTGGGGAATTTTTGGAGCTTGCCTACCGCTTTTTAAATTTACCATTACAGGGCTTACATTTGCCATTAATCCAGTGTCCTGTCCATCCTTAGTCCAAAGGGAATCTGGAATTTGGGACAACATTTCATCTACCTGAGATGGATTTTCATTTAAACTTGTAGAGTGATACATTATCCTTTGGGGAGTGTCCAACATATCCCACACCTCATGTGCAACTCTCTCTGGGATATCTAAAAATACACCATCAGGGGTGAAATATATAAAACATCCCATCTTACATAACAAGTCTCTACCCAGCAGGTTAGTAGGAGTCGCAGCAGCCAGAAAGAAAGAATGCCTGGTATGCAACAGCCCAATAGTAACCTCTGTGGACTTTGTTAAAGGATAATGTTCCACTTTACCTGTTACACCCATTGTTGGTACTGTCTTGTTGGTCACCTGTAAATTAACGTGAGATTTTATCACTGACCTGGTCGCCCCTAGGTCTACAAGAAAAGGATATTCAGTAACAGCTACATAAACCATCATGACCTGTACTTCCCGTTAATCTGACTATCTGTAGACTACAGGTATGACCTGACCCCTAGCGTTGGCTACCATTCTCCAATAAAGAATTTACGGCCACAATTGGAGCTGGTGCCTGCTGAACATTTGCTGGTCTCTGTGCATATCCCTTATGGGGATGTCCAGGTCTTCCCTGATTTGGGGTTCCTACTCTTTTTACTGTACAGTTTCTACTTAAGTGTCCTGTTTGTTTACAATTAAAACATGTTCGTGGATCAGGTGAAGACACGTGTTGTTGTGAGGTTTGAGCAGAGGGTAAAGGTGGTGGATATGGGTAAGGATAGGGAGGGTAAAGGTATTGTGGGGGATATGAGGTTTGTGAGTAGTATGGGACCTGTGGTTGTATAGGGTTTGTGGAATAGAGCTGTGTTTGTTGTTGCGTGGGGTTAGTGAGGGTATATAACTGTTCAGGTGTAAGTGTGTGTGCAGATGCGAGTGTGTCTGTTGGCTGTGATGTTACCGTCATTCCCTCCAGAGCTTGTGTACTGACAGCCATTAGATTCTCGCTATGGGTCTCTCTCTTGTTTGAGATGTTTTTATCATGTTCTATGGCAGATTCTATGAGGGTATCTATTGTGACTCCCCTCCAGCCAGGTTGTGAGGTCTGAACCTGAGTCTTTAAATTCTCTTTCAGACCGTCCATGAGTACCATGACTATCATTCCCCTGTGGTGAGTGCTATCTTTAATATCTTCTAACCCAGTGTACTAGGTGATAGCCTGCAGAGCCCGGTCACAATAATCTTCTGCAGATTCACTCTCCTTTTGCTTAATGGTGAAAATTTTGTTCCAGTTAACTACTACCGGAAAATATATATCCAATTGAGTTACAATGCGGGAAATGTTACCTTGGTTTACTTGGTCTGTTAAGGGAACGTCACCATCCAATACACAATCCGTGATAAATTTTGTCATGTCGGTATTGCATTGTAGAAAGGCCCTTAACACCACATGCCAATCTTTATTAGTTGGCTCATGAGAACTACCAAATTTCTCAAAAATCTTTGACATTTGGCTAGTTCCTTTTTGGGATTGGGGAAATCATTTATGATGGAATTTAGTTCTGCTCTTGTCCAGGGATAATGCATTACTACTTCTCTCATGGGCACTACACCGTTCGCATCTGCATTTCCATTCAGAACGGTTATTGTCCGAATGGGATGCAGACCGGCAGCGCTGCTACCTTTGACCTTGTTACCTGGCTGGGGGTTTAATCTGTTGCTGCTACATATGGTATTAACAACTTCCTCTATGGGTGCAGAGATTGTTAGCACTTCCCTTGCTGTTACTGATGGAGATGGTGGCACCACTCATGATTGTGGTGATGCAGCATCTATCATTTGCACAGCATGGGAAATGGCAGACATTACAATAGGCTCATCATCCACATCATAAACATTTTCTTTATGGTTGCTTAAGAGAGGGTACAAATTGCTTGTTACATTTTTATGGGTATTTTTGGTAACTGTACTTGCACCTCCATCCACATAAGGTGGGGTTGGTGAGTGTGAACTGCTGGCAATACTTTCCACAACACTACCTTGCTGCACGTGCATGCCATTTTGCGGCTCGCCCATATTGCAATTCATCGTCGCGGATGTATTCTCTGGCAATGCGCTTGCAACGCTATTTTGCGTTGCTTGCACATTTTTAAGCCACGCATCCCCTTCATGCTGCCACAACTTTAAACATTCATAATATTTTACCCTTTTTTATTGGGAGAACATCAGACTGATGTGATCCCGGACATTATCTAGTACATTTTTATCAAAGCTACCATTTCTGGGAAACGGTCTAACACTCTTTTCATCGTCATTTTAAACAATACATCACAATACCTTATTGCATAAGTACCGTACTTAGTATGCATAATACAATGGGCTGATCCAAATGGCGCTTCCATTAACAGCACATCATTGGCTAACATCTCTATTGTTTGCATGGCCCCCATTCTGAGACAACTATGCTTTTCAATAAAGATTTAAACTGGTGAAAGACAATCGTGTCTGCATATACAATGCAATTAACATAAAATAAAATAGTATTCCCAAAGACTTCTATGAGTAAGCACCCTAGAACTTGGCCTAGCGAGGTGTTCTGCCACTAACAGCCACCCGTTGTTCCCTTAGAACTAGAGATATTCACCAATACTTAGGTGGCCATCTGGACTTAATACTCGGGGTAGTAGTAGTGTCTTACATGAGTGTCTGATGGAATCTAGTGGTAAGGTGAGGAGTGTGGAACAGAAAGTGTCAATGAGGCAACCAGAGACCCGATGGCGTGGCTGGAGAGCCAGTGATGCTGCTTGAGTGCCGATGTACAGGAAGGTTTGGCTTTGAGAGTCAATGGTGTGGCTGGAGAGCCAGTGATGCAGCTTGAGTGCCAATGTGTAGGAAAGTTTGGCTTTGAGAGCCGATAAAGCGGCTTAGTGTGAGGTTCTGGTTTTGTTGTGGACCTGGGGTGGTGATAGGAGCAGACACAGAAGCAGATTTAAATGAAAATGTGGAACTTTTAATGAGTGGTTTAGTAGACATGGATATAGCAAAAGTAAAAGTCCAGGAAAAGCACTGAAGTGCACTTGGGAACTGTAGTGAAGCAAATGGCAGAATGTCCAGATAGTGACTGGCAGGGAATAATTCAGTATGTAGGTATGGTGAGCTAAAAATGATATGCAGGCAGAGGAGATATAATCCAGCAGAGTGTAAGTGGAGGCAAGGTGCAGGGTGACAGCAGACTCATGTACTCAGTAAGGATACTGCCTTTGAATCTCTATATACCCCTGCCTATACCTTCTAAATATCCTTCCTATAAACCTCTGAGGAAGACGCTAATTTGCGTAAGCAGTCATCCAGTAAATAAAGACTCCAGACTTAGAACATGTGGTTCCAAAGCACAAAGTATTATTCAAGTAAAAGTACAGCAGTTACACGCTATGATCCTCATATAATCTAAGTGCAAAGAGATTATACAGACCCAATTACAATTATACATACGCAGAACTCTCTGGTCCAGATCTTAGGCATCAGAAAGAAACCCCTCGTCAATCAGCATTCAGCACAAAGACTAGGAACCCAGGGTCAGAGCATATATATACCCCCCAGAAATAAACAACACAATAGAGAAGTTTGTTGCTAATACCATTGGTCATAACGGAGAGGGCATATGTTGCAAGGCATTTAACAGGTTGATTCAAATAGACACAATCCAGCCTCTAACAACTGGGGGTCTCTGGTTTCCTGCCTCATGCAATCATCCTAACAGTTGTTCATATTATGTAAATTTTTTTGCTTGAAGTCTCTGCGGTCCATAAGTTAAGAATGCATGATGCAATCTCCACACAGATGTTACCGGAATACTGTTGAGAGAGTACGCATCAGTACAATTACAAACATGGCTTACTTATCACGTTTAAAACCTTAGTTATGAAATAACCTTTATTTTATAGCAATTATAGTAAATGTGCATACTTGAATCTTATACCTTAAAGCTTATTAAACCTTTATAATGAATATGTAATGTGTAAGTATGCGGGGTGTGATGTAAAGATGCTAGTTAACTTGGGGCAGATGCGTGCGCATGAAGCTAATAATCAGCGTTTTCATACAGGATCTTATGCATTCGCTAATTAGCGATTAGTTAATAGCGCAATTGTGCATATTAATGTGTGTATGAGAAATGGTGCACTTTAATCTAACTTAAACTAAGTGAACACCGAGCAGTGTGGAATACTGAGCATTATAGTTCCACACGCCCCCCTCTCTCAGCTGCCCCCACCCTTCCCAGGCTAAAAATTACAGTCCTTTGTTCTCCCAGGTTCTTGTGTAAATGCAAATTAGCACAGCTACAAGACCCAAACCTCAGATAACACTCTTGGCTTTGAAGGTATTTTAATGCAGGAAGCCTGCTAATGTAAGGTGCTACAAATGACCTTCTTGCTGTATTCGAGCAGGGCCACCTGGAGTGAGAGCAGATGTTTTGTCCAGGAAGCTTGTCTACACAAGTTAGTTGTCACGTGGCCATTTGCTCTGTTCAGCTAATGCAATCCAATTTTGACATACTGTACAGCCATTTATGAAATATATCCTTTAGGGGAATTATAATAATATACACTTTATCCAGAGAACCCAAACTACGTAAAGTTATGAAATGGGCTTTTGGTGAATCGCCGTAACTTATGGCGATGATCACAGATGCAATCGCATGATGCTAATAGTAATATCGCCACATGTACTAAAGTGTGAGTTTATCTAAAATGGCGCTTAGGCGGCCATTCGCAAAATGGCGTCTTGCGATCTCATTTCCAAGATGGCGTCTTGCGGCCAGTCGCAAGATGCTGTCGCTGCGATTCAATTTTAAACTGATCTTGTCTCAGCCAATAATCCAGCTTCGACAGTCCACCCTTTGATAGAGAACAACATGCTATCACAATCTGATTTTAAAATATAATTTAGGCTTACATTATATACTATTTAGTGATATTATGGGATGGCACAAGGTGGTTCTTAATCCATCAATAATGTGTCTCTGAGTGGGGACATAAAACTACTATTATACGCACACCTTGGATCTTGGAAGATCATGTGAAAGGTGTGGGGATATACCAGTCCTATAATGGCAGTCTTGAAGGGGAATTGAGACTTTACATTATCTGAGGTGTTTTTAAAAATAACATTTCAATAATACATTCTATGCATGTCTAAATATAATACATTAAATGATGGTATTTCCTAGTTCAGGGTTGTAATGCAGTTCTGAATTTACCTCAGTATTCATACTGACCACCATCATAATTTTGTTCTTTCATTTTACTCTATTTTTACATTTCCCACACTTCAACACAAAAGGAACACACCGGACACATATGCCAATTATTATGATGACAATCAGTATAAGGATTAAGAATTTGCCCATACTGGCGATCATTTCCTGGACCCATTCCCCTAGACCTGAGAACCATTTCACTGGATTCAGCCATGAAACCCATCCTTCTATCTTCTCCCTTACTTCAGCCACTGAAGCGTTATGGTACTTACGAAACTCCCATTTTAGCTGCAGAATTTCATCCATCTACCGGTCTATCACCTCCTTGGGGTCGCTGGTATCATTGGTGACATAGGTGCAACTTTTGACTCCAAATTGGGTGGCCAACGTTACGCAATATACTCCAGTAACAGCAGTTAAATAATTTAACACTAGCCTGTGTTGCACCAGTTCTTTCTTGTACGCTTGCAATTCTCTCCCTGTATACCTGAATGTGTCATCGTACATCTCGATGATGTTATCTATCAATTTAGCAAGTTCCTGAATATATCTAAAGTTTAATGTACCCCGAGCAATCCTGGTGGGATCCAATGTGACTAAAACTTGAAAGCCAGTTGTCTCACTAATTAACTGAGTGGCTTTGTGCACGTCACCAGGTATCTTATTTCATTTGCCTCTGTGTTCATATTGTGTGTGAAGATATGGTGACGGTGTGTTTTTATGTATGCCAAGCATTTCAACATGTGTGAGGGTCATAACTTCTGGGACTACCTTTCACAGGTAACACAAACCTTCAGAACTTGGGGAGAGCCACTTATACGCTTTTCTTCCACATATAAAATATACATTATCAGGGAGAACATAAGGAATGGTATGCATCATTATCATTAAGCACATTTCACTTGCAAACAATCCTATTTCTGGGTCTTCCATCTGGTACATGCAAGTTTCTGGCTGTATTATTTTAGCACAATATCCATCTAGCACCTTACCAATAATTTCTTTGGTGGAACTCAATGTATACCGATACCTAAAATGTTTCCCACTAGATTTAATTGAGCGTAACAGATCATGGTTTATGGACTCATTATCTGCTCTTTGTGAGAAGGTCATCGTCTGATTATTCCCCGTCATTTCCCAACTCCTGGGTTTATTGGGGTTATTTATGTTTAAATACAGAAGTGATATATCTACTTGGAATTGATAGAGTTTGAAATTAGGTGATTTGGATGAGAGGAATTTTCCATCCAGTGTTTTCCCTTTTTGTAATTCTTAATTTTCTGTGATATTCAGTGGAAATGGTATCAACCCTACATTATGCTGTCCTTGTAGCACATGTGAACACACCCAGCAATCAGTTTGATTTAACACTTTGCCTACCATGCTATGATAATCCTCTAAAGGATACCCACCCCAGTACAGGTTATATATTAAGGTTGGCACCGTTGGATACAGTTCTCATCAACTAGGGACCCACAAAGCTCACAAATACAGGAATCATCAGATGATAAACCTCCACACGTCCCCGAGTATCTGGAATGACAGCTCTCTTAACAATAGCAGTACTAAGATTGGTCAGACACTCCCCTGATTGGCATTGCACTCCTCCTGACTCCACTCCATCAGCACTGCCATCAGCTCCCATTTCCTCAATCGGTCTCCCATCACAGAAACTGGATATTTCCAAACCGACCAGGATGGTGAACACTATAAAAGAGAATATGAAAATGAACACAGCAGGCCCGTCCATTGTCACAAGACCTGAAAATTTCTCTTAGTTCAGGTATCTCACTATGACCTTTTCAATCCTCCCGGAAAAAGCTCGCGAGTGACAGGTCCACGCTATCAGCCTTCTCTCTGACTTGTTTCTCCACCGGTTGATTGACCTTTTTGCAGTGAGTGGAATGGACCCAGGTATCTCTCTCAGCCACCTTCAAAGATGTAGTACTTGTCAGCAGCACCTGGTCCATACCATCATATTCTCCTGGTTCAACATCATGACAGTTAATTTCAGGCATATCATGAGACAACAATTTCAGTTTGTGCTGCTGTTGCTTTAACTGCTTACTCATTGATATAAGATACTTTACAGTTACCTCGTTGTTACCCTTCAAGTCTTCCTGTGGACTTATAATCAAATGAGGTTGTCTACCGAAAAGTATTTCAAATGTGGAAAGATTTAGAGGGGGTCTAGGAGTGGTCCTTATGCTATGTAGGACCAAAGGTAATGCTTCTGGCCATCCTAGTCCAGTCTCTGCCATGATTTTACTAAACTTATTTTTAATAGTCCCGTTCATCCTCTCTACCTTGGCACTGGCTTGCGGTTGGTAGGGGGTGTGAAGTCGGCTATTAATACCCATCAGCTTACACATATTTTGAAAAACATCACCTGTGAAATGAGTACCCCTGTCACTCTCAATGATTTTAGGGATACCGTACCGGCATACAAATTCCTGAACTAGTTTCTTGGCAGTAAATGCAGCAGTATTAGTGGCCGCTTGGTAGGCCTCAACCCAATTAGAAAATACATCAGTGCACACTAATACATACTTAAGATTCCTGCAGGGTGGTAATTGGATGAAATCAATTTGTATCACCTGGAAAGGTCCATCAGTCGGTGGAATGTGGGACGGTTCGGTAGGGATCGCTTTCCCTATGTTCTTCCTCATGCAGGTCAGACAGGACATTACTATCTTTTCTGCTTGTGAAGAAAAACCTGGTGTGCACTGGTATGCTCTCACCAACTTGCACATACCTTGTTTTCCCAGATGAGTCAGACCGTGTGCTGCCTCAGCCAGGCTGGGGTAATATGCCTTGGGGGCTACTGGTTTACCTTGTCCGTCCCTCCAGAGCCCGGAGGACTCTTTCCCACATCCCTTGGACTTCCAAATGGACTTTTCCTGAATTGAACACAAATTTTGCATCTCAATTAATTTCAGCATATCAATTGTTTGGAAACACATAATTTTTTCAGTGGGAGAAAATATTTTTATCCCTGCGGCCCATTTTGCAGCTTCATTGGCTCTGTTGTTGCCCAGTGACACCAGATCATCCTCACATGTATGGGCTTTACATTTAATTACTGCCACCACTTTGGGCAGTTGTATTGCTTCTAAAAGATGTTTTATGTGTCGGGAATGTGCAACTGGTGTGCCTGCTGCTGTCATAAAATTTCTCAGATGCCATAGAGCCCTAAAATCATGCTACTAACTCTGCCACCTGGGCTGAGTGAGGAGGACCAAGAGGTTTATCTTCTATGATGTCTGTGTCATTTGCAACAGCATAACCAGTACATAATTCACCTGTGTCTGTTTGTCTATGACAACTACCATCTGTATAAAAAGTCACATCCACATTCTCTAAAGGTGTGTCGTGTATGTCAGGTCTAGCAGTAAAGGTCTGATTCAGATATTCCATACAATCGTGCGTATCATTATGTCAGCTGAACTCACCTCCCGCCAGAAACTCGCCTCCTTCCACCCTTTGTACATCATGTTGTACATATGGTAAATACGTTGCTGGATTCAGCATGCTGCAACGTTTAACAGTGATGTTTGTTTGTGCAATTAGAGCTAGTTCCCATTTGGTAAACCTAGCCGAAGAGACGTGTCTGGTTTGAGCTGAGTACAACAGAGCAGATACAGCATGGGGAGTGTAGATAATCATATCATGGCCCAATACTACGTCCTCACTTTTACTCACCAATAAAGTGGTAGCTGCTACACTTCTCAAACAAGTGGGGAGCGATCTTGCCACAGTGTTCAATTGGCCACTGTAGTATGTTACGGGCCTACTGGCATCACCATGTTTTTGTGTAAGGACACCTGCAGCACAACCATCGGCTTCCGTACAATACAAATCAAAAGGTTTTTCATAATCAGGTATTCCCAATGCAGGAGCTTTTGTCAGACTATCCTTAAGATTAAGAAAAGCCTGCTCTGTTTTTCCTCTGTGTGTATGACACGATTGGGCTTTGAGGAACAGACTATTCCTGTAAAGCAGTGATTCCCAACCTCGGTCCTCAAGGCACACTAACAGTCCTGCTTTTAGTGATATCCATGATTGTGCTCAGATGGTTTCATCAAAATAACTGAGGAACTAATTAAGTCACCTGTGCTCTAGTAAGGCTAGCCCTAAAACCTGGACTGTTAGTGTGCCTTGAGGACCGTGGTTGGGAACCCCTGCTGTAAAGGCAAGGCCAAAATAGAAAAACCTGGGAACCACATTCTACAGTATCCACACATTCCCAAGAAGGTACGAATTTCCTGTTGATTCTGCGGCAGTGTCATGCTCTGTATGGCCTGGATTCTATCATTTGTAAGATGTCGTAACCCCTGGGTTAGGCAGTGTCCCAAATATTTTACTCTGGATTGGCACGGCTGTAGTTTGTCCTTAGCCACCTTGTGTCCTGTATGCGAGAGATGAAGCAACAAAAGTTTAGTATCATTCAGACATGACATAAGCGAGTCAGAACATAGCAATAAATTGTCCACATATTGAATTAGAACAGATCCATTGGCAGGTTGAAAAGATTGTAAACAGTCATGCAATGCCTGGGAGAAGATACTGGAGCTATCTATGAAACCTTGGGGTAACCATGTCCATGTGTATTGTACACCTCTGTATGTAAATGCAAATAGATACTGACAGTCAGGGTGGAGAGGCACAGAGAAGAAAGCAGAACAGAGGTCAATGATAGTGAAATGGGTTGCATTTGGTGGGATCTGCATCAGGATGACAGCTGGATTTGGCACTACAGGGAATTGGCTCTCTACTACCTTATTAACACCTCTAAGGTCTTGGACAAGCCTATAACCTCTCCCAGCACTCTTCTTTACCAGGAAGATGGGAATGTTGGCTACACTAGCTGTATGAACTAAAATTCCCTGTTGCAATAATCGCTCAATTATTGGAAAAACCCCTAATTCTACCTCCTGTTTTAGTGGGTACTGGGGAATTTTTGGAGCTTGCCTACCGCTTTTTAAATTTACCATTACAGGGCTTACATTTGCCATTAATCCAGTGTCCTGTCCATCCTTAGTCCAAAGGGAATCTGGAATTTGGGACAACATTTCATCTACCTGAGATGGATTTTCATTTAAACTTGTAGAGTGATACATTATCCTTTGGGGAGTGTCCAACATATCCCGCACCTCATGTGCAACTCTCTCTGGGATATCTAAAAATACACCATCAGGGGTGAAATATATAAAACATCCCATCTTACATAACAAGTCTCTACCCAGCAGGTTAGTAGGAGTCGCAGCTGCCAGAAAGAAAGAATGCCTGGTATGCAACAGCCCAATAGTAACCTCTGTGGACTTTGTTAAAGGATAATGTTCCACTTTACCTGTTACACCCATTGTTGGTACTGTCTCGTTGGTCACCTGTAAATTAATGTGAGATTTTATCACTGACCTGGTCGCCCCTAGGTCTACAAGAAAAGGATATTCAGTAACAGCTACATAAACCATCATGACCTGTACTTCCCGTTAATCTGACTATCTGTAGACTACAGGTATGACCTGACCCCTAGCGTTGGCTACCATTCTCCAATAAAGAATTTACGGCCACAATTGGAGCTATTGCCTGCTGAACATTTGCTGGTCTCTGTGCATATCCCTTATGGGGATGTCCAGGTCTTCCCTGATTTGGGGTTCCTACTCTTTTACTGTACAGTTTCTACTTAAGTGTCCTGTTTGTTTACAATTAAAACATGTTCGTGGATCAGGTGAAGACACGTGTTGTTGTGAGGTTTGAGCAGAGGGTAAAGGTGGTGGATATGGGTAAGGATAGGGAGGGTAAAGGTATTGTGGGGGATATGAGGTTTGTGAGTAGTATGGGACCTGTGGTTGTATAGGGTTTGTGGAATAGAGCTGTGTTTGTTGTTGCGTGGGGTTAGTGAGGGTATATAACTGTTCAGGTGTAAGTGTGTGTTCAGATGCGAGTGTGTCTGTTGGCTGTGATGTTACCGTCATTCCCTCCAGAGCTTGTGTACTGACAGCCATTAGATTCTCGCTATGGGTCTCTCTCTTGTTTGAGATGTTTTTATCATGTTCTATGGCAGATTCTATGAGGGTATCTATTGTGACTCCCCTCCAGCCAGGTTGTGAGGTCTGAACCTGAGTCTTTAAATTCTCTTTCAGACCGTCCATGAGTACCATGACTATCATTCCCCTGTGGTGAGTGCTATCTTTAATATCTTCTAACCCAGTGTACTAGGTGATAGCCTGCAGAGCCCGGTCACAATAATCTTCTGCAGATTCACTCTCCTTTTGCTTAATGGTGAAAATTTTGTTCCAGTTAACTACTACCGGAAAATATATATCCAATTGAGTTACAATGCGGGAAATGTTACCTTGGTTTACTTGGTCTGTTAAGGGAACGTCACCATCCAATACACAATCCGTGATAAATTTTGTCATGTCGGTATTGCATGGTAGAAAGGCCCTTAACACCACATGCCAATCTTTATTAGTTGGGTGCAGAGATTGTTAGCACTTCCCTTGCTGTTACTGATGGAGATGGTGGCACCACTCATGATTGTGGTGATGCAGCATCTATCATTTGCACAGCATGGGAAATGGCAGACATTACAATAGGCTCATCATCCACATCATAAACATTTTCTTTATGGTTGCTTAAGAGAGGGTACAAATTGCTTGTTACATTTTTATGGGTATTTTTGGTAACTGTACTTGCACCTCCATCCACATAAGGTGGGGTTGGTGAGTGTGAACTGCTGGCAATACTTTCCACAACACTACCTTGCTGCACGTGCATGCCATTTTGCGGCTCGCCCATATTGCAATTCATCGTCGCGGATGTATTCTCTGGCTATGCGCTTGCAATGCTATTTTGCGTTGCTTGCACATTTTTAAGCCATGCATCCCCTTCATGCTGCCACAACTTTAAACATTCATAATATTTTACCATTTTTTATTGGGAGAACATCAGACTGATGTGATCCCGGACATTATCTAGTACATTTTTATCAAAGCTACCATTTCTGGGAAACGGTCTAACACTCTTTTCATCGTCATTTTAAACTATACATCACAATACCTTATTGCATAAGTACCGTACTTAGTATGCATAATACAACGGGCCGATCAAAATGGTGCTTCCATTAACAGCACATCATTGGCTAACATCTCTATTGTTTGCATGGCCCCCATTCTGTGACAACTATGCTTTTCAATAAAGATTTAAACTGGTGAAAGACAATCGTGTCTGCATATACAATGCAATTAACATAAAATAAAATAGTGTTCCCAAAGACTTCTATGAGTAAGCCCCCTAGAACTTGGCCTAGTGAGGTGTTCTGCCACTAACAGCCACCCGTTGTTCCCTTAGAACTAGAGATATTCACCAATACTTAGGTGGCCATCTGGACTTAATACTCGGGGTAGTAGTAGTGTCTTACATGAGTGTCTGATGGAATCCAGTGGTAAGGTGAGGAGTGTGGAACAGAAAGTGTCAATGAGGCAACCAGAGACCCAATGGCGTGGCTGGAGAGCCAGTGATGCTGCTTGAGTGCCGATGTACAGGAAGGTTTGGCTTTGAGAGTCAATGGTGTGGCTGGAGAGCCAGTGATGCAGCTTGAGTGCCAATGTGTAGGAAAGTTTGGCTTTGAGAGCCGGTAAAGCGGCTTAGTGTGAGGTTCTGGTTTTGTTGTTGACCTGGGGTGGTGATAGGAGCAGACACAGAAGCAGATTTAAATGAAAATGTGGAACTTTTAATGAGTGGTTTAGTAGACATGGATATAGCAAAAGTAAAAGTCCAGGAAAAGCACTGAAGTGCACTTGGGAACTGTAGTGAAGCAAATGGCAGAATGTCCAGATAGTGACTGGCAGGGAATAATTCAGTATGTAGGTATGGTGAGCTAAAAATGATATGCAGGCAGAGGAGATATAATCCAGCAGAGTGTAAGTGGAGGCAAGGTGCAGGGTGACAGCAGACTCATGTACTCAGTAAGGATACTGCCTTTGAATCTCTATATACCCCTGCCTATACCTTCTAAATATCCTTCCTATAAACCTCTAAGGAAGACGCTAATTTGCGTAAGCAGTCATCCAGTAAATAAAGACTCCAGACTTAGAACATGTGGTTCCAAAGCACAAAGTATTATTCAAGTAAAGGTACAGCAGTTACACGCTATAATCCTCATATAATCTAAGCGCAAAGAGATTATACAGACCCAATTACAATTATACATACGCAGCGCTCTCTGGTCCAGATCTTAGGCATCAGAAAGAAACCCCTCATCAATCAGCATTCAGCACAAAGACTAGGAACCCAGGGTCAGAGCATATATATACCCCCCAGAAATAAACAACACAATAGAGAAGTTTGTTGCTAATACCATTGGTCATAACGGAGAGGGCATATGTTACAAGGCATTTAACAGGTTGATTCAAATAGACACAACCCAGCCTCTAACAACTGGGGGTCTCTGGTTTCCTGCCTCATGCAATCATCCTAACAGTTGTTCATATTATGTAAATTTTTTTGCTTGAAGTCTCTGCGGTCCATAAGTTAAGAATGCATGATGCGATCTCCACACAGATGTTACCGGAATACTGTTGAGAGAGTACGCATCAGTACAATTACAAACATGGCTTACTTATCACGTTTAAAACCTTAGTTATGAAATAACCTTTATTTTATAGCAATTATAGTAAATGTGCATACTTGAATCTTATACCTTAAAGCTTATTAAACCTTTATAATGAATATGTAATGTGTAAGTATGCGGGTGTGATGTAAAGATGCTAGTTAACTTGGGGCAGATGCGTGCGCATGAAGCTAATAATCAGCGTTTTCATACAGGATCTTACGAATTCACTAATTAGCGATTAGTTAATAGCGCAATTGTGCATATTAATGTGTGTATGAGAAATGGTGCACTTTAATCTAACTTAAACTAAGTGAACACCGAGCAGTGTGGAATACTGAGCATTATAGTTCCACATGCCCCCCTCTCTCAGCAGCCCCCACCCTTCCCAGGCTAAAAATTACAGTCCTTTGTTCTCCCAGGTTCTTGTGTAAATGCAAATTAGCACAGCTACAAGACCCAAACCTCAGATAACACTCTTGGCTTTGAAGGTATTTTATTGCAGGAAGCCTGCTAATGTAAGGTGCTACAAATGACCTTCTTGCTGTATTCGAGCAGGGCCACCTGGAGTGAGAGCAGATGTTTTGTCCAGGAAGCTTGTCTACACAAGTTAGTTGTCACGTGGCCATTTGCTCTGTTCAGCTAATGCAATCCAATTTTGACATACTGTACAGCCATTTATGAAATATATCCTTTAGGGGAATTATAATAATATACACTTTATCCAGAGAACCCAAACTACGTAAAGTTGTGAAATAGGCTTTTGGTGAATCGCCGTAACTTATGGCGATGATCACAGATGCAATCCCATGATGCTAATAGTAATATCGCCACATGTACTAAAGTGTGAGTTTATCTAAAATGGCGCTTAGGCGGCCATTCGCAAAATGGCGTCTTGCGATCTCATTTCCAAGATGGCGTCTTGCGGCCAGTCGCAAGATGCTGTCGCTGCGATTCAATTTTAAACTGATCTTGTCTCAGCCAATAATCCAGCTTCGACAGTCCACCCTTTGATAGAGAACAACATGCTATCACAATCTGATTTTAAAATATAATTTAGGCTTACATTATATACTATTTAGTGATATTATGGGATGGCACAAGGTGGTTCTTAATCCATCAATAATGTGTCTCTGAGTGGGGACATAAAACTACTATTATACGCACACCTTGGATCTTGGAAGATCATGTGAAAGGTGTGGGGATATACCAGTCCTATAATGGCAGTCTTGAAGGGGAATTGAGACTTTACATTATCTGAGGTGTTTTTAAAATAACATTTCAATAATACATTCTATGCATGTCTAAATATAATACATTAAATGATGGTATTTCCTAGTTCAGGGTTGTAATGCAGTTCTGTATTTACCTCAGTATTCATACTGACCACCATCATAATTTTGTTCTTTCATTTTACTCTATTTTTACATTTCCCACACTTCAACACAAAAGGAACACACCAGACACATATGCCAATTATTATTATGATGACAATCAGTATAAGGATTAAGAATTTGCCCATACTGGCGATCATTTCCTGGACCCATTCCCCTAGACCTGAGAACCATTTCACTGGATTCAGCCATGAAACCCATCCTTCTATCTTCTCCCTTACTTCAGCCACTGAAGCGTTATGGTACTTACGAAACTCCCATTTTAGCTGCAGAATTTCATCCATCTACCGGTCTATCACCTCCTTGGGGTCGCTGGTATCATTGGTGACATAGGTGCAACTTTTGACTCCAAATTGGGTGGCCAACGTTACGCAATACCCTCCAGTAACAGCAGTTAAATAATTTAACACTAGCCTGTGTTGCACCAGTTCTTTCTTGTACGCTTGCAATTCTCTCCCTGTATACCTGAATGTGTCATCGTACATCTCGATGATGTGATCTATCAATTTAGCAAGTTCCTGAATATATCTAAAGTTTAATGTACTCCGAGCGATCCTGGTGGGATCCAATGTGACTAAAACTTGAAAGCCAGTTGTCTCACTAATTAACTGAGTGGCTTTGTGCACGTCACCAGGTATCTTATTTCATTTGCCTCTGTGTTCATATTGTGTGTGAAGATATGGTGACGGTGTGTTTTTATGTATGCCAAGCATTTCAACATGTGTGAGGGTCATAACTTCTGGGACTACCTTTCACAGGTAACACAAACCTTCAGAACTTGGGGAGAGCCACTTATACGCTTTTCTTCCACATATAAAATATACATTATCAGGGAGAACATAAGGAATGGTATGCATCATTATCATTAAGCACATTTCACTTGCAAACAATCCTATTTCTGGGTCTTCCATCTGGTACATGCAAGTTTCTGGCTGTATTATTTTAGCACAATATCCATCTAGCACCTTACCAATAATTTCTTTGGTGGAACTCAATGTATACCGATACCTAAAATGTTTCCCACTAGATTTAATTGAGCGTAACAGATCATGGTTTATGGACTCATTATCAGCTCTTTGTGAGAAGGTCATCGTCTGATTATTCCCCGTCATTTCCCAACTCCTGGGTTTATTGGGGTTATTTATGTTTAAATACAGAAGTGATATATCTACTTGGAATTGATAGAGTTTGACATTAGGTGATTTGGATGAGAGGAATTTTCCATCCAGTGTTTTCCCTTTTTGTAATTCTTAATTTTCTGTGATATTCAGTGGAAATGGTACCAACCCTACATTATGCTGTCCCTGTAGCACATGTGAACACACCCAGCAATCAGTTTGATTTAACACTTTGCCTACCATGCTATGATAATCCTCTAAAGGATACCCACCCCAGTACAGGTTATATATTAAGGTTGGCACCATTGGATACAGTTCTCATCAACTAGGGACCCACAAAGCTCACAAATACAGGAATCATCAGATGATAAACCTCCACACGTCCCCGAGTATCTGGAATGACAGCTCTCTTAACAATAGCAGTACTAAGATTGGTCAGACACTCCCCTGATTGGCATTGCACTCCTCCTGACTCCACTCCATCAGCACTGCCATCAGCTCCCATTTCCTCAATCGGTCTCCCATCACAGAAACTGGATATTTCCAAACCGACCAGGATGGTGAACACTATAAAAGAGAATATGAAAATGAACACAGCAGGCCCGTCCATAGTCACAAGACCTGAAAATTTCTCTTAGTTCAGGTATCTCACTATGACCTTTTCAATCCTCCTGGAAAAAGCTCGCGAGTGACAGGTCCACGCTATCAGCCTTCTCTCTGACTTGTTTCTCCACCGGTTGATTGACCTTTTTGCAGTGAGTGGAATGGACCCAGGTATCTCTCTCAGCCACCTTCAAAGATGTAGTACTTGTCAGCAGCACCTGGTCCATACCATACCTTCATATTCTCCTGTTTCAACATCATGACAGTTAATTTCAGGCATATCATGAGACAACAATTTCAGTTTGTGCTGCTGTTGCTTTAACTGCTTACTCATTGATATAAGATACTTTACAGTTACCTCGTTGTTACCCTTCAAGTCTTCCTGTGGACTTATAATCAAATGAGGTTGTCTACCGAAAAGTATTTCAAATGTGGACAGATTTAGAGGGGGTCTAGGAGTGGTCCTTATGCTATGTAGGACCAAAGGTAATGCTTCTGGCCATCCTAGTCCAGTCTCTGCCATGATTTTACTAAACTTATTTTTAATAGTCCCGTTCATCCTCTCTACCTTGGCACTGGCTTGCGGTTGGTAGGGGGGTGTGAAGTCGGCTATTAATACCCATCAGCTTACACATATTTTGAAAAACATCACCTGTGAAATGAGTACCCCTGTCACTCTCAATGATTTTAGGGATACCGTACCTGCATACAAATTCCTGAACTATTTTCTTGGCAGTAAATGCAGCAGTATTAGTGGCCACTTGGTAGGCCTTAACCCACTTAGAAAATACATCAGTGCACACTAATACATACTTAAGATTCCTGCAGGGTGGTAATTGGATGAAATCAATTTGTATCACCTGGAAAGGTCCATCAGTCGGTGGAATGTGGGACGGTTCGGTAGGGATCACTTTCCCTATGTTCTTCCTCATGCAGGTCAGACAGGACATTACTATCTTTTCTCCTTGTGAAGAAAAACCTGGTGTGCACTGGTATGCTCTCACCAACTTGCACATACCTTGTTTTCCCAGATGAATCAGACCGTGTACTGCCTCAGCCAGGCTGGGGTAATATGCCTTGGGGGCTACTGGTTTACCTTGTACATCCCTCCAGAGACCGGAGGACTCTTTCCCACATCCCTTGGACTTCCAAATGGACTTTTCCTGAATTGAACACAAATTTTGCATCTCAATTAATTTCAGCATATCAATTGTTGGAAAGACATAGGCCCTCATTCAGAGCCGTACGCTCTGAGCAGAGCGCACGCTCTGAATGAGGGCCGGGCTCCATTTTCATGGAGCGTCCTCCTGGACGCTCGTATAGCTGTGGGTCACCAACCACAGGCTATACGAGCGTGCTTTTTGATGGCCGCGATGGTCGAGACCATCGCGACCATCGAAATTGCGAGCCGGAGCCTGCAGTTGAGGTTTTCAACCGCAAGCTCCGGAGTAATTTTGGCTCTATCAGAGCCAAAATCACTCCCACTGACATCACTAGTGATGTCAGTGGGCCGGCTTCTGACGGGAAGCGTTCCCGTGGGAACGCCCCCATCAGGGAGGCACGCCCCCGGCACGCCCACCAAAGGGGGCGTGCTGTCAATCAACATTGACAGCACGCCCCCTTTGATCGGACACAACGAGCAAAGGACTTTCCTTCGCTCGTCGCGTCTGGCGCATGCGCACGACGAAGCTCCCTCCGTCGTGCGCATGCTCAGTGCATAACATCGACCCACTTGCGAGCGGACAGCCGCTCGCGAGTGGGTCTGAATCAGGCCCATAATTTTTTCAGAGGTAGAAAACATTTTTATCCCTGCTGCCCATTTTGCAGCTTCATTGGCTCTGTTGTTTCCCAGTGACACCGGATCATCCTCACATGTATGAGCTTTACATTTAATTACTGCCACCACTTTGGGCAGTTGTATTGCTTCTAAAAGATGTTTTATGTGTCGGGAATGTGCAACTGGTGTGCCTGCTGCTGTCATAAAATTTCTCAGATGCCATAGAGCCCCAAAATCATGCTACTAACTCTGCCACCTGGGCTGAGTGAGGAGGACCAAGAGGTTTAGCTTCTATGATGTCTGTGTCATTTGCAACAGCATAACCTGTACATAATTCACCTGTGTCTGTTTGTCTATGACAACTACCATCTGTATAAAAAGTCACATCCACATTCTCTAAAGGTGTGTCGTGTATGTCAGGTCTAGCAGTAAAGGTCTGATTCAGATATTCCTTACAATTGTGTGTATCATTATGTCCGCTGAACTCACCTCCCACCAGCAACTCGCCTCCTTCCACCCTTTGTACATCATGTTGTACATATGGTAAATACGTTGCTGGATTCAGCATGCTGCAACGTTTAACAGTGATGTTTGCGGGTGCAATTAGAGCTAGTACCCATTTGGTAAACCTAGCCGAAGAGATGTGTCTGGTTTGAGCTGAGTACAACAGAGCAGATACAGCATGGGGAGTGTAGACAATCATATCATGACCCAATACTACGTCCTCACTTTTACTCACCAATAAAGCGGTAGCTGCTACACTTCTCAAACAAGTGGGGAGCGATCTTGCCACAGTGTTCAATTGGCCACTGTAGTATGTTACGGGCCTACTGGCATCACCATGTTTTTGTGTAAGGACACCTGCAGCACAACCATCGGCTTCCGTACAATACAAATCAAAAGGTTTTTCATAATCAGGTATTCCCAATGCAGGAGCTTTTGTCAGACTATCCTTAAGATTAAGAAAAGCCTGCTCTGTTTTTCCTCTGTGTGTATGACACGATTGGGCTTTGAGGAAGAGACTATTACTGTAAAGCAGTGATTCCCAACCTCGGTCCTCAAGGCACACTAACAGTCCTGCTTTTAGTGATATCCATGATTGTGCTCAGATGGTTTCATCAAAATAACTGAGGAACTAATTAAGTCACCTGTGCTCTAGTAAGGCTAGCCCTAAAACCTGGACTGTTAGTGTGCCTTGAGGACCATGGTTGGGAACCCCTGCTGTAAAGGCAAGGCCAAAATAGAAAAACCTGGGATCCACATTCTACAGTATCCACACATTCCCAAGAAGGTACGAATTTCCTGTTGATTCTGCGGCAGTGTCATGCTCTGTATTGCCTGGATTCTATCATTTGTAAGATGTCGTAACCCCTTGGTTAGGCAGTGTCCCAAATATTTTACTATGGATTAGCACGGCTGTAGTTTGTCCTTAGCCACCTTGTGTCCTGTATGCGAGAGATGAAGCAACAAAAGTTTAGTATCATTCAGACATGACATAAGCGAGTCAGAACATCGCAATAAATTGTCCACATATTGAATTAGAACAGATCCATTGGCAGGTTGAAAAGATTGTAAACAGTCATGCAATGCCTGGGAGAAGATACTGGAGCTGTCTATGAAACCTTGGGGTAACCATGTCCATGTGTATTGTACACCTCTGTATGTAAATGCGAATAGATACTGACAGTCAGGGTGGAGAGGCACAGAGAAGAAAGCAGAACAGAGGTCAATGATAGTGAAATGGGTTGCATTTGGTGGGATCTGCATCAGGATGACAGCTGGATTTGGCACTACAGGGAATTGGCTCTCTACTACCTTATTAACACCTCTAAGGTCTTGGACTAGCCTATAACCTCTCCCAGCACTCTTCTTTACCAGGAAGATGGGAATGTTGGCTACACTAGCTGTATGAACTAAAATTCCCTGTTGCAATAATCGCTCAATTATTGGAAAAACCCCTAATTCTACCTCCTGTTTTAGTGGGTACTGGGGAATTTTTGGAGCTTGCCTACCGCTTTTTAAATTTACCATTACAGGGCTTACATTTGCCATTAATCCAATGTCCTGTCCATCCTTAGTCCAAAGGGAATCTGGAATTTGGGACAACATTTCATCTACCTGAGATGGATTTTCATTTAAACTTGTAGAGTGATACATTATCCTTTGGGGAGTGTCCAACATATCCCGCACCTCATGTGCAACTCTCTCTGGGATATCTAAAAATACACCATCAGGGGTGAAATATATAAAACATCCCATCTTACATAACAAGTCTCTACCCAGCAGGTTAGTAGGAGTCGCAGCAGCCAGAAAGAAAGAATGCCTGGTATGCAACAGCCCAATAGTAACCTCTGTGGACTTTGTTAAAGGATAATGTTCCACTTTACCTGTTACACCCATTGTTGGTACTGTCTCGTTGGTCCTGTTTGTTTACAATTAAAACATGTTCGTGGATCAGGTGAAGACACGTGTTGTTGTGAGGTTTGAGCAGAGGGTAAAGGTGGTGGATATGGGTAAGGATAGGGAGGGTAAGGGTATTGTGGGGGATATGAGGTTTGTGAGTAGTATGGGACCTGTGGTTGTATAGGGTTTGTGGAATAGAGCTGTGTTTGTTGTTGCGTGGGGTTAGTGAGGGTATATAACTGTTCAGGTGTAAGTGTGTGTGCAGATGCGAGTGTGTCTGTTGGCTGTGATGTTACCGTCATTCCCTCCAGAGCTTGTGTACTGACAGCCATTAGATTCTCGCTATGGGTCTCTCTCTTGTTTGAGATGATTTTATCATGTTCTATGGCAGATTCTATGAGGGTATCTATTGTGACTCCCCTCCAGCCAGGTTGTGAGGTCTGAACCTGAGTCTTTAAATTCTCTTTCAGACCGTCCATGAGTACCGTGACTATCTTTCCCCTGTGGTGAGTGCTATCTTTAATATCTTCTAACCCAGTGTACTAGGTGATAGCCTGCAGAGCCCGGTCACAATAATCTTCTGCAGATTCACTCTCCTTTTGCTTAATGGTGAAAATTTTGTTCCAGTTAACTACTACCGGAAAATACATATCCAATTGAGTTACAATGCGGGAAATGTTACCTTGGTTTACTTGGTCTGTTAAGGGAACGTCACCATCCAATACACAATCCGTGATAAATTTTGTCATGTCGGTATTGCATGGTAGACAGGCCCTTAACACCACATGCCAATCTTTATTAGTTGGCTCATGAGAACTACCCAAATTTCTCAAAAATCTTTGACATTTGGCTAGTTCCTTTTTGGGATTGGGGAAATCATTTATGATGGAATTTAGTTCTGCTCTTGTCCAGGGATAATGCATTACTACTTCTCTCATGGGCACTACACCGTTCACATCTGCATTTCCATTCAGAATGGTTATTGTCCGAATGGGATGCAGACCGGCAGCGCTGCTACCTTTGACCTTGTTACCTGGCTGGGGGTTTAATCTGTTGCTGCTACGTATGGTATTAACAACTTCCTCTATGGGTGCAGAGGGTGTTAGCACTTCCCTTGCTGTTACTGATGGAGATGGCGGCACCACTCATGATTGTGGTGATGCAGCATCTATCATTTGCACAGCATGGGAAATGGCAGACATTACAATAGGCTCATCATCCACATCATAAACATTTTCTTTATGGTTGCTTAAGAGAGAGTACAAATTGCTTGTTACATTTTTATGGGTATTTTTAGTAACTGTACTTGCACCTCCATCCACATAAGGTGGGGTTGGTGAGTGTGAACTGCTGGCAATACTCTCCACAACACTACCTTGCTGCACGTGCATGCCATTTTGCGGCTCGCCCATATTGCAATTCATCGTCGCGGATGTATTCTCTGGCAATGCGCTTGCAACGCTATTTTGCATTGCTTGCACATTTTTAAGCCACGCATCCCCTTCATGCTGCCACAACTTTAAACATTCATAATATTTTACCCATTTTTATTGGGAGAACATCAGACTGATGTGATCCGGGACATTATCTAGTACATTTTTATCAAAGCTACCATTTCTGGGAAATGGTCTAACACTCTTTTCATCGTCATTTTAAACTATACATCACAATACCTTATTGCATAAGTACCGTACTTAGTATGCATAATACAACGGGCCGATCCAAATGGCGCTTCCATTAGCAGCACATCGTTGTCTAACATCTCTATTGTTTGCATGGCCCCCATTCTGAGACAACTATGCTTTTCAATAAAGATTTAAACTGGTGAAAGACAATCAATATACTTTCACTTACCTGTGGACGATTTAAACGGCAGCGCCCACACACCTGGATAAGATTTGAAAAAGGCAACTTCCACACCCGGATAAGATTTAGTAAGGCAACTTCCACACCTATGGAAATTTAAGAAGGCTACTTCCACGCTCCTCTCTACAACAAAGACAACATGTACACCTGCTACTGTGACTAGCACTTAGCCCTTAAAGGTCATACGGTACCTCTAACTGTAGGGAACAAGTTACCCCTACCAACAAATACTCACTGTTACACACTTTTTCCTGCTCAGAAAAATACACGTTAACCCAGATATTGATAACAATAGAAAAATGTAAACCTCAACGGCTTTATTTAAACACGTGGCAGCACAACCGGAAATACGTATACGCTATGGTGCGACCAGTCACATACACAATAATGCGACTACCACACAACCGTAAGACAACTTTTTAGCTGTGTACGCAAAAGTGCGTCTTTACTGTGTGCAAAACTGCGTGCTTAATACTGTGGCACTCCTTTAAATGTTAGGTTCTATCAACAAAGGAAAACAAACTTTTTCCTCTATTGTCCCTTTATTCTAGTCAGCTTCCTTGGCTCACACGAAAATGGATAGCGATCTTTCAGCACAAAGCGGTTGCAGGTAAAGCCTGCATGTGGCCACTCCACCCTTTGCTGAGATATCGATAACTGTATGTGCCGTGTGAGTAGGTAAGAGACTTCACTATGAAACCCCAACTAAGGATACTGCCTTTGAACCTCTATATACCCCTGCGTATACCTTCTAAATATCCTTCCTATAAACCTCTAAGGATGATGCTAATTTGCATACGCAGTCATCCAGTAAATAAAGACTCCAGACTTAGAACATGTGGTTCCAAAGCACAAAGTATTATTCAAGTAAAAGTACAGCAGTTACACGCTATGATCCTCATATAATCTAAGCACAAAGAGATTATACAGACCCAAGTACAATTATACATACGCAGCGCTCTCTGGTCCAGATCTTAGGCATCAGAAAGAAACCCCTCGTCAATCAGCATTCAGCACAAAGACTAGGAACCCAGGGTCAGAGCATATTTATACCCCCCAGAAATATATAACACAATAGAGAAGTTTGTTGCTAATACCATTGGTCATAATGGAGAGGGCATATGTTACAAGCCATTTAACAGGTTGATTCAAATAGACACAACCCAGCCTCTAACAACTGGGGGTCTCTGGTTTCCTGCCTCATGCAATTATCCTAACAGTTGTTCATATTATGTACATTTTTTTGCTTGAAGTCTCTGCGGTCCATAAGTTGAGAATGCATGATGTGATCTCCACACCGATGGTACCGGAATACTGCTGAGAGAGTACACATCAGTACAATTCCAAACATGGCTTACTTATCACGTTTAAAACCTTAGTTATGAAATAACCTTTATTTCATAGCAATTATAGTAAATGTGCATACTTGAATCTTATACCTTAAAGCTTATTAAACCTTTTATGTGAATATGTAATGTGTAAGTATGCGGGGTGTGATGTAAAAATGCTAGTTAACTTGGGGCAGATGCGTGCGCATGAAGCTAGTAAACCGTGTTTTCATACAGGATCTTATGCATTCGCTAATATGCGATTAGTTAAGTGCGCAATTGTGCGTAATAATGTGTGTATGAGAAATGGTGCACTTAAATCTAACTTAAACTAAGTGAACACCGAGCAGTGTGGAATGCTGAGCATTAGAGTTCCACATGCCCCCCTCTCTCAGCAGCCCCCACCCTTCCCAGGCTAAAAATTACAGTCCTTTGTTCTCCCAGGTTCTTGTGTAAATGCAAATTAACACATGTACAAGACCCAAACCTCAGATAACACTCTTGGCTTTGAAGGTATTTTATTGCAGGAAGCCTGCTAATGTAAGGTGCTACAAACGACCCTCTTGCTGTATTCGAGCAGGGCCACCTGGAGTGAGAGCAGATGTTATGTCCAGGAAGCTTGTCTACACAAGCTAGTTGTCACGTGGCCATTTGCTCTGTTCAGCTAATGCAATCCAATTTTGACATACTGTACAGCCATTTCTGAAATATATCCTTTAGGGGAATTATAATAATATACACTTTATCCAGAGCACCCAAACTACATAAAGTCATGAAATGGGCTTTTGGTGAATCGCCGTAACTTATGGCGATGGTCACAGATGCAATCACATGATGCTAATAGTAATATCGCCACATGTACTAAAGTGTGAGTTTATCTAATATGGCACGTAGGCGGCCATTCGCAAAATGGCATCTTGTGATCTCATTTCCAAGATGGCGTCTTGCGGCCAGTCACAAGATGGTGTTGCTGCGATTCAATTTTAAACTGATCTTGTCTCAACCAATAATCCAGCTTTAACATCAGGCAGGAGGAAGGTAAATGGAGGGTGCAGTTTAAATCCAGCGGTTTGGAACAGGCAACATGAGCAGGCTAGGTAGCATTTCCAAGGAGGCAGGTAACGAGCACGGGAACTCTCTCAGCTGTCGCTGATAAAAACATTTCACTGGCAATGAAGGAAGGCTCTGGACCTCCCTAAATACCAAGTGCCACACCATGACTGGCTGGAGAGAGCACATGACCCACCAGGATTGGACATCTGAATCACATGGCCGGAGGCAAGATGGTGGCGCCCATGCCGGGTGGAACAGAAACACTGTAAGGCTAACCAGCCCAGAGTGACAATGTGCCCATACAGAATCATGCACAACCAATGCCCCTCACCAAACAACAGCGCCACCGCCAGATTCCCCCCGCCACAGCGACCTCACAGGTATTAACTGTCGACCACCATGCTGAGAAACCTTAGTCATGACAGTACCCCCCCCTTATGGGTAGCCTCAGGACACTCACCAGGCTTCTCAGGATGGGCAGCATGGAACTTCCTGATGAGTGCAGGAGCATGGATGTCTCGGGCATCAGTCCAACAGTGCTCCTCCTGTCCAACAGGTACTGCAATCGCCCACTGCGTACACGGGAATCCAGGACCTGGGAGACCTCAAACTCCACACCTCTTTCAGTCTGGATACAAGGGGGAACAGGGAGAACTCTGTGGAATTTGTTCACCACCAGGGGTTTAAGTAGGGAAATATGAAAAGAATAGGGGACTTTCAGATAAGGGGGCAACTGAAGGCCATAAGCCACAGGGTTAATTATTTCAATAATGAAGAAGGGTCCGATAAAATGTGGAGCAAATTTCATCGATGGCACTATGAGCCATAGGTTCTGGGTGGACAACCAGACTTGGTCTCCAACTTGCATGCATGGCACCCTCCTATGCTTTTTATCCACCTGAAGTTTGTAGCAAGAGGACGCCTTCTCAAAGTCAGTACGTACTTGAGTCCAAATAGATGCAAATCTCCATACAGTATCCTTCACAGCTGGTACATCAAGGACAGGTAGGCTTCAAAATTCAGGAACTCGAGGATGAAGGCCGTAAACAACTTGGAACAGAGGGCCTGATTCAGAGCCGGATGCTATTTGCGCTCGCTCGTTCAGAAAAAGGGGCCGGCTATTTAAATTGAATGCTCGCTCTTTGCGGTCTGTTGACGCCTCTATGTCTGAGCGAGCGAACAAAACATGCACTCGCTATTTTGTAAAGACGCCCCCTGGCCGCTCGCATCCTATGTCATTTCCGCTATTTATTAGATTAATCGAGTACATCGAAAGACATCTGAACTGCTCGCAGTGCTTGTGGTAGGATTTTCCTACCACAATCATGCGAACAGTTCAGGCTTAGAAACAACCAAGTGACGTAGTCGATGATGCTGCTTTGTTAATTATGCACACCCTTAAAATGCCCGTTTTGACCATTTGGCACGCCTACGTTTGGATCACCACTCCCCGTTTTCAAGCACCTTCCCCTGTCACCACCCACAAACGGCTCATTCTGTCACTCAAAATAGCAGGCATTCGCTATTTTGCGAGCACACAATTTCCGAACACAATGACTGGTTCGCGCATGCGTATTACAACCCATATGCATGCACAGTTGTGCGAACATCGCTCGGAGCAAACGACCGGCCGCTCTCGAGCGTCTCTGAATCAGGCCCAGAGTTTGGTTTGTAGAAGAATGATAGGAGGCATTATGTGCAAATTCAGCCCATGGTAGCAATCCAGACCAATTGTCTTGAAAAGATGACAGAAAAATCCTCATGAAGGTCTCAAGGTCTTGATTAACCCTCTCTGTGGATCCATTGCTTCTCCAAAATCTTGCTACAAATTGAGCAGCACGGTCAGAAACTATTTCGGTAGGAAGACCATGGAGACGGAATATGTGTTGGACGAACAGGTGAACCAAGTCAGTAGCGGTAGGCAGTTTCTTTAGAGGTACATAATGGACCATTTTTGAAAATCGGTCTACTATGACCCAGATGGTAGTGTAACCCTGAGAGCTCGGTAGATCCGTTAGGAAGTCCATGGAGAGATGCGTCCATGGATGTGATGGAATAGGTAATGGCAACAACTCACCAGCTGGAGCTTGACGTGAAGACTTATGCTGGGCACAAGAGGTACATGAAGAAATAAACTGTAATACATTAGCCTTCATAGATGGCCAACAATAGCCTCTCTTTAAAAGTTCCAGTCTTCTGAGTACCTGAGTCACCTGCAAAGTGAGATGAATGAGCCCAGGTGAGGAGCTGCTTCCTTAACTCCAGGGCCACAAAAGTCTTCCCAGTAGGAGGCTGTAACTGTATGGTGTCAAACACTCTTGACTCCAAGACAGGGGCATTACGTTGAATCTCCGAATTGTCATCACAGAGGAGGGATCTAGACAGAGCATCCACTTTCTGATTAAAGGCTCCAGACCAGAAAGTCAGACTGAACTGGAAACAAGCAAAGAATATTGCCCATCGGGCCAGACGAGGGCTCGCACACTGGATATTCTTGAGGAATAGAAGGTTCCTTTGGTCAGTGAAGACAGTGAAGGGAAATTTAGCCCCTTCCAGCAGGTATTTCCACTATTTTAATGCCAACTTCACTGCCAAGAGTTCTTGTTCACCTATAGCATAATTTCTTTCGGCAGGAGAGAATTTCTTGGAGAAAAACCCACAGGGATGAACTCGATTGTCATCATAATGCTGGGATAGGACTGCTCCCACAGCTTCTGATGATGCATCCACTTCCAACAAAAAAGGCCAATCCAGATCTGGTTGTCGTAGACCTGGAGCAGAAATAAAGGCTTTTTTTAAAAGTTGGAAGGCTGTTTCTGCCTCAGGTGACCATAGAGCAGGATTAGCGCCTTTACAGGTCAGGGCTGCAATGGGAGCCATCAATGATGAGAATCTCTTGATAAAGCATCTATAGTAGTTGGCGAACCCAAGCAGTCTCTGGATGGCTTTCAAGGTTTGAGATCGGGACCAATCCAAAATCGCCTGCACCTTCTTGGGGTCCATTTCTAGACTGGAGACAGGGATGACATAACCAAGGAATGGCACACTGGGTACACTAAAGACACATTTCTCCAATTTGCAATAGAGGTGGTTTTTCCTCAGGCGGGATAATACTTCCTTCACATGTTTATGATGTTGACTATCAGTATATCGTCCAGGTAGACAACAACTGAGATGTATAACAAGTCCCAGAAAATTTCATTAACAAAGCCCTGAAAGACAGCAGGAGCATTGCACAAGGTATTCAAAATGTCCATCTCTGGTATTAAAGGCGGTCTTCCATTCATCACCTGCGCGAATACGGATGAGATTATAGGCCTCTCTCAGATCTAACTTTGAGAATATGATGGACCCTTTAACCCTGTCGAACAACTCAGTGATCAATGGAAATGGATATCGATTCTTGACCGTTATATCATTAAGTCCTCGGTAGTCTATACAAGGTCTTAAGCCACCGTCCTTCTTGCCGACGAAAAAGAACCCAGCTCCCTAGGAATTGCTGGTCATATTAATGAAACTGTTTTCCTTACAAGTCGTATTTTGGGAAGACAGGATTTCTGACAGTCAGCCCCCCATGAAAGAATTTGCATTGAACACCAGTCTATCCTGGGATTATGCTGGCATAACCAGTGTAGTCCTAAAATGATTTCTTGGGAAGGCTCAGGTATCACAAAGAACTTTAAAGACTCAGAAGGGAGTGCTCCAATACGGACTAGTACTGGTTGAGTTTCTTTGGTGACTACTCCATTAGCTAGAGGCCGTCCATCTACAGAGGTCAGGGAAATCGCATGATTGAGAGATGAAAAAGGAATCTGTAGTATGTCAACTAAGCTGGAGATCATGAAATTTCCAGCTGCTCCAGAATCTAGTAGAGCAGTAACAAAGACAGGTTTAGGCTTGAGATCAATAGCTAAGATAATTATGAAATCTTTAGTATTTGGAGACGGGCTCATAACTCCTAACACGATGTCCCCAGGGTCAGTTAGGAATGGGCGTTTCCCAATTTACGGGAGTAGGAGGCCACTGGGTGACCTGAATCTCCACAGTATAGGCAGAGGTTTTTTAGTATCCTTCTCTGACATTTCTCTTTGGAGAAATGGGTCTGGTTCACCTGCACAGGCTCTTCATCCATATGAATGGATGGGTAGGCAACGGAGGAGTAGATGACCTTTGCCAGTCAGTTCTATGCTTTTCAGCCTGACATTCCCTGAAGCTTAGGTCAATCTTGTTGCAGAGTGAAATCATCTTGTTTAATTTAGTGGGAAGCTCACGCGTGACAAGATCATCCTTTAGTCGGTCCGAAAGTCCATGCCAAAAGGAAGAGGTAAGGGTTTCCTCATTCCACTTGAGCTCTGATGCCAACATTTGAAACTGTATGGCATTTTGGCTGACAGGATGGATTCCTTGTCTCAGGGTCATGATACTGGACGATGCTGATACGGTGCATACAGGTTAGTCGAAAATCCTCCTGAATGATGATGCAAAGTCCGCATAGTTATCCAGCAATGAAGCTGAATGCTCCCAGAGTGGGGAAGCCCAATCCAGGGCCAGTGTCACGCTTGGCGCTGGGGGAGTGGAAACTCTGGGTCCGGGTTGCAGGAGGAAACAAAGGTGAGGGGCCTGGATATATGTTCTCCTCATCCACAGCTCTCTAGTGTTGACGAGACCTGGGCAATGGTGCAGAGTCTAACCCACAGGATGGTGTTCGCCAGTGACCCCTCCAATCGGGATTTGGGCTTAGCTGCACCCTGTGAGCAGGTCGCGGTCCTTTGACCAGGTACCTGAGCTCAGTGGGAATTGGAGACACAAATAACCGTGGCCCTAATAAGAGATGCCTAAGGTTTAAGGCACTGTGGAGTGATCCACAAACAACGTAAAGAAGTCTGGCAATACTGTAGCACAAAGTTCACTAGTGACACGTTTAACACACAGGCAGATATGGTAATTCACTGTTGTATGAAGTTCACTAGAGGCTCGTTAGCACACAGGCAGCTGGTAATTAACTGTTGCACCTGGCTCACTAGAGACTTGTTTAGCACACAGGTAGATGATAATACACTGTTGCATGAAGTTCACTAGAGACACGTTTAGCACACAGGCAGATGGTAATTCACTGTTGCACAAGGTTCACTAGAGACACGTTTTAGCACACAGGCAGATGGTAATTCACTGTTGCACAAGGTTCACTAGAGACACGTTTAGCACACAGGCAGATGGTAATACACTGTTGCAAGAAGTTCACTAGAGACACATTTAGCACACAGGCAGATGGTAACTCACTGTTGCACAGGGATCACAGTAACATTTTGGCACACAGGCAGAGATGGAACACACTGTAGAGGAAATAGAACGCCAGGAACCTGGACCGGAACTCAACTAGGGACTAGGAGACAACCGTTGTTCAGGCAGTTTGCAGAAAGGTGGAAGCAGGCTATATACCCCACAGAACCCTTTGATAGGTGCACAGCGATCAGCTGATGCTCACCTATCCCAGGCCAGAAGTACAGTCACATGGGCCGACTGACATGGTGGCGCCCATGCCGGGAACCCCGAGTCCAGACACCGGACCGCCCGCAGTCCCCTACGCACGGGGAGAATGCTCAGCATCCTCTCAGCTGCCGCGCCAGCTGCCCGACTGCCCGGGAGATCAAAGGAAGCCGGTGAGGAGGTAAGGCTGTGCTGATCCCCGGCAGAGCCCTGACAGCCAGGCTGGACAACAGAGATACAATGTATGCCACTTTAGTTCTTGCAGTGGGAAAGTTATCAGGCTGGAAGGTGAAGTGTATATCACACTGATTCAGGAACCCACGACAGAGCTTAGGGTTGCTGTCAAACTTGCGTGGCATAGTAAGGTATAAACAGGGGGATACTTTATTCCCAGTATTTCCAGGCAAAGGAACAGGTGTAGTTGCTGATACCCCAGGAGTGGATAAAGAGGTTTGCAGATTATCTTGTCGTTTAGACATCTCCTGTAGAAACTGACAATTTGGTGCTGCATAGTTTCCAGGTTTTCCAAATGGCCAGCAATACACCGGAATAAATCCACTCCAGACTCCTGTTCCATGGCCGGATCCAGTGCAAACTATGAGGTCCTGGTTTTGTTGTGGACCCGGGGTGGTGATAGGAGCAGACACAGAAGCAGATTTAAATGAAAATGTGGAACTTTTAATGAGTGGTTTAGTAGACATGGATATGGCAAAAGTAAAAGTCCAGTTAAAGAACTGAAGTGCACTTGGGAACTGTAGTGAAGCAAATGGGAGAATGTCCAGATAGTGACAGGTAGGGAACAGTCCAGTATGTAGGTATGGTGAGCTGAAAATGATATGCAGGCAAAGGAGATATAATCCAGCAGAGTGTAAGTGGAGGCATGGTGCAGGGTGACAGCCGACTCAAGTACTCAGGCAGGAGGAATGTAAATGGAGGGTGCAGTTTAAGTCCAGCAGTTTGTAGCAGGCAAGGTGAGCAGGCTAGGTAGCATTTCCAAGGAGGCAGGTAATGAGCACAGGAACTCTCTCTCAGCTGTCGCTGAGAAACACGTTGCACTGGCAATGAAGGAAGGCTCTGGACCTCCCTAACTAACAAGTGCCACACCGTGACTGGCCGGAGAGAGCACATGACCCACCAGGATTGGACAACTGAATCAGATGGCTGGAGGCAAGATGGCGGCGCCCATGCCGGGTGGAACGGAAACACTGCCAGGCCTCACCAGCCCAGAGTGACAATGTGCCTGCACAGAACCAGGCACAGCCAATGCCCCTTGCCAAACACCAGCACCAATGCCAGACACCCCCCACCACAGCAACCAAACAGGTATTACCCATTGACCACCATGCCGAGAAACCTTGGTCGTGACACTTAGGAGCTGATGTTGCAGCTTTGATCCGGTAGCAGAAATAAGTGAGTTGATGGTGTGGCTTTGAGAGCCAATCGTGTGACTAAGGTGCCGATGGTGCAGCTTTGAGCTGGTAGGAGGATTTAGTGAACTTAAGATGCAACTTTGTGAGCCTAGTTAGCTGGTACACAAGTTGGTGTACTTGTGATGCAGGTTTGAGAGACAATGGTGCAGCTAGGGAGCCGGTACACAAGTTGGTGTACTTGCGATGCAGCTTTGAGAGCCGCTGGTACAGCTTGAGAGCTGGTACACAAGTTGGTGTACTTGCGATGTGGCTTTGAGAGCTGATGGTGCAGCATGAGAGCTGATGGTGTGGTTTGGGAGACAGAGGCAGCACAGAAGCTGCTGTTGTGGCTGGGAAGCTGATGCAATGGCTGGTGAGCCAGTGGCAGCACAGAAGCTGCTGGTGTGGCTGGGAAGTCAATGTAGTGGCTGATGAGCCGGTGGCAGCACGGAAACTGCTGGTGCAGCTGGGAAGCCAATGTAGTGACTGGTGAGCCGGTGGCAGCACCAAAGCTGCTGGTGTGGCTGGGAAGTAAATGTAGTGGCTGGTGAGCCAGTGGCAGCACGGAAGCTGCTGGTGTGGTTGGGAAACCAATATGGTGGCCGGTGAGCCAGTGGCAGCATGGAAGCTGCTGGTGCGGCTGGGAAGCCAATAACCGGTGGCTAGGCAATACCGCTGGAGAACCAGGATACAACGTAGCAAGCAAGCACAGAATGCTGACCATGCAGCAGAGCCAAGAAAAGCAAAAGGAATACTATAGTCGGTGAGGCAGCAAAAGGCCAGTGTGCACAAATATTGGAGGGAACCAATCACGCCAAGCTGTGGAAAACACAAGACCTCCTGTGATGTGCAGATCACCAAGCAACTGACAGAACAGGAACAACAGTGTCAGGAGAAGGTAAACTGCTATAGAGAGACAAGTCGTGCCCGTGTCTTGTAACAAATAGACCATGAAATGAATACCATACTAAAAAAATTATCTTTGAACACACCCATATAGATATTCGCATAACCCGCTGTGCTGAGGACCTGTAGATAAAATATGTGATCAAATAAAAAGTAATTGTGGTTGAGAATAAAGTAAATAAGTGATAGAATAAATTTGCGCTGTTCCTCTAGCATCTCTGGAGCTTCCCGAAAGGCTCCTATCCATTATCTTTAAACCAAGATTGTGAGGTTTCTTTGTATAGAGTGATGTGACATCAAATGTCAAAAAGTAATAATCCTCTTTCCACTCTACTTTGGATAATATCTCAAGAAAATGGGTGGGATCTCAGCAAAACAGCACAAATCTGTAAAAATGTGTCCAAATAGTGAGAAAGATTGGCAGTGAGGGAACCCAAACCAGAGATGATAGGACACCCAGGTGGATTGTGCTGTGTCTTGTGAGTCTTGGGAAGGTGATAATAAGTGGGGGATATGGGATGTGTAGGAACAAGAAAAGTAAAAATGTCCTTAGTGATAATAATTTTTTTCAAAAGCTCCCAGCAATAAACTAGATAACTAAGGGCAGTGTAAAATTTTGGGTCAGAAAGTTGTCTAAGTGCCTCTGACACATAGGGCATATTCAATTGGGCATGAGGTTTAGCGAGGTAGAAAACCTTGCCCAATTTTGGAATACCGCAGGTATGCATGCTCCTGATACCCGTGGTATCCTATTAAAAAAATGGTCGTGGGGTTTTCAGCTCTGAAAACCCTGCGGAACGAGTACACAAAAAAAACTTCACTTACCTGGCCAGGGGTCTCTGGTGGTCTCTGCAGCTCCTGGTGGCCTCCTCTCCATCTTCTCACTGGAGAAGTGGCTGCTTGGAGCCCCAGGGGCAGGTGGGAAGGGCAAGGGCTGCTGGGAGATGTAGTTCTCCCAGCACCCATTCCAGGAGGGGCACACAGACACTGAGGGGCCACACACACTGGGGGTCTCACACACACAACACTCACTCATACACACTTACAAACACACACACATTGACATACTCACCCTGCAGCAGAGGACCTGGCTTCTGATGCAGAAGAAGACGCAGAAGACACCGCTGCAGAAGGTGAGTAATTGTGGACTAATTAAGCTAATTGGATACTTCCAATTGCTTAATTAGTCCTCAGGGGGGGTGCCGCTGGGGTGCCAGAGTAAGTCCCAGTGATTTTCCCCAAAAATAAAGATTTTGGGACAAATCACGCTTGCTCTGGAGGTGCGAGAAAAAAACTTCCCGAGGCACAATAATTTAAAAAACACACACCTAATTGAGAAGCAAAAAACCCGCACCAGCAGGTAAAACCTCGCAGGTGCAGGATTTTGGTTATCCACGCACCCAATTGAATATGCCCCTAAGTCAGAGGTATCTTGGACCACTACACCGCCCCCCTTATCAGCTGGCTTCATTGTTATTGATAGATTTTCCTGGAGTTCTTTGAGAGCACATCTATCTTGTTGTGAGAGATTATAACAATACTTCAAATCTCTGTTAGCCTTAGTACACAATACTTCAAATTAGGGATGTGCAGGCTCAGATAGGTTCGAGTTTGCACGCCGAGGTCGGATTTTTCCCTCCAAAAAAGGGACTCAGAAAGAGGCTAATGTCCAGGAATGATGATGTTTGTCCATGCAAGATGACGTTTAGCCTCTTTCTAGGTTTGCAGCTAGTTAACACCACCTCCTGAGAAGATCTAGAAATGTCAAAAATAGGAGTGTATGCTGCATGCTGATTATCATCTGTGAGTTCACTAGCTTTGGAGAGTATTGTATTATTCATGATAATGGGCGATCCTTCAATCTTCCGTTTTCTAAGGGCCTTAATTGCAAAATAATGCTTATAACAAAGTTTTCTGATAAACTTATATAGTTTGACAGATAAATCAAATAAATTAGGACTGGAGGAGGGAGATAATTTTAATCCCTTGTTTAAGGAGTAGACTAATTTGAGCTTCAGATAGGTTTTTGCTGGAAAGGTTAAATACCCTTATAGTCTTTTTGGTGTCATTTCAAATCCGCAATTTGTGCTCTCTTCCCCGTTTTCCTCTAGGTCTCTCTCTCTTCTGCATTTTGGAGTTCTGTCTGTGGGATTCATTGTGTGGCTGACATTTCCATCCCAGAAATATGTTTCTCTAGGATCAGACCCATTGTCACCCTGGAGGCAACTAAGACCCTTATCCACTCACTTGTCACCTCTAGACAGGAATACTGTAACCTCCTCTTATTTGGCTTCCCTGTCTCTTACCTCTCTCCACTCCAAACTGTCTTCAATGCTGCTGCTTGCCTCATCTTCCTCTCCAAATTCACTTTGTCTTCCCCCCTTCTCCAATATCCCTACACTGACTCCCTTTCCCATTTAGAACCCAATTCAAACATCTCACACTCACTTGCAAAGCCCTCACCCAATCCTCTCCTATTTACATCTCTGACCTCGTCTCCCTTCACATGTCCAAAAACCCACTTCCCTCTACAAATGATTGCCACCTATCCTCTGAAAATGGTTGCTTTCTTCAATTCCAAAATTTTGCCCATTATGCTTTGTACCACTGGGACTCTCTCCCTCTCCATATCAGACTCTCCACTTCTCTACAAAACTTCAAATGGACTCTTAAGACCCACTTTTTTATCAAAGCCTTCCAGCTCTCATCCAAACCCACTGCTCCATGCTCCTGAGTAAATGTCTCTCCCCTCTGTATCACCCCTGTATGTCTGCCTCTCCTCTTAAGACTGTAAGGTCTCATGAGCAGGGTTCTCTTCCCTCACTTATACCATCATCTCCTCGCCACTGCCAACAAAAGTACCAAACCTTGGGTTCAGCTGTCCTGTTGTTTATTTGGATTATTATTATTACTGCTGCTTCATCAATGTTTATAAGTAGAGAATGGGAGATGTCTGGGTAGCACCAAATAGTACACCCTTACTACTGCAGCCCAAGGAGAAAAAAGGGATTCCAATCCAACCCCATAGAATAGCAGGAACAAAGAGAAATATATCCAGCACTGGAGTAGGTTATAGTAACAATCTTGGTTACAACCTGATAAAATGTGTGCTGTGACTAGAATGCCCCTTACTTCCCTATACAGTGTTCTGGGACTGTCCTGATATTTGTCTTAGCTTCAACCAATATACTGTAATGATAAACCTTTTACTCACACAGTGGACTATAATGTAAAGTATGAATGACCAAAAGAGAGTGACTAAGTATAAATGTATATAAATAGAAAGATTTTATGTATTTATTTAATAATGGCAAAAAAATCATAGAACTACGGGACTGGATAAATGAGTTGCATAAAGTTTTTCTTTAGTGCAGACAATAATTGATGAAAAGCTTATTTATTCAAAATAAAATTTAAAACCAAATAAATGTAAAAACAGTATCACATGATAAAAAAGGACATAATAATTGATATACCTAAAAACAAAGCACAAAAAAGGATAAAAATCTCACTTAAGTTATGATGCGGTTCCCTGCATCCAGCTGCTTCCTCAGGCAGTTGAACAATTATGATAATAACAAAGACTGTGGGCTATGGATTATATTTATAAGTGTACACTAATTACAATATTGCAGTAAATTTTACTCCTTGTGTCCAGCATTGTTTATTGTGGCAAGTGATGACATGCATGAGTGCACAATGGGGTTGAATCAGAGGTGGATGCTACTGGCCTCTTTTTACTTACCGCAGCCTGACCAGATCCTCACAGCTTGTGATGCTAGAAATTCTGCATCCACTGATGCAGACTCTGGCCTTATCCCACCCAGAAAATGGAGGTGACACACCCCCATTTCCGGGATCGCTACCTAGGAATGCCCCCACGCCAACTCCCAACACCATAGCCTATCAATCTGCCTGTGGCTGGGAGGCACTGTGTGCGAACTCGCAGATGAAGGGCTGCACTTGCACAGTACACATCCTGTGCATGCGCAGCCCTCTAACAATCGATGATGTGTGCTAACTATGAGGTTAGTGTACAACTCTGAATATGGCCCTTTGTTATTAAACTGTAGGGATGGCCATCAACAATTGATGGTTTGTCACCAATGGTCGATAGTTTTGACATCGATGGTGGAGGTCCAATGGTACTCAACCATCATTTGGCAGACTGTGAGCTGATGTGTTTTTCCCCATTGGCACTGGGGTCACTGAGCTTAGCCCTGCCCCAGGTGCCTGCCAAACCCCACCCCCAATGTTCATTTTCCCATGACCCACTGTGACTCCCAGTAGGGTTAGTCATCAATGTGTGCAAACCATTTATGGTTCCATGCCATCTATGTTAATCACAGATGGCACTATTGATGGTGACACCAACCATGGCCATTCTTATTATAATGGGCCTACTAAGTCAAACCCACAATTCTGATTTTCCCATGGCCAGACTGTAACTCACAGAAGGGTTGGCCATTGATGGGTGCAAACCATCAATAGTTCCATGCCATCTATGCTAATATCAGTGGTGACCATCAATTGTTAACCCAAATATGGCCATCCTTATTATAATGGATCTGATTCAGAGTTGTATGCAAAGCCAATGCTTTACATACAACTCTGATTGTTGGAGATTTGAGCATGCGCAGGTGTCTTTCTGTGATAATGGTCGCAGTGCCCCTAAGGTGCACTGTGATTATCATGCTGCAGTGGTTTGGGAGCAGGTAATAGATAGTGATGGCCAGCATTCCCTAAAACGGGGGCATGTAACCCCCCATTTTCCGGAAGTTGCAAGGTCAGTGTCTACATTAGATTTACTGGACTTGGCTATGGATCAACTGTGTGAACATAGGGCCTGATTCAGAGCCGGACGCTCTGACCAGGGCCCTGCTACCTAAATTTGGAGCGGCCTCCTGACCACCCACAGCATATGTGAGCGGCCAAAAAGATGGTCGCGATGGTCAAGACCATCGCGACCATCAGGCTTGCGACGAGACCCTGCGGTAGGGTCTCGGTGACCGCAAGCCCTGGAGTGATTTTGGCTCTATCAGAGCCAAAATCACTCCCACTGACATCACTAGTGATGTCAGTGGGGCTGGACCCAGATGGTAGGCGTTCCCATGGGAATGCCTCCATCTGGCATCCACTCCCCCGGCACGCCCACCAAATGGGGCGTGCTGTCAATCAACATCGACAGCACGCCACCTTTGGTGCGAGACCCGGAGCGATGGCTTCCACGTCGCTAGCCGGGTCTCGTGCATGCGCACGATGGAGCTCCCTCCGTCATGCGCATGCACACTAGGGCACCATCGACCCACTTGCGAGTGCTCAGCGCTCGCGAACGGGTCTGAATCAGGCCCATAATTCAGATGGCCATTATTGCACCGATGCTTGCAATGTTTATCTGGTGCTGCATCTTTGGACACAGTACTCAGATCTGCAATACCATCAGGGGGCCTCTTTTCTCCTCAGACACTTCCTGTGGTATTAGCATATTTTAGTATTTCTAGGGTGACAAAGTTGCAAATCAGGCTATTGATGTTATTTATTACCCATCACAGCCAAACTTTTTTTTAATGCTGGGCTGGTAGCACATTGAAGGAAGAAGCCCCTTTCAGCCAATTCAGTGCACGTTTGTTTCCTCTATGGGGGCATGGAGACTGAGGGCCTGATTCAGAGCCGCTTGTAGTGAGCGCATTTTTTGTTTGCTCGCTCAGACATAGAGGCATCAACAAACAGCAATGAGTGAGCACTCAATTTAAATAGCCGGCCCCTTTTTAGGAACGACCATCCGCAAATAGCATCTGGCTCTGAATCAGGCCCTGAGGGCCTAATTCTGACCCGCTCGCAAGCGATCGCAAGCGGGTCGATGTTGGCCAAGTGCGCATGTGCACGAGGGAGCTGGCTCCATTGTGCGCATGCGAGAGACCCGCATAGCGACGGCCAAGCCGTCACTATGGGTCTCGCTACAATGGGGGGTGGTGTCGATGTTGAGTGACAGCACGCCCCCTTTGGTGGGCGTGCAGGGGGCGTGGCTGCCCAGATGGAGGCGATCCCATGGGAACACCTACCGTCTGGGGCCGAAAAGCACTCCAGGGCTTGCGGCAACGAGACCCTACCACAAGGGTCTCGTCGCAAGCCCGATGGTCGTGATGGTCAAGACCATCGTGACCATCTTTTTAGCCGCTCGCTATAGCTGTGCTTACCTGCACTCCATACCGGTTATGATTTGCTTACATGATGTTGTCTTACTTTCACACTTATGGGTAAATTTACTAAAGTGAGAGGTTTTAGAAGTGGAGATATTGCCCATAGCAACCAATCAGATTTGAAATATTATCTTCTAGAAGGTGCTAAGTAAATGTTAAGTAGAATCTGATTGGGCAACAACTCCACTTCTAAACACTCTCACTTTAGTAAATATACCCCTTAGTACCTCCACTCAAGCTCTCACAGAATATTGATAGTAATCCACCACAGGTTGGCTTGGGGAACTCTACCTAGAGGAAGCTAGGTTAGTGAATCACTTCCCTAACATGCTTTTTCAAATAATGAACACAAATATGGTTAATTGTGTACTAAAGGAGATACTAATTTATTATTCAGGAACTATGCATGACTACCTACTATAAGCAGATTCAATTAAACAATTGATTCACCTAAAAGTGTTAGTCCACAATAACAATAATGCAAAAATACCTTACATTTATATATCCCCTCAGAATACTTAAATTGATGTCACAAATTTACTATTACCAATATATTATAATTTAAAATTACCAATATATTTAGAATTACCAATATATTATAGCTCAATATTTAAAATTACCAATATATTATAGCTCAATACTATATCCCTTAGACACTTTACAGTTTATCTCCTCCAGTTCCCTGTTATATGACCCTTACTATTACACACATCCTTCACTCCACTTGTGTCTATATGATGCTATTAATCTATGAGAATATATAATATAAATACAATTTAATAACCCTTTTTGTCTTTTTGGCCAAGTCTCATTGGTGCACTTTTGATCTTAGGAATCTGGGTTTGAAGATTTATTTCAACCATTAGTTGACTTTAAAGATATTGCACCATACTGTATTGTGAAATTTAATCCAAAGCTTCCAGATGAAACAGTACCATATAATATGAGCATCTCTCTCTCTCATTAACGGCCCTTGATGGCAGCCTTGTCAGACCCCTTCATTCTTTTTACAGATCCCCTTCCTCTCAGCTGAGGCAATAACACATCTCTACCTCTGTCCAGCCCCCATAAGGCTTCTCTCTGTGGAGGGATCAATACACTCTCTCTTTGCTTCAGGCATGTGGCGATGCCTCAACTTTCTGTCTTTGAGAGCACGGCTCTGTTTCTCACTAAAAATACCTCACAACTCTCTCCTCTTTCAGATGTTTTCTCGCTCTCCCAGGGGTATATTTATGAAAGTGAGGGTGGAGCTGTTGCCCATAGCAACCAATCATATTCTAGCTATTATCTTCTAGAAGGTGCTAGATAAATGATAAGTAGAATCTGATTGGTTGCTATGGGCAACAACTCCAATTCTAAAAACCCACACTATAGTAAATATGCCCCTCTTCAAATGCAAGTCGAGTTTAAAAAAAAACTTGATTAAACTCGATTCTTAGTAAATTAAAACCTAGCAGTCCATTTAAACTTCTTCTGACACCATGTTTTGTTTGTATGCTTGAATATACATTCATAAGGACACTGACGCATGGGTAACCACTGCTATGCTTCTTTATTCATCCATTTGCAAACTAATGTATAGACATACTATACACAAGACTACACCCACTTCCCAGCATATCCCATGGTCCTAGGGACCGTCACTGAAGATTCAGGCTTTCACATACAAGTAAGGGAGTGTCTACACATACATTAAGCATATCAAATGCAATAACATCACACCACTGTGATTGGGTCAGTCTTTCTGGATATAAAGTACTATTCTGCCACTTAAATGTTGAGTTGAACCTAATTAAAGAAAATAGGAATCAAAGGTGCTGCAATATTGTAGGTATTTCTTTTTCTGCTCCTGCTTTGCTTGCAACCCTGATGTGCACTTAGGTAAGAACTGTATTGAAGTTATTTCTCAGGATTGGCTTAGATGCATAAAGGTACTCTGGGTATTAGTATTGAGACTTTAGTAGTGATTATGGGCCTGATTCAGCAGTGAATGCAAGTTCACTGCTGGTCGCAGATTCCAGATAATTGGGAATCTGCTTGTGTGCAGGACCCAATCTGCGAGTATGCAGAATGGGTCCTGCATAGACTCATGCAGACCCCTGAGGCATTTAAGGGGCAGTGCGGGGGTGGCCGCCATTCCTGGAAACAAGGGTGTGTCCGCCACATTTTCTGGGAGTGGCCAGCCCAGGATCTGCATTGATCAACAGTGTCCTGGGCTCACAAGCCGGCCAGCCTGAGTAAGCTGAGGTTTACTCAGCTGGCCAGAGGCCTGACACCATCCACCATCGTGACCATCGACCACACGATTGTCGATGGTCACAATGGCAATGATGGTTATCCCAGCCATACACCTCCTGCTGCATTTGCATTATTGCAAGGATCACAATTGCAAAGCTGCCCACGTGCAGCTCTGCAATTGCGATCCTTGCTGAATCAGGCCCTATAAGTAGTCTTACAGACCTGCCTCCTCCATCTGTATGCTATAGTATAGTTAGATTCAGTAACTTTCATTACTGAATGGCATTAATTTACTTGATATGTTACAACAGCAGCTTCAATTTTGGATTGCTGCCTCCTTCTTGCTCTGACCTGGTCCTTAACCTGTCAGTGTCAGATAAAACTTCCATAACTTCTTGTCACTTACTGTGTTGAGCATCTCTCTCTCTATCTCTCTCTCTCTCTCTCTCTCTCTCTCATTAATGGCCCTTGACGGCAGTCTTGTCAGACCCCTTTACTCTTTTTACAGATCCCCTTCCTTTCAGCTGTTGCAATAATACTTATCTGCCTCTGTCCAGCCCCCATAAGGCTTCTCTCTTTGGAGGGATCAATACACTCTCTCTCCTTCAAGCATGTGGCTATGCCTCACCTCTCTGTCTTTGAGAGCACGGCTCAGTTTCTCACTACAAATACCTCATAACTCTCTCCTTTTTCAGCTGTTGCCTCAGACCAAGTCAGCAATAAATGAAACCTCTCTCTAAGGGGTATATTTACTAAAGTGTATGTTTTTATAAGTTGATATGTTGCCCATAGCAACCAATCAGATTCTACTTAAAATGTATCTAGAACATTCTAGAATATAGTAACTAGGATCTGATTGGTTGCTATGGGCAACATCTCCACTTCGAAAAACCCACAATTTAGTAAATATACTATATAATTTTAGGCAGCCAGAAACTTCTGGCACCTTTTGGGCTCGTGCAAATGTAATTTAGTACATTTCTAGGCACCATTATATACCTACTATACATATATATAGTGAGGACAGAACAATATATGCAGATTAAAGTGTTATCCCTATAGTCCTGATATTGGCATATATCATGAACTGAATAATCAAGTCACTTGTATAAAGGTATGTGGATTACAAGTCCCGTAGAATGGTTTGGTGAGTCTATAGTAATCCACAGTTCCAGGTAATATTGGGTGTGAAGTATATTACCAGAACTTACTATGGTCTGTGTTCCTAAGTCCGGCACATACACAGGTGGCCGTCCAGCTTGAAATATGTTATTGCCACTCACAACCATGGTGAATCCTTCTCATACACATGTGTAGATGAAAGAGCTCCAATGCCTGCAATAATCAGTCTAAATGAAGATAGGTGCTGCAGTAAATAGCTTTTATGTGTGTGCAAATTTGACGCATTTCGCCCCCACAAACGAGGCCTTATCACAGAGGGTGATATAAATGTACCTCCATCCTTTTATAGGCACTGATGTCTACTACCTTTAATTAATCACAATGCACCTGTTAAAATGAGCTGCAGCATCACAATTACAGTAGGCAGCGATCTTGCCTACAAAAATGCATTTCAAAAGTAAAAACATATATAAAATACCTATTTACAATACATTAATGTGTCTTGACATGAGGACATGTATAAAATACTTAAAGATAATAAAAAATATCTCTTTATAAATCCATAGAACTGAATAGCTTTTGGAACTATAAATATTTTAAACTTGGGATTGAACCCTGGACATTCTACTGTCTGTATACATATATATATATATATATATATATATATATATATATATTCCATTCGTCAGTTTTTCAGTTTTTTACTCTTTATTTAATTAACTGTACATGCACTATCTTTTCCTAACACCGTAACAGCGCATGTGCCAAAATTATATTGCTCTTAAAGAAGATCTATAATATTTTACTGGTCCTCTTCTGTATTAAATGCAGACATGGCGATCCCACATTGATCTAAAAGATCGATAGAGGATCACCAATTGGCCATGACTAATAAGAATGTCCAGTCATAACACAGACATGGCCCTACAGTCATAAGTGGTGATGCACTTGAAATGTGTATGAGAATACATTGCTCGTACTTGTGTATGCTATTTTCCAGTGCATGCATTGGCGTATCTATAATGGGTGCAGTGCACATGGGCCCACACCGCATACCCTGCACCAATTATTAATACTTACCTCTCCTCAGTCCCGTGTCAGGGATGCATTAGCAGCTTAAATCACTGGGAAAATGGCACAGTGGCCATTTTCCCAAAGGTCTGTGCATGTGCAGTAAAGGTGTCTCTGGGACCATGATGGGACGCCATGTTACCGAAGACCAGCGCATACACAGTACACTCTGGCCCAATTCCAGAGCCTTCTCCTCTCTTAAACCACCCCTGGCTTGAGCCATGTGCAGTGTAAAAATATACAAAATACGCAAACAGGTGTATATTCATCTCTACGTCAGCCCCTTTCTACTTTGAGAGACCTTAGCAATGTGATATTTCAGTGTGATTCTATAAAACAACACAGCACATTGCATGAATTAACACTGCATTTGTTACTCTAATAAAGCAACATAATATTTGTACTGTTAAGGGACCTTTTACCCAGAATGCTTGTGACTTTGAGTTTTCTGGATAAGGTGTTTTAAAATTTGATTACAAGATTCACTAGATACTGACATGCTTGCATAAAATGCTGATCTGAATAAAACATAATGTCTACAAATATGACATTATCACTAAGCAGAAATTACATATAGTATGTTGTTTTCTTTCATGTTTTTAGAGCTATCTGGTTTTCCAGAAATAAGATTAATACCTGTAATTAAATGTGTATTAATAAGAACTAAGTTAAATCCCTAAATCTATGCCTTGTGATGACAGCTTTGCATTACTATATTGTACAGTACAGTGTAAATAGGTAATATTTCAGAACATCCAGCAGATGGCAATATTGCTGCACAATATTACAAATAATAAAGGATTTCCATACTACAACTCATCGAAATATTTCTGCACCATAGTAATTATTATTCTACAATTAAAATAATTTTCAAACATACCTATTGTATTTTACAGGCTGCTAATGTCAGAATTTAAACAATAGTCCTCAGCAAGTCTCAAGGAGCGAGTTTTATTAAACTGATTGATGTTCTATACCAGGGGTCAGGGCCGTAGATAGGGTGGTGCGGTCGGTGCGTCCGCACAGAGCGCAACAGCGCTGAGGGCGGAACACTGGCCGCCCACCACCTCATGATTCATACTAATATCAATCTTCTTCAATCTGGCACTGGGCGGTTACTGCTGAGGGGCCGCGGCGCCCAGCACACAGGAGTCAGACAGCCGCAGTCTCCCCTCCTCCTTCTGACGTCCCGACAACCTATTGGGACGGGAGAGACATCATGACGTCTCCCCGCCCAATCCTCCCACAGTTCGGTGAGGAGCTGCTGACTGCTTGTCGGGTGCAGCTGGCTGGTAAGGAGCGGCGTGGTGCGGCGCTGTATGTACCGACGCCTGGCGGAGTGTGGACACTGGAATGGATGACAGGACCGAGGATCTGCCAGGTGAGGTCCGGTCCAGACAGAGACTGGGGGGCAGTAATATACTTCCAAGAGCAGTGGCCAGCAGCCTGCCCCAGCCCCCAGCCACAACTCCTAGGCTGGGTTGAATGGTGATTAAAGTTTAATGTATTCAGGAAAAATAAAAATGTGTATATATATATATATATATATATATATATGTATACATATGAATATATATATATATGTTTTTGGTTTCGCTTTGGTCTGCAGTGTGGACTGGGGAGACGTGTTTAGCATCAGGCTGGTTGCTGGTTGGGGGGGGTTAGGGGTACCAATGAACTTTCTCGCACAGGGCACCAAAAATGTCTAGCTACGGCTCAGCCAGGGGTAGGCAACGTCCGGGACTCCATCTGCTGTGGGACTGTACATCCCAGCATGCCCTGCCATAGTTTTAGCATGCCCTAACAGCAGACCTCTGGCAGGGCATGCTTGATTATGTAGTATTACACCAGTCAGAGTACAGCATGTTGCCTACCCCTGATCTACTTACATAATCGCTAAATAACTTGGTTTGGCATATTTCAAAATATATTGCTTCCACTAAATTACTATAGGTAGTGGTACCATATAAATGTAACTTTCCATATATTCAGATTCTAATATTCGGTTTCTAAACTGTATATATATCCTTGATAAAAGTCTGCAAAGACTGAAACGTTGAACGAACGTTCCCTTGGTTGGCGTTAATCATTTATTTCAAGAGCCGTGAGTGCCTCTGCATTGGTTACTTATATATATATATATATATCCATGATGGCGGCACTCAGGAAAAAAGATAGACTTGCAGGGTGAGTATCCAACGTTTAAATGCTGTATTGGGTAGTGCATTTTCGTCAAGGTGCACCCTGACCAAAATGCACTACTCAATACAGCATTGAAACATTGGTTACTCACCCTGCGAGTCTGTCTTTTTTTCTGAGTGCCGCTATCATGGATATATGACAACTTCTTTGCACTTTGTGTACAGCTGTTTGGAAGGCACTGGATTTTAGGTATTTATTGCAGTGATTTGCACATATTGAGGAGTTCTGCTTTCTTGCAGTTTATATATATATATATATATATATTTATATATATATATATATATATGTGTGTGTGTGTGTGTGTGTGTGTGTATGTGTGTGTGTGTGTGTGTGTGTGTGTGTGTGTGTGTGTGTGTCTTTCCTTGTTCCATGATTATTTGTTGCTGAAGCTACTTCACACGATGTGGTCAATCCAATTAGGTGCAAATTAATTCTGCAATTCAATTAGTAACTGGCACTGAATAAGTCAGACTGAATTCACATATTTCTATTCGCAACTCCCTAAGGGTGAGAGATGGAAAGGAAAATCTTTATTTTAAGGGTAAAATGACAGAACACTGTGCTGAACCCCTTGGTCACCCCCCCCCCCCTAATGACTAATTAGGCAATTGGAAGTTTCCAAATAGCTTAATTAGTCCAATAATTACAAGTCATTTTTTGGGGTAAAAAAAATTGGCCTCAAATTACCGCAAAATCAACTTTTACGTTAGTTTAGGCACCCCAAAGTTAATTATATTAAATATTTTTTAATAGAAAAATAATTGTTTTTAAAAAAAAAAAATTATTTTTCAAGGTGCCCTAAAAGTACCCCAAAATCACCTTTTTTTCCTACTTTTTTTTGCATTTTTCGTTTAAGTCGTTTGAGATTAAACGAAAAAAGTTAGTTTTTTACCATTTTCTTGCATTTTTTTAAAAAAAGCACAAATCAGTCATTTGAGACCATTTAAAAATGTACATTACCTCCCTAATGCCCGCAAACAGCCTTCTATATGGTCTTGCTAACAAAATTATCCATTTTGAGGGGTCTAGGATGGTCCCCCCATGCACTTCTCTCAAATCTCATTTTGCAGTCAATACGCACTGCTCCGCTGCGAGTAGTGCAAATAGGCATTCTTAATTGGATTGGAGAATTCTCGTGAGAACACTTCGATGTGAAGTCTGCGAGTTTCAAAAAACAAACTCGCTACTCGCAATTCGCATTTAATTGGATTGACCCCTATAGAGTATGTAATTTTGTAGAACAGCATATTTTAATATATCATACATATATACATTTCTTCCTTTGAGATACGTTAAGAGTAGAGAAAAATATATTTGTCACAATGTAATAAAATTAGTGCCAATTAGTCAAAAGGGTGATAAAATTTCTTAGCAGAGAAGATGTTAATATTAACTAAATTTGTAAAATTTTCATGAAAATGGCTATTAGGATATAGCAAATGCCAGTTTCTGATTTCATATACCTATTTTGGGCACATCTGTCCCATCCATATGAGTACATGGCATACTGTAGCTCATCAATATTCTGTTATCTACAGATGAGCACTGTTATGTACCTGCACTGATGTTACAAGTTAAATGTGGGCTTGCTTCAGTCTTGCAGACTTGTCTTACCTCCATAAAATGACCTTACTTGTATGTTTTCAAGATGCTGGAAATCAGCCATTGAGCTTTATTTTCTAATTATTTTTATTAACATTTAGAATTTCACCAACCTGGTGTATATACAGGAATGAGAATCTTATCTGATCTATTAGGATTCCTTTTGAGTTTGACTACAGTTATATGTACATTCCATGAGGTTACTAAAATTAACTAAAATGACAGCACCCTCCTGGTAAGATTTGCAGAGATAATAGTGGTACTTTTATACACAATTACTTGTCACTGTCAAAATAAAAAGAAACTTGTTTATAAAAACTTGCCAGTCATTGGCAGTGAATGAATCTTTGCAAAGAAAGTTTAGATCACAAAAAATATGATATGTTCAGAAAATTAATTTTAATGTTATTTATTTATTTTTTATTTATTTGATATTCAGCCAGAAATAACCCAAATCTTAAGAAATGTATTTTGAGTTATAATTCCTTAACATCACTTTGGAAATATCTAAGGTGTATAAATAAATATATATTTTTTATATATTTTCTATGCGATTGTTACCTTGCTTGAAGGTATGTGATGGGAGCTGCACATATGAAAAGCAGTGAAACGGTCAATTAAAAGTATTTTTAGTAAAATTGCCTTTCCGTGCATTTTCAATTTAATTTTTGTTAACATTTTACTAATGCAAATGATTGTTTCACTGATTTCTGGAGACAAGGCTCTAAAATTGCACTGTTTCAATATTTGTTCATGATTTTGAATTTGGTAAATACTCAAGAATTACAATCCTGATTTAAATAAAAAAAGGAAATACCAGAAATAAATTATATCATTTTAATTTACATCATAGAGAACATTTATATTTGACATTATATATTATATATTCCTAAAAAAAAGCCACTATTCGTCACCACACAAAATTATTTAATGAGCAAGAGTTTTAAAACTTTTAATCATCTTTCTTAAATGTTATTCACATTCATAAAGCTAGAGTTTCATTTTACAGCAGGATCAGCTGCAGCTGCAAATTGATATAATCTTTGGAAAATTGTAAAACTTATAATTGGTGAAAGAGATTTAGGGGTACCATAGATCATTGTGTGATAAAGCCCGAGAGGCCTGCACCAAGATATATAACAACTATTACTGTGACCACCAAATTAGAAAGTGAACTTGAGAAATAGTTATACCAACCTCTGATGGCCTGAAAGCTACGTATGGCTCCCAGAGGAGACAATCTGGTGAGACAAATCAAGAGCAGGTTATAAAATTGGACATGTTTAACAGGTGGGTAAAAGGTGAGAAAACTTTCATGTCAGTGGAAGAGAAATGTAAGTTATCTTGCAGATATGAAATTTCAAAAGGAACTCCTAGAATAACTGATTAGTTCACCCACTGTACTGCCTATGTGTTTGTAGCAAATGTAAAAAGTTTTATAGAACCCATCTTGTGTCCAAAGCCATTTTTACAAGGTGCCATCAGTGCAATGATTTTGGTTGCTAAACATCCAGGGGCAAAAATTTGGGGTTCTAAGCATTACAATAAATTATTCCCTCTCATGGGAACAACCATTTACTGTAAACACCAGATTTCCAGTAATTCTATTATTTCTTCTGGTCAGTTGCTGTAAAATTTTGTAAAAGTTAAAAGAGGGATCTGAAGCACTGGCATTGACACCCGGCTGGATCATGTCCATAGAGGTGTGTCTAGTGCTGCTGGTAGTGGTACATTTGTCATCTCTTATGCAGACTAACAAAATCTTCCATATATGAGTTGATGTCGTTCAAAACACAAACATTCTAATGTTTAGACCTACTGTACCAAAAAGAGAAATACCACTCATTTATAAATTTGGTAGCATTCTTAAGAATTGTTTACATTTTACTTCCCCCCAAGCTTTCTGCCTGAAGCTGGGTCATACTTGTGAAAATCGAATGAAGCTCCTGGCCCCCCCAAAGAGTAGGCAATTCTCCTGGCCGGCACCCCCTGCATGCACCCCTTTCTGGTTTCCGCTCCCCCCTCCCCCCTGCCAGTGTCCACTCCTCCCTTGTATTGTATAAGTGGCCGGTTTGGGTGGAGATGATGACATGATTAATGCTGCATCGCGTATTCGTGATCCCACCCCTAGCTGCACAATACCGGTAATCTCGAAGACGTGATTACACAGTCAGACCTCCCGCCCCACCCCCAAAATCACATCACTCCCCCCCCGCTGTGCCAACTTGACCAGATTGTCGGAAAGTCTGAGCTTGATTCACACTTAAACAAAATTGGCCTGATTTGTTGTTTCTGGGTCATATGAAATGTCTTCTGGTTGGCTGTGCTGCACAGTCAATCAGAAGATATTGTGTACAATGCCATGTTGCTGAATGCAGCATGGCATCCTAGTTCGCATCGTCACCCCCTGCATCATGCAACTGTGTATGCACTTGCCAATGCAGGGGCCCGTCGCCCACCAGATCGGCCGGTTGCACATCGTTCTGATTTGAGGTCGGCTTTAGATAGTGGACTCAGAATTCTTAATTTAAGACAATCAGATTTTTTTGCATGTAAAGGCTCAATTAATGCAAAAGGTGCCAATATTTATGTAGTATTTATTACAATTGATGGAGCATTTCTTTGAGATGAATTGTGGAATTCCATGAGGTCCTATCTAAATTTATTTGCTTAGACGTTGCTTGTCACACACTTCAAGCACTTGCAGTAATGTATGTAATAACAGTACTGTACAAAAGTTATAGGTAGGTGTGAAAAAAAATGCTATTTCAACAAACACTTACCAAATAATTATTGTATGCACATTAGGGGTGATTGCACTGAATAAGGAAACCCCTTCTTGTTCTCTTCTTTTTAAATCAGTGGAAAAATGATGCAATGTAAGAATGCTTTAGTGTTAAAAGTTTATTTTTATCAATTAACAAAATGCAAAGTGAATAAACAGAAGATAATCTAAATCAAATCAATATTTGGTGTGACCACCCTTTGCCAAAACAGCATCAATTCTTCTAGGTACACATTTTTGTTTTGTTTCCTTGCATTGCAACTGAGGGGTATATTTACTACAGGGTGGATTTTTAGAGGTGGAGATGTTAATCATAGCAACCAATCAGATTCTAGCTATTATATTCTAGAAGGTGCTAGATAAATGTTAAGTAGAATGTGATTGGTTGCTACGGGCAATATCTCCATTTCTAAAACCTGCACTTTAGTAAATATACACCTCAGAGTTGTTTTTATTGGAAAGATTAGTTAGAAGAAACATTTTTCGATAACCTGGGTACCTATTAGAGATGAGCAGTTCAGATTCAGAGAATTCCGACAGAAATTAATTCTGGGGTAACGAGTCGAATGCAGTCATGGCTCAGTTCTTCCCACTAGATTCAGTTCTCAAAATGAGGCAACACATTATTTTCTCAGAAATATAGGATCTTGTGTGTTTTCAATTGCATATAAATCCATCAGGTGTCATTTTAGGTAGGAGTGTGCATGAAGAAGCTTGTAGGCTGTAGATGTGCTACCAATAGTGACCATTGGAGAGCATTGTACAGTAGTACTATAGGTTGGAGTGGTTGGAAAAGAAAGCATCTTTAAACAGTACTGTATATGTGTGTGAGTCTGATGCTATACCAAGCAATCTGCACTACAGGCTCCTCTTGTGTATGTTTGAAAGTGAGCTGCACTTCCAATTGTTTACACAAGGGTATCTATCTCTACAGTATATATTATGTATGAGGGCAGAGACAGTACTGTGATTTCAAGCTTATCTGACCAAAGATCTAGTTTGCTCAGTGTTGTATCTTAGTGGACAAAAAAGCACAGTCTTTTAAACTTGTCAAGGGGAGATAAAAGAACAGATACTATAGCTAGCAGTCTGCACAGAGTGATGTTTGTGTTTGAGAGTCTGAGCTGCACATACTGTGTAGTGAGCACACATTTGAAGGGGAATCAGTATGATTTATCTCTGGCTGCATGGTCGGGGGTTCTAATCCCTACAGCGGCAACCCGGCAGGGGTGAAGATCCCAATCGTTCTTTGTGGTAAGTATCACTAACCTAATTCCCTACCCTAACCTTAACCCTCCTTTAGGGGTGCCTAACCCTAACCCCCTCTAAGTGCCTAAACCTAAGCCCCCCGTCCCTGCAGCCTAACCCTAAGTCTCCCGGGGGGGTACCTAACCCTAACTTCTCCCCTGGGGGTGCCTTACCCTAACCCCCATCCCCTAGCTTAACCCTAACCCTCCCGGGTGGGTGCCTATCCCTAAGTTCCCCCTAGGAGCCCCTAACCTAACCCTCCCCCACCGGCTGTGCATGCCCAGTGCCCAGCTTACCTTCAATCGGTCTGCCAGATGTCGGGCTCCCAGCATAGGTCTAATGACAGGCGTTGGGATTTCCTGACACTTGTCAGTAGTACTGTCAAAGTCAAATAATTGGATATGATTGCTTACAATTATTATCTGACGATATAATTGTCTATGGTTGGATGACGTATTACTAGGACGCTACTTTGCGTCAGTGCAATTTGATGCGCTAAAATGCATATCCACAACACACATATGCTGATGCACATAACACACAAATATATAACATATATACACACAGATGCTCATATGCACATACTTACACATGGAAACTCATCTGTATATATTCATGTACATACACATAGATGCACATATGCGAACGCATACACATAAAATGGTTCCCACACATTATAGTTAATAACCAGAGTTATTAAAGGTATTTGTTAGCTAATAATTATAATGTAATATGTACTTAAAAGAGATCTAAGATTCAGAATACAGTGGACATGTCATGTTTGGTATCATACTAAATCCCTGTTTATTTGCAGACATCCGTTTATATTGGCGAAGGATTCACATCTTGCGTTCACTAGTTATGGATTATAGGGAGTTATTGGGTATAATGCTATTACTTGTATGCAGTGTCTGTAGCCATTTTTAACTAGTTCTTCGGTGGGAAGCTACACAAAGAAGCTGTTGGAAAGCTGAGCCATACCTCTAATGACACCGTATGAACTGACCAATGACCAGATGCAAGAACCAATGAAAACATGCCAACTTGTCCCTTTGTTATCCTTTTAACCTGTACCATATATATGCTGTGTGCTGGTCTCATTGTTCAGTCATTCTCCATTTTGGGTGACTGCAGGATTCAGGATTGAAGGACTGCATACTGCGCATGCATAGGTATCGGCTGTTACTGTTTCATTGCTTTTTATTCTAATTGTTAAATCTTTCCCTGTTTACATAAATAACTTTTTGTGCTTTGGAACCACAAGATTGGACTGGAAAGCAATTCTTTCTTAAGCGACTTGCAGTGCTAAATAGCAACTAATAGGAATTAATAAATGGGGGCTCAGCCTTGAGGTCACGCTACCGGAAATTACTCAGAGCAATCGGATTTCGATTCCTCAACAAAGGGTGGATGCATCACATACGGGTAAGAATGCAATCTGTTTAAAAACCTGTTTTGTACTCTGTGCTGTGAAACCGAATATCTAATTTTGGGTGTTCTAAGGAGCGCTGATTAGAATCCAGGGACAATAGAGAAAAGTCTGTTTCTTTTATTGTCACTTTTTGTGCTGCAATAGGCAATTCGCAAATAGCGTATGCATCTTCCCTGTATTGCTGCCACATGTTTGAACAATCGTTGTAATAGATAGTCTGGTATCACTTGTTAAAATCCTCTGAATAGGTATTGCCACTAGGGAAAGCATTTTTTTGGCCAGAAAATAAAGGTATATGAATGTGAACGCATGCTTGTGATATGAAAAGGATAAAGAAAAACAGAAAAGGATTTTGCTTTTTGAACTGTTGGCAATAGACAGGGCCGGCTAAGGTGTCCAAGAGGCGGATAGGGCAAGCTGGAGCAGTATACATAGCAGGTATAACTGAGCGAGAAAACTGAGGTTGCTTTCTCAGCCAAATCCCCAATAGTAATCGCAAAGTTCATTGATAAGTTTTAGTGTCTCTGGGCAATGCGATCGGACCGCATGTTGTAAACTATGATTGTGACTTGGGGGTCGTGCGAGGAAATCACTGGCAAGGCTAAGTGTTACTGGAATACTTAGATGCTACCAGGGGAGAGTAACTCAAAGTAGGAAGCAGCAGATGAAGCTTGGTTTAATTCGTCTGGAAAGCAGGAGTATAGTATAGGCTAGATTCTGTTTCCTCATTGTGCAAAACTGCCAAAACACGCTTAGCGGTCGTTTGTGCACAGTGGATGGAAGTGAGTGGACGCAGCTTGTTTAATTTCTCCACTGGTCGAAATCTCTAGCAAAAGTAGCCAAATTGTTGTCCCAGATGGGTGCTAAGCAGTTGCTAGGGATGGTCGATGAGATGCTGTTTATGAATGGGCCAACTGGGTCGGCAAGGTACATAATGAATGGGAAGTATGGAGCATATGCTACTGCATGCTGCGACATATGGGTCAAGATGACCAAAGGATGTATGAAACCCTTTCCCAAAGTTGGCAGTTTTGATTCGGAGGTACTGAGTAATGTTAGAGATAACATATGTTTAGTCAAATCTTTGAAGAAAAGAGTAAAGTATAATGATTGTTTAAAGTTATGGCAGCACAAGGGGAACATGTGGCACGGTGGTGCATGTGTGTCGCAAAGCAGCGTACTCACACCGCTAGGCAGCGTGCACACGCCGCAAAGTAACGTGTTCACGCCACAAAGTAGCACACCCATGTGGCATAGAAGCATGCTGCAAAACAGCATACTCTTGCCGCAAAGCAGCATGTTGCCAGGTAGCATACCCATGCTGCAAGGTACCGTTATAGCACATAAAGAAGATAGCGCATGTGCACCGCCGCCGCCTTATGCAGCCGCAGGTGAACGTGCAGCCGATACCAAAAATAAAAAAATGAAAATGTAACAAGTAGCTTATATCCTGTTTTAAGGCACTTTTAAGGTAATGTTTCTGAAGAAGATAATGAAACCACTGTAGATTAAGCCATTGCCTGTGCTATTAACATGCAGGTAAGGAAGGGGAGTGGTCCCCCCCAGCAGGGGCAGCAGCTGAAATTGGTGAGATGAGTGTAACAAGTAATGGTTATGTTAGTTCAAATGTGCTGTTGATCAAAATAAGTTATCATGGCCATAAAGGGGCAATTATTAACATTTTAGATATTTAAGTAATTTTAAGTGTGTGCAAGCTTTAGTCAGTGTGCATTGTGGAAAGATCAGGTGTCCTTGTTTACAGTAAATATTGAGATTGTGATATGTTAATAAGAACAGGCTTTTCTTTGGTCTACCTGGAGGGTTAGACAATAGATTAATTTGATGTTGCAAGAGGTACACTGTGATCAAGTCACACTTGGTAAAATAGATCTCTTTATAATGTCATGGCTGCATTGCCATGAGGCCCCACCATCCCACTCAAAACTACACAAATCACCCAACACACACATGCACATACATGCACAAATAATTATTTTCTCTGATAGATTGCTCTCCACAATCTATCTCTAGACCAATAGTCAAGCCAGAAGTGCAGGTGAATAATTAATATTCCCTTAAAATATACATACAGTATATCATATATCCCCCATACACACACGCATGTACACTTCACACACATACAACTATGCTACAGTATATCATTCCATTTTACCCTGCAGCATATCTGCAGTGAAACGTGTGCATTAAGGTCACATAATACCCATTGGCACATGAGAGAATTCATAATTAATCACAACAAACCCCAAAAAATGAATAATATTTTTTTCTTATAAATATTAATTCTTTATATATATTTGAAGCAAATGAATGTAAAATTAGAAATTCATTTAGTGATGGTAAAAGTATTTTTCCTATTGCAGGTGTTTTACAATGTGTTGTGTTCTGAGAATGTCACAAACATTACAATTGGCAAATTTTATAATGTTTGTTATGAGTAATCATGATTTATACAGGAGCTAGAATTCAGCACAAATATGAATCATGATTTGCATTTATTACTCTCCGTTGTTCTCAAATGTCTGGTTGTGCACAAAGGGTGGGGTTTACACACAATCTCAGAAAACAGGGATCTGTGTACTGAGATCTGTGTACTGAACCCACACATGGCTGCAATACAGAAGTTTTGAGGTATTTGTGTTGTAACATGATCTTGGTTTCCTATTTAGAGTTAGTATGTACTTACCTGTGTGCAGTTTGTATGTGCTGTGAATGAGAATTTCTGTGTGAAGTTTGTATGTACGTCTGAAAAATCCTTGCAATACAGCAGTTTATAGATTTACTTTATGTTAAGAAATTCAATTATTGTGACAGATATAAATGTAATACCGGAGAAGCTTAGAATCAGGTGATGTATTGCTAAGCAGGGTGTGATTAAATTGGATAATATAGCAGGTTTCCAATGAGTCCTGTAATAATCTTTATAAATGTATTAGTAAGCAGAATGGTTGGAAAAGACTGAACCGTAAGTCGGCTAATTCTGTAATAAAGGTAAACCGGTCATGTGGTAAGTATATATGACTGCAGGAAATATGATTTTCTTAGACAGTGATATACATTACATTATAGAAATTAAGAACAATGTGATATGCGTAATACTCAGAATGTTGGACATGGGATATTACTTAGAAGTAGGGATATCATATGAAAAGCAGAAATAAGGAAGTCTAGATTTGTCATCACTGTAGTAAATAAAGAGAATTCCATATGGTATTGTATTAAGGTAAACTATAATAGTATAAATATATGTCCCGGAGTAAAGGATTCGAAATCACCCTAGTGGTAGAAAGTAAGTATCGCAACCCCTGACCAAGTGTTCATAAGAAATAGTTTTTAGAGATCCAAAGTGATAGTTAGTAACAGGCACAAACGTGATATTTTTTGTGTTTATAAATTCCTGTAAAATCTAGTTAAATTGTGATAAAGGTATTATGGATAACCCAATGGTGGAGGTTTCATTCACCAGAACAGGGGGATTGACATAGCTCATAAAAATATGCATATGATTATACTGTTTGAAATTGTTGCAGTAACAATAACTCAGCAGAATGTATGTTTTTCTCAAAAACACCTTTTGCAATTTTGCTGTTTTACATCTTGTGGACAATAGGGACACTTACAGATCCTAGAAGTAGTAGGTAAGGGAAATACACATCCATTTCCCAGCAGAGGTGGTAATGCCTGGAATTACTAAGGGTTTTCAATGAAAAATTACATTTAAGGTTGTTTTAAAATGGTCTTATATTTAAACAGGTTCCATAGGATGATTTTCTGTTATTACTAAATGAATGGGATATATCTATTAACAGTTTGTATGTTTAGAATAGATAAGAATTAGTTACATATTGACATGCCTGTATTAAGTATACTAACATTTCTTTCTATTTTCTCGGTACATCGGAATGCGGGTTAAAGTAGATCAAAGCCCAAGACTTCTCTGATTCTCCTCATCAATTAATACACAGATTATTGTCAGGAGAAAAGGGGGGGTGTTACATGGGTATTTGAAGGTTGGAAATTTTGAATTTTTCCAGATTAGGGTTATTTCTTTCTTTGGAGATTATCATTGAAAATGTTGTTTAACAAATCATTGGGAAGGCCCTTGCCAGGGGTTGATGACCAGTGCCACATCTTTGAAAGTAGCAGAAAGAGATACCTGGATCCATTCTACTCACTGCAGAAAGGTCAACCACCCAAAGAAGGTACAAGGCAGAGCTGAGACAGACAATGTGGACCTGTCGATAGCGAGCCTGTTCTGGGAGAACTAAAGACTACAGGGAAACACCTGAGCAAGGGTGCAGATTACTATTCCAGCAATGGAGTGGCGATCTGTTTTTCTGTCTTTATTTTATTCCAGGAATCTTCTCATCCTTATTTGTTTTTCGTGATTTCCTATTTCTGTAATGGAGGACAGATGTCGTAGAGAAAGGCCAATAGTTATGCCGATGGAGTGGAGTCGGAGGAGAGAGCAATAAAATGATCAGGGCAACCTGTGGTCAAACTCAGTTTAGGATTTGTTAAGAGATCTGTTAGCCATGGAACTCGGAGACAGTGTGAGGGGTTATTGTCTGAGGAATATTGTATCTGTGAGTACTGTGGATCCCTAGATGATGAGAAATGCATCCAACTATGCCACTCCAAGAGTAATCTGTATTTGGGCAGGCATCATTTAGAGGATTAGTGGGTAAGGTCTTAAACCAAACTGAATGTTGGGTGTGCACTCACATGCCTCAGGGACAACATAATGGTGGATTAGTACCATTCCCATTAAATTTCTCTGAGGTCCTTGAATTACGGGGAGGGAGGTCCATAGACGGGAAGCATAACAATACCAGGTCCCCTATTTTAAAGCTCCGCCAAAACTCCATAGATCGGTCTTTGCTGTGTCTGAACATCTCATACATAGAAAGACTGGAGATTTGGGAAGCAAACTTAATGGATCAGACAATGGCTCGCCACACCAGTAGTGATGAACCCCAGAGACGAGAACATAGGAACAAACTGAATGTGATATAAATTGGAAAAGTTCCTATGGGTTATTGTAAAATGTTATTCAGGCTGAAATGTGCCTTCAGCAGATGAGGACAAGAGGCATAGGTAATTTTGTTAAAACTTTATGTGATATTGTGCAGGATTGTAATACACCATATGTTCTCCCAGATAATGTATACTATGTTTGTGGAAGAAGGGCTTATTCTTGGTTATCTCTGAGTTCCAAGGGTTTATGTTTTATAGGTAAATTGGTCCCAGAGGTAATGACCCTTACACATGATGAAATGATTGGTATCCATAAAACCGCACCTCTTCCATACATACACATGCAGTATGAACATTGTGACAAAAGAAATATGATCCCTGGTGAAGAACATATAATCACACAGTTGATTAGTGAAACAACTGGCTTCCAAATTTTGGTAGCATTAGATCCAACCAGGATCACTCAGGGAACTTTAAATTTTAGATACATCCAAGACCTGGCTAAATTAATAGACAACATCACCGATATGTATGATGACACTTTCAGGTATAGGGGTAAGGAGCTACATGCTTATAAAAAGGAATTGGTACAACATAGACTCATTTTAAACTACCCAACAGCTATTACTGGTGGATATTGTGTGACTCTGGCCACCCAATTTGGTGTCAAGTGTTGCACGTACATCACCAATAATACTAGTGACCCCAAAGGGGTGATTGACCAGAAAATGGATGAAATCCTACAACTGAAGAGGGAATTTCGGAAGAACCATAACACTTCCTTGTATGAAACTGAAGTAAAGGTATAGAAATTATTCTCATGGTTAAACCCTGTCAAATGGTTCACTGGTCTGTAAGAGTGGGTACAGGAGATGGTTGCTGGTATAGGTAAGCTCCTTATTATTATACTTGTCATTTTAGTAATTGGTTTATGTGTCAGATGTGTTCTTACTGTGGTAAAATGTGGAAAATACCACCAAGGTAAACCGTAAAAAGGAAATCATGATGGTGGTGAGTGGTGGTGGTATAGGTACTAAGGTCGATAAAGAACTGCATTACAATCCTGAAATTGAATGTACCATCAGATAATAACATTTGAATAGGCTTGGTCAAGTATAACAAAATGTATTGTAAATGTTCTGCTAAACATCCTAGATAATGTAGTCTAACTTCCCCCCCAAACTTCCTTTATAGGTTCGATGAAATCCCACATCCTACCAATGGTCCCCTATAGATCCGCAGATGGCCTATATGGGTTGTTTTACCCTTTCCTGAAATGCATATTGACGGGTCAATGACCAAACTGTGTTATACCATTTAGAACATTGAATACTAATTTATTATGCATGACTAAAAGAGGTTAAGAATAGAATGTGATAGTTTTATGCTTGCTATCATAGGGTGGACTGTCAAAGTCAAATAATTGGATATAATTGCTTACAATTATTATCTGACGATATAGTCTATGGTTGGAAGACATATTACTAGGATGCTACTTTGCGTCGGTGCAATCCGATGCGCTAAAATGCGTATCCACAACATACATATGCTGATGCACATAATGCATACATATATACATATATACACACCGACACTCATATGCGGATGAACATACTTACAAATGGAAGCTCATCTGTATTTATTCACATACATACACATAGACGCACATATGCAAATGCATACATATAAAATGGTTCCCACACATTATAGTTAATAACCAGAGTTATTAAAGGTATTTGTTACTTGACAATTATAATGTAATATGTACTTAAAAGAGATCTAAGGTTCAGAATACAGTGGACATGTCATGTTTGGTATCATACTACATCCCTGTTTATTTGCAGACATCCATTTCTTTCGGCGAAGTATTTGCATCTTGCGTTCGCTAGTTATGGATTATAGGGAGTTATTGGTTAGAATGCTATTACTTGTATGCAGTGTCTGTAGCCAGTTTTAACTAGTTCTTTGGCAGGAAGCTACACAAGGAAGCTGTTGGAAAGCTGAGCCATACCTCTGATGACACTGTATGAACTGACTAATGACCAGATTGACCAGATGCAAGAACCGATGAAAACATGCCAACTTGTCCCTTTGTTATCCTTGTAACCTGTACCATATATATGCTGTGTGCTGGTCTCAGTGTTCAGTCATTCTTCATTTTGGGTGACTGCAGGATTCAGGATTGAAGGACTGCATGCTGGGACCAGTAGCACATGCATATGTATCGGTTGTTACTATTTTCATTGCTTTTTATTCTAATTGCTAAATCTTTCCCTGTTTACATAAATAACATTTTGTGCTTTGGAACCACAAGATTGGACTGGAAAGCAATTCTTTCTTAAGTGACTTGCAGCGCTAAATAGTGACTAATAGGAATTAATAGTACCTTGCTGGGATTAGACAGTCGGGAAGCCGGCATCAGGATTTCATCCGTCAGCTTCCTGACTGCTTCGCTCTGAGGGTATATATATCTTGTGCAGTAGGGACAGAGACAGCACTGTGATTGCAAGCTTAACTGACCAAAAAATACTATACTATGCCTGAGTGATCTGCACCCCAAAGAATTGATCTTTTTCTGGTTTGAAAACAAATTCTCAAGTTTTTTATTTAATTTCAGATACTATTCTAATACTATAATCCTAGAGAAGCCTCCTTACACCATTACTGAACCCTCTGTAAATGTGAAGATGAGTAGTAGTGAAAACATTGAAGACAGTTTAGACATAGAAATTGAGAATGCTACCTTGGAAGTTGTAAATGTGCAACAGGATGAGGGAGTTAATTGTGTACCTCACAATATTGAGGATTATGATAATGACTGTATTAGCCAAGAACAACTAGATTGGAGGAGGATGTTGCTTGAGTAAAAATAAGTCAGCTACCAGTGGCAGCAGTTCATATCAGTGATACGAAGTGCATTGTCATTCCTGTATGGAAATATTTTCCGGAATCTTGACAACATTTGTCAAGACATCTGTAGTTTCAAAGAAAGTAAAGGTAGGGACATTAACCATCTAGGTACCTTCGGCCTGTTACGCCATTTGCACAGTTCATTCAAATAGTTTATCAAAATCAGGAAAATCATATATAACAACAAGCTGTCCAGCATCAGCTACCAGCAGCATGGATAGATACCAGCAAATGCAATCTTCACTGCCAACACATCAGTCATCAACCTCCTCATTAGCAATTGGATGTGGTCCTCCTGCATTCAATTTGCAAAGGCAAACTGACTCCCCTAATGCAATTCATGATTCCCCAAAAAAATCCTTGGGCTGCTGCTGCTGGTGAATCTTCATCACAGAAATGGATCAAGAAGACTAGTAATTCAAACTCTTGTTATGAAACACTAATTTGCAAGAGAAACTAAGTACAGTATGACAGCTGCCATTCTGCTGCACAGCACTTAAGCCATGATGGTTATGCTAAAACTGCATCCAATATCCACCATCAATGCATCTTGTTTTAGCAGATTAGTTGAAGTTCATGCTGCCAAATCCCATCTCGATCCTATTTTTCCAGAACAGAAATTCCTCACTTGTAATAGGCCATTAATACAAAAGTAATTCACATGCAGGCTACTATCTGTATCACTGTCTTCACTCAAAAGCATGCTGGTATAAACTCAGTGGTTCAGTAATTTAAAAAAAAATGACAAATCCGTTTCTGGAGATGCTGGCTGTGGCGGAAAAATTTCTGTCCATTTTTGGTATTTAGCAACCTCATGTAGAACATTGCAGCAGCTGCAAGAAAAGTTCAACTTGCCGTCCCACCAACTGAAGCTCCTGGTTACTACCTCTTGAAGCAAGAGGTAGTAGCCAGGTGTAATTCCACCATTTATATGCTTTAGCAACTGGAGGGACAGCAAAAAAACATCAATATGTACACATCAAGTCATGAGAAAGGGAGGAGTACATGCTACTTTACTGCAGTACAAATGGAGAATAATCTTGGTTTTATGCAAGCTACTGAATCCATTTGAAATTATAACCTATGAAGTTAGTTCAGATACTGCCAGCTTGAGTCAGGTCATATCCTTAATTAAACTACTGAAAAGGCAGCTAGCGAAGCTGAAGGAGGAGATTAAATGATTCATTGAATTGAATCTGCTATTATAAGTATGTTGGTCTTGTAGATCAAGTTTTTTATTCCCTTCACCAGGAACAAAGGGACTGCAACATCTTGCAATTGATTCACTACATTTTGGCAATCATGCTTAATTCTAGGGTTAAGTCCTATGTAATGTATTTCTTTCCAACTCACATTGATTTTAAGAGATGCAAAGAACTACTGATGTGCCCAGCTATAATGTGGCATCACAGCATTATCTCTCATGCCACGCATGGCACGTCACACACCACGCCATTAGTCGCACCACAAAGAAAGTTTAGTAATGAAAAAAGTCATTACGTGTAATACAACTTTTTGCCCACCAGATGTCACTTTTCCTAAACTACATAGCACATGCGTCTGATTTAATTATGTGTAATACAACATTTTGCCCACCAGATGTCACTTTTCCTAAACTACATAGCACATGCGTCTGATTTCATAATGTGTAATACAACATTTTGCCCACCAGGTGTCACTTTTCCTAAACTACATAGCGCATGCGTGTGATTTCCAATGTACCGTAAGGTATGTTCTTTATTACAGCGTTTTCCACATGGAATCAGGAATGTACAGTATAATAAAGCGGTAGAAGAATGACTAATACAGTTTGAAATCATTAAGCTCTGTATTACCCACTGACTGTGCGGTTGAAATCATACTGTGTTTGCGCAAATATAAATACTGTCGGCACTCTCCCAGACTTACACATTGTAGAGGTTTCATTACTTTACAAACTACAGAACTCTAGTAATGGGTGAAGCGTGTGGCCTAGCGGTCTAATGCCTAGTCTCACTGCTTCTCCCCTCTTCTTGTTCCGTGGGTTCGAGACCTTGAAAATATGTTTTTTTTTATTATTTTTAAAATCTTCACTTAAAATATTCAGTATTCAATACAGTACATGTGGAGCGCATGCCCAGTGCTTCGTGAGTCAAACAGCGAAAATAGGATTTTTATTATTGTACATACAGTACTGTACCTTAGAACGCAAACTTGCGTCAATGCCGGCGCTGACCAGACTTGGACATTATAGTGATTTGTTATGACTATCAAGTGGTAATGGGCCCTGCTAAAGAGACTGGTCTCTGTATAACAAACTGACTGCGTTTAAACCGCAAAATTGCGTCAATGTCAGCGCATGCCCAGTGGATGGGTTACAATGACAATGGAATGTGTGCCGCATGTCCAGTGGAGCCAAGCCATAAACCAAGTAGCGCTATGCCATGGCGCATGCCCAGTTGTCTGTATTACTACAGTACTGCAGAATTTTCACACTTGTGCCATTCTGTACTGTCCGAGACTTACAGTATACACAATAGCAAATTCATGACTTCATAAAGTGCTACAGTAGTGAAATTTGTTTGGAGGGAAGTCTCTGTATTACAAACTGACTGTGCTCTAGAGCGCAAACTTGCGTCAATGGCAATGCTGTCCCTGACTTGGAAACTTTAGTGATTTAAAGTGTTCAGTAACTGATAGTTGACTCTGTTTGAGAGAGAAGTCCCTGCACTACAAACTGACTCTGCGTTTAAACCGCAAAATTGCATCGATGTCAGCACAGTTGGTGCTGTGGTGACTTATAGCCAGTTCTGAGGGGTTACGTGCCCAGTGGCGGGGTTGCAATGCATTGCCAGTGGTGCTGCACCATAGCCATACCTGTGTAGCACTACAGTATGCCATGGCATACAGTATGGAAGATCATACAGTAGCGGGTCATGATTCACACACAGTGAAATTGGGATCTCCGTATTACACACTGACTGTGTAATAATAATATTAAAAATAAAAAGTGTAACCTTGACTGTCTAATAATAATAAAAAAATTTAAAAAAAGTTTAACCTTCCAGGTTTCGAACCCGGAACCGGGTTGTACAGACGTCTGCAATGTAGAAGTTCGATTTCTTACCTCTATGCTTCAGACGCCTGAGTTCTTCATTGTATGGTACTGTAGATGTCACATAAAGTACTGTAGAGGACAGATGCAATTCTTACTAGGAGAGACTTGTGAGCAAGGGGTTAGGTGATCCATCTTGCTTACACTTCTCTCCTTATGTTCGAGACCTTGATAATTTTTTTATTTTTTAATGTTCACTATAGTACTGTAGTTGAGTATTGTTATCCAACCCTTACAAAACTCAATATATTATACTGTATGTACTGTAGATGTGCCCAGCTACAGTACTGTAGTTTGTTGCTCCATACGGTACGCCATACAGTATACCACATTGCTAGTTGCGTGCTACACTGTGGCGTATTGAGTCTCATAGCACTGCGCATGCCCAGTTGTCTGTATTATAGTAAGTACAATACTGTCGACCCTGTCCCGGACTTACAGTAGACATTGTAGTGATTCCATGACTCTAGGAACTACAGTACAGTAGATGCATTAGTCTAGGGGGCTAATGCCTAGCCCTACTGCATCTACCATTTTCTTGTGCCGCTGGTTCGAGACCTTTAAAATATATACTGTATACGGTAATTTTATTTTGTTTTAAATCTTCACAAATACATTATACAGAAATTCTGGTATTCCTATGCCTCAGTACTTTATGACAAAAAAGTGTAACCTTGACTGTGTAATAATAATAAAAAATAAAAAGTGTAACCTTTCAAGATTTGAACCCGAAAAAGGGTTGTACAGGCAGCGTAATGTATTGGTTTGATTATTTACCATTACACTACAGCCACCTGCAATACCAAGGTTGCACCTGGCTTGAGTGTGTCCTACAATACTGTACGTCATCATATCTCAGGCGCATGCCCAGATCTACGGCATACCCATGTAGCCAACGGTATTCCCAGATCTACGGTATACCCTATTTTTTTTTAAGTCTTCGCTACTTTTGTTCAGTATTGTTATCCAACCCTTACTAAACTCAGTACATTTTATATATTAGGGGGTAAATTTACTAATATGGGAGTTCTATTAAGTGATGTTGACCATAGCAACCAATCAGATTCCAGGTATTATCTTCTAGAAGGTGCTACTGTAGATAAATGAGAAGTAGAATCTGATTGGTTGCTATGGGCAACATACAGTACAGTAACTTCTTAAATAGAACTCCCATCTTAGTAAATTTACCCCTACATGTTTAACTTTTTCCCCCCAATTTTTTTTCTTCCACCCACCAAATGAAAGTGAATTTTTGGTGTGTTCTGACTGTTTTTATTTTTTTTTTAAAGTTACCCAGTTTACAGTACCTTTAGGGGACTGTCTTAAGGCTGCACGTTGAAGGCTTCCCGCAACGTTGCACCCCAATTCACCAATTTTTTCCGCCTGCTATTCATACAGTAGGCGAAACTTTTTCACATACTGTCTTACTGTACATTGCATTGACTTCCCGCCTACGGTAGGCGGAAAAGCTTTCAAATTGAATACAGCGATAATTTTACGCCTGGCGAAATGACGTAATCGGTGAAACTTTTTTTAGCCTACCGGCTAAAAAAAGTAAATAGACCCCTAAATTGAAAACGTCCCTCAGTGTGTACAGTACTGTATGTCTACTGTACTGTATACTACTGTAAGTGCCAGGCAGCTGTGAAATCACTGGGATGGGCAACAGGGATACTGTACAGTATATGACTGTGGGCGGCAACCCCCATCGGCCGGCGCGCGCCTGGTGAGTGAAATCCTGGCCAATAGGACGATACACCCCTGCATCTGTGTGTTATTGACTATTTGTACCTTTTTAATGACAGATGCACGTGTTGGGTCTCAGACACACTTAAAGACTGAATTACATACAGTACAAACACCAATTTTATAAATTAATGACAATTTTTATTTAACCTACAGTAACATGCTTTACAGAGGGGGGGGACTTCTTTAGCTTTCCACCCCCGTAGTCCTCTACTGTCCCCCGCTTCTTTCTTCTGCCGCTGGCATGTCCTGGAATTCCAAGCTGGACACGGACATGACTACTGTACAGTACCTAGGAGGAAGGAGATGACGTGAGAACTGTCCTTCCTCAATGCCGACCGATATGCCCTACTGGACCGAGGACTACACAAAAAGATTAAGCATTTAAGTTAAAATCATCACAGGCACTTTTGGCCTCAGATCCAGAGTTTCACCTATACCAGGTGCAGACTCTACCTTGCATCGGAGGGCAAGGTCCACTGTACGCCCTGAAGAAAGGAGGATAGGCAGAGACAAACAGACAGTAAAAGACAGACACACAGGTTCTCACCGGAGATGCTCTTGTTCTTCATCCTGCTCGATCCCACACACCCTGTACTGTAGGAGAGAGAATCCGCTGTGCAGGGCCCTTTCCTGCTCTAACAGTGTCACACTAATCCACTTCTCCACATTAATATACTGTATGCCCTAACTAACCAGCCTAACAAATTTATTAATAACGAATTTGTATTATAATTAAGCCTGGTGGTGAAATACTGTAAGCAGTGCCCCTAGGCCCACAGCCCATATAACGATAAAAAAAATTACATGAAACAAGACAGTATTTGGGTGCCCCAGATGGAGGTGAACACCAGCTGTCATTTTGAGGTCAAAATTGAAAATAACTCCAGAGGTGTGCAACAGCAGAAAGGCAAGGACAGGGGAGGGGAAGAGAGAAATTAATGAAATTAAAGAATGAAGGGAAAAGAGGAAAAGTATGAAGTACAGTACATAAGGTACAGTAAGGGAAAGGTATTGTAAATAAAGAGCTTATAAAATAAATTAGGAGAATACTATATACTGTATAATGTAGGGACAGAAAGCACAACCACAATACTGTACATACAGTATGGACACAGTGTACAGTACTTAGCAGTCCGGATCACAAACTGAAAAGAGGAAGTTAAACCCCTCCTCCACATTACTAATTATATACAGTACAGTATAAGCTACATAGCAGTTGCTTTACCATTTCTTTCTATGACAACTGGTAAGACTCTATGGAGATGATCAATATAATTGTTACACTTGGCACGTGTCAATACTGTTCTCCAAAACTTCATTATCCCATCCAAAAGTTCCTGTTTAGTTGTTGGTTTCACATCAGACCTGATGAACCTCTTCAACTGGGCCCAGACCAATTCAATGGGATTCATGTCCGGTGACCTACAGGAAAGTAAAAAAAATCAAATACAGTATTCAGTCACAGTACTGTACTTTAGTAAAAAGTGTACTAGAATAATTACTGCTCGGTACTGTACATACTTTTTTGTACAATAAACAGTTAATACAGTACTATAGGACAATACTCACTCTGGTGGTGTGCGTTCCCAATTTATCCCTCTCCCATGAATTTCGCTGAAGCCAAATGTTTGGGATCATTATCCTCGAATAATCGATGTCCTGATGGAAAGCATTTTCTCACAAATGGCACCATACCGCAATCTACTTTTACTTATCCATGATGCCTAAAGAGATGAGAAATTATTGTCAGTAACAAGCGTACACTGTACAGGACTGTAAATAATTTTTACAACAAACATTACTGTACTGCACCTTCAAAAATATAGATCGGTCCTGCACCCCAACGAGATATACCTCCCCATACATGGACCTTTAACGGATGCTTCGGATGTGGTTTAAGTGAGAGATGTGCACGGTGTCGGAAGGACAGTCTTGAGAACCTCTCGAGAGAAACCGAAGTTTCATCTGTGAAAATTACGTCATTAAAATTCTCTCCACTCTATCCACCGTCATGCTTGTTCAACTCTCTTTACTTTATTAACATCCCTTATCATGGGATTTATCCTGTGGAATAAAAACAAGTTTTAGTTTACAGTCATGTAAAATCAGTGCATTATTAATATATATATATATTTTATGTACAGTACCTTGTAGGGCCAAAAGTCCATCCCAGTTCCTTATGCATCCATTTGATGCTGGAACAGGAGATGTCCAGGTCACATTCTGCTTTTAGAATACATTGGATTTGTAAAGCTGTACGATCATCATCCTCACAAGTCAATTTGTGCACAATCTTTTTGACGCACCTACGGTAGAAAACAAACAGAGCATATACTGTAGCAATTATTGGACAGTTAGTGTTGAAATTGGAACACAATACAGTAGCAATCTAGCAACATACAGTATAATAAAAAAAAGGTTGCTGTAAAGTACCTACCATGTGCATTTAGAAGGAAATCTATATCTGGTCCGCGTTCTTTCAAATGCATGATAGCGCACAGTCTGTAAACTAACAAGAACACCACACGTTTCAGCCAGGCCTGGATCTGTCGTGTTGTTTTGTGTTCTTTTTTCATGCTTGCAATTATCTTGCTGATGGCTTTGCTGATTTTTGCCATGTTTGACGCCAAAATCTGTGGAGAGAACAAGAGAAATATGGTACAGTACTGTTGCTGAGTATACAGACTGAGTACAGTATACAGTACATAATTTAATGTTCAGTATCTTAAAAAATATATACTGTATAACACAGTACTGTACAGTCTTTTAGAACACAGGGGGTATTACATTCTTACTGTACATCAGCCGTAACATGTGTACACTGGTATATACAGTATAACCAGCTAGTAAATTTCATTTTGCAGGCTGTGTTTAATAAATGATAGTTTTGAGTTAATTAGTGATATATATTTCCCAATTTAATCTCACATCAAGCTTTCATACAGTATATACAGTATGCACCTTAATACACAAATATGCATCTACCGTATGAAGGAGACAAACAGGACAATAAACACAGCAATATTGCAATTGAAACTAAGACGGCCGCTGAGCAAAACAAGATGGTGGCGGGGACAGGACGGTCACTCACGGGAGACTATATGGGACAATGGGCGACTAGGAATCGATCAATGGCAGCGGGATATTAAACACAGCAGTTTTGCGACTGAAACTAAAATGGCCGCTGATCAAAACAAGATGGCGGCGGGGACAGGACGGTCACTCACGGGAGACTATATGGGACAATGGGTGACTAGGAATTGATCAATGGTATATGGTGTGTTTAATTGAAGCTCGATACGCAAATAAGTGACTACGGGAATGGAGCATGCCGAGGTATCGGGATATTAAACACAGCAGTTTTGCGACTGAAACTAAAATGGCCGCGCAAAACAAGATGGTGGTGGGGACAGGACGGTCACTCACGGGAGACAAAACACAGCAAAATAACTGAACCATACATACAGTACCGTACAGTAGTAAACTACCGTACTTACAGTACCAGTGGGTTGATACACTGTATGAAACAGCTGTAGAAGTTCAGGGTACAGCAACAAAGGTGACTCAGTAGTTAGGCAGAGTTACAGTAGATCACGGTAATGAGCAGCAACAATAGCGACTCGGAAGTCAGGAAGCGTTGTAGACAGTAGTATCTCAAATGTTCGTACTGATGATACGAGCAGCAAGTCCGTACGGTTAAGTAACAGATTCACGGTATGGATCGAGAGGCCGGTCTGAGACACTATATTATACTACCAGAGACAAAAGAATTCCTTCCCGCTGAAAATCTGGCCGCTGATTGGTGTATTTGAAAAATGCACTTCCTTGTGGTCCAATGGCATGGCAGAGTTTCGGCGGCAAGGTTTTCTTTGTCTCTGGTAGCATAAAAGAGCATCTCAGACAGGACTAGCTATCCACACTGTGAATCTGCTACTTAACTGTATGGACTTGCTGCTCGGATTGTCTCATCGGCACGTATCAACAGTACGAACCCTTGAGATACTACTACCACCTGCAACGCTGCCTGACTTCTAAGTCGCTGTTGTTGCTGCTCATTACCGTGATCTACCTCTGCAACTCTGCCTAACTTCCAAGTCACCTTTGTTGCTGTACCCTGAGCTTCTACAGCTGTTTCCTACAGTATCTACCCGCTGGTACTGTAAGTACGGTAGCTTGCTATGTTATGTTCACGGTCATTTTGCAGTTTGCTGTGCTAGACGCTGATTTGCGTAGCGAGGTTTCAATGCATACGGTACCATTTTGTTTTGATCGGCGGCCATTTTAGTTTCAGTTGCAATATTGCTGTGTTTAACGTCCCGCTGCCTCGGTATGCCCCGTCCTTCTCCCATCCCCGTAGACGCTTATTTGTGTATCGAGTAACTATCACACACAATGTTCATTTCCTAGCCTCCGGCTGCCCCTCATAGTCTCCCGTGAGTGACCATCCTGTCCCCGCCGTCATCTTGTTTAGCTCGGCGGCCATTTTAGTTTCAGTCGCAATATTGCTGTGTTTAATATCCAGCTGCCTCGGCATGCTCCGTCCCCGTAGTCGCTTATTTGCATATCGAGCTTCAATTAAACACAGCATATACCATTGATCGATTCCTAGTCGCCCATTGACCCATATAGTCTCCCGTGAGTGACCGTTCTGTCCCCGCCGCAATCGTTTTGCTCAGTGGCCATTTTAGTTTCAGTCGCAAAACTGCTGTGTTTAATATCCCACTGCCTCGGCATGCTCTGTCCCCGTAGTCGCTTATTTGCACATATACCTACAGTACTATATCATTGCATTATTGCACCACTTTGCACATTTAACTTTTACACTAATGGTTCTAATGGTACTGTACACACTAAGTTTTGATTTATGTTATAAAAATAGCACATTTGGTGCTCTACTTTACAGTACTGTATATCAGTTCAGATATTCACACATTTTATTACTGATGAGCTGACACTTACCGTACAGTACTGTATAGTATATAATTAGGGAGTGTTTTTTAGACACCTGTATTATGTACTGTATCATATTTATTATCTTGTGCCTCTATACAATCTCACAATAGTGGTTAGTGCTTTAACAGTTGGCGCTGTAATCACCTATATTTACCTGTATATACTGTATAACACATGCACAGTGTTAGGAGACAGTGAAACTGTAAGGTACTTTACCAACCAATCAGCTCCCAAATGTAATTATTCAAATGCAATGTTGAAAAATTAAAGTTGGGAACTGATTGGTTGGTGCAGTACTGTACACTACTTTTCACTGTCTCCTAACACTGCTAAGTACTGTGTACAGTACTGTACCGCACAGTATGTACTAGGGTATATTTGATTGAATCTACGGTATATTTACTGTTGAAAAACGTTCAAAATGACCAGGTTAAATGTAAGGTCAAAGTGACCCTTTCACACAGTAAAAATCAGGTCAGCAAATTACTGCACTAAGTAAATGCTACAGTACTGTCATTTGCTTTTCTGTGTGATAGGGTTATTACTGGAGTTGTATAGAGTACAGTAGCAGCACATTCTTGAAAGTGCAGAATGAGTACTGTAATTGTTTACAGTGTTGTAATGTGAAACATTTACTGTATCCAGTACATGTATTTCCACTATTTTACTTCACATTGTATTTAGTGTCTTTATACTTGTGTATTTTAGAGTGCACCGAACTGTCAAAATGGTGGAGCAAAGGTTTTTACAATGGAAACGAATCTTGCCCACTTCCAATGACCAAAAGGCTGAGTGCACTAGTCCCCCACAACGGTCTACAAGCAAACCTTCCAAGAAGAAAACAGGTAAGGAAAATTTACAGGTACCTCTTCTAGTCAAGGCAAGGAAGAATGCAAAGCCCAAGAACAACTCTTTGCAAGTGGATATCGGAGAAAATGGACCAGGGAACGTGGAGCAACCCATGAACGTCCAGAACCAGGAGCAAACACCAGTGATTTATGGTCCAGAAGAATTGGACACCTTTGAGCCTCTTGTTGAAGATGTATCCTGCTCACCAACTCGGCAAAAACTGTCATTCCAAGAAGATATTGTATGCACATGTAGCTGTGCTAGGATGGTGAGAGACCTCGTGGGAAAAGTTGGTCACCTGGAAGCAAAAATTGACAACTTGAAAGAAGAGCTGAAGGAAGGGCTGAAGGACACCATTGCAGAAGCAATGAAAGAAGCAATCCGGCAAAGTAAAGAAGAATGGCAAGAGGACGCTACCCAGAGTACCAGGAAGAGACATGACCAGGCAATCCAGTATGAAATGGTCACACCAGATGAATTTGAGCCTAAGGATAACGACGACGATTTCAACTTGGAGTCTGACCCATCCTTCCACTTGCTAGATATGGACAATACAGTGGCATCAGAGCACTTGGACATGACACCAGTGCCATCATGCAGCCTGCCTCAGTGGGAGAGTACACCAGTGGCATCATATCGCCTGCCTGAACGGTCAGTTGAAGAATCGAGGAACAACAATGCAAGCATGCCTGTACTTTCACCAGGAAAGCCTGTCATGTCGAGCACCCCAGCACCACTGACTGTATTTGGAACACCCTTACCGGATATACCACTGGCTGTAATCAACGTTGACAAGGACAATGAAATTTACAGAGTTGTCAATTGTGAGATGCATCGATATGCGCAAGCAATATTTCAAGAACACGTGCCCTACGACCTGTATTGCAATTGGACCAAGCTGGTGAACTTTGATGAAAGTCGGAAGAAAGTGCCAATCCCCAACAATTTAAGAGAAGATATCCTCTCAAGAAGCCGGACAAGATTCAGGATTGGAAAAGAAGAACTTACCCGGATAAAGGACACGTTGAATGGGGTGCTGCGCATGCCAAGGAAACATGCATGGAGGACAGTCACGCATATAAGTACAGATCTTCAATCAACAAACACGACTTGAAGGGACCTGTCAGAAGACAGGAAGACCCAGCGCCGCCACTGGCCAGGACGTGGCAGTGGCAGAAGAAAGAAGCTGAGGACATGAGAGAACTAAAGGGGTGGAAAGCAAAAGAGTTAAAGAAGTTCCCCCCCTCAAAGCCTCTTCCACCATAACAGATAGGCCCTATGTGAGGCCAACAGAACATTAAACCCAACCTACAGTAGACCAACTGGTCTGAAGAGAGGAAGACCCATGTGAAGAGAGAAGTGGATGGCAGGAGAGGACTACAGGGGTGGAAAGCAAAAGAGCTAAAGAAGTTCCCCCCCTCAAAGCCTCTTCCACCATAACAGATAGGCCCTATGTGAGGCCAATGGAACATTAAACCCAACCTACAGTAGACCAACAGGTCTGAAGAGAGGAAGACCCATGTGAAGAGAAAAGCGGAGGACAGGAGAGGACTAAAGGGGTGGAAAGCAAAAGAGCTAAAGAAGTTCCACCCCTCAAAGCCTCTTCCACCATAACAGGTACCGGTAGGCCCTCTGTGTGGGCAACTGTACTGTACATTAATATTGTAGTTTGTTAGGCTGGTGAGATACAGTAGGGCTGATATTAATGTTACAGTAGATTAGTGTGACACACTATTAGAGCAGGAAAGGGCCTTGCATGGCAAATTCTCTCTCCTACAGGGACCTCTGTGTGGGATTGAGCAGGACGAAGAAAAAGAGTATCTCCGGTGAGTACTGTATGTACTGTAACTGTGTGTCTGTCTTTTACTGTCTGTTCGTCTCTGCCTATCCTCCTTTCTTCAGGGCATACAGTGGACCTTGCACTCCGATGCAAGGTAGAGTCTGCACCTGGTATAGGTGAAACTCTGGATCTGAGGCCAAAAGTGGAAGTGATGATTTTAACTTAAAAGCTTAATCTTTTTGTGTACTGTAGTCCTCGGTCCAGTAGGGCGTATCGGTCGGCATTGAGGAAGGACTGTTCTCACATCATCTCCTTCCTCCTAGGTACTGTACAGTAGTCAAGTCCGTGTCCAGCTTGGAATTCCAGGACATGCCAGCGGCAGAAGAAAGAAGCGGGGGCAGTAGAGGACTATGGGGGTGGAAAGCTAAAGAAGTCCCCCCCCTCTGTAAAGCATGTTACTGTAGGTTAAATAAAAATTGTCATTAATTTATAAAATTGGTGTTTGTACTGTATGTAATTCAGTCTTTAAGTGCACCTGAGACCCAACACGTGCATCTGTCATTAAAAAAGGTACAAAAAGTCAATAACACACAGACATATCGTCCTATTGGCCAGGATTTCACTCACCAGGAGCGCGCCGGCCGATGGGGGTGGCCGCCCACAGTCATATACTGTACAGTATCCCTGTTGCCCATCCCAGTGATTTCACAGCTGCCCGGCACTTACAGTAGTATACAGTACAGTAGACATACAGTACTGTATACACTGAGGGCCGTTTTCAATTTAGGGGTCTATTTACTTTTTTTAGCCGGTCTCATCTTTTCACTCCAAGGGGTCTATTTACTGTACTAAGCAGTGTTAGGAGACAGAGTGAAAAGTGATAAAAAAAGTGATAAGGTGTCAGTCAATCAGCTCCCAACTGTCGATTATTCAAACACAGCCTATGAGATGACAGTGGGGAGCACATTGGTTGGCACTTTTTCACCCATTGGAGCAAAAACACGGCTAAAAAAAGTTTACTGTTGTCGTGTATTATTTAGTTAAAGCTTAGACAGAGATAAAATTGTAGATAAATAGCACCAACCAATCAGATCCTAACTGTCACTGTACAGGCTGTGTTTGAAAAATGACAGTTACTGTAGTAGCTAATTGGTTGGTGCTACTGTATTTACAGTTTCTCCAATTTTATCTCTCTCCAGGCTTTATTAAATCACCCCTTAAGAGTGATGTGCAATTAATAAAAGTAGTGAATGGGTGACTTACTGTACTGTATTTTCTTACCATATTGTTGCTACAGTATCAATAAATTTAAATACAGTATACTGTACTTTATTCAGAGAACCAAGAAAAGACAGAAAACATTGTACTGTATATAAAGAATTTTAATAAAAATCAAAAATAAACAAAAATAAAGTAAACAAAAAATTAAAAAATAAATCAACTAAGTGGTGGGCCATCTGGCGATACAGGCCCCCCCAAAAATTATTTGTTCTGTAGGGAGAAAAAAAATGGTACAGTATTACAACACTAATATACAATATTGTACAATCTTGACACTACCATAAATACTGTACTCTACCTTGAGTCAGGCATGGTCCCTGCCTCCCTTGGGGTCCCTGTCCCTGACGGAAGACTGTATTGGAAAAAAATATATTCACATTAACAGTGCTGTATTTACCTTTATATGGTATGGTGCTACTGTACATGGTTTGGCTACTGTAGCTCCAGACAAAGTACTCTATTGTACATTACATAAACAAACAAAACAATACAATGGCTACAGTACTGTACACTAAAATACAGTACAATGCAGGAAAAGTACTGTACAGTGTAAACATTGCTACACCAAAGGTCATTATACTGACTGAAGCTTCAGGCTGGCAGACAGAGGGATACTTTAGGTGCGGTGTAGATACAGTACAGTAACCTCCAACAATTTCATGACTATTACTGTACAGTATCTGCAAAGCATGTTTGCAAATGATTGATGACCCTGCACTGAACAACTGCTTGTTCAGAGTAGGCTCATCACATACTGTACTGACAAATGACTGCACGATTACAATGTCGTAATCAAGCAGTGGCTGTCATACCGGTATCTTTAAGTGGATGGGCACCTTTAGATTGATGACCTTATATATATATATTTATAAAAATACAAAGTGTGTAAGGAGAAGAGGTTGGTGATGCGTCTTTGTAGTACAGAAGAGAGAGAAAGAGACGCTGTGAAAACAAAAAAAGGAAAGAAAGACAGTACAGAAGAAGACAATGTACAGTTGTGTAGGGTACAGTACTTACACAGCCTGTGAGGCCTGCTTGGCCCAGGTTCCAGCAACTTGCCAGTGGGGGGTTGTGGCTGTGGCCTTCCATGTTCCTGCACTGTGGTGAAAAAAAAATATTCCTGTTACACAAGAACAGAAACAATTAGTGTGTAAGGAGAAGTGGTTGGAGATGGGTCTTTGCAGTACAGGAGGAAGAGAGAGGCACTGTAAAAAGGATAGCATAATGTACAGTACAGTAGTGCATGGTACTTACTCAGGGCAGCAAACCACGTTCTAAAGGAGGCAAAGGACTGGGGCCCTTGAGTTGTTGATGCTGTTGAAAAAAAATTATGCTTCTGTTACACAAGGAGGGAGAGAAACAAAGAGAGAAGTCGAGAGAGAGACTGACAAGGGACAAAAAGGAGAGAGATACAGTGCTGTAGGAAACAATGTGGTATACTGCACTTATGCGGCATGGAGATGCCACTGGGTGATGGTTGTGGTGGTGGTGCTGCCTTTGGTGGTGATGGTGGTAGGACTGTGGAAAAATAACAGTTTCCATTAAAACCATTTGGAAACAAATAAACTGTATAAATCTTGAACAGAGCCTCCATAACAACAAAAACAAACACAGACAGAGGGAGAAAAAGAAGGAGGGAGGGGAGGAAAGGGAGGGGGAGAGGGAGGGGGGAGAGGGAGAGAGAAAGACAGAGAGAGAGAAAGAGAGAGAGAGAGAGAAAAAGAGAGATGGAAGGAGAGAAAGACAGAGAGGGAGAGAGAAAGAGAGAGAGAAAAGAGAGAGAAAGAGAGGGAGGGTGGGGAGGGAGGGGGAGAGGGAGGGGGGGGAGGGAGAGAGAAAGAGAGAGAAAGAGAGAGAGAGAAAAAGAGAGTGGGAGGAAGAGAAAGACAGAGAGGGAGAGAGAAAGAGAGAGGGCAAAAGAGAGAGAAAGAGAGGGAGGGGGAGAGGGAGGGAGGGGGAGAGGGGAAGAAAAAGACAGAGAGAGAGAGAAAAAGAGAGAGGGAGGGAGAGAAAGAGAGAGAGAGAGAGACTGACAAGGGAAAAAAGTAGAGAGATACAGTGCTGTAGAAAAGAATGTGGTGTACTGCACTTACGCGGCATGGAGACACCACTGGGGGGTGGTGGTGGTGCCGCCATTGGTGGTGATGGTGGTAGGATTGTGGAAAAAGAACAGTTTCCATCAAAACCATTTGGAAACAAATAAACTGTATAAATCTTGAACAGAGCCTCCATAACAACAAAAACAAACACAGACAGAGGGAGAAAAAGAAAGAGGGAGGGGGGAGAGGGATGGGGGAGAGGGAAGGAGGGAGAGAAAGACAGAGAGGGAGAGAGAAAAAGAGAGAGAAAATGAGAGAGAAAGAGAGTGAGGGGGGTTTGGGGGAGAGGGAGGGGGGGAGGGAGGGGGAGGCGGAGAAGGAGGGGGGGAGGGGGAGGGGAGAGGGAGGGGGGTGAGGGAGGGAGAAAGAAAGACAGAGAAAGAGAGAGAAAAAGAGAGTGGGAGGGAGAGAAAGACAGAGGTAGAGAGAAAGAGAGAGGGAAAAAGAGAGAGAAAGAGAGGGAGGGGGAGAGGGAGAGAGAAAGACAGAGAGAGAAAAAGAGAGAGGGAGGGAGAGAAAGACAGAGAGAGAGAGAGAGACTAACAAGGGAAAAAAGGAGAGAGATACAGTGCTGTAGAAAATAATGTGGTGTACTGCACTTATGTGGCATGGAGACACCACTGGGGGGGGTGGTGGTGCCGCCATTGGTGGTAATGGTGGTAGGACTGTGGAAAAAGGAAAGTTTCCAACAAAACCATTTGGAAACAAATAAACTGTATAAATCTTGAACAGATCTTCCATAATAACAAAAACAAACACAGACAGAGGTAGAAAAAGAAAGATGGAGGGGGAGATGGAGGGGGGAGAGGGAAAGGGGAGAGGGAGAGAGAAAGAAAGAGAGAGAGAATGAGAGAGAGAAAAAGAGAGATGGAGGGAGAGAAAGACAGAGAGGGAGAGAGAAAGAGAGAGAGAAAAAGAGAGGGAAAGAGAGGGAGGGTGGGGAGGGAGGGGGAGAGGGAGGGGGGGAGGGAGAGAGAAAGACAGAGAGAGAGAAAAAGAGAGTGAAAGGGAGAGAAAGACAGAGAGGGAGAGGGAAAGAGAGAGGGCAATAGAGAGAGAAAGAGAGGGAGGGGGGAGGGAGGGAGGGGGAGAGGGAGAGAGAAAGACAGAGAGAGAGAGAGAAAAAGAGAGAGGGAGGGAGAGAAAGTCAGAGAGAGAGACTAACAAGGGAAAAAAGGAGAGAGATACAGTGCTGTAGAAAAGAATGTGGTGTACTGCACTTACGAGGCATGGAGACGCCACTTGGGGGTGGTGGTGGTGGTGCCGCTGTTGGTGGTGATGGTGGTAGGACTGTGGAAAATGAACAGTTTCCATCAAAACCATTTGGAAACAAATAAACTGTATAAATCTTGAACTGAGCCTCCATTACAACAAAAACAAACACAGACAGAGGGAGAAAAAGAAAGAGGGAGGGGGGAGAGGGATGGGGGTAGAGGGAGGGGGGTAGAGGGAAAGAGAAAGACAGAGAGAGAGAAAAAGAGAGAGAGAAAAAGAGAGAGGGAGGGAGAGAAAGACAGAGAGGGAGAGAGAAAGAGAGAGAGAAAAAGAGAGAGAAAGAGAGGTGGGGGGTAGGGTGAGAGGGAGGGGGAAAGGGGGAGGTGGAGAGGGAGGGGGGAGGGGGAGGGGAGAGGGAGGGGGTGAGGGAGGGAGGGAGGGAGGGAGAGAGAAAGACAGAGAAAGAGAGAGAAAGAGTGGGAGAGAAAGACAAAGAGTGAGAGTGAAAGAGAGAGGGAAAAAGAGAGAGAAAGAGAGGGAGGGGGAGGGAGGGAGGGGGAGATTGAGGGAGGGGGAGAGGGAGAGAGAAAGACAGAGAGAGAGGAGAAAAAGAGAGAGGGAGGGAGACAGAGAGAGAGAGAGAGAGAGATAGAGAGAGACTGACAAGGGAAAAAAGGAGAGAGATACAGTGCTGTAGAAAAGAATGTGGTGTACTGCACTTGCGCGGCATGGAGATGCCACTGGGGGGTGGTGGTGGTGGTGGTGGTGCCATTGGTGGTGATGGTGGTAGGACTGTGAAAAAAGAACAGTTTATATCAAAACCATTGGGAAACAAATAAACTGTCTAAATCCTGAACAGAGCCTCCATAACAACAAAAACAAACACAGACAGAGGGAGAAAAAGAAAGAGGGAGTAGGGAGAGGGATGGGGGGAGAGATAGGGGGGAGAGCGAGAGAGAGAGACAGAGAGAGAGAAAGAGAGAGAGAAAGTGAGGGAGGGAGAGAAAGACAGAGATGGAGAGAGAAAGAGAGAGACAAAAAGAGAGAGAAAGAGAGGGAGGGGGGGAGGGGGAGAGGGAGGGGGGAGAGGGAGGGTGGGAGGGAGTGAGAGAGAAAGACAGAGAAAGAGAGAGAAAAGAGAGTGGGAGGGAGAGAAAGACAGAGAGGGAGAGTGAAAGAGAGAGGGAAAAAGAGAGAGAAAGAGAGGGAGGGGGAGAGGGAGGGAGGGGGAGAGATAGAGAGAAAGACAGAGAGAGAGAGAAAAAGAGAGAAGGAGGGAGAATAAGACAGAGAGAGAGAGTGATAAGGGAAAAAAAGGAGAGAGATACAGTGCTGTAGAAAAGAATGTGGTGTACTGCACTTATGCGGCATGGAGATGCCACTGGGTGGTGGTGGTGGTGGTGCCGCCATTGGTGGTAATGGTGGTAGGACTGTGGAAAAAGAACAGTTTCCATCAAAACCATTTGGAAACAAATAAACTGTATAAATCTTGAACAGAGCCTCCATAACACCAAAACCAAACACAGACAGAGGGAGAAAAAGAAAGAGGGAGGGGGAGAGGGAGGGGGAAGAGGGAGAGAGAGAGACAGAGAGAGAAAAAGAGAGAGAGAGAGAAAAAGAGAGAGGGAGGGAGAGAAAGACAGAGAGGGAGAGAGAAAGAGAGAGGGAAAAAGAGAGAGAAAGAGGGGGAGGGGGAGGGAGGGGGAGAGAGAGAAAGAGACGGAGAGAGAAAGAGAGAGAGGGGGGGAGAGGGAGGGAGAAAAAGAAAGAGGGGGAGAGGGAGGGACAGAAAGACAGAGATGGAAAGAGAAAAAGAGAGAGACAGAAAAAGATACAGTACTCTACTTACGCGTACAGAGGCCAGGGAGCTGTGGCTCGGGTTGCTCCTGTTTGAATTTTTTTACTGTCTGTTTAAGAAAAAAACGATTATACGGTAGAAAAAATAACACCTCCATACATAACACCAATACAAACACACAAAAAACGAGAGTGATACAGTAGAAGACAATTTACCGTACTGTATACTGTAGTAGTGTAAGGTACAGTACTTACGCGGGCAAAAACCCAAATTTGGGTCAGTGGGGGGCTGGCGACGGGACTTTCCTTGTTGCAGAACTGTGGGGGGAAAAAACAGAATGTTCCTGTTACACAAGTACAGTAGAGAAAGAATTACAGTGGGGCCTGATTCAGATCTGCCCGCAACCGGGTCGATTGTCCGGCAGTGCGCGCGCGAGCCCCGGAGCAAGTGAGATGGGTCTTTGTAGTACGGGAGGGAGAGAGAAACACTGTGAAAGTAAAAAAATGAGTGCGATACAGAAGAAGACAATGTAAAGTAGTGTACGGTACAGTACTTACACAAAATAGATTGCCTCCGTTTCCAGGCGTTTACAGGCTGGTGCCCTTCTGTGCCTTGCACTGTGGGTAAAAAAAATTGTCATTTTGCATGAAAACAATATAGAAAAATGTCAATAATTCAGCCTGACAGTTCTATTACTACTGTATTATTACAGTTTAATGACAGTATCCACTTACTGTACAGTGTGGGACATGGGCATTAGACCAGGTACTGTATACAGTATATGAGGCGATATTGTTCGTCACAGTGCCGGCATTGTCAAGTGTACCCGATGCACACTTGCTGATACCGGCAGCGAAGAAAGACAAGGGGGTGGGAGGGTTAACAATATCCATAGATTGACCTGCATGTACAGCCCACTGCGGATATCGTTGATGCCTTGGGGAGCGCACACACGCATCCTTGGTGATTTACTGCATACAGTACACACTCGATGATATGAACAACACTGTATAATGTACTGTACTGTATCATTGAACAATATTGTTAGCGTTCATCCAAATCGTCTGGCGTGTATGCACCTAAAGACAGGTCACCGAAACATACTGTACAGTACTGGAAACTAAGAAAAATACAAGGAGAGAAAGAATTATCGTGTATTGAGAAGAGGTTGGAGATGCATGGAGAGAGAGACAGAGACAGTAAGTATACAGTGGTAGAACAATGTAATGTACACTACAGTACTTACAGATCGGGGCAGGGCTGCTGCCTGCCTCCACGATAAATCAGTCATCTGTGTGTCAAAGAAAAACAAATGTTGACAAGTAAAAAAAATTATGAAAACACATGAGAGAGAGAAAAAAAGAGAGAAAGAGACAGAGAAAGAAAAAGAGAGAGAGAGAACATTGTACTGTACTTACGCAGACTCTCGCTGGGGCTGGCTGGGGGTACGGTCTCTGGAACTGTCGGAAAAAAAACATGTAATTTTCCCTGAAAACACATGAGAGAGTGAGAGAAAGAGAGGGAGAAAGGGAGGGAGGGAGAGAGGGAGAGACAGAGAGAGAGGGAGAGGGAGGGAGAGAAAGAAAGAGAGGGAGGGAGAGAAAGAAAGAGAGAGAGGGAGAAAGAGAGAGAAAAAAGAGAGAAAAAGAGAGAGAGAAACAATGAAGAGAAAGAGAAAGATAGATAGGGAGAGAGGGATAGAGAAAGAGAGAAAGGGAGAGAAAGAAAGGGAGAGAGAGAGAAAGAGAGGGAGGGAGAGAAAGAAAGAGAGGGAGAGAGAAAGAGAGAGAAAAAAAGATAGAGAAAAAGAGAGAGAGAGAGGGGGGAGAGGGAGGGAGAGAGAGAATGAGAGAGAAAGAGAAAGATAGAGGGAGAGAGAGGGATAGAGAAAGAGAGAAAGAGAGAGAAAGGGAGAGAAAGAAAGGGAGAGAGAGAGAGAAAAAGAGAGAGAGAAAAAAAGAGAGAAAGAGACAGAGAAAGAAAACGAGAGAGAGAGAAAAAGAGAGAGAAAGAGAGAGAGAGAGAGAGAGAGAGAGGGGGAGAGGGAGGGGAGAGGGATGGGGAAAGGGAGGGACAGATAGAGGTAGAGAAAGACAGGGAAAGAGAGGGAAGGGGAAAGAGAGGGAGGGAGGGAGGGAGAGAGAGGGAGAGAGGGCGGGAGGGAGAGAGAGAGAAAAAGAGACAGAGAAAAAAAGAGAGAAAGAGACAGAGAAAGAAAAAGCGAGAGTGAGAGAAAAAGAGAGAGACAGAGAGAAAGAGAGAGAGAACAATGTACTGTAGTGTACAGTACTGTACTTACGCAGGCTCTCGCTAGGGCCGGCTGGGGGTACGGTCTCTGGAACTGTGGGAAAAAAACATGTAAAGAGAGAGAAAGAGAGAGAGAGAGAAAGAGGGAGGGAGAGACAGAGAGATAGAGGGGGAGAGAGAAAGAGAGAGAGAGAGAAATGGAGAGAAAGAAAGGGAGAGAAAGAAAGGGAGAGAGAGAAAGATAGAGAAAGAAAGAGAGAGAGAGAGAGAGAGAGAGAGAGAGAGAGGGAGATAGAAAGAGAGAGAGACTAGGGAAATGAAGCAGAGAGATACAGTACTGTACTTACGTGTATCACTGGTTGGTGATGCTGTTGAAAAAAATGACTGTATGTTACAGAAAAGAGAGAGAGAAAGAAAGAAAGAAAGATAGAGAGTAGTAACATTACTACAGTATATACTGTACTGTATTACTGGAGACAGGGAGAGAGAGAAAGAGAGAGAGAGAAAAAGAAAGAGCGAAAAACAGGGAAAGAGAGCGAAAAAGAGAGAGAGAGAGGAAAATTAAAGAGAGAGAAAGATAAAGAGAAAGAAAGAGGGAGAGAGAGAGAAAGAGAGAGATAGAGAAAGAGAGAGAAAGAGAGAGAGAGAATAACAGAGGGAGAGAGAAATAGAGAGAGAGAGAAAGAGAGAGAGTGAAAGAGATACAGTACTGTAGAAAAAAATGTGGTGTAGTGTACTTACGCTGCCAGATGAGGCCACTGGGCCCGGGGATGTACCCTTCACTTGGTGATACTGTTGAAAAAAAATAATGTTACTATTACACAAGTACAGAAAAGAGAGACACTGAGAAAGAGAGAGAGAGATAAAGAGAGAGAGAGAAAGATACCGTAGGTAGAGAGAGACTGACAAGGGAAGAAAAGGAGAGATATACAGTGCTGTAGAAAACAATGTGGTGTACTGTACTTACATGGCATGGGGCTTATAGTACCTGCAGCCTCCTCATCAATGACGAGTCTGTCTGTGTGTACAGTAAAAGAAATAAAATATTATACAAAAAATCAAAAAGGCAGTAGCATGACACTATTGTGTCAATACTGTAACTGTTGTAATCATTATCACTGTCATTTGAGGAGGAGGCTGCAGAAGGTGGTGGTGGTGGTCGTGGAGGTAGGACTGTGGAAAAAGAACACTGTAATATCAGTTTCCCTCAAAACCATTTTGAAACAAATAAACTGTACAAATCTTGACCAGAGTCTCCATAACACCAAAAACAAACACACAAATGAGAGAGAAAGAGAGAGAGAGAGAGAGAAAGGAGAGAGAGAACAGTGTACAGTAGTGTGTACTGTACTTACTCCGACAATTCAGCCCACTGGGCCCGGCTGCTGGCGGTGGTGTGGGTGGCGGTGGTGGTAGTGGTGATGGCGGCGGCGGTGGTGGTGGCGCTGCCGGGGCAGGGGGTGCTTCTTGCCCTGTGGGGAAAAAAACATGTCGTCATTAAGGAACATTTGAAAACAAGAGTTCAGACCTCTATTCCAAATTGGAGAGGGATTACTGTAAAGTACTGTAGATGGCCTTAGGGAATTAGCTATTGATTAAAATACAAACCAATACAGTATACTGTAGTACAAAAACTACTGTAGTCTGTGAAGCTGGCATTAGGCCCAACATAAAACAGTATGGTACTGTACTGTACTGTATATAAAAAAATATATAGTCCAGCAAAGTACTGTATGACCAAGTGGTGCAACGTCACACAGAGGCTCTGTGGGTGGCACTGTCGCCACCCCACGAGCTGTACAAGATGGCACAAAAGATGGCGAGAGTGATGTGGGCCCCATTGCCGGCAATGGAGACCCGGCAGTGCCTTTCCAGCTTCAACGTAGCATTCAAGGCACTGCCGGGTCTCCCTGTCATGCACATGCACATGACACCGGAGCCCGAACCCAGTGGAGGACCTCACTGAGGATTTTGCGGGACCTCGCTGGAGGGGTAAGTACGGTATTAATAAATACAGTACCAGTGGAATACACAGTGATACTAAACTAAAATTCCCCCTGGTATTTCCCTTCATTTGTAAATGGGGCACAGAGTGAGAAGTGATAAGATACCAGCCAATCAGCTCCCAAATTTCATTTTTCAAACAGCCTGTGAGATGACAGTTAGGAGCTGATTGGAGACCCCTGAATCTGTCCGTGACGTACAGTAATAATGTCAGACTTAAAGGGGGCAGGCCCAGCACAGAAAAATAGTGTGTACAGTACTGTAGGTTAACATAGATTTGGTCGACAGACATTAGAATGATGGATCAATCAACTTGCCTTTTGTTACTGTAGGTTTATTAATCAAACAAGCCATGTTGACCAATAGTGTGTCACCCTTTAGTCCATGTACACTACAGTACTGTAGATTTAATCAGCCTGTCAATCAAATGTCTGCCAGTCATGTCAGTATGTGGTAACAACTGTCAGTCATCGTCAGATACAGTAGTATCCAACACCCTGCAGTGCAGTGTACAGTAATGTAGAGTACTGTATGTCAGAGTCGTGCATTGTAGTGTATTTGTTATTGTACAGTATACTGTAATTCATGTGATTATACAGCAATACTGTACTTACTTTGCCTTATACACCTCCGGATGCGCTCTAGGCGAGACCTGTCCCTCCTCAACAGGTCAGACCACCTGCGCTGCAGTGACCTAATGTTGCAGCGCAGGCTGTAGAGCCTGTGAATTTCTCAGCTCGCACTTCTGTATGCGAGCTCTTTGTCTTGGTTTGTTGCGAAGGCTTGTTCCCGCCACTTCACCAAGACAAAGAGCTCGGCCGGACGAAAACCATCGCGCCCAGGTAGCAGCCATTTTCAATAGCCAGTGACGCAAGTTGTACATCGCACAGTGCATAACGTATGGCGCACGGCAAACGACGACACTAATTCACTCGTTAAGGCAGGCGTCTGTGGTACACTGTAATGTAGTCACAACCGTAGTGGCAAAGTCACAGACAGAAACCACTCTCAGACACAGTCCAAGAGACGTCGGCATAGTGTGTAAGGCCGAGACCGCATCTGCGTTATCGCATGTTTGCGTTTTGCGTTTTACAGAGCCCTGTCTCTCATTCTATACAGTCCATTCACTACCAGTTTCTGCAGTTATGAAATCACTATTGTGTGGTGCAAAATTCAACGGCACCGTCAGTTTTTAATATACAGTACAGGTACATTCATAGCGGTACACTAGTTGTCCTAGCAGATGGGGGATGGAGTCCTTGCCAAAGGTCACTATTAGTAGCATTTTTCAGGACACTAGGGCAGAGCTGACTGCTTACAGTAAATGGATTAACAAAGCGTCCTTTATTATGGTAATGAGAGGCTCTTGCTTGCTTTGGGGGAAGGGACCTGAATCACTGTGTATGACTCTCGGCCCACTGGGCATGCGCCAGAAATCCCATCGCAACCCTCCTACTGGGCATGTGCCCACCAGAGATGGAAATTCAACAGCATACCGACTGCAGTAATATAGCCAACTAACTGCGCATGCTCAGTGATGATCATCCTTATGCCATGGCATAGCGCTATATGGCGTATGGCTTGGCACCACAGATCCCATTGTACAGGTACCCCCTCCATTTCTAATCCATCGCAGATGGCTGACAGCCACCATAGCGCCAACCGTGTAATAGAGAGAGCTCTCTCATACAGATCCCACTACTACCGTTCTTAGTGTGCAAGGTTGGAAGAGCATCACCATTGTCATAAGTTTGCGATGCAATGCTATTTTGCGCTTCAAACACACAGTCAGCTTTGAACACAGAGAGCTCTCTTGCAGTCAGAAACCACTCTCAGACTCAGTCCGAGAGACGTGGCTATAGTGTGTAAGGCCGAGACCGCATCTGCATTGTCACATGTTTGCATTTTGCGGTTTAGGTGCACAGTTTGAAATACAGAGCCCTCTCTTGGCCCTACAGATCCCATTGTATCCCCTCCATTGGGCATGCGCCAGAAATCCCATCGCAACCCTCCTACTGGGCATGCGCCCGCCAAAGATGGAAAATGAACAGCATACTGACTGCAATAACATAGCCAACTAACTGTGCATGCTCAGTGATGATCATCCATACACCATGGCATAGCGCTACATGGCGTAAGGCTTGGCGCCACAGATCCTATTGTACAGGTACCCCCTCCATTTCTAATCCATCGCAGATGGCTGACAGCCACCATAGCGCCAACCATGTAATAAAGAGCGCTCTCTCTCATACAGATCCCACTACTACTGTTCTTAGTGTGCAAAGTTGGAAGAGCATCACCATTGTCATAAGTTTGCGATGCAACGCTATTTTGCTCTTCACATGTACAGTCAGCTTTGAACACAGAGAGCTCTCTTGCAGTCAGAAACCACTCTCAGACACAGTCCAAGAGACGTTGGTATAGTGTGTAAGGCTGAGACAGCACCTGCATTGTCACATGTTTGTGTTTAGCTTTCTACAGAGCCCTGTCTCTCATTCTATAAAGTCCATTCACTACCAGTTTCTGCAGTTATGAAATCACTATTCTGTGGTGCAAAATTCAACGGCACTGTCAGTTTTTAATATACAGTAAAGGCACATTCATAGTGGCACACTAGTTGTTCTAGCAGAGGGGTGATGGTGCCCTTGGCAATGGTCACTATTCATAGCATTTTTCAGGACACTAGGGCAGAGCTGACTGCTTACAGTAAATGGATTAACAAAGCGTCCTTTATTATGGTAATAAGAGGCTCTTGCTTGCTTTGGGGGAAGGGACCTGATGCACTGTGTATGACTCTCAGCCCACTGGGCATGTGCCAGAAATCCCATCGCAACCCTCCTACTTGGCATGCGCCCGCCAGAGATGGAAATTCAACAGCATACCGACTGCAGTAATATAGCCAACTAACTGCGCATGCTCAGTGATGATCATCCATACGCCATGGCATAGCGCTACATGGCGTATGGCTTGGCACCACAGATCCCATTGTACAGGTACCCCCTCCATTTCTAATCCATCGCAGATGGCTGACAGCCACCATAGCACCAACTGTGTAATAGAGAGAGCTCTCTCTCATACAGATCCCACTACTACCGTACTTAGTGTGCAAGGTTGGAAGAGCATCACCATTGTCATAAGTTTGCAATGCAATGCTATTTTGCGCTTGAAACGCACAGTCAGCTTTGAAGACAGAGAGCTCTCTCACAGTCAGAAACCACTCTCAGACACAGTCCACGAGACTTGGCTATAGTGTGTAAGGCCGAGACGGCATCTGCGTTGTCGCATGTTTGCGTTTTGCGGTTTAGGCACACAGTTTGAAATACAGAGCCCTCTCTTGGCGCTACAGATCCCATTGTATCCCCTCCATTGGGCATGCACCAGAAATCCCATCGCAACCCTCCTACTGGGCATGCACCCGCCAAAGATGGAAATTGAACAGCATACCGACTGCAATAATATAGCCAACTAACTGCGCATGCTCAGTGATGATCATCCATATGCCATGGCATAGCACTACATGGTGTATGGCTTGGCACCACAGATCCCATTGTACAGGTACCCAATCCATTTTTAATCCATCGCAGATGGCTGACAGCCACCATAGCACCAACCATGTAATAGAGAGAGCTCTCTCTCATACAGATCCCACTACTACCGTACTTAGGCCCTCATTCAGAGCCACTCGTTAACAGCAGTACGCTCGTTGCGTTCCGATGTTGAATAACCGCGCATGCGTCGGTGTAACACTGCACATGTGCGTACTGCAGATTGCGAGTTTTTTTGGACTCGTTCCTAAAATAGCGTACAGGAAGTGACATGTCAAATGTGATTGACAGAACAGGGCGTTTTAGGATGTTGACGAGGGTGGAGATGGAAAAACGCAGGCGTGGCGAGGCGTTTTTGGGGCGTACATACATTAGCAGATGCGAGCGTAAAATGTGTACGGACCGACTCCTACGTCACTGGATGATCCTCTTTCCCTTCCAAATGCTCGCACAGCTTAGGGTCTGGATTACTCGACCACATTGGCGATGGCCTTCTCCTCCGTCCCTGGACTCCACGATGTTGTTGCGATTAATCGCGGGCGGGCAGAAAAGCAATTAGTGTTGGATTGAGAACCGGCTTGGTATGTGTTTTGAAATCAGTTTTTTGGGATAGCACAAAACGTACGCAAGTGGAACTCAGAGCTGCTAATGTCAGGATGACACAGTCAATTTGCGTACATTTGGGGGGGTTTATTTGGGCAGCAATTTGGTGGTTAGGGCCTATTGTAACAATAATTTCATCATGTTTTCAGTTTCGCACCATTTTATTTGTGCCTCTTGAATTTGCCGAATTATATGAATTTTTAAACGTTCCTTAAAGAGCCCTTTTTTTTTTTTTTGGCCAAGTTTTTGCCTTTTGGCCCAGGATTAAATGTAACCCATTTGTACAATAATTTCACAATCCAATGTCATTGTTTAATTTCCAATTTATTGCTCAAACAAAAAAAATTATTTTAAAAAGTTTGGGGACATCTTTTTTGCCCAAAGATATGTTCCCAAATCAAACAAATTGGCCCAACATAACTGTTGACATAAACATACATCCAAAAAATAAAAACATTTCACAAGAAAGGAGAGGGAAGTTTTGACCCGAAAGGAATATGAGCCAAGCACAGAAGGATTGTGGGAAAAGTCACCATTGCTGTCACCGTTTTCTCACCCGTTTGGATGGGGGAGGGAGGGTGCCAGACCGGGTCCGGGATGTCATCGGGCTGGCCTGTCCAGAGGCAGATGTTGTGGCCTCTGGACTAGGCACAGGGCTAGGCACATTTGGAGGATTGGCTGATGTTGTGCCAGAGGTGGAGGATCCTGATGTTCCGGCAGGAAGGGAGGTCGGCTCCACCATGTGCTGGCGAACGAGCTGCTCCAGGGCATTGGCGATGCGGATGTTGGCCCTGGTATTTTCCGCCAGGGCCTGACCAATGGTCTCGTTGGCCGCAGCATTTTGCTCCAGGGCCTCAGCCACCCGTAGCAGACTGGCGTCCATCCTCTGCAGAATCTCCGTATGGGAATCCGATTTGAAATTGAGTTCTGTGAGGAGGGCCACTGCCTGCGAGGGGGATTGTCCTGGACTGGCTTCTGCATTGTCCTCAGCCGGATGTACTGGTTCCTCCCCTGCAGAGCCAGCAGAAATTCGGCGGCCAAGGCTCCCCTCTGGAGCAGACTCATCCGCCTGTGTCTCTGTTAGGAAAAAAGAGAAAAGCTTCACATTACAATCTACATATTGGCACAATAACATTTCAGAGTTGATGATATCCAAAGATTTACCTGGGACAAAATGAGGAGCCGCAAAGTCTGGCATGTCCGTATCCATGTTGGACACGCCAAACACCTCCACAGGCTGCACACACCCTTGTGCCAGCTCTTCTAAATCCGTCAACTCCAATGACACAGGGGTGGGACCCCCACCTGTCCCCCTTGCATGCCTAGCCCTGTCCGCAAGTTTTTGATTTAAGCGATATTTGAAGTCGCCCCATCTGTGGGAAAAAATGGAAGCCATTATCCTTTGGTTTAAAATGGGGTTTGTTTTTAAGGGGGGGCAAGGGTTTACTTACCGCCGTTTGACATCCCGGGCTAGACGGACATAATCACCCACCCTATTGACAGCAACGGCTACCTCTTCCCACATTCTCCACTTCTGGCTTAGACTCATATTCCTGTCTGCCTGTGGCAGGCTGTCCACACACTTCTGGATCAAAACCTCCATCTCCTTTCTTGTGAAATGTGGCTGCCTTTTTTTTTTGGCCGCTTTGGCCGGAATACCGGGCCCAGCAGCCTCTTCCATGTCATTCTCCTCACCTATTTGTGTAAATTTACAGAATTCACAAAATCACAACTTGCCTAATCTTATGTTTCAAATTAATCATTGATACAAAATGCATGAAAGACTTACCGCCTGACTCTTGGGCATTGTTTCCCTGGTCTGTCGCCATGTCTGAGGTCCAAACAAGAAATACACCAGAATTTGAATGTGTTTTCGTGACGTATTTATACATGCGTCCTTATTTTGCGGCCGCATCATTGATTGTGCGGCCCTATGATCCCTCCTTAATTTGTGCGGGAAACGAAACACTATTTATGGCTTGGTGTGTCTCAAGTCAAGGTGGCGTTTTTGGATTGTTGGAGGTTATCTTGGCTGGAGTTTATTGATTGCGTAGAAAGGAGTTGGCGGTTGGAGATTCGTTTGTTGGTTAGATTTGCGTTTTTTTTTTCCGTTATCTTTGTTGGGTTATATTTTTGGGACCTCGTTTCTTGATTTGGTAAGTTTTGTGAAGTCTAACTTTTGTTCAATTGTTGTTTCATTGTGTTTCTTATTTGTTGTAAATTTTGGATCCATAATTTCTTCTATTGTAGATTTTGTTTATTTTCGACCCAAAAGACCTTTTGATTTTGACTCTTATATATTTGCTCTTGGTAAGTCCATTTTTTATCTTGTATTTGCAAACTAATTAGCGCATTTTTACTCTTGTGACTTGTATTAGCGAACTAATTAGCGCATTTTTAGTAGTTACTCTTGTGACTTGTATTAGCGAACTAATTAGCGCATTTTTAGTAGTTACTCTTGTGACTTGTATTAGCGAACTAATTAGCGCATTTTTAACAGCTTAATAATCATTCTAACTTTTTGGTGGTTTCTCTTTCGCTTTTTGTGCCAACATTTCGACCCATTTTGATGTACTGTGTTAAATGTCGCTTTGCTGTTTTGCTAAATGGGTGTTTGGCATATTTTAACTTTGGTCTAGCACAAAATTTGTAAACAAAAATGCACAGAGTGAAATGTGTCAAGTAATTTTGGTGTTTATTTTCAGTTTGGACATATCATGACAATACCCCGGCATGTAAGCAGCAATGGATGGTATCATCAAGCTAAGTTGTTTTAATATAGTTTTGGGGTGGGTCAAAAGCCTTACTTTAAAATCTTTGAATTTCAGGTTGATCTGGGGCGGATTGTTCTGGCCATGCTCCTGGAAGCCGACCAACCTCAATCTCGTCCCAGGCGTAGGCATCGTAGGCATGCAAGGCTCCTGATATTTCAAACACGTGTCACCCTTTTTGGAATGCCCGATGATGAGGTTTTAAGACGCTACCGTCTACCTCCCAAAATTATCATAGACACTCTCTCATTAATAGAAAGTGATCTTGAGCGGCAAATTGACAGTCCAACAGCAATACCACCACTTACGCAATTTATGGTGGTGTTACATATCTGTGCCTCTGGATCATTTCAAACAACGGTGGGAATAGTGGCGGGCATCTCCCAATCCTCCTTTTCCCGGATCCTGAGGGCAGTGATGGAGGCACTTTTCAAGCACCTCCATCATTTTATTCAAATGCCTTTGGATATGGGTGCCCTTAGTGTGGCCAAGGCCAATTTTTACCAAATAGCTGCCTTCCCACACATCATAGGGGTTGTGGATGGTACTCACATACCACTTCAGCCTCCAGCCCGGCTGGAGGCCATATTTAGAAACAGGAAACACTATCACTCCCTGAATGTAATGGTGGTATGTGATGCCTCCCTCCAGATCCTGTCCCTGAATGCTAAATTACCCGGAAGTGCACATGACTCCTTCGTCATCCGGCAATCAGGGATATGGCACAAATTAACCAACCTACAAGCTGGTGATGCGTGGCTTCTGGGTAAGTGGAGACCTTTAGTACATAACAATGTTAAGCTTGATACACAGTGTTCCTGATGTTGTCAATTCTTTTCCATAGGAGACAGTGGATATCCTTGCATGTCCTGGCTGCTCACTCCTTATTTGGCTCCCACACCAGGCCCACAAAGTGCATTTAATTCTGCACTTACAGCCACTAGGCAAGTGGTGGAGTGCTGTATCGGCCTTTTAAAAGGCCGATTCAGATGCCTCCACCGCTCTGGTGGCGAGCTCATGTATTTGCCGGATATGGTGTTGAAAACTGTGGTCCTGTGTGGGATATTTCACAACATCGCCATAAGGAGTGGTGTCCCAATGCAGCCAGAGGATGCCTTACCTGAGGATGGCCCCCCCGAGGTTGGTCGGAGGTCAGTATGTGGGGGGGCCATACGCGATGATGTGGTGGCCAGATTTTTTAGGTAAGTTTGAACAAAACAGTGTTTTAACCTAATGTGTTTGTGTTTGTTTGCGAACATCTAATTTTGTTTTCTTTTTTTCAACATCTTCGGTTTGTTCACATAATCTTTGGCACTACAACGCTCACTACTTGCTACCCTTACCAAACCTGGATCTGCTCATTTTGGGAATATATTCTGGAACCCATATCGCAACGCCATGTTTGTGGAATAATTTTGGCATGGTCCTTCCTCAACCAGTTCTTGATTTGTTTTTTTTGTTTTTTTTTTTATTGGGTATGTGTTGTATTTGAGATTCTCACTGTGTGTTTTTTTTGTGAGTGACCACTTTGATTTCTCAGTTATGTTGTGAATAAATGTTTGGAGAGTTAAATGTTCTTCCTTTTTTTGGACGTTACCAGCAAGTTTAACCAGGTTAACACACCTTACATTTGACTAAGGGGTAATCCAGTACTGATGCCAGTTGAGCAAAAATGAAATATGTTTTCAGGTTCCCAACCCACACCAAAAGGAAGCCTGTCCAATCATTTGGCTTTGTAAGATTCGCCTAAGCAGCTTGCCCACCAACTAGGAACCTGTAAAATGTAGAAATATCTAATTGCCACTACACACAAAAAGGGAAATGACATTGTTACTGTTATGTGTTTCTTGAGGGTGTTTTACATACAAATACAAAACCCAATCTAATTTTTAAAAAATGCAAAACCTTGCAGGAACAGTCTACTTATGTCAGGGTTAACTATCTTTGGTTTTGAAAAAACGAATGAGGCAGAACGTATATTAGAAATAAACAATTTATTTTGAAAAAGATAAAAACAAAAAAGAACTACTGCCGAAGGATGCCAGACAGCCGGTCAAGGGCCACAAGCACCCCAATTACATTTTGGCGCATGTGTGCCACCCAATCTTCGACCTCTTGCCAACGCCTCTGTTCCTCTGTGGGGGAGAAAAGTGTGTGGATTAATTAAACAATAAAGAATCCACATTAATAAAACAAAAACACAACGAAATCACTCCAAAACCAAAATTTTTAAAAAAAGGGGTGCTGCAAAAATTACAAGGCCTATGTAGAAATACCCACAGGTGTGATATGTGTATGTTGAAATCAGCAGGAAGATGTAAAGGCAAACTGCTAAATCACCAAAAAAGAACCCAAAAATCACGAATAAAGGAACGACACATGATTACATACAAACAGTTTGTGGTTAAAAAAAATGCAAAAGATAAACATACCGGTAGCCAAAACGGCAGATCCCGAAGTCCCTCCATCTTCATCCTCGGAGGAGCCTTCATTCCCCAAAGAACGGGGCGGGGTTATCACGGACTCCGGGGAGGGGGTAATTGGAAGAGGGGTGGTTGGAGGAGAGGGGGAAGGAGGACGGAGGGGAAGGAGGCCCGACAGTTCCGGGAGAGGGTCTTGGAAGGCTTGGGAGGAGGGGGCAATAGGGGAATTATTTGGGGTGGAGTGTTGGCTGGGGGTGGGTGAGAGTGGGCGGGACCGCCGTCTGGCCGGACGGTGATGGCGTAGTCTTGCCTGTCCCCCTAAAAGATGTCAAACAAATTGTGGTTAGTTTCTGGCCAAATCCTGCCCAAAAACATTTTAAAATCACCCACCACCAACAAAAAACATGCAAATATGAGTAGAATGAATAAATCAGAAATAGAGGGAAAACATGGTCATGCAGATATGAGGAGAATGAATAAATAGGACAGACATAAAAACATGCACACGCAGATATGATGAGAATGAAAAAATAGGACAGACATGAAAACATGCACACGCAGTTTGCCCCACAAAGACAAACATGAAAACCACAATACATAACACTTACTTTCCACTATCTGCATGCGAAAGCATGCCAGCAAGCGGGGCGTTCGCCGTTGCAGGTCAGACCACCTGCGCTCCAGCTGGCCGATGTTGCGGCGTGAGCCGAAGGAGCGCAGGCGGGCCCGTGCCTCCGCATACGCGGAACGCTTCTGCCGGTTGGTGATGGGTGGAGGCTGGCTGGTGATACGCTGATCCATCACCTCCGTTAGCACCAGCAGCTCGCGCCTGGTGAATGCGGAGGCTCTCATGATGGCAATGGTGTTTTTCTTAAAATTCATTTTTGATAAAGTGTGCCAAAAATTTCTGATTGGCTAATGTAGCTTGGAAATTAACAGGAGCAATTTGATTGGTTAGTGTATGAGTCATGTGTTCGACAGGGCCAGAAATCTCTGGAGAGTTATGATAGGCTTGATGCAGTGACATGCGTAAGCAAATTTAAATAAAGAAATGAACCCCGGAAAATATGCGGGGATCCACAGCAATAGAACAATTGTCTCATTGTGGCTAACATGTTTTTTGAGCAATAAAAGCGAATGTTTAAGCCGTACGTATTCTGCGGGTAAACACAAACACGGACAAGAGTAAAGTTTCTTGCATTGTGTTGAAAAAAAAAAAACATTAAGCTAATTGATACATTGATTGGCATGATACGATTGATGGAGGTAGGCAGAATAAAGGAGCAGGTAATCGACATCTGACATGGCCACTTCCGGTTTATACTTGTGCGTGCGTTCCCTTCAAGCCATTTCGGGGATGTACGCTCGCTATTTCGCACGCTCGTTAGTTAGAGGAGGGGTCATCTGAGTTTGGGGAGGATTTTTAGATGCGATCGAAAATACAAGCGAGCCCTTGAATTTAAATATTTTTGTACGTACGCCTAACGTATGTGCGCCCGCTTGCGAGTGGCTCTGAATGAGGGTCTTAGTGTGCAAGGTTGGAAGAGCATCACCATTGTCATAAGTTTGCGATGCAACGCTATTTTGTGCTTCAAACGCACAGGCAGCTTTGAACACAGAGAGCTCTCTCGCAGTCAGAAACCACTCTCAGACACAGTCCAAGAGACGTCCGTATAGTGTGTAAGGCCGAGACCGCATCTGCGTTGTTGCATGTTTGCGTTTTGCATTTTACAGAGCCCTGTCTCTCATTCTATACAGTCCATTCTCTACCAGTTTCTGCAGTTATGAAATCACTATTGTGTGGTGCAAAATTCAATGGCACCGTCAGTTTTTAATATACAGTACAGGCACATTAATAGCGGCACACTAGTTGTCCTAGCAGACGGGGGATGGTGTCCTTGGCAATGGTCACTATTCATTGCATTTTTCAGTACACTAGGGCAAAGCTGACTGCATAAAGTAAATGGATTAACAAAGCGTCCTTTATTATGGCAATGAGAGGCTCTTGATTGCTTTGGGGGAAGGGACCAGATGCACTGTGTATGACTCTCGGCCCACTGGGCATGTGCCTGAAGTCCCATCGCAACCCTCCTACTGGGCATGCACCTGCCAGAGATGGAAATTCAACAGCATACCGACTGCAGTAATATAGCCAACTAACTGCACATGCTCAGTGATGATCATCCATATGCCATGGCATAGCGCTACATGGCATATGGCTTGGCACCACAGATCCCATTGTACAGGTACCCCCTCCATTTCTAATCCATCGCAGATGGCTGACAGCCACAATATCGCCAACCGTGTAATAGAGAGAGCTCTCTCTTATACAGATCCCACTACTACCGTACTTAGGACCTCATTCAGAGCCGGTTGCACAGAGCGTGCGGTCAGTCTGAATGAGGGGATGACCTCTTGAATTTTCAAGACATCCTCCTTTGCGGTGGTAAGGCTGTGGGTTCATTGACAGCTCGCCCCCTTTGGATCGAGACCCGCTACAACCGGTGCTGTCGGTCATAGCGGGACTCACGCATGCGCATAACGGCGCCAGCGCCATCGTGCACATGCTCTGTGGGGAGCCATCAACCCAGTCCGAGCGCATCGGCGCTAACGACCGGTCTGAATGACCCCCTTTTTGTGCAAGGTTGGAAGAGCATCACCATTGTCATAAGTTTGCGATACAACAATATTTTGCGCTTCAAACGCGCAGTCAGCTTTGAAGACAGAGAGCTCTCTCACAGTCAGAAACCACTCTCAGACTCAGTCCAAGAGACGTGACTATAGTGTGTAAGGCCAAGACCGCATCTGCGTTGTTGCATGTTTGCGTTTTGCAGTTTAGGCGCACAGTTTGAAATACAGAGCCCTCTCTTTTGGCGCTACAGATCCCATTGTAACCCCTCCACTGGGCATGCGCATGAAATGCCATTGCAACCCCTCGAAGCAGACAGCCACCACAGCGCAGACATTGACGAAAGTTTTGCACTATTTAAACACACAGTTTGTAATGTCTTACTTTTAAGGAGCCTTTTAAACAACAACACTACAGTATTACAGTACAACACTACTAAAGTACTTTCACTATAGTGTCCAGAGCAGACAGGGCCAATAAAAAAAAATATACAGTATACGGTACGGTATATTCTTTTCCAGGGATCGAACCTGGGACCATAATTCTACCAAAGTGATCACCTAACCACTAGCCCACATGACAGCTACAGTGAACCGTACAGAGCGGCCTCATCCTTGTGCACTCCTCCTGCTGCTGTTATTAATTTAAAAATAAATTGTCATACTGTAATTTATCCCATCTCAGTGAAAGCTGTGCATGCATCTCATTAATCTACAGTATTGGTTATACCGTGACAACAACTCAGGCAACTTCTCTACTGTTCAGTTACTGCACCATATCGTATGTACAATACTGTATGTGCAGTGATTTGCATCCTGTTATAAGATCTTACTGTACGGTACAGTACTGTACTGTATGTACATTATGTGACATTAAAAATACAGTATTGTTTGTGCGAACATGCAAATGCTGTGAATGTGATATCCATCCAATTTACTGTAAGTTTAACAGTATGGCATTCAGTACAAGGCATTCAGTACAAATTACAACAGTGGAGCACTCGCCACCCAGTGGTTAAGCACTGTATTACATGCAATTACAAAAGTGGAGCACTCGCCACCCAGCGGTTAAGCACTGTATTACATGCTGTAGCATATCCTTCGTTGAAGAATACCACGGTATTCCACAAGTCCATGGCGCGACTCAGAGGCCTGCACGCCATGCCACAAGTCCATGGCGTGCCTAACCCTAATTCCCCCTTCCCGTATCTTAAACCTAACCCTCTCAAGGGTGCTTAACCCTAAATCCCCCAGGGAGCCCTAAAACCTAACCCTCCCCCTCGCGGCTGTTTCCACCCGGCACCCGGCTTACCTTCATTCGGTATGCAGGGTGTCAGGCTCCCGGCGTAGGTCACATGTCGGGATATTGATGCCTTGCCAGGATTAGACAGTCGGGAAGCCGGCGGTTGGGATTTCGGCCATCGGCTTCCTGACTGCTTCCCTATCACACAGTCCCTTTGAATACTGTGAGGAAAAAAATACAATTTGGAGTCCCTATTACAAACTAGCTATGGTGTACTTAAGCTGTACACCCTCCAGTTTGTACTTGTAAAGATTGTTTAGCACAGCTGGGAACCTTGTGACTAGTGTAGGAGGCTTGTTCCAAAAAATGTGTAGAAACTGATGTTCATCAAAATTAACTACAGTACAAATTCTATGAGAAATACCATTGCTGCCAATTATAAACAGAGGGCCTGATTCAGCAGCATATGCAATTGCTTACGTAGATTGACCTATTTTTAGTCACTGAGAATACGAATACACTGCACTGTGATTGTTCTGCAATCGCACTGCAATTACGGATGCACTGAGGAATCTATTGTACAGTGAGTGACATGCTGTGAGCATGTGGGGGTGGTGACAGGGGAGTGGTTCGAAACATACAGGTGTGTCTGTACATTTGAACGCCATTTCACAGGCATGCATAAATTAGCCAGTGTGATTGCATATGCAGCTTGAGTACTCACTGTGTGCGACGAGATGGTGTAAATGCTGCATGATGGGCCGATGTGCGCTGATGGTACCGATGTATACTCAGGAGTGTGAGGTTGGACGGATATGAGAAAGCAGCAGAGGGCATCTTTATGCTGGCTGATCTATGGCAGACATTAGCATATTTTTCACTGCTACATTCCATACGAATTTGCAGCTGTGTACACAATAGTGATCCTTACTAAATCAGGTCCAGAGACTCTAAGGGTGGAATCCAGTTGGGATGAGATAAATTTGTGTGATGATGACACTGTATTAACAACAGAAATAAGAGTAATGATGATAACATCATCAACTTTGAGGATGAAAAACACTGTTAACCTTAAGCCCATTGGTAGCTTAATTTAACCAAAATGACAAAATGTTTTCTGTGTGGGGGCCCAAAAACACAAAACACTTCAGCCAAAAAAAAGTTCAGTTTGTTAAACTGTGCAAATGCCTTTTTTTAGAGTGGGTTGGAAACTTCCACGTTGCTGTACTGGTGTGTTGACTACTAACCTGCTACTCCATCTCCATTTACCTGTACTGGCATAAGGCCTGTGATTTGCTGTTTGGAGACATTTGTTGTTATTCTCATTTCTACTAGGCTTTTATTCTAACTTGAATTGCCTGCATTTGCCTGATGCCTGTAAATCAGCATGTATTTGAAAACTCACATTTGAAAGCTTGGCTTTTTAATAATTTGTTCCAGATTTACTTTTGCTATAGTAATAAATTCTTTACCTTCCACTAATTACTGCACTTCCAATCTCCTGTACTGGCCTTGGGCCTGTGATTCACTGATTGGAGTAAGTTTCATTGTGATCTAGTTTTCTACTGGACCAGAGGTTCCAAAAGTCTGCCATTACAGTCCACATTTTAGGGATATCCAAGCTTGAGTTCAGATGGTTAAATCAAATGGATTGAGGTACTAATTAAGTCACCTGTGCTCAAGCATGGATATCCCTAAAACGTGGACTGTAATGGTGGACTTTGGGAACCTCTGTACTAGACATTACTCTGACATCAATCACCAATATTGGCCTTAAAAACTTATTTGAAGAAGTGTGTTTAGAATATTGTATATTATATTTTCTACCATGCTTTTATTTTAGGCTATTAGTTCTTGATTAACGAAAACATTCTAGGGTTGTAAAGTTTATTAAACTGCCATCCTGTATGCCACTGTTGTGTCACTATATTTCATAGATGCCCTGTATTCTTTTAAACTGCCATGTGTTTGTGCTGCTGCTCGGTTGCTTAGTTTAGCCAGCCAGCTCGCTGAAGCCTTTGACCAATATTGGAAAAAGTAATATTGTGATGTGGTCAAAATTCATTGGTAATGGCTGAAAATTAATATAATTGATGTTAATAATACTGTAAGAACAAAATCAGGTCCAAGTTATATGATATGACTAATACAGTATATTTCAGTACATTTTTAATTCCTACAATTATTTTTTTCATCAGCAAACTAAGAATTTTGCTTATGTGGGACAAGAAAAAAATTAAGAAATAATTTGAGAACTGTTAAAGAGCCAAATCACCATCCTGAAGTCCATCAAAGGGCTTATGTTTCAATACTGTATCTTTTTTTAGCTACCTTTTCTATTTTAGTCAAGAACAAACTTTAAACATGGTGAGAATGCTTCTTCTGGTATCTCCTAGTGTATTTGCATATTTTTTCTATTTTCTTTTCTTTGTACTGTATTATGACCACTTTTCCCTTCTGTCTTTAGCAGTCTGGTGTTATAGCATTGTTGGAGGTGTGTCCTCTCCTTTATCTTTTTTGGGGGTTTCTCAAATCTAGGTATCAAACTATCCTGCCATCACTACTATGCACCTTCCTCACTTCTACCCCTTTTATGGATGTCCCTCAGCCTACTACCTTTCACTCTACTGGTCTCACTTACTCTCCATCCACAGTGATATAAAACACCCCTCTGTTACTGGTTACCCTTATCTCACCACCACTGAGCATGTATTGCACTTACAACCCCATCTCCCAATACACCCACCTGTAGCAGGGGATCAGACGCCTACCAGAGACACTTAACATATTGAAGTATGTGTCCTCTGCAAACACTAAGACAGCACCTTGTGGCTCCCTGACTGGCGTGTCTCTCCTGAGGTCATACCACCTCCTGCCAGCCCCAGAGTCCCCACTCAGAGCATAAATTGTAATGTCTTTGACCCCAGTACCTCACATGAGAAGCTCTGTCTCTCATTCCTGCCCTTGGCCTGATATTAGGTGGTCATCCGGTGAAGGGGATAGCACCTCTCTACTCCTGGCTCATGCAGCTTTCATCAGGCTGACTGCTGCATAAAACACCCTCCTCTGCTCAACACAGCAATGTAGCTATCTGTCAGGCCAGCTGTATTCTCAGATATGAAAGTTCCTGTGCCTTTGCAGTCGTCACATTTCATTGCTTTGAGATTTCTGTTTGTTGTTTTTGGAATTAAATCCTAATTAGAATAGACCTCTCAACATTCATTTAGTGTACTGTGGGCCTGATTCAGCAAGGAAAGCAGTTGCTAATACACACGCAATCGGCCGATTGTTATGTTCTGCGCATGCGCAAACCGGCCACTGCGACTGGGACTGCAATCGCAGTGACTACACAGACCATTACAGAGTGATTGACAGGAAGTGCCGTTTGTGGGTGGTGATGGGGGGGTGGTCGGAGAAACGCAGTCATGCCAGAGTGTTTGAACGCCGTTGCAGGGGCGTTCATAAATTAGCCACTGTGATACCATACACAGTCTGAGGCCTCATAGCATGCAATGAAGTTAGCAATTTCTGAGTAAGGTCAGAGCTTGCACAAGTGTGTATGAGGCTGCGATGGTAGTTGATTGTACCGATGGTTTTGCAGTCTTGCTAAACATTACGGATGTGTGTAAGGCAATGTGGGCGTCCTTGTGTAGTGCTGCGGCGGAATAGCATACTATAGTAGTTGAACTGCGTGCGTAATCGCTATTGCATTTGCAGTTACATCCGTAATGAATTACGCCCTGTATCCAGTATTGTCTGCCTAGCATTGCTTTCACCATTTGTATTAGTATCTCTCAAGCCATTCACCAAGTACAGTATATCAACAGATTTAACCCATTGCCAGCATTACATTCTGCACCAAGTTATCATTTGTTCTTGTGTTTACACCAGCAATGATTAAATCCTGCCTGTTGGTCATGCTTGCTATTGTATGCAAAATGTATGACTTTTTCATGTGCCTGATTTATATCTGAATTACTGCAACAATGTTTTTCTAATAAACTAATTACATGCTTACATAATCATAACTGCCTCTTTCATAAATACCTTGCACTAACCTAGGCTATGCATGAAGCCTTGGCTTAGTTTGGAGTGCCTACGCAGACCAATAAGAAAATATTAGTCTAATATGGTTAAAATAGGGTCATGGATTGTCAGATAATACCAGATCTGTGCTTCTCTGGGCGATTGTCTCAACAGGTGTACCGTGATGACAGGGCACCCAAAGCACATGCATGCTACTGCTCCCCCGCCACCCCAACTTTCACTGACAAAAGTAAAGTGTCATTGGGGCCTATTTATCAATTAATATTTGCAGGATATTGTCAGGGTTCAGCCGGGGATCGGCACTCCCTTACCGTTCCGTCGGCTTCCTCTGACATCCCGGGTGGTCGAGCGGCTGGAGCGGTGGCGGGGGAGAAGCTGAGTATTCTCCCCGCATGCAGAAGACTGCGGGTGGTCCGGTGTTGGGATCAGAGTTCCTGACATGGGCACCGCCATGACAGTTTGCCCACATGACAGTATCTCCATTCCAGGATAGGTGAGTTGTCAGCTGATGCTGTGCACCTATCAAAGGGTTCCCCTGGGCATATATTCGGCTCACAGGCTACAGGAAATTGCCTGAACAATGGTTGTCTCCTAGTGCCCATTAGTTGAGTTACTGGTCCAGGTTCCATCTCTCCATTGTGTCTGCAGCAGTGTGTTTACCATCTCTACCTGTGTGCCTAACGTCTCTGGTGATTCTCCATGCAGCAGTGTGTTTACCATCTCTACCTGTGTGCCTAATGTCTCTGGTGATTTTCCATGCAGCAGTGTGTTTACCATCTCTACCTGTGTGCCTAATGTCTCTAGTGATTCCCCGTGCAGCAGTGTGTTTGCCATTTCTACCTGTGTGCCTAATGTCACTGTTGATTCTCCATGCAGCAGTGTGTTATCATTTCCACCTGTGTGCCCAAATGTCTCTGGTGATTCTCCGTGCAGCAGTGTGTTACCACCTCCACCTGTGTGGACGAACGTCTCTGGTGATTCACCGTGCGGCAGTGCTTACCATTCCGGCCTGTGTCTTCACACCTCCAGTGACCTCCCGTGCAACAGTGAGTTTACACCTCTGCCTGGGTGCCAAACATTCCTAGTGATCTCTGTACCTGAGTACACAATTACAAGCATGCTTCCTATACTACAAGTGTCCTAACATTATTATTTGGAAGTATTATTAAGTGCCTTGTTCAAGGAATTTCCACCCAGTGCCATTGTTATCTGTGTCTCCATTCCCACGGGTCTTGGGTACCTGGTCAATGGACCGCGACCTGCTTACAGGGTGCAGCTAAGCCCAAATCCCACTTGGAGGGGTCACTGGCAAACACCACCCTGTGGGATAGACTCCGCACCTTTGCCCAGGTCTTGCCAACACCTAAGATCTGTGAATGAGGAGAACATATATCCAGGTCCCTCGTCTCCGCTTCCTACCGCAACTAAGGCCCACAGTTTCCCATACTTCTGCTACAGACGTGACAGATATCACCCAAAAACAACTGCAAATATTAAGTATCCCCCAAAGGTATGTACCGCTGCGGCCCCCTAAGATTCTATTGGGGGTTGCTTTTTGATGAATTTACCAAGCTTGCTTGGCCCCGGTGGTTAATGCCATGTCCAGATAGCATTAGTCACTGCAAATTAAGGGCTACATTCTGCAAGAGTCACAGGGAGATGGATCTATGGATCCCTCCCTGACCTCTCCAACTGTGCCTGCGTGGTCAGCACATTTGCAGTAATGCATCCTGTCCCTGAAGGAGATGTGAAGTGGTTACAGTAGTGATAACTTAATTTCTAACACACTGCATGGATGGACTTCTGTTGTAGACCCAGTCCCTGCATGTGTTCTTTAAAACACCTTAATTTCTTAGGTTATGGATTGATAGGCCTACAGTAGAAAAGTAGACAATGTCTATATAGACACCAGATGTCAGACAGGCAATAGGTCGATAGGGACAAAAGGTCGACAGCGACAATATGTCGACACACTAAAGTTAAACATGTAAGAAGGTCGACAGGTACAAATGGTCAATAGGGTCAGAATGTTGACATGCAAATGGTCGACATGCAAATGGTCAACATATGATTTTTTGTTTTTTTTAGGGTTAGGATTAGGCACTTACCGGAAGGTTAGGGTTAGGCACTAGAAGGGACGGTTAGGGACAGGCACCTACCCCGACGGTTAGGGTTAGACACCAGGAGTGAGGGTTAGGGTTAGGCACCAAGGGGAGGGTTAGGGTTAGGAGGAAGATTAGGGTTAGAAAAAAAAAGTGGCGACCATTATCATGTCAACCATATGCATGTTGACCTTTTGACCCTCCCAACCATTTGTACTTGTCGACCTTCTTACATGTCTACCTTTAGTGTGTTGACCTATTGTCCCTGTTGACCTTTTGTCCCTGTAAACCTATTGCCTGTCTAACATCTGGTGTCTATCTATACATTGTCTACCTTTTTACTGTAGATCTATAGACCGGACACCAATTTCTTATTGCCATGATAAGTGACAAAAAGAAATTATATTTATCCGATTTAAGACCCATAAATAATAAATATGCCAAATGACTGGAAGCTAACTTACAGCTTGCTGCTAACTTACAGCTTGTTATTTAAAAACATAGGGCCTGATTCAGACCCACTCGCGAGCGGCTGTCCGCTCGCAAGTGGGTCGATGATATGCACTGAGCATGCGCACGACGGAGGGAGCTCCGTCGGTCGCATGTGCCAGACGCGACGAGTGAAGGAAAGTCCTTCGCTCGTTGTGTTCGATCAAAGGGGGCGTGCTGTCAATGTTGATTGACAGCACACCCCCTTTGGTGGGCGTGCCGGGGGCGTGCCTCCCTGACGGGGGCGTTCCCACGGGAACGCCTCCCGTCAGAAGCCGGCCCACTGACATCACTAGTGATGTCAGTGGGAGTGATTTTGGCTCTGATAGAGCCAAAATCACTCCGGAGCTTGCGGTTGAAAACCTCAACCGCAGGCTCCGACTCGCAATTTCGATGGTCGTGATGGTCTCGACCATCGCGGCCATCACAAAGCACGCTCGTATAGCCTGTGGGTGGTGACCCACAGCTATACGAGCGTCCAGGAGGACGCTCCATGAAAATGGAGCCCGGCCCTCATTCAGAGCGTGCGCTCTGCTCAGAGCGTACGGCTCTGAATGAGGGCCATAATTTTTACAGATGAACTACAAGTGCCAACCAGTTCTTAATGTCCGGGCATACTGGCACTTGTGATTCTAGAAATAAATGCTTTAAATCAAGTGCCATTATGCAGCAGCAGGCTTGCTTGGACTTGTAGGTCACCTTTATAAACAATATTAACACTTTAATTACCATTGACCCCCCCACCCATCACCATGAGAGGTGCTAGGAATAGACCCGTGCTTTTATCCCAGGGCTGGTTGTCCCTCAAGAGGAGGGACCCATTTTTGGGGGGGTCCCAATTTTTTCAAGGGATTCCAGCCGTGGCTGACCAGTGGATTTAATATAAACCACTCTCAAATGACCGCATAATGGTGGGTTGTAATTTAGAATCTGCCAAGGATCAACAGGGGCTTCAGTTTAGACAGCAGAACTACTGCATAATAAATGCTAGCAAAATGCTAGCAAATTTACATGAAAACCAACATCAATTGATGGCGGTTTATGGCGGGTTGTAAATGTCACCAAACCCGCTGCCCTTTGCCTCTATTAGGAAGAAAATATTCACTTAAGATTATTGTGTTTTACCTTCTATACTCCAGTTGGTCTAAGTCTTTTAAGATCTGCAGGCCGCAGTACTCCAGCTGATGATGAGGAGGAAGGGAAGCACAGACATGGCAGAAGTTGGTAGTGGGAAATGGCGCAGGGCAAGAGGGAAAGTGTGTTGTGAGGGGTATAGGTGAATGGTTTTGGGGGCCAAAATAGAAGGCTGTGTTGGAATAGACTGATATATTAAGAGGGGTACAAGAGAGACACATGGGGGGACAAACCCAGATAATGATTAGACAGTGATACAGGAGGGTGTCACATACACACAGGGAGGGGGGTGGAATGCACACAGATAATGAATGGGCTGACCTGAGTTGGAGGAGCAGAAGTTCCAATACTGTAAGCTGCAAGCATTAAGCAGCAGATATTGGAGGAGCAGGAAGTGATCATCACTCATTTGGAGGGACAAATAGCAGAGGTCAGGGGGCACAGCATGTGAACAGGGGTTTAGAGCTGCAGCACCCATTGAGACAGAGAGAGGCTGCATTCTGCCTATAGACATTGCCCAACAGCCAGCTTTGCATTTTTAATGCTAGCATTCCTGTAGAAGCCTCCGTTGTCTCTGCTGTGTTCCGCTATGGATCCTGAAGCTCTCCTCAGCAGTCTAAGTAGCAATGTTCCCTGGATGGCACCCCCGAATGGAGCAGGTGCCTGGAGCATGAGCTCCACCTATTCTGCCCATGCTACACCCCTAAACAGCACCCACAACAAATCACCAATGATAGCCTCCCCCCAAGGACTACTCCCATTCATATTTATTTAGGAATATAATATAGACCTAGGAATATATTTTCTAACCAGCGGCTTAATTGGTGGCTTTGATTGATAGATTTAAAATGGTAATAGAAATAAATGCTTTAAATCAGGCTTGCTTAACATTTATTACTATTGCCGTTTTAAATCTATTGGTCAAAGCCGGAGATGAGTAGCGGCTTTGACAACCTGCTGGTAAGTAGATATACCCATTAGTCTTTACGTACAAATTTTGCTAAACATTAAAAATTCACAGAAATCAAGCAAAGCATTAAGTAATTTGAAAGTTGTGCATTTAATTTATTTCTAACTGTAATCAAATGATGTACTGTAGGCCAGATATTTATGTTGCCAGAACCATGAAGAGTGTATGTAAGGTTTTTGCATTATTCTCCATTTAATTCAAATAAATTATTTTAATTATATTATTGGAATGTTTTCAATGATTCTAATATTTTACAAAAGGAAATATATATATATATATATATAAATAACGTCATTTAGTACGCCAATGATAAGTTAATCGCACTATAACTATAGAGCAATATTTTACTGTAGTAGTATTTTTTGTAATTAATATCAACTGGTACAGACAAGATTTTATTTTCTAAATTACACTAGGAAAAACATTATACAGTACATACTTCAAAACACAATGCAATGCAGAAATGTAAGAGAAGTACAGTACATATATATATATATATATATTATTTAAAGTTGTTGAAAAAGAGGAAGTAATAACATTTTTATAATCACTGTATAAATCTATTAAGGATTTCTTGTAATGTTTAATGACCAATCAATTATTACTTCCATAGCCACTAACTTCTTCACTTCATTTTGATTTATTTACATTACATTCTCGTAATCCATTGCATTATCATATTTATAATTACAGTCATTCTTTAGTATTGATTAAACATAATGGAAACCACTTAACATTAAATAAAACAAAACTCACACTTAAATTGGAATAAAAATGTTTCTACTGGCAAAGATTCAGGTTTCAACTTTACAAATGTCTTATCTTACAATTAGCCCCCTTACTTACATCGTTTTGTAATTATTTGTGTATGTAAATTACTTGACATAAAACTGGATAATGTAAAAGCAAATGTCATTATTGGGAATTGCTCACTCCCATATATAATAATAATTCCTAGGTTGTAGCAATACAGGCTAATAAGTTGTGATAAAAGGTAATGTGCAAGGTACAGTATGAAGTAGGAAACATTTGCATGTGTTGGAGACTTCATATGTCACAAATGTCATTCATTGCCACTATTCAAAGAATTTCTGACCGCTTAGTATTGCAATTTCTCTTCAAATTAAGCCATCAGGTGATCAGTAATCTATTGGTCTTAGCTGCAAAACCAGCAAAAAAACAGTAGTTAAACTGGCAGCAAACAGTCGGAGGCTAGAGAAAATCAGGCTGCTGAGTTAACAGTTAATGTTAGTGTAGGCCAGTGAGGTCAGGGCAGGTGGAGGATAATCAGGGGTATATTTACTAAAAGTAAATTTTAATCAATTTTGATCAATTTTAAAATTGTTCAACATCAATCAAAATTGATCAACATCGATGTTATGTTTCTGGGGCTAAAACACACATTTAATAATACTTTCAAAACTAAATAAAATATTGTCTGTTAGTATATGTATGACTTAGCCCCCAAAACACAACATCGATGTTGATCGAATTTCATCAATTCTAAATAGAATAAAATCAACCTCAGTGTGCTGCCGGCCACCGGACAAAGAAGAGGGGGCCCATGTTCTAGACTGCACATGGGCCCCATCCTCTCTAGAAATGCCTCTGAGTATACAGTATATATTTCTCATAGTCAAAGGCTAGCAAATGGGGAAAGGTGGAAAATGCAAATACAGTAGAACCAAAAGGTAACTTGTGTACTCTTAAAATAGCAACCTATGACTGGGCACAAATGAACACAAAAGAGGAGCTTATACAGTGCAGAAGTATTTATAGAGGCAGAGAATCATAGAGCGATTCTGCTGCAGGCCAGGAGAATGTACACCGACCAGTAATATCACATGGTCTCTGCTAGACACACACTGGTAGAGAGCTTCCACGGGCCCTAGTACTCTCGGGTGGCATGGCCATGCCCCCATTAGAAAAAAAGTAAACACATTCTCTGCAGCTAGGGGCAGATCCAGGGGGGGAGCGATCATTGAGATTGCACCCCCCCCCCACACACACACACACACACACAGGCTGAGGAGACTGCTGCTGCAGATGCTTAGTGTCAGCAACCTTCCTAGCCCCACTGCAGCCCCACTGTTGTGTGCTACAACAGCATGTGCTGAGCTGGAGACACAGGATGCTGACAGGTAAGAGGAGGGGCAATGGCATTTTCAGTGGAGATCCGGCAAATATTAATTAACAAATAGGCACAAAGATCTTATTTTCATACATATGGCATAAGACAAATTAATATGTACATTTGCAAACCATTTCATTAGCAATTTAATTTTCGTATCAATGTCCATTATGTCCTATGTATTGCACATACTGTAGAACGGGCTAAGTTTTGTGCAGCACAGGCTGTAAACTAAGCTTACATGTTCCTGCCACATAACACACATTCTCTTCTCCCTTCACTGACTGCCTGTAAGAAGGCAAATCAATTTTAATATTGACTTACTGACTTTCAAAGTCGGGGTCCAAGGTACTTGTAATAGCTTCTAATTCCTTATACTGCCACTCACTTACTTTGTATGGGATATGAAGGACTATTAGCAGTAAAAAAGGAGGTCAGCATGTCAATGATATTGCGCTAGAATCTTGCAAACTTAATTTGAGTGTTGAGCTTTGTGGCTCCAACTCCCTGTAACTCGCTGCCTTGCAAGTTCAAGAGGCCTTCTCTCTAGAAAACAGACTTGTCTGTTTACACAAGTAGTTCATTAATGCCCCTTTAGTTTCTATAAAAAATAAATGAAAAGTAATCCAAATGCCTAGTTCTTTTATTATGTAGGCTGTTAATACAGGCATGCCCAGCTACATCCTTGCCACTGGCGTGGCAAATGGCACCATGCATTGTGCGAGATGCGTGCCCATAGGTGAATATATAGGCACTGCATTCGCACCTCCATAGGAATGCATGGTGCGATTGCAGTGCATGCCATAGCATACCATAGCATATGAAGGTGCGGGAAACAGCATGGCACAATTCGTGCGCACGTTTGTGGCGCAATCAGCAACAATGTAACTGGGTTCATCTGTACTTCAGTTTACAGTATTTTGTATCATGTGTTTTTTTGCATATTTGCTTCTATAGATGATTGTATAGTATTCATCAAAAAAGGCATAGTATATTTGTCATCAGATTATGAGTCTTTAAAATATATTGTAGTGGCCAAATTATGTTTTTCTGCATGCTTTGTTGGGTTATAAGACTATGAGGTTATGTACAGTAGTTCTTTTCAATTAAGAATATTCTGATTAGTGGGGCCCCCTAGACATCTCTAAATGCTAGAAATTGGAGAAACCGACATATGGCTAGAAAATGATAGCCGGAAAGGCCACTGCCGTCAGAATCAGGTGAGACACTGCTAGATCACCTGATGTCCACATGATGAATGTTGACATGGTTAATGTTGACATTTCCACCATGTCGACATTATGATATCAACCTTCTGAATGTTGACCTAGTATACCACATTCTGATATTTGCCCATAATTTCTAGATAAAAGCATTAATCCTTCCGTTCTCAGAAATCATCACAGTGACAAACCAGTGCAGGTCCTTGCTGGTCAGCGTTCATAATATCAAATGAGGCAGATGATGTAAGATTATTATTATTTTATAATAATATTATTTAATAATATTAATAATAATAATAATAATAATAATAATACAAATAATATATTTTATTCATAGCTAGTTGTAGTGCCATGCAGGGAAAATTACAAGTAAATATATAGACAATGTAAAATAAGAATGCTGGAAGTTGTATTCCAGAGTATTATATGTGCTGACCAATACTTATCATATATAACTGTGCTGAAATTAGATGAATTTTATTTATTTTAGTACTGATGATGGAGGATCATTTACAAAAATTAAAACCAATTGTTCATGTAAATTTTTTTGTGGTCACAATTTCTCTTGCACCCCAATTTCCCATAAGTAAAATTTTGTCATCTTATTTCACAGGTCCTCATTAATTAATATGCTTGGGTGTGGTTCTGTCTTTTTAATTCAGTGAGCCAGTACCTAAACCCATGGAAGAAGCAGAATTGTTATTTCAAATCTGTGTGATACCTGGAGCCAAATGATACAGACCAATGCTCATATTTTTTTAGTGTCAGTGTATGGACTGACCAAAGGGGGAGACCGTTACGTGGTTGGTCAGCTTGACAAATAATTACAATACTGTGGAACTAACATTCCCTAAATTTAATTAAAATACAGTTTGGAATATATTTAAGCAAGTGCTGAGTTTGTATGATTTTTTTTATTCTAATACACATAGTAGCCTAGAATAGCAGACCTAGAAATTAAATAAACAGGTGTACTCAAATAACCCAGCACCAAAGTCTCTAGAGTTTAGTCTGCTGCCATGGAATGCAGCCACCTCCTGCCATGCTTCCCAGCACAGCAATTTAGTCGATCCCTGGCACTAATCACACTCAGGCCCACTTGCTGGACACTATTCAGCATAAGTGCCCAGACCACTGGGTGAATGAAAGTTTTAAACTCTTCCTGTCTTCAGAAATGCCTTGCAGCTGGACTTGTGCAACCTTGAAAACCCAGAGTTCCAAATTTCCATTGCTACTGCAAACTGCACAGGCTATGCCAGTGGTCGCCAACCTCAATTGAGGTGTGAGCTACTTTAGTAAAATGAAACTTACTGAAAAGCTACTAAAATTGTAGAGAAAAATCTGGCTAATAACCAAACAATTGAAGGTCATTTAAGGAAAATGAAAAAAAAAAAATTAATAGAAAACAACAATGCATTTAATTATTACAGTGATATTATTGCAGTTTGTAAATAAAATGTAAGCACAGGTACATTTCACTGTTAATTACCGTGCAGTAGAGGAGCAAAAAATACTGTATAGGCAGGGCTGCTGTGTGATTTTCTGTCAGGGATAGGCGGGAGTCACTCACTCTGCCATAGCATAGATGCCATGGGTGGAACCACAGAGAAGCACAGCTGCGGCAATCACCTGACTTGCTTCCCTGTGACTCCACCCATGGCATCGACACCACGGGTGAGCACGTGTCAGACGTCACTTCCTCTTAGTTTACTGGGCAGTGCTGAGAGCTACAGGTTGGACACCACTGGGCTATGCTTTCATCTCCCTTGGAGGGAACTGATCACACCAGAATGAATAATTCATGTGAGAGACAACCCCTCTCACCACACATCTCCACCTTTCGCTTTTCCAAGCATGGGGAAGCACAAATTTTCCTTCGCGATGGCCGACACCATTAAGCTTTTTCAAATTTCCAGGACAACGCATCCGCATTTCTATGTTGCGCTCCCTGACGATGTTGTATGAACAACGTATACTGTTGAATCTTCAAAAACTAGCATGTAAACCTGGGTTTGACTTCTTTGTTAAGGTGCATCCACCTCAGAGGTGCATGATCCGTGATCAAAACATATTCCCTTCCCAGGAGATAATCTTTCAAGGCTTCTACTGCCCACTTTATCACCAACAATTCTAACTCAACTTTGGCATGTTTTGATCCTCATGGAAACAGCTTTCAACTTAAGTAGAGGATCAGCTGTTCCTCACCCACAATAGACAGTGATAAAACAGCTCCTAAGCCTGTCGTGGAGTCATCAGTTTGCAGAACAAAGGGTTTTATTAGAAAGCAGGTGCCTGTAGGACCAATTTGGAACACAGGGCCATCCTCATATCTTCCCAGGCTGCTTCATTTGTTTTGGATCAGATAATTATTTCCAGCTGAGCCTACTTAAAGGCCTCAGTTAATGGTAAAGGTCTGGACGCAAATGCAAAATTCTGAATGAAATGGCAGTAATAGCCTATCAGCTCAAGGAAAGTTCTCAATTGTTTCTTGGTGGAGGGTTTTGGCCAGGAATGAATCGCCTCCACTTTCCATAGTTGGGGTTTCACTTGTCCATTGCCAATTACATACCCGAGGTAATTGGCCTCTGAAAGTTTGATGATATATGCCAATGTCATCTAAATAAGCTATGGCATACCCCTGGTGTGGCTTCAGGAGGCAATCCATGCCATGCTGGAATATCACTAGTGCCCCTTGAAGGCCAAAAGGAAGCATTTTCCTTTTGGCCATCAGGCATCGAGAAGGTAGTCTTCTCCTTGGCGGTCTCACTTAGGGGAATTTTCCAATACTCTTTTTTTAGGTCTAGGGTCGTAAGATACTGGTTATTTTCCACTAGTTCATCTATCTGAGGTAGCAGGTATGCGTTGAAACAGGAAACTTGATTAAGATGCCTAAAGTCATTACAAAAGATATTGGCTTGGGGACCGAGGTCCTGATTCAGAGCCGGACGCTCTGACAGAGTGCTCGCTCTGAATCAGGGCTGTCCCTCTTACTTTTTGGAGTGGCCTCCTGGCCGCTCGCATAGCTGTAGGTGACCACCCATGGCTATAGCGAGCGGCCAAAATGATGGTCGCGATGGTCAAGACCATCGCGACCATCGGGCTTGTGACAAGACCCTTGCGGTAGGGTCTCGCTGCCGCAAGCCCTGGAGTGCTTTTCACTCTATCAGAGCCAAAAGCACTCCCACTGACATCACTAGTGATGTCAGTGGGGCCGGCCCCAGATGGTAGGCATTCCCATGGGAACGCCTCCATCTGGGCAACCATGACCCCGGCATGCCCACCAAAGGGGGCGTGCTGTCAATCACCATCAACAGCACACCCCCTTTGGTGCTGGACCCATAACGATGGCTTGGCCGTTGTTATTCGGGTCTCACGCATGCGCATGACGGAGCCGCCTCCGTTGTGCGCATGCGCACTTGGGCAACATCGACACCACTTCCGAGCGCTCAGCGCTCGCGAGCGGGTCTGAATCAGGCCCTGAGACAATAGGACTTGACCAGTTACTTCTGGACTCCTCAATGACCCCAAGTTGGAGCATCTCTTTCACTTCTTGCTGGTTAGCTTGCCATTATGCCTCAGGAATGAGAATTGTTGAGATATTGTTGCTGTTTTATGACCACCCCTTCATTTGTATTTATGTTGTGTTTTACCAAGGTACTAGTGTAGAAAGAAAATACATCTTGATTGTTATGGACCAAGACCTCTGCTTCTTTTTGTTGTTCTGCTGACAATGTGTCTACCAGTGGGACATCTGAAGGTCCATGCAAACTAAAAAGGTGTCCAGGTACCTGAGGGAAGATGGTTTCCAGCATGCGCTTGGCATCAACTGTATTGGGTCCAACATTCTTGTGGGTAATTTTATCTTGCTGTAACCCAGGCAAATTTGCAGATCTCTGCCATCCGGTAAAGTACCCATGTCCGGAGTAAAAGTATCCTCATCTGATATGAATTGCTTAGAGGTTCCCTTTACAAAGAGGACTGGTCATCTTAACACACCCCTCTTTAATTTGTGAGGTAGGGCTTTAGAGACTTTATTCCTGTCCTATCTCTGAGGTGCCTTTAAGAGCTCAGCAAACCCTGGGAAATTGTTCCAATATAAGCGGGTAAGGGAGCTTGGGCCCAACTGCGGCTACTATCTCATAAGTGCACCCCTAGATAGTGAGACTTACTCACAAATGGGAAAAACTTTCCATGGATCCATGTTCACAAAGTACCTCCATTAACCCTGGCACTTTCTATGCTGGCCTGGGTAGGTCAGCCTCTGAAATTAGGGTTAGCTCACTCCCTGAATCAATTATAGCTGGTAGTTCTCGACCACCTAACAAAATAGACAGCTACATCATACATCAATGGAGGTCTGGAATCCAGGAGTACCATAGTACAGAAGGCTGGGTAAGTAGCATACATGTTGGGCAGACTACACTCCTTAGGCTCTGATTTCTTTGGACAGGCCCACCTTATGTGACCTGGCTCTCTGCAACCATAGCATTTGACCACAGAGTTTCCATTGGGGTCTCCACAAAAAGTGGGTGTAGACGGGGTCACAGGCCTGTGGAGTGCCAACTTAATGGGTGTGACGGATTCCTAGGCTGTTCCATGTAAACCCCTAGAACCCAGGCTAACAAGGTCTTCTGCCACTAACAGCCACCTGCTGTTCCCTTAGAATTGGAAGACTTTCACCGGTACTTAAGTGGCTGCCTGGACTTAATACTTGGGGTAGTAGAGGTTTACACTGATTACCTTTGGAAAACAGAGAATAGCAGCAGATACTAGATACAGGGAGGAAAGTCAGTAGTATGGCTTGGAAGCTGATGGTGCAGCTATGAGAGCAGATGATGCAGCTAAAGCTGGCAGAACAATTTGAATAGTTGATGAAGTGGTTTGGAAACCATTGATGTAGCTTTGAGAGCCGATTGTGCGGCGTAGTATGACAATGGTGCAGCTAAAGCCAGGGGTACAATTTGAAGAGTCGATGAAGTGGCATGGTAGCCAGTGATGTGGCTTTGAGAGCCTATGTTGCAGCTTTGTATGCCAATGGTGCAGCTAAATCCAGTAGTACGATTTGAAGAGTTAATATAATGGCTTGGAAGCCAGTGATGCAGTTTTCAGAGCCAATGGTGCAGCTTTGTACACCAATGGTGTGGCTAAAGCCAGTAGTACAATTTGAAGAGTTGATGCAGTGGCTTGGAATCCAGTGATGCGGCTTTGAGAGCCAATGGTGTGGCTTTGTATGCCGATGGTGCAGCTAAAGCCAGTAGTACAATTTGAAGAGTTAATGTGGTGGCTTGGAAACCAGTGTTGTGGCTTTGAGAGCCAATGGTGCAGCTTTGTACGCCAATGGTGTGGCTAAAGCCGGTAGTACAATTTGAAGAGTTAGTGGTTTGGAAGCCAGTGATGTGGCTTTGAGAGCCGATGCTGTGGCTTTGTATGCCAATGGTGCAGCTAAAGCCAGTAGTAAAATTTTAAGAGTTGATGCAGTGGCTTGGAAGCCAGTGATGCGGCTTTGAGAGCCGATGGTGCGGCTTTGAGAGCCGATGGTGTGGCTAAAGCTGGTAGTACAATTTTAAGAGTTAATGTATTGGCTTGGAAGCCAATGATGCGGCTTTGAGAGCAGATGGTAGCTTGAAGGTTGACAAAGCAGCTGGAGAGCTGGTGGGGCAGCTTGGAAATCGGTAGCAGCCAGAAGGCTGATGGAGCACCTGGAGAGCCGGTGGAGTGGCTTGGAAGCCAGTAGCAGCCAGGAAGCTAACAGAGCAGCTGGAAAGCTGGTGGAGTGGCTTGGAAGTTGGTAGCACCCAGGAGGCTAACAGAGCAGCTAGAAAGCTGGTGGAGTGGCTTGGAAGTCGGTAGCACCCAGGAGGCTGACAGAGTGGCTGGAAGCAGGGGAAACAGCATGAGCTACGACAAGGAAAGATGAGAATACTAACCATGCAGCAGAGCCAAGAAATGTACAAGGAACACTATAATTGGCAAGGTGGCAAAAGGCCAGCGTGTACAAAAAGGGAAAGGAACCAATCATGCCATGCTGTGGAAAGCACGTGACATCCTGCAGTGTCCAGATTGCCTATCAACTGGTGGAACTGGAACCAGACTGCCAGAAGGAAGTAAATTGCTAAAGGGAAGCAAGTCATGACCGCGACCTGTAATAGTATCCACCCTTGACGCTGGGTTGAAGAACCCCCAGAACCTGGTTTGTCAGGAAAATCTAAGAAGAAATGTCTCTTCAGCCTAGGAGCATGTAGGACACTCTCAGGGACCATGAATGTCCCTCCAGGCCATAGCCCTTCCAGTGGACAAAAAACTGCAAACAACCCCTGGAAATCCTAGAGTTCAAGATCTTCTCAATTACAAATTTATGTTGACCATGGACCACAATCAAAGCATGTCTGGATGGAAACTTGGGCTTGAATTTGACGGAGCTGAAGACTGGTTTGAATAAGGAATGGTGAAAGGTGTTGTTGATGCAGAGAGACTAGGGTAATTGAAGCTTGAAAGCTACCGGATTCACCTGAGCAATGATGCAAAATGAACCAATAAGCCTAGGACCTAATTCCTGAGTAGGTTGACAAAGTTTGATGTTTTTCATAGAAAGCCAAACCAAATCGCCTTTCTTAAACATACATGACCTCTAATGCCTATCAGCACACTCCTTGGACCATAAAGAGACCTTTCCAAAGGCTTTGATGAATCTTGCTCCAAATGTAACAGAGCCGAGAGACTAAAGGCAAAACAGTCAAGCTGGAGTCAAAAGAATTCACTCTGGGATGTTGACCAGTGACACAAAAGAAAGGAGAAACTGAGGACACTGAGTGATATCAGTTGTTAAAAGCAAATTCTGCAAGTGGCAGATAAGAAACCCAGTTGTTATGACATTTGGAAACATAACAGAATAAATATTACTCCAGAGACTAGTTAACACACTCATTTGCCCACTGGATTGAGGATGGTACCCTGAGGAGAGGCTGAGGCAGATGCCCAAGGAAGAACAGAAGGCTCTCCAAAACTGTGCCACAAACTGTGTTCCTCAATCCGACACAATATCCACAGATAACCCATGCATGCGAAAGATACGTTGGAGGACAAGCCGGAGAGTCCGTTGGCAAAGGGTAATTTAGGCAAAGGAATGAAATGTGCCATCTTGCTAAAACAGTCCACCACAGTCAAGATAACAGAGCTTCTAGCAGAAACAAGGAGATTGACAATAAAGTCCATGGCTATGTGTGTCTAGGGTCTCTTAGATATGACGAGAGGAAGCAACAGGCCAGAAGGAGATGTTCAAGGTGTTTTATTTTGGGCATACACCCACATGCTAGGACAAATTCACAAACATCTTTGGTCAGAGATGGTTACCACACCAAGCAGGAGAGAAACTCTAAAGTCTTACTAATGCCCGAAAGCTCATCGAGAGTGGAATTCCAGTAGAACTGATTTCCTGAATTTTTCTGGAACAGTCAGAAGACTGGGAGGTTTATTTGGAGGTAATTCAGACTGACAGGCCTGAATGAGCTCAGCCAAATTCTGTGTGATAGCACAGTGAATGCGAGAATCCTGAATAATAGGTTCATCTGTGATAATGGCCTGTTGCACTGGTACAATGTTCCTGGTGAGACCAGCATCTTTGATGTTTTTTGACTCAGGACAAAAAGAAACAAGGAAATTGAACCGGGTAAAAAACAATGCCCAACGTGCTTGTTCTTATGGTCAGTAAGAACTGTGACTTGATGTCTGGCCCCCTCTAGCCAATGTCTCCAGTCCTAGAAGGCCCACTTAAAAGTGAGCAACTCCCGATTACCCACATTGTAGTTGCGTTCTGCCATGGTGAACTTGCGGGAGAAGAAAGCACAAGGGTGCAGTTTGTTGTCCACAGAATCCCTCTGGGACAAGATGGCTCCAGCTCCTATCTCGGAGGCATCAACTTTTAGGACAAATGGGAGATCTGGATTAAGATGGTGAAGCACTGAAGCCCATGTGAATGCAGCCTTAAGAGCCTTGAAAGCTTGAACAGCTTTGGATGTCCAATTGAAGGTGTCAGCTCCTTTTTTGGTCAATTCTACAATGGGTGCCACAATGGCAGAGAATGACTTGACAAACCTTTGATAATAATTAGCGAAGCCGAGGAAGCGCTGAATAGCTTTAAGGGTAGTTGGTTGGACCCACTCCAGTATCGCTTCGACTTTACTTGGATCCATAGAAAATCCCTGGGAAGAAATTATGTAGCCTAGGAAATGACTTGAGTGACATCGAAGTCATACTTCTCCAGTTTGGCATAACAATGGTTCTCTCGCAACTTCTGCAAAACTTGGCGAACATGCTGATGATATTGATTCACTGACTGTGATTAAATGAGAATATCATCATGGTACATCACCACAAAAACTCCCAGGAATTCACGAAGGACATTGTTTATTAGATCTGGGAAGACTGCTGGAGCATTAGCTAGGCCAAACGACATGACCAGGTACTCTTAGTGTCCCGAGTGAGTACTAAAAGCCATCTTCCACTTGTTGACACTCCATATTTGGATCAGGTTGTATGCTCCCCGAAGGTCGATCGTAGAAAAGATAGTGGCTTTATGCAAATTATCAAAAAGGACCAAAATGAGAGGCAGAGTGTAGGAGTTTCAACGTAAGGATAGAGGTAACCATCCTTCTTCTCAACAAAGAAATAACCAGCACCAACCGGAGACTTAGAGGGGCAGATAAATCCTTTCACCAATGCATCCTCGATGTACTCTTTCATAGCCTTATCCTCAGGAACAGACAAAGAATACAACTGGCCTTTAGGTAACTTGGAACCAGGGACTAAATTGATGGCACGGTCGTATGGGCAATGAGGAGGTAAGGCATCTGCCTTCTGTTTAGGGAAGACATCAGCATATTCTCGGTACTGGACAGGAATGGTCAGAGGAGTTTCAGCAACAGCAAGCTGAACTGCCCGAACAGGTACTGCAAGACAATGAGACTGGCAGACATGACTCCATTTCATGATTTCCCTGGAGGACCAGTCAATAACGGGATTATGATCCCTGAACCAAGGGAGACCAAGAATGATGGGTGCAAACAGACACTGGAGAAGGAAAAACATGTCAATCTCAGAATGTAGAACTCCTATGGACAACCGAAGAGGAGGACCAGTCCTCCATCCAGTCCATAGATAGGAATCTCCTGCCCCAAAGGGACAGCGGGTACAACCAGAGACTCAAAGAAAAAGAAATCCATAAAATTGCCAGCTGCATCGCTATCCAAAAATACAGAAGTGGTCAGAGTGGAATTGGAGAGTTGGATAACTGCAGGAACTAGTACAGAGTTTTTGGAGGAAATGGGAGTCAGGCCTAAATGCAATTCCTCCCGAACACCTAGGCCTTGCCCTTTACTGGTTTGAGTGGACAATTACTCAAGGAATGTCCCTTGTCCCTGCAATAAATACAGAGACCCTGGGAATGTCTCCTGCATCTCTCTTCTAGAGATAACTGAAAGGCTCCATTTGCATAGGCATCCCCGGATCTAAGGACAGAACCCAGATGGGAGACCGAGGCGATCCTGTAGAAAGACTCTGCTCCCATCTACGTTCACAGTGATGATGGTCAATTCTGATTGCCTTATGCATGAGATCATCCAAAGATTCAGATGGGGGATGCTGGACGAAGATATCTTTGATGGCTTCAGAGAATCCAAGATGAAATTGACTGCGCAAGGCCGGGTCACGCCAACAGTAAAGCATCCTGAGACCATTCATGTGTGGGGCTGCTTCTCAGCCAAGGGAGAGGGATCACTTACAATTTTGCCTAAGAACACAGCCATGAATAAAGAATGGTACCAAAACATCCTCCAAGAGCAACTTCTCCCAACCATCCAAGAACAGTTTGGTGACAAACAATGCCTTTTCCAGCATGATGGAGCACCTTGCCACAAGGCAAAAATGATAAATAAGTGGCTTGGGGAACAAAACATCTAAATTTTGGGTCCATGCCCATGAAACTCTCCAGATCTTAATCCCATTGAGAACTTGTAGTCAATCCTCAAGAGGCGGGTGGACAAACAAAAAGCCAAAAATTACTACAAATGCCAAGCATTGATTAGGCAAGAAAGGGCGGCCATCAGTCAGCATGTGGCCCAGAAATGTATTGACAGCTTGCCAGAGCGAATTGCAGAGGTCTTGAAAAAGAAGGAACAACACTGCAAATATTGACTCTTTGCATAAACTTAATGTACTGTAATTGTCAATAAAAGCCTTTGATACTTATGAAATGCTTGTCATTTTACTTCAGTATACCATAGCAACCTCTGACAAAAAGGTCTAAAAGTACTGAAGCAGCAAACTTTGTGAAAACCAATACTTGTGTCAATCTCAAATCTTTTGGCCATGGCTGTAGTATGAAATACTTCATCCATTGTTACTTCTGGAGGCCTATGTAGGAACTTAGGTGGTTTTAAATAAGAGCAATGAGAAGCCATTATTTACCAAAAAATTAAAATAAAACATAAATGTATGGTATACTTTTATAGCTTACCAAAAAAAGTCTGCTCTCACTTTCAGCAATGCAACAGTCACAAAGTATAACATATAATTTTTCAAACAACATATTCAGGAAAAAGAAAGTACTATTTTTCCTCTCTAGCAGTGCAATGGTTAATGTGAGCTTTTCTCTGGTTCAGGCATCATGTGGACTTTAACTACACATCATGCAATTAACACCTGGAGATTATGCTACCAGCATTTGACTTGCAACACATGAATTAGGCACCACAGTAAAGGCAAAAAAACCCAAGTTTTTTTTCTGTTCTCTTTCTCATACATACACACACAACAGAATTTCCCACAGCACAGTTATTGATACAGAGTTTTGATACCACTACGATTTTTATGGCTCGCCAGGCGTACTCACATATACCGAAACAGTCTGCCTTGTTAGTTACTTGGCCACGCCAGAGGCATCTGGGGTTTGTGTGGCATCTCAGCACAAACCCCAGATGGGCCACTAAATATGTAATAGGGTCGGAGAAATATGAAATCGCGACTGGCATTTTCCCGGTGTACCAGTGTCTTTTAATGGAAGCAGACACTGGCCCTCATTCAGAGCCGTACGCTCTGAGCAGAGCGCACGCTCTGCATGAGGGCCGGGCTCCATTTTCATGGAGCGTCCTCCTGGACGCTCGTATAGCTGTGGGTCACCACCCACAGGCTATACGAGCGTGCATTTTGATGGCCGCGATGGTCGTGACCATCGCGACCATCGAAATTGCGAGCCGGAGCCTGCGGTTGAGGTTTTCAACCGCAAGCTCCGGAGTGATTTTGGCTCTATCAGAGCCAAAATCACTCCCACTGACATCACTAGTGATGTCAGTGGGCCGGCTTCTGACGGGAGGCGTTCCCGTGGGAACGCCCCCGTCAGGGAGGCACGCCCCCGGCACGCCCACCAAAGGGGGCGTGCTGTCAATCAACATTGACAGCACGCCCCCTTTGATCGGACACAACGAGCGAAGGAAAGTCCTTCGCTCGTCGTGTCTGGCGCATGCGCACGACGGAGCTCCCTCCGTCGTGCGCATGCTCAGTGCAGACCATCGACCCACTTGCGAGCGGACAGCCGCTCACGAGTGGGTCTGAATCAGGCCCACTGTTCTTTAGCAAACAAACATAGTAGCGTTGAATAGCAGGCCTATAAATTAAATAAACAGATGTACTCAAACAACCCAGCACCAAAGTCTCTAGAGTTTAGTCTGCTGCCATGGAATGCAGCCACCTCCTGCCATGCTTCCCAGCACATCTATTCAGTTGGTCCCTGGTACTAATCACACTCAGGCACACTCGCTGGCCACTATTTGGCATCAGTGCCCAGAGCACTGGGTGAATGAAAGTTTTAAACTCTTTTTGTCTTCAGTAATGACTTGCAGCTAGGCTTGTGCAACCTTGAAAACCCAGAGTTCCAAATCTCCATTACAGCTGCAAACTGCACATGCTTTGCATTAATCTCCCTTGGAGGGCGCTGAACCCACCAGAATGTGGGTATTTCAGGTAAGAAACTGCCTCTGTTTTTCTATCATAGCTAGATGTGGCAATGCTATGCAGGTTGTTGTGAAGCTCTTGCATCAATGTGTCTAAACCGGCAGTTGGGCTGCCATAGTCTTCTTTGTTTGGTCACAGCCAGTGGAAGATCTTCGTACATTTCGTCATTGCGGATGAGGAAGACGTGTCTGTGAGATTACATTAGAGATGTGTGATTGCATTTTGTGTTAAACTTGGAAAAAACAGAAATGAAACTCATGAAATGTTACAGCAAGCATACGGTGGAGAAACAATTAGCCGTGTTGCAGACACTTCAAAAAGGGTAATACGCGAGTGACTGATGAAGCATTTTCTGGGAGACCAACCACTGTGGTTACAGATGTCAACATTGTCAAAGCTGCAGAGATGTTGCAAAATGACAGGTTAACTTTACACTAACTTTCAACTTCACTTGGCATCTCATTCGAACTGGTTCAGCAAATGTAACAAAAGAACTGAAAATGCATGGCATGTGTGCCAGGTGGGTACCCAGAAATCTCACAGAAAAGCAGATGCAACGATGAGTTGAATCATGCAAGAACACTGTTTGAATGTTGGAGAGGATACCCGATTTCCTGATATTGATTGTGACGTGTGACGAATTGTAGATTCAACACTATGATCCAGAATAGAAACAAGAGGCCAGTGTATGGAGCCACATGAATTCTGTGAGATTCCTTCGGCATGTAAAGACATGCTTCTGCTGTTCTTTGATGTATACAATATGATCCTACTGCCCTGGGGTCCTGAAACCCACTTGAGTGGAGCCACGAGGAAGAAAAGACCACATTTGCTAAAGAAACTGTTTTTTTTCTCAAAACAATGCCCGACCACATGTTGCTGTTGTTGCATTAGTAGAACTGACTGAAACTAATGGGACAGCACTGTAACACCCTCCATATAGCCCAGACTTAGCGCCATGTGATTTCTGGGCATTGCCAACCCTGAAAATACAACTGTATGGAAATAAATTCTCATCAGATGATGAAGTGAAAAATGCCACAGCTGCAACACTAATGGTGCATACACACGGTCAGATTTTTCCTTCAGATATGAACGATAATGATTTAAAAATCGTTCAGTCGTTCATATCTGAAGGAAAATCTGACATATCTGACATGCCTGAACGATGGACAATCTACAATGCGCGTTCCCGTTTGTCAGATAACGATATCTGACATCTGATGTGTTTGCAGTCAGACTTGGACGATTCCATTCATTTGAATGCAGTCAAAAATCGTTCAATCGTTCAAATCGTTCAAATCGATCAAAACTTTGGTAAAATCGTTCAAATCGTTCAATCGTTCATCTGACAAATCTAACAAGTCTAACTAATCTGACCGTGTGTATGCTCCATAACAGTGATGTCACAAAACAGTCTCCTGCATGACTTTGAATTGTTGTTGAAATGCTGCAGAAAGTGTATTGTATGTGAAGGATGCTACTCTGAAAATGAAGAAAGGTTTAGATCCTGTGTAGTCATATGATTTTGAATAAAAAATCATCCTCACTACTTTTCAATCAGCCCTCATATATATATATATATATATATATATCTCTGAGAAGGTTTAGGATGATTTTTATTTTTCTTAGTGCTGATAGAGAATCATTCACGAAAACTTCAGTGAGTTTTGATGCTTCTGCTATTAAGTTAAAACAGAGGTATTGTTCATATCTTAGTATTCTTAGTATTCTTTTACCAAAAGAGCAATTTTAAACTAATTAGGATCTCACGCTGTTTCATTGAAAGAAACATAAACATTCTGTTAATATTCTCTGCAGCTGCTTCATCAATAACTCCCAGTGATTCTGCCAATTTGCAAAAGCTAAGCAGTGGACGATCAGATTATATGGCACCGATTAATCCATCAGTATTCATGGCTCTTTTCTCAACATCACAAGGCACAGATGCCAATAATACTTACAGTCCCCTGAATGTGAAAAGATCATTATTAAAGTGTGCTCAGTGTCCCTGGTCATTAATTACAATCTTGTGCACATATGCAATGTGATTGCGGGAAATAATCAGCTATGTCTGCCAAATTGGCAACATTTAAAAACTAATTTGTTATGACATACCATCAAAGCTATTTAAACAGAGAATCCGGAGCTCTGTTGCACTGGGTACATTGTTAAAATATCACATAACATCATTAAAAAATAGTTAGCATTTCCAGAGGGAAATAATATTTATCCTTGAACTGCAGTTCAAGTGGAAATTACAATAAAAGAAAAACCTTTTGATCCTCCAAAATTGACGTTTTATCAAGTGGCCTTCAATGTAATGGCAAAGATCCAAGTATGGACATTACACGAGTATACCACTAAACTCAAAATAACAACATGTAGTGAAAGGGAACTTTGTGATATCAAACACATTGCTTTATGTAACAATCTTCTCGCAACAATTTTATATATACAGTATATTACTTAAGCTTGGCATACATTATACAATTATCGGGGCAATGAGCCCGATATCAGCAGATCCCCCCCGATAATTGCACTTTGTGTGCGGGTGACCGAGGGTAAAATATCGATTGGTCGTACATGATGGAATGTCCTGCATGCCCGCCCGATGCAATATTTTGTATGCCCAGCCGCGGCCGACAGACAGACATTTCCCCTGTTCCTTCACATGGAAAGAATGGGGAAATGTCTCCTCCTCGGGGGTAGAGAGCAGATATCGTGGCCAATACACTTTGAGATATCTCACAGTGTATGCTTGCGATAACTGCAGGGTGACAGGCTGCTAGATAAAATTTCTGTCGGTCTGACAGTCATTTTATCTGGCAGTGTATGCCCAGCATTATACAGTCAAAGTATATTCATTCAAAATAGAGGCACCATAATGTTGTCAGGAAAATTATTTAGACAGCCAAAATATCAACATGGACTATGGGGTCAACACAATTAGGTGTGAGTTGGGTCCTGCGAGTTGTTCTCACGGTGAACTCGTAATGCAAATTTAATTTGCAATCATATTCCAAACTCTCAGTTTTTTCAAAGGAATTTTGTGTATTATTTTGTGCTCAGCCTCCTGAGCAGTTGAAAAGGTGGGGACATGTTTTAAAGGTAAAAATGTCAGACACAAAGCAGAACATCTGGTACACCTCTCTCAATGAATGATCATGCACCTGGAGGGGGTTTAAATAGAATAATTTGGCCAATAGAGAAATGTCAGTTTTCAGGTGAATTTCTCTAAAAACTTAATAGTGGGTTAAATTATGTGAGACAGGTATGTGAAGGTGTAAATGGTATAGTACAGGTATGTGGAGGTGAAAATTATGTGGGACAGGTATGTGGAGATGTAAATGATGTGGGACAGGTAAGTGGAGGTGTAAATGATGTAGGACAGGTATGTGGAGGTGTAAATGGTGTGGGACAGGTATGTGAAGGTGTAAATGATGTAGGACAGGTATGTGGAGGTGTAAATGATGTGGGGCAGGTATGTGGAGGTGTAAATGATGTGGGACAGGTATGTGGAGGTGTAAATGATGTGGGACAGGTAAGTGGAGGTGTAAATGATGTAGGACAGGTATGTGGAGGTGTAAATGATGTAGGACAGGTATGGGGAGGTGTAAATGATGTAGGACAGGTATGTGGAGGTGTAAATGATGTAGGACAGGTATGTGGAGGTGTAAATGATGTGGGACAGGTAAGTGTAGGTGTAAATGATGTAGGACAGGTATGTGGAGGTGTAAATGATGTGGGACAGGTATGTGGAGGTGTAAATGGTGTGGGACAGGTATTTGGAGATGTAAATGATGTAGGACAGGTATGTGGAGGTGTAAATGATGTGGGACAGGTAAGTGGAGGTGTAAATGATGTAGGACAGGTATGTGGAGGTGTAAATGGTGTGGGACAGGTATGTGGAGGTGTAAATGATGTGGGACAGGTAAGTGGAGGTGTAAATGATGTAGGACAGGTATGTGGAGGTGTAAATGGTGTGGGACAGGTATGTGGAGGTGTAAATGATGTGGGACAGGTATGTGGAGGTGTAAATGATGTGGGACAGGTATGTGGAGTGTAAATGATGTGGGACAGGCATGTGGAGGTGTAAATGATGTAGGACAAGTATGTGGAGGTGTAAATGGTGTGGGACAGGTATATGGAAGTTTAAATTATGTGGGGAAGGTATGTGGAGGTGTAAATGGTGTGGGACAGGTATGTGGAGGTGTAAATGATGTGGGACAGGTATGTGGATGTGTAAATGATATGAGACAGGTATGTGGAGGTGTGAATGATGTGGGACAGGTATGTGGAGGTGTAAATTCTATGAGGAAGGTATGTGGAGGTGTAAATGATGTGGCACAGGTACATAGAGGTGTAAATGATGTAGGACAGGTATGTGGAGATGTAAATGATGTGGGACAGGTATATGGAGGTGTTGTATTGATGGGAGAGGGGTTTTTGAACTTGTAGATGAGAGGTATTATATAAGTATTTATTCCAACATTTTACAAACGTGTATAAAAATACTGAAAAATTGCTCTGAGACATTTTTCTGTACCCCAAAGGGCTGGAAAGGCTTTAATTTGATGAAAAGCACTTGCTCGCAATTATTTTTCAACCATTAATAAAAAGTGCAAATATAAGCCATTTGACACCTTTTAAAAAATGTACATTGATTATGTCCACTAACTGCCTTCTATATGGTTCTGCTATCTCATTTGCCTTTAGTTTCCCCACTTTTTGATGCAGTTCTCCCAGGTTGCATTTTGTACAAAAGTCACGCAACCTTGCCAGGGCTACTGCGAATTGGCATTTCTAATTAGATCTTGCATTTCTTGGGTGAGCACATTTATGCAATGTATGTGAGTTTCATGAAACAAAATCATATTTTCAAACTCGCACCTAATTGAATTTTGGACATAATGTTGACAATTAATATATAGACATTTTGAAATGTAGACAGTGTCAAAATGTTGACAGTTAAAATGTAGACATAGTCAAAATGTCAACATTTAAAATATAGAAAAACCAAAATGTCGACAAGATCAAAATGTAGACACAATTAAAAAGTCTAAAATCATAATGTTGACAGTCATAATAAAATGAACCAAAATATAGACACAGCCGCACCTTATGATCAGCATCTTAGATGCTTCTAAAAGCCATAATCTAAGATGCCTTTCAGAGCCAGCAGTGGGTAGGAGTACTACAGTAGTTAAAAAAAAACAGCCTTGCACCTTTAAGCCTGGGCTGGTAATTGTAAATAGGGGGAAAATGGCATGGGTTCCCCCTATTTTCCAATAACCAACACTGGGCTAAACCAGCTGGTCATCCCAGGGTTGAAATCCCTTGGAAAGTTCAGACAACCCCTAAAATTGGGTCCCTCTTATCCTCACCCATGGTTTCGGAGGGTGAGGGGGCTATGGTAATTAATTAATAATATTATTCTTTAAGTGCCCTGGCACGAGGGCACTTGTAAAATCACAAGAGTCAGAATATTTGGACATTAAGGGCCCGCTGGTACATGTAGCTGGTACATGTAGTCTGCCTGTAAAAAAAAATTAAAAATAACTGTCTACATTTTGACTCGACATTTCTTTTTTAATGTCCACATTTTGACTCACTACTTTTTAACTGTCAACCTTATGATACTGTCGACCTTATATTCATGTTGACATTTTATGTGTCGACATATTGACCCTGTCAAGACTCTGTCAGTCGACATTTTGACGTCAACATTTTGATTGTCTAAGCTTTGATTGTCTACATTTTATCTATATCACCTGTGGTGTTGGACCTTGTAAACTTATAGATCACTACTTTTCTCTTTACCATGCCTTAGCTTCTTAGCACCTTTGGTTTAAATCTGCATTTTTTAGTATTATAAAATGTCCTACATACAGTACAAAGCAATATATAACAGGCAGTCTGATGGATAATGTCCATGGTGCAAACTCTGAAGGCATGTCTTTTTTTAACTCAGTATGTATGTTTAATATTAGATGGACATTCTCAACAGTGACAGTAAGTGTATTATCAAAGTAAATGTCAAAAAATTTAATTGCTTTAATGGGAATCGGTATTACATACCGCCGGAACTAAGCCTGGCAGATGAAATACCGACGCCGGATGTCTGGCAGATGAAGATCCCAAGGGAGCTTGGTAAGTATCCTAACCCTCCCCTCTTCCCCCCTAACCCTCCCTTAGGGGTGCCTAACCCTAACCTCCCCCCTAGTGCCTAACCCTAACCTCTCCCCAGGGGTGCCTAAACCTAACCCCCCCTCACCGCTCCGTAAACCTAACCCTCCCGGGGGGGTGCCTTCCCTAACCTCCCCCCCAGGGATCCTGACCCTAACCCCCCCTTCCCCTAGCCTAATCCTAACCCTAAGTCCCCCCAGGAGTCCCTAAACCTAACAGGTCCCGATGCCCGGCTTATCTACTTTCGGTATGCTGGGCGACAGGATTTCGGCATGAGGCTGATGATAGGCATCGGCATTTAGACACCTATCATTAGTCCCATGCCGGGATTTCACAGTCGGGAGCCAGCAGTGCATTTCGACCACTGGCTTCTTGACCACATACCGTTTTAATGATGTACCTTTGCTAAAATAGATTTCCCCATGTCTTGAAGAGCATGGTAGTAAATGACTTGTATAGTGTTCATTCACTGAATCAGCCAGTGAATGAAAACTACCAGTGAATGAACACTACAATGAATGAACACTTTCAGGTTTAATACAGTAATCTTACATTTAATGCATACAATCTTAGATTATATCTATTGACAATGTTTTATTGATGTACTGTAAGTTGTATTATTAATTTACTGGAATTGTCTGTTCATGTGCTGGGCTGCTGCAGAGGTAGGGAGGAGGGAGGAAGTGAGGGGGGGTGGCGCCAGACCTGGGCCCCCGCTGGACCCCTCTGGAAGCCCGGGCACAGGTAAACTGTACCCCCCACCCTCTCAGCGCCCCTGGGCTCACCATGTGTAGCTCTTGACAGTTCAACAAAACCTGCCAAATGGCTCCACAGCTGAAATAAGTCCTCTCCTGGTATAGAAGAAGGCGGCTTAGGTGGTGCTGCTGTACATGTCCAGCCAGCAGCTCCCCCCATGCCATGAGCGTACCATTGCTGTCCAATCACACTGGCAATTTAATCATCATTAAGAGCAGATTGAGAGCCATGAGTGTGTTAATATATATATAATCACTCCAATCACCTATCTTCTCCCCACTCCAAGTGGATTTGGAAGAATGTTATACCCTGTTAGATGTGGAAGACAGCATTACATGTCATGTGCTGGTTATTCCACTTGATGTACTTCTTTCTGCTATAGAAAATTTTATTTGATTGGAAACTGTTGTTAACCACAATGGAGAACACACTGAACAATTGTAGCATTCCTCAAGTGATTTGTATCGCCACAATACCATCTGGTGACAAATTTGTAACATTTTTTTTTCCCTGAATGGTAAACAAATACTCTGAAGTATCTGTTATACAAATTTCTCTTCATCATGAGCCTTAGAACCCATTTAAGTGGGGGTACTTTAATTTTAACTCTCTCTCTCCTTCTATGATCCAGTATTGAGTATGTCTGCTATCAGTAAAAGTATGAAGCAGATAGTGTGTGGACAGATTTAATTAACTATAAATAGTTCATTAATTCTACTGGAATTTTAGATTAATAAAACATAGGTTTTAATAAATTTTAATGTCCATTGAGGGATTGATTTGCTCATTAAAATGTCCTCTTCTGTCCATTTCAACTAGTTTCAAAACTCACAACACTTTATTCACTTCCTTGGAGGTCAGTATGTTGTAGAATCTGAAAAATATATTTTTCTCAATTCTGTATATTAATATCTCAGATTTATCCATAGTTTTATATCAGCCTATTGTTGATTTGTTTTTACCTTCTGTAAAAATAGTATAAAGTTGATCTTCTTTCCCTTTGCGTAAATTTTGTTAGGAGATTGTATAGTTCACTGCTTTTCTCTTTACTCTTCCTTAGCTGCTGAGCTAGTTTGGTTCAAATTTGCATTTAACAGTATTCTGAAATGTACTGCATACCAAGCAATAAATATATATATATATATATATATATATATATATATTCACATGTCCCACTAAGGCTTCTTAGACATGATCTGAAATTTTACACAACCTACTGAATTTGTGCCACTCAAACTCAAAAAAGCAATTAAGGGCCTGATTCAGACCCACTCGCGAGCGGCTGTCCGCTTGCAAGTGGGTCGATGTTATGGACTGAGCATGCGCACGACGGAGGGAGCTCCGACGTGCGCATGCGCCAGACGCGACGAGCGAAGGAAAGTCCTTCGCTCGTTGTGTCCGATCAAAGGGGGCGTGCTGTCAATGTTGATTGACAGCACGCCCCCTTTGGTGGGCGTGCCGGGGGCGTGCCTCCCTGACGGGGGCATTCCTAAGGGAACGCCTCCCGTCAGAAGCCGGCCCACTGACATCACTAGTGATGTCAGTGGGAGTGATTTTGGCTCTGATAGAGCCAAAATCACTCCGGAGCTTGCGGTTGAAAACCTCAACCGCAGGCTCCGGCTCGCAAATTCGATGGACGCGATGGTCTCGACCATCGCGACCATCACAATGCACGCTCGTATAGCCTGTGGGTGGTGACCCACAGCTATACGAGCGTCCAGGAGGACGCTCCATGAAAATGGAGCCCGGCCCTCATTCAGAGCGTGCGCTCTGCTCAGAGCGTACGGCTCTGAATGAGGGCCTAAATTTTCAATTGTTAAGGCTGACACCTTATCCACTTAACTGACAAATTCTTTTTCCAAAAACTGCTCCAAAATTGTCGGTTTCTTTTATGATTTAATTAGGTCAAGAACATAATTTTAAACTTATCCATCATTATTTTATTTGAAAAATTTTTTTTTTTAAAACCCAGTATACCATAAAAATAGCACTTTTTATGTTATACTGTAGTGATGGCCATTGACAGCTGTAATATTGATGGTTCAACCATCGTTAGAAGCAATCAATTGTTTAGCGATTGGGCAAGATCTGTGCAGACCACAATTGTCGATGTTTTCTAAACATCAATTGATGGCTACCATCGATGGTGCAACATTGATGGCCACCAGCAATGGCAAACCACTTGTTTTCAGTCAGACCATCGATGTTTGCAAACCATTGATGGTTATTGACATCCCTAAACAGAGGCTCTGCGATATCTATCGAACATATATATATATATATGCATATATATATGCATATATATATATATATATGCATATATATATATATATGCGCATATATATATATGCGCATATACATATATATATATATATATATATATATGCATATATATGCATATATATATGTGCATATATATTAGGGGTGTGCACCGGCCACTTTTCGTGTTTTGTGTTTTGGTTTTGGATCTGGATCTTTCTTCGTGTTTTGGATCTGGATTGGTTTTGCCAAAACCACCCTTCCATGTTTTGGGTTCTGGGTTTTGTGTTTTGGATCTGTATTTTTTTTTTTAAAAAGCATAAAAACAGCTAAAATCACAGAATTTGTGTTTTTTTCTGCTCCTATGCTATTATTAACCTCAATAACCTTAATTTCCACTCATTTCCAGTCTTTTCTGAACACCTCACACCTCACAATAGTGTTTTTATGTCCAAAAGGTTGCACCGAGGTAGCTAGATGACTATGCTAAGCGATACAAGTGGGCAGCACAAACACGTGGCCCATCTAGGAGTGACACTGCAGTGACAGACAGGATGGCAGTTTAAAAAACTAGGCCCCAAACAGTACATAATGCAAAGAAAAAAAGAGGTGCAAGATGGAATTGTCCTTGGGCCCTCCCACCCACCCTTATGTTGTATAAACAGGACATGCACACTTTAACAAACCAAACATTTCAGCGTCAGGGTCTGCCACACAACTGTGGCTGAAATGATTGGTTCGTTTGGGCCCCCACAAAACAAGCTGGCAATTAATCTGTCCCTGCACAAACTGGCTCTACGGAGGCAAGATGTCATCCTCATCCTCCTCATCCACCGATTCCTCATCCTCTTCAGTGTTGTGTACATCCTCATCCTCACAGAGTATTAATTCATCCCCACTGGAATCCACCACAGGTCCTTCTGTACGTTCTGGAGGCTGGTCTCCCTGGAAGAGTTGATAATTCATTTTTATGAACATCATCTTCTCCACATGTTGTGGAAGCAACCTCCTACGCCTTTTTCTGACAAGGTTCCCGGCTGCACTAAACACTTTTTCGGAGTACACACTGGAGGGGGGGCAACTCAGGTAAAATAGAGCCAGTTTGTACAGGGGCCTCCAAATTGCCTCTTTTTCCTGCCAGTACAGGTACGGACTGTCTGACATGCCTACTTGGATGCTGTCACCGATGTAATCCTCCACCATTCTGTCAATGGTGACAGTATCATATGCACTGACAGTAGACATGTCAGAAATTGTTGCCAGGTCCAAACTTGGTCCTGCCTGCCCTGCATCACCGCCAGCGGGTTGCTTAGGATACCTAAGTTTTTTCCTGGCAGCCCCAGTTGCGCGAGAAAATGAAGAAGGAGCTGTTGATGTGTCACGTTCCACTTCAGCTGACAGTGTTTTCACCAGCAGGTATTTGCACCTCTGCAGGCTTGTGTCGGCCGGAAAGAGAGACACCACATAGGCTTTAAACCTAGGATTGAGCACGGTGGCCAAAATGTAGTGGTCTGATGTCAATAGATTGACCACCCTGGAATCCTGGCAAAGCGAATGAAGGGCTTCATTCACAAGTCCCACATGCCGAGCGGAATCGCTCCGTCTTAGCTCCTCCTTCACTTTCTCCAGCTGCTTCTGCAAAAGCCTGATGAGGGGAATGACCTGACTTAAGCTGGCAGTGTCTGAACTGATTTCAAGTGTGGCAAGTTTGAAGGGCTGGAGAACCTTGCACAACATGGAAATCATTCTCCACTGCGCTTGAGTCAGGTGCATACCCCCTCCTTTGCCTATGTCATAGGTGGATGTATAGGCTTGAATGGCCTTTTGCTGCTCCTCCATCCTCTGAAGCAGATAGAGGGTTGAGTTCCACCGCGTCACAACCTCTTGCTTCAGGTGATGGTGGGGCAGGTTCAAGAGTGTTTGCTGGCACTCCAGTCTTCGGCACGCAGTCGCTGAATGGCGAAAGTGGCCAGAAATTTTTCGGGCCACCCAAAGTGTCTCCTGCACGCCCCTGTCGCTTTTCAGAAAATTCTGCACCACCAAATTCATTGTGTGAGCAAAAACATGGGACATGCTGGAATTTGCCCAGATGTAATGCCCGCACAATATTGGTTGCATTGTCAGATATCACAAATCCCCAGGAGAGTCTAAGTGGGGTAAGCCACTGGGCGATGATTTCCCTCAGTTTCTATAAGAGGTTGTCAGCGGTGTGCCTCTTACTGAAACTGGTGATACACAGCGTAGCCTGCCTTGGAACGACCTGGCGTTTCTGAGATGCTGCTACTGGTGACGCTGCTGTTGTTGCTGTATAAGGTGATACATCTTCCCAGTGGGCTGTCACAGTCATATAGTCCTTAGTCTACCCTGTTCCACTTGTCCACATGTCCGTGGTTAAGTGGACATTGGGTACAACGGCATTTTTCAGGACACTGAGGACACTTTTTCTGACGTTTCTGTACAGTCTCGGTATCGCCTGCCTAGTGAAGTGGAATCTAGATGGGATTTGAAACCGGGGACACACTACCTCCATCAATTGTCTAAATCCCACTGCACTAATGGCAGATACCGGATGCATGTCTAACACCAACATAGCAGTCAAGGCCTCAGTTATACGTTTTGCTTCAGGATGACTGCTGTCGTACTTCATCCTCCTCGCTAAGGACTGTTGGAGGGTCAATTGTTTTAGTAAAAGTAGTGGTGTTCCTACTTCCTCTCTGGGATGATGAAAGACTCCCAGCAGCAACAGCAGCAGTGGCAGCAGTAGGCGTAGCAATGCAGGATCCTCAGGAGGAACCCCGGATAGGAGAGTCAGTCATGCCAGTGACATGGCCTGCAGGACTACTTTCGATCCTGACTAAGGAGGAAATTGATGAGGAGGGAGTTGACGGTGTGGTTTGCAGGCACTTAGATACAACAGGACGAAGGGATTTAGGTGTCCCTGGACTGCTTACGGTCTTAGCCAAAGTTTCTGAACTTGACAGTAACTTTTTATGAACGCGCTGCAGGTGACGTATAAGGGAGGATGTTCCTAGGTGGTTAATGTCCCTACCCCTACTTATTTCACGTTTACATATGGTACATATGGCAAGACAGTTGTTGTCCGTATTTGGATAGAAATATTGCCAGACCAAAGAGGTGGAATGTTTGGTCTTCTGCCCAGGCATGACCGTGATGGGCTTTTTCATCCCACAGACAACAACTGTCTCCCCCGGAGACTGATTTAAACAAACCACAACACCATCAGAATCCTCCTCGCCAACTTCACCCTCAGCGCCAGCTACACCAGTATCCTCATCCTGTTGTACTTCAAAAGTGACATCTTCAATTTGCATATCAGCAAGTGGATTGTGGATGCTCCTTTCAGCACTTGCAGAGGGTGTGCAAATGGTGGAAAGAGCCACCTCTTCCTGTCCAGTGCTGGGAAGGTCAGGCATTGCAACCACCACCACACTTGGACTCTCCTTGGGGATTTGTGATATCTTCTTAGAATGCACAGATCTTCGCTGTGCTTTTGCCAGCTTAACTCGTTTGATTTTTTTTGTGGGAGGAGGGCTTCCATCGTCATGTGAAGCTGAACCAATAGTCATGAACATAGGGGAAGACCTTAGCTGTTCCTTGCCACTCTGTGTCATAAATGGCATATTAGCAAGTTTACGTTTCTCTTCAGATGATTTAAATGTTTTTTTCAAGGTCATTTTCCTGAACTTTGTCATTTGGGATTTTATGTGCCCTCTACTATGACATTGGGCATCAGCCTTGGCAGACGACGTTGATGGCATGTTATCGTCTATGTCATGACTAGTGGCAGCAGCTTCAGCACTAGGAGGAAGTGGTTCTTGATCTTTCCCTATTTTATTTTTATTGGAGAAAGTTTGGTCCTCCATTTATGTTATATTGATATATATACGTGCGGCTAAGGCGCACACAAACACAAAAAATATTTTTTTATTTTTGTTGGAGACTTGTGCACTTTGTGGGTTACACCACCCTTTAAGAAATGAGCCAGCCGGCTCTTCACTTATGGGACACAGGCGCACGCTTGGCGCTGCTCCTTTGTTGATGCACGTGCAGCTACAGCCCACACAATTCACAAACACAGAAAATATTTTTTTATTTTGTTTGGAGTGCCCTGTGGGGGTTACAGCACCCTTTAGCAGTCAATCCAGCCGGCCCTTTATTTTAGGGCACACAGGCGCACGCTTGGCACTACTTTGTTGATGTACGTGCGGCTACTGCGCACACAATTCACAAACACAAAAAAATAGATATTTTTATCTTGTTTGGAGTGCCCTTTGGGGGGTTACAGCACCCTTTAGCGGTCAATCCAGCCAGCCCTTTATTTATGGGACACAGGCGCACGCTTGGCAATACTTTGTTGATGCACATGCGGCTACTGCGCACACAATTCACAAACACAAAAAAATATATATATTTATTTTGTTTGGAGTGCTCTTTCGGGGTTACAGCACCCTTTAACAGACAAGCCAACCGGCCCTTTACTTATGACACAGGCGCACGCAAGGCACTACTTTGTTGATGCACGTACGGCTACTGCGCACACAATTCACAAACACAAAAAATATATTTTTTTATTTTGTTTGGAGTGCCCTTTGGGGGTTACAGCACCCTTTAGTGGTCAATCCAGCTGGCCCTTTATTTATGGGACACAGGCGCACGCTTGGCACTACTTTGTTGATGCACGTGCGGCTACTGCGTACACAATTAACAAACAAAGAAAATATTTTTTTATTTTGTTTGGAGTGTACTTTGGGGGTTACAGCACCCTGTAATGGACAAGCCAGCTGGCCCTTTACTTATGACACAGGCGCACGCTTGGCACTACTTTGTTGATGCATGTGCGGCTACTGCGCACACAATTCACAAACAAAAAAATATATTTTTTTATTTTGTTTGGAGTGCCCTTTGGGGGTTACAGCACCCTTTAATGGACAAACCAGCCAGCCTTTTACTTATGGGACACAGGCGCACGCTTGGCGCTGCTCCTTCGTTGATGCACGTACGGCCACAGTGCACACAATTCACAAACACAGAAAATATTTTTTTATTTTGTTTGGAGTGTACTTTGGGGGTTACAGCACCCTTTAACAGACAAGCCAGCCGGCCCTTTACTTATGGGACACAGGCGCACGTTTGGCACTACTTTGTTGATGCACGTGTGGCCACAGTGCACACAATTCACAAACACAGAAAAAAAAATATTTTTTTAGCACTTGGGCGGAGCACCCCTGATGGACAGAGCACCCCCTGGACAACACTACAGCACCCCTTTAGGACTGGGATACTGCACAGGACTTTGGAGTGGACACAGACCCTATGGACAACTGACTGCACAACACAGTCCAGCCAGCCCCTATGGACTTTGAAGTAGTGGACACAGCCCCTATGGACAACAGCAGCACAGCGCAGCACAGCACAGCACAACACTACATTACACTACACTACACTACAACACTACACTACACTACACAGCCCAGCCAGCCCTAACTCCCACCCTCCCTCTTCACTGTCCAAAACCGAGTGAAAAAATGGTGCCGACGTGGGTACCTTATATAGGATCCAAAACTTGCGAGACCTGGAAAGCGGGATGATGACGTTTTGCCTCGATTTCAGATCCAAGTCAGGCGGGAAAAGTCGAGCCTGACTCAGATCGGCCTCGGATCGGGGGGGCTCGGGGGGTTCGGATTTCAGAAATCCGAACCCGCTCACCCCTAATATATATATATATATATATATATGCATATATATATATATATATATATGTGTATATATATATATATATATATATATGTGTATATATATATATATATATATTTATTTTATTACGGCCAGGTCCCTTATAAATGTGGGCATTATGGGGGAGGAGGAGCAGCTGAGGCTGGAGGGAGTGGTCGGATATTTAGAACAGCGGTGGCTACCAGAGCCGCCGCTGCTCTCCATACACGGCCAGTGATCACTGTGTGATCACTGCCGGAGCCGCAGCGGGAGAGTGTCCCGCTGGTGGCCTGGACCCATGGCATAGCGGTGGCTACCAGAGCCGCCACTGGGGCTTCAGCTCAGCCAGTGATCACTATGTGATCACTGCTGTGCCGGAGCCACAGCGGGAGGGTGTCCTGCTGGTGGCCCGGCTACTCAGTAGCAGCGGCGGCGGCTACCAGAGCCACGCTGCTGCTGCTTCTACACAGTGATCACACTGATCACCGTGTCTTCCAGGAGCCGCAGCGGAAAGGTGTTCCGCTAGCGGCTCCTATACATAGCAGCAGTAGCGGCTACCAGATCCGCCGCTGCTGCTTCAGCTCAGCAAGTGATCACTATGTGATCACTGCTGTGCCGGAGCCACAGCGGGAGGGTGTCCCGCTGGTGGCCCGGCTACTCAGCAGCAGCGGCGGCAGCTACAAGAGCCACGCTGCTGCCACTTCTACACAGTGATCACACTGATCACTGTGTCTTCCAGGAGCCACAGCAGAAGGGTGTTCCGCTAGCGGCTCCTATACATAGCAGCAGCGGCGGCTACCAGAGCCGCCGCTGCTGCTTCTACTCAGCCAGTGATCACTATGTGATCACTGCTGTGCCGGAGCCACAGAGGGAGGGTGTCCCGCCGGTGGCATGGCTACTCAGCAGCAGCGGCGGCGGTGGCTACCAGAGCCGTGCTGCTGCTGCTTCTACACAGTGATCACACTGATCACTGTGTGTTCCCGGAGCTGCAGCGGAAGGGTGTTCCGCTGGCGGCTCCGATACATAGCAGCAGCGGCGGCTACCAGAGCCACCACTGCTGCTTCTCACTGAAAGGGGTGGGGCCGGCTTGGCTGCCCGATCACTGCTTGCCACAGTGATCGGGATATACTGGAGCCTGCAGCCGCGCCGGGAGGGGGGTGTCGCCAGATGCCCGATCACTGTGGCCAGCAGTGATCGGGACACAAAGGAGGGGGTCCCGTGGGTGTAGAGGGACAAGATTAACTTCCCATAGCCGCCTAGAGGCCATTCCTGACTGGTCATATCAGATACGACCATGTCAGGGAAATCCCAGCCTGGTGTGGTCGTATCTGATACGACCATGCCAGGCAAGTGGTTAATGGATGTGTTCATAGAAATGTGGTATGCCAGCACACCCTGTGGTTAAATGCAGATTCAGCACTCTTACAGAGTGAGACTGCTGTCACTCACAAAATGGTGGAGCTGCTCAATCACAGAATTGTGTGCTCATTGGAATACACATGTGTAGTCTATGCAACTGAGGTCTGAGCAAAAGATAGAGCTGCACAAATGAGATAAGAGTAGAGTGGATATGGGAAGAGACAGAGTGGTGTGGATGGGGACAGAAAGGTGTGGAGAGGGGGTGATTATTAAGCAGCACAGATGGGAAGGAGCCAAAGTGATGCAGATGGATGGAAAACAGTGGTGTGGTTGGGGGGGGACAAAGTGATGCAGATGGGTGGAAAACAGTGGTGCAGATGCAGGGGAGACAGAGTGGTATGGTTCGGGAGAGCAGAGCGATGTAGATGGGGGAACATAGTGGCATGGATGCAGGAAGATAGAGCAGCGCAGAAGGGTATAGACAGATTGGTACAGATGAGGGAATACAGACTAGCACAATGGGAGAACACACATCATTAGGGATTGGGGAAGACAGATTGGTGTGGATGGGGGGGAGGCAGAGTGCCACAGTTGGGGGGGCACAGTGGTACAGTTGGAGGAAGAAAGAGTGACACAGATGAGGGGAAGATAGAGTACTGTGGCTGGGGGGAAGGTAGTGGTGCAGATAGAAGGAAACAGAGTGGCACGGATGCAGGAAGACAGGGTGGTGTGGATGGGGAAAGACAGATTGGTATGAATGAGGGAATAAAGAACTATCACAGTTAGGAGACCACACAGCAGTAGGGATTGGGGAAGATAGAGCAGCATGGAGGCGCAAATAGTGTACATTTATAGACAGAGTATGATAGTTTTAGAAATTAGGGAGCTGATTGTGTATTCTGTATGAGATGGATGTGTGGAGTTAGAAGGATGTTGGAACCCAGTGGGATTGTTGCAGTGAACAAATGGGAAGATTGTGGGCACTGAGTGGGATGTGTATGCCACATAACTGCTCAGACTTTAGTAGCATGGACTGCATGTGTGTATTTCAAAGATCAGACAATTCTGTGAATTAGCAGCACCACCATTTTGTGAGTGACAGCAATCTCACTCTGTGAGAGTGCCGAATCTGCAGTTAACCACAGGGTTTGATGGCATATCATATCTGTATTGTGCAAGGACCACATCCATTAAGGCATCAGCCTTATTGATCGGAATTTCAATACTTTTTTAAGTTTGAGTGGCACAAATTCAGTAGGTTTTGTGAAATTTCCTATCATGTTTAAGCAGCCTTAATAAGACTTGTTATGATACTGTAAAGTTTTTTGTCTATGGAATTTCATTGCTTTTTTATAATTTATTAACCATCAGGGTTTTGAGGAGCAAATCTAGCCACCAGCAGGGCATAAGGACAACAAATAGATAAACTAGCATGGGTGGAGAAGCGGACAGCATACAGGAGGTGTTTTGGGTATGCAGAGTGAGAGATGGCTGCAGGGGCAGGCAGCCAGAGTGGCAGCAGCAGGGGTGCAGAGCAGTGGCTGAAACGGAGCCGTGCACAGGAGCATCAGCGGGCAACAGAGGGACTCGCTGGCTGTGCATGAACCTGAGAAAATGAAATCAATAAGACACAGATGCCTGGACATATCAGTGAGATCCATTTGTTAAAAATAAATGTGTGTAATATAAAAAAATTACATGCCCCTACAGCACTGGGTTATGGAGCCCCAGTGCTTGTTGTGCTAAATACAGGGGACAAATGACCTAGGGGTCCCCAGTATTAAGCTCAACCAGAAACATGCTAATCAGAGCCTGTCCTGATTGCCAAAATAAAGAGGACAAATAACGCAGGAGTCCCCTGTATTTAGCGCAACCATCTCTGGGCTCTGAGCCAGTCTTGGTTCTGGAAATACAGTGGAAAAAGATGAATAGAGTTCCCCTGTATTGACCATAACCAGCACTTGAACCTTTCTAGTGGGGGGGAGTAATGCTACAGCCAGGGGAGCCCTTTCACTGGGTACCCCAGTCAAAGAATTACCCCTTACCACTAGTCAGCCGAGGGTGGGGAACCCTGGGGAGCTGGGGACCCCCCCAATAAAGAGGTACCCCTCTCCTGGGCACCCCAGGCCTAGGCTGACAGCCCAGGGCTATTCCTGGCACCCATGATGTGGTGGGTTCCAGTTTGATTGTGTAGTGTGTGGTGCAAATGCTAAGTGCTCATTGGCTCAGAGAGGCAAGCCTTCTGCCTCTCAGCAAATGAAACGGGCCCACCATTCACTTCAAAGATGTCCTCCATGAGCCAAATCACGGCTCATGACATCATTGCCCTACCCCTTCAGCTGGCTTATATAAGCCACTGTGAGGCAGCGACATGTAAGTCCATCAGTGCATGGGAGCGTGGAAGCCCCAGAAGAAAGAAGATGCTAGGAAGTCTTGGGGCAGTGGCAGCTCCATAAAAGAGCTTCAATGCTGCTGTCCCCAGATGAAGGTGCAGTTAAATAAATTACTTTCAGAAATCGGTGTAGTGTGTTTATTTTAATATTTCTTTTGCCGTGGAACTACAGGTACCAGTGGGCCTGTAATTCCCTGCATGCTGGTACTTGTGGTTCTCCAAGTACCAGCATGTGGGGGAGGCTTGCTGGGACCTGCAGTTCCACAGCAAAAGACAATACCTTCAACACTTTCAAATGCACTACACTACATAGTCAATCCAGCACCCAGCCTATCAGCCTAGACCTGGGGTGCTCTGGAGAGGGGGACACCTTTTGCTCCATTTTAGCAGACATAGGACCTCATTCAGAGTCAGTCGTTGCAGCCGCACGGTTGTAAGGGAAAAGGGGTCGGATATGCAAATGATGCACTCGCAAGTTGCGTCCTTAAAATCGGATCGTTAGCTGGCCGACCAAGGGGAGGATGTGGCCGTAAGACAAAAAATATGCCCGCTTCTTGTACACATTACATGTCATCTCCGGCCATATAAGGATTAATCGAGACCATCGGTAACCATCGGAACTGGTCATAGAGCTTAAGGTTGACCATACCCTCTCTTAAGCATTACGATCAGGTCAGTGTACAAACCACCCATGTCACGTGTGCCATGACACTACTTTGATAATTATGCACTCCCATAAAACGCCGTTCACATAATTAGGCACGCCTGCATTCGGATCTCCACTCCCCCATTTTCAAGCACCTTCCCCTGTTACCACCCACAAACGCCTCAGTCTGTCACTCAAACTAACGACCTGGCTGTGTTCAAGGAGAGAGAAATTTGTGATCGCAGCAGCTAGTTTGCGCACGCGCATTGCGAACTTTACGCATGCGCAGTTTAGTGAACATCGGTGGCGTACGACCATGCAGCCGCAACGACCGACTCTGAATGAGGTCCTTAATGCCCACACAATGAAACGCTATTTAATTTTGGGCTCAAAAGTTAACAATGCTGGCTTTAAGGATAAACAGTCAACTGAGGTAGTTACATAAAAAACAGTACTTTTCAGTATAAAACAGCTTTTAAATAGCAGGATAACTACTGGAAAAAAGTTTTTTGCATTGTAACAGCTTTTGAGCAGAAAGTTCAATGACAAGCAAGCTACTGTAGTATTTGTACTGCACCAAGGTAGCTATGGGAAATAGGGGGGTTCTATGTAATATATATATATATATATATATATATATATATGCAACAACTGCTTGGCACTCTTCCTCTTATGTATAAATGGGTGCCCTCTGCAGATAATCACAAAACAGGCAGCAGTGGCAGCGGCACTCCTCAGTAAAGAATATGAGACTGGTTACAAAGAACCTAATTTACTTCTTCAACGTTTCAATCACAATAATGAAAATCATTATTGTGATTGAAACGTTGAAGAAGTAAATTAGGTTCTTTGTAACCAGTCTCATATTCTTTACTGAGGAGTGCCGCTGCCACTGCTGCCTGTTATATATATATATATATAGTCCAAATAGGTCCACACTCTCATCTTCAATAATAAATTGCTGGGGTGAAACACCCATATGGGGTCACAATAATCCTCTTCATGCAACAGTAGAAAAAAAGGGGGGGTAGCAAAATCCGACGTTTCGGTCCTGTGCATGGACCTTTGTCAAGGTCAAAGGTCCATGCACAGGACCGAAACGTCGGAATTTGAAATGGTGTAACATTTTTACTGAGATGCAATAAAGAGATGTTTTTAAGAAGACTGGTGAGTGCTACCCCCCACAAACACACTCTCTCTCTCTTACCTTGCAGCAGCTGAAGGTAGCAGATGGGGATGAAACTGGACACCATGTAATTAGGCTCCTCCCCCTAGTGTCAAAATGCTGCGATTTGCGGGTCAATCATGAGGGGGTAGGTACCAAAATGACACAAATCTATTGTCATATTGACTCCGCCTCCTCTCATTTGACACATGAATCAATGCATTTTACCTAGAGGGGGCGGGGCTTAATAAACATGATGCCCGCTCTCTCGTCTGTCAGAGGGTTTTTCTGGGAACTCAGAAACCCCCCCCCCCTGCATGTCCTACTGCGAAAAACAGCCCTTGCAGTGTAATAACTTTTTCGCCGAGAGTTCACTTTCAAGCAGGCTATTGTAGTACTTGTAGTGCACCATGGTAGCTAGGGGAAAGCAGAGTCTTTGCAGTGTAATAGCTTTTAAGTAGAGAGTTCAATAACAAGTAGGCTATTGCAGTACTTGTCGTGCACCAAGGTAACTATGGGAAAAAAAACAGTCTTTTGTCAGACAGTCAATGTAGATTTTCATAAGCTCATCAACATCTTTGCATAAACCATTTCTACTGACTAGAACCAGCAATGTTACATGTAAAAATAGTAATGTAGATCCTCATAAAATCACCAACATTTTTATAAAACGGCATACAACACAGTATAACATGCATTCAGTTATAGAACCTTCACAACTACAATGAGGAGGATGCTCTGGGCAACTGGGCAACTGACCCTAATTCCCTAAAGATTATAAAGCTGGGTACACACATAAAGAATTTCTGTCCAACCATCCAACTAGTTGATTGGTTGGAATGAAAATCTGGTAACATATGGGAGTAAATGATGATCAGCAATTTGCTCCTAAATGCCAGAAAACAGATGAAAATGGTCGTACAGACAAGTTTGTTAAATGTTTGTTCTAAACAATTTGTTCAAACAACAGTTTTTGTCCATTTTCCAGCGTTTGGGAGCAAATTGCTGATTGTCATTTGCTTTCATACCTTACCAGATTTTCATTCCAATCAATCAACTAGTTGGATAGTTGGACAGAAAATCTTTACGTGTGTACCCAGCTAAAGGGGTATATTTACTAAAGTGTGGGTTTTCAGAAGTGCAGTTATTTCCCATAGCAACTAATCAGATTCTACTTATCATTTATCTAGCACCTACTAGAAGATAATAGCTAAAATCTGAATGTTTGCTATGGGCACCATCTCCACTAATGAAAACCAGCACCTTATTAAATATACCCCTAAGACTGAATTATTCAGCTGGGGTACACCTTACAGAGTGGCTACCTTATAGGGACACTCTAAAGAAACTACCCCACTGACTACCTTTAACCAAAGGTTATAGCCAGATTCCCTGCACAAAGGGGCAGACACTAACTTCTCCACCTGCCATGGGCTATCTAATATGGGACACCAGCCCGCATAATGAAAATATATCAGGAGATCTCACCCATCACAGACTGTGGAACTCCCCTATTTGGGCTGGCTTCTCCCGATCTTTCCACTGGGATCTTCACTGGGTACCCACAGTCAGGATTTGTAACAGCCAGGATATTTCTCACCAAGGTACACTTTGCCAGGGTCTTTCAGCAGGGCAACATTCATGGCTGCCAGATATCCTACTCTGGGCAGAGCCTGGAGTCGGCTTCTGTTATTAGCCTGTGTGTCTAAATAGACCACAAAAATGTATAATAAAAAAACTTAACTTCGTTTGCTGATCGGTGATCCAGTGAGGTGATGTGGTCAGCTGATCACTGGGCTCTGGCTCTGTGACCCCAGTTATCTGCTTTTTGCTTTGAACTGAGATGCAGTGAAATTCCCATCTGGCATCACAGTTTACAGTACTGATCAGATGACCAGGGTCAAAGAGCAGGAGCCCAGTGATCAGATGACTGGATCACCGAGGAGTTCTCCGGATCACCTGAGCAGAGGTAAGTGTAAGCTTAGCAGAGCGAGGCGGGGTTATCTGGCTGCACATGTGCAGTGACAGGGTATTTTTTTATAAATACCCTGAGGAGTGCTTGGTGAGGATTCGCAGGGACAAAGTTTTCTTCAAAGCTTTCTTGTTATCAGTTGCACTTGTCATGCAACAGACAAGTAGTAGTACATTAGCCCAGGGCCTGGTACAAGTATCCGCAGTTAGTTTAATTAGCACTAAAATAAATAAAACAGAAAAGTAAATATTGACCTTTCCAGCTCTAACGAAACAAAATTATTCAGCCTCTCAAAGTGGAAGGACCTAACATTCCTCTCACAAAACAGAAGATTTTAACACAGCATTTATATTCAGTAATGGATGAGGTCATGCATTTCAAAGCGGGGAGGTTAATTCACTTGGTATTTCCGGCGCTGTACTGGAAAAGACATTGTGTTGAAATTTCAGATTTGAGTTTGTCATAGTCCACGGCATCAGTGAGGCTCAAGTCAAAATATACCCTTTTGCAGTTCTCCTGACAAGAACGGTGCCAACAGGCCTGCCCACTGACCATTAGGTCAACTTTCTCTCTCTGCTGTTCTTTCAAAAGTTGTTAAATAGGCTTCAACATCATCACTGTTTGTCATCTTTTGCAGAAAATGACTACCCCGTATGGAGCAGCAACATTCTTTTAAGGCCTCACAGTTGTGGTGCTGTTGCCTGCAGAGTTCAACAATAATCAAGTGCTTTTGCCTCCGGTTTTCATCAAAATCCAATTGCTGTTGCCTCCGGGCCTTCTCAATGGCCAATTGATGCTGCCTCAAGATCTCCTTAACACTAGGGGGTATATTTACTAAGGTGTGGGTTTAAAGAAATTGAGTTATTGCCCATAGTAACCAATACAATTATTGCTATTATCTTCTAGAAGGTGCTAGATAAATGATAAGTATAATCTGATTGGAAGCAACACCTCCACTTATATAAACCCGCACTTTAGTAAATACAGTATACCCCTAGTATTCAACTTGATGGATAAATCACTGGTTAACTGATTGAACTGGTCAGCTACAGTCTTAAGAATATTCACAATTCACATATGAAGTTTATTTTATTGTTTGATTTGCTTTGTTGTTGGCCATTTTGCTTAGACTACAAAGAATAAAGTCACACTTGTATACAGTAGATTGTATTAATAATTATAGGAATGGTTGATAATACATATACTGTATACATAATATTATAATTTTAACGTTAGATGATTGATATTTTTATTTTATTACTGTTTTTGTTCAACAATTTGAAATTTAACAATGGTAAAATGTTTCTATCTATGCATGCTTTCTCAGATGTATTGTCATTACAAAAATAATTTAGCTTTGAATAATATTCAGTAAAGGCAATCTGATAACATTAACTTGTCATGAGGTGTCTTAGTGATATAATTATGTTATTTAGAAGAAATGTGATTGATTTATAGTTAGAGATGCACTTATATTAGTCACTGGAATTGCATTTGCCTCAACTTCGTTTTGCAACATTTGCATAAATGTATTAAAATAATGTCTTGCTGAAAATTATTTGCAAGTGGATCAGGCAAATGAAATGAATGATGAATCAAGGTTATTTTAAATAGTTGAGCTCTATACTTTGATCTGCATTTAGTATATACACTTAAACATAGATTATGTTTACATTTTCATTATAATTTTATGTTACTGTAAAGTAGAATTCTACATATAAGATAATGTACATAATGCTGTAGATTACATGGAAATAGTAGTCGCCTCTCTGGGGGCCTGAGTTTGATGAGGAGGCGTAAATTGTGAATATATTTGGACTCTATGGAATAATCGTTGAAAAAAATAAAGGCAAAATTCAATAATATTATCATTTTAAAATAGTGCTTTAGAATCAGTGGATCCTTTGGTAAAGCACCTGCTGCAAAAAATAAGAACTGATAACACAGGAAAAAAATGAGCTTCCATTAAATGTCGGTTTTGGACAAATTGACATTCAAAAGTTACATTTTTGAATACTATGTGAACAATATAAAAGATGTACCACACAGCCTATTATACCCACAAAAGAATGGGATATTAATAGCACTTATCAGATCTCGCCTCATACTTTTAATGGGCTTTCTCCTTCAAATTGAGGTTTTGAGTTTTATTTTAAATGTGGATGGTACAGAAGTGGCAGTAGCTTGGACTTTGAAGTCAACATGGATACTTTTATGTATTGACAAACTGCCTAGGCATACTTTAGATTGATTTTCCAAAAGTAGTTCCGAGTATTGAATAGTAGGCCGGCATCTTGAAATGCCTTAGGCAGACATCTTGGTACTCTTGTGCACATAAAGAAATGCAGGTGTTCACTTTTGCAATTCATAAATGACATTTGATGAAATACAAAAAACTGAGTGATGTCAGGATTTAAATATTAGGAAAATAATTTGGAATATTTGTGCCATTTTGAGAACTATTACTTGTAATACCGTTTTGCAATTTCACAGATCACCTCTACAATGTAATATTCTGGTAATGTTAACTAGCTATGATGTACTAGTGACATAATTGTGTCATGTGGGAGAAAAAGTATTGATTTATAGAATTATTAATGAAGTTAAAATTGTCCCACTACATTACATTTGTCTTATATCTCTTTTGCAGTATTTGCATAAATGCATTACCAGAAGAGTCTAGTAAAGTGATTTACAAATGGACCATGCAAAATAGATTTATTATTAATCAAGGTTACTTAAAAGACTTTTGTAGTAAACGTTTTCTTTGATCTGCTGTATCACAGTTCTGAAAACTAATACATGACGCTATATGGAAACGTATCATCCCCATACATTTATATATAACCTTCAGTGATTGGTGATTGCAAATATTTGAGTATTTTACTGATGGAGTGCTAAACATGTTATTCAATGTTTAATAATTTGATTTTCTTGTTATCTAACAGACTTCTAGGAAATATTTCACAGCTAGAGGTTGGGACTTAAAAATTATTGAATGTGTTAATTATTCCATTTAGAAACATAAACTCACAGTATGAGAATTATTGTCAACATGGAACAGTGTATAATTAGGTAATCGTAGCAATTCATCACATGCCAGAGTGGGGTAATAATTCCTATCCTATATCTTACCATTGGATAGATACGTACATTGGGGAAGATATATCAAAGCTTGGACAGATATAAAGTACTAAGTAATCTGCTTCTAATTGTCATTTGAAAAATGACAATTAAGAGCAAATTGGTTGGTACTTCATCTCTCTCCACATTATCTCTTTCCAAGCTTTGATAATTCTCCCCTGTTGTTTGGTATAGAGTACTTCATTACTAATTTACTGTTTAGATGATTTATCTTCAAGGGGACAGGAGTTATACAGTCCTCTGTTGTAATGGATTTAAGATTATGTTTTTCCGGTCTGAGACCCTTTAACTGAGGTACAGGTGAGACGAGGAGGATGTATGTAGTTCTTGCTCATGGGGTACACAGGTAGCCCTACACATTATTGGCATGGACTAGAAACCACTTGCCTGAGTTATGCAGGAATAAGAACTTGGAACTGATGAGTGTCAGTCTGTAGCCTTCTGGGTGTAACTTGGTGCATTGGCCTCATATAGGCTAGCAGAGCCAAGTCCATGCTCCAAGATTCTGAAGACAGTCATGGAACTCAGGGCAGTACTATAGTACTGGCAGATTTGGAACTCAGAACTCAGGCCAGGAATCAGAGTCTTATGTACTATCCATGGTGAGACTTGCTGGAAGCCAATATCCTGGGACTGCTCTGATGCATGACCTGAAACTGGAACCCGGTTAGGAACTCAGGCACTGAAGGACCAGGATTGGAAATACAGGCTTGCTAATCACTCTGGCACAGCAGCCTGTACTCTGCACACTGATCACAGCCCTGGAACCAGCACCACTTTATCAGAACCAGTCCCTGGCAGTAACACACAGCACAGGGAAACCAGTACTCAGCCAGCAATACAGTGTAACTGCCAGAGGAGTAGCATGGAATCATGGTGCCCAGAGAAAGTGCATATCATAGTGCCCCTCCCCCTCCCTGTGCACAACTGTGCCAGTGGGGTATGGCCAGCCTGCAAGGGAATACTGAACTGAAGAGAAAAACAGCAAACAGTGCCAGTATCATGCTGGGAGTTGAGGTCCCATTGGGGGACAGAATGCTTCAGTGACACTAAGGAGTAGCTCCATTGGCACTGCTTTATTTATGTATAGCACCTAGGATCTGACTTTTATCTCAATTGAAACATTATTAGTTAATAGAGATTTTATTATATATTCTGCTCATTTAACATAAACTGACAGAATACATGTGCTAGTGTGAGATTTCACAGGGTGCACATCTTATGACTGCAATTACTGCCCCAAGCAGCTGTCACTGGAGTGGGGACACCTATGGGAAGTTCTCTTCTCAGCTATGCTCCTACTTTGCATATATACTTTGCACCTATATTAATGTGAGTACTACTAACCATGTTCTGTCTACCACCATTATTATTATTTCAGGTCTCCTAATATTTTTTAAAAGACCTTTCAAATAACACTTTATGTTCATGCCTGGAACACCTCCATTACTTTAAATAGCAAAGCAGTGACTTTTTTTAAACTCATACCTTATAACTGAAGTTTAGGATTTTATCTCAGATGTGTCACTTTTAAGTCCATTGAAGCACAGAATGAGGCGGGAAGGAGGGAGGGGATCAAAGAGGAGAGGGGAGAGGAAAGTGCCAATCAGAAAGGGGAGGTGACAGAGGCCAATAAGAAAGGAGAGGGGAGGGACAATGCCAATCAGAGAGGGCCAGTGACAGAAGCCAATAAGAAAACAAGAGGAGAGGGGTGGTGACAGAAACCAATAAGAAAGCAGTGGGGGGGGCAAAGAGCCAATCACAGGGTAGAGAGTGGAGAGAATTAAAGAGGAGAGCAGTGAATGTAATAAATCTGACAGGTAAGGGGAGATGACAGAAGATAATCACAGAGAAAGGAGGGCCAGAGGGGAGGCAATCTGGGCAGTTTGAGGGAACATGAAATGTTGGAATGTATCTCAGATTCCGATTACCTGCTCGTTTATTCTGCCTACCTCCCTCAATCGTATCCTGCCAATCAATGTATCAATTAGCTTAATTTTTTTTTTTTTTTCAACACAATGCAATAAACTTTAATCTTGTCCATGTTTATGTTTACCCGCAGAATACGTACGGCTTAAACATTCGCTTTTATTGGTCAAAATACATGTTAGCCCCAATTAAACAATTGTTCTATTTGTTTGGATCCCCGCATATTTTCCGTGGTTCATTTCTTTATTTAAATTTGCTTACGCATGTCACTGCATCAAGCCTATCATAACTCTCTAGAGATTTCTGTCCCTGTCGAACACATGACTCATACACTAACCAATAGAATTGGTCCTGTTAATTTCCAAAATACATTAGCCAATCAAATTTTTTTTGGTGCTTTATTAAAATACATTTTTAAAAAATACACCATTGCCATCATGAGAGCCACCGCATTCACCAGGCGCGAGCTGCTGGTGCTCACGGAGGTGATGGACAGGCGGATCACCAGGCAGCCTCCACCCATCACAAATCGCAGAAAGCGTTCCGCATATGCAGAGGTACGGGCCCGCCTGCGCTCCTTCGGCTCACGACGACATATCGGCCAGCTGGAGCGCAGGTGGTCGGACCTGCACCGGCGGACGCCCCGCTTGCTGGCATGCTTTCGCATGCAGATCGCGGAAAGTAAGTTTTATGGACTGTGGTTTTCATGTTTATCTTGTGGGCCCTATCTGCGTGTGCATGTTTTCATGTATGTCCTATTTATTCATTGTACTCATATCTGCATGTGCATGTTTTCATGTCTGTCCGATTTATTCATTGTACTCATATCTGCATGTGCATGTTTTCATGTCTGTCCAATTTATTCATTGTACTCATATCTGCATGTGCATGTTTTCATGTCTGTCCAATTTATTCATTGTACTCATATCTGCATGTGCATGTTTTCATGTCTGTCCAATTTATTCATTGTACTCATATCTGCATGTGCATGTTTTCATGTCTGTCCAATTTATTCATTGTACTCATATCTGCATGTGCATGTTTTCATGTCTGTCCAATTTATTCATTGTACTCATATCTGCATGTGCATGTTTTCATGTCTGTCCAATTTATTCATTGTACTCATATCTGCATGTGCATGTTTTCATGTCTGTCCGATTTATTCATTGTACTCATATCTGCATGGCCATGTTTTCCTATTTGTGTTGTCTTAAATTTTTATTTTATTTTTATTCATGTTGAAACTAACCACAATTTTCTTAACATCTTTTAGGGGCACAGCAAAGACTACGGCATCATTGGCAGACAAGACGCCGGTCACAGCACCTCTCGCCAACCCCCAATTCCTCAATTACCCCCTCCTCCCCAGACCCTGTGGCCGAGATTTCGGGGCTACTTCCCCTCCAGCCCAATTCCCCCTCTCCTCCAACCACCCCTCCTCCAAATACCCCCTCCCAGGATTCAGCCAACACCCTGCCCCTAGGTTTGGGGAATGTAGCCACCTCCGAGGAGGTCGAGGGAGTGGCTTCTCGCTCTGGCGTTTTGGCGAACGGTATGTTTTTGTTTTTGTTTTTTGGCACCACAAACTGTTTGTATGTAATCATGTGTCGTCCCCTTTTTTGTGGGCTTTTTGTCGCCTTTTTGTTTTTTTTGGGGTTGTCTTTACCTGTTCCTGCTGATTTCACCATACACAAATCACACCTGTGGGCATTTTTTTTGGGCCCTTGTATTTTTGGCCGACAACATTTTGGGGTGCTGGGTTTTATCCGTGTAATGATGGTTTTTTTCACAAGCTTTTAAGTTTTGGTTTGCTTGTTTTTTGTTGTTTTTGAATGTGGCTTCATTATTGATGTATTAATCCCCAAACTTTTGTCACCCACAGAGGAACAGAGGCGTCGGGCTGAAATATGTCAGTGTGTGGCCCATATGTGGGAGCAAGTCACCGGGCTGCTGCAGGGCCTTGACCATCTGGCGGTCCTCCTTAGGAATTAGTTTTTTTTTTTTTTTTTTTAAATTTGTTTAAAAATAAATCAGTTTTAATTAACGCTCTGTCTCATGCATTTTTTGTAAATCAAAGATTCTTTACACTGACATAAGTAGACTCTTCAAGCAAGGATTGCCAATTATTCTCACTAAAGATTGTGTGTTGTATTTTGAAGGCAAACAGGCACAAGAAACACCTACCAGTACCAATGTCATTTTCCTTTTTTGGGGTGGGCAACATTATAGTTGACAACATTTTACAGGTTCCTATTTGGTGTGCAAGCTGCTTAGGCCGATCTTACGAAGCCAACTGATTGTACAGGATTCCTTGGTGTGTTGGTTTGTACCCCGAAAACATATTACATTTTAGCTCAACTTGCTTCATTACTGGGTTACCCCTTAGGCAAATGTAACGTTTGTGAGCCTGGTTACACTTGCTTCTAACGTGCCCTAAAAGGAACCAAATTACACTCTCAAAAAATTTATTCACAACATAAAGCAAAAAACAAAGTGGTCACTCACAAACAAAACACACAGTGATAATCAGAAATACACCACATACCAAAAACAGGAAACAAACACACAACAAATCAAGAACTGGTTGACAAAGGTCCATGCCCACATGATTCCACAAATATGGCGTTGCAATATGGGTTACATAATATATTCCACAAGTTTCCACATAAAGGTTTTTGAAGGGTAGCAAGAAGTAGTCATCGTGGGAGTGCCAAAGGTTATGCAAACAAACAGAAGATGGGGAAAAAATTAATTAAAAAAAAGATGAACGCAAACAAATCGTAACACATTGGGTATAAACACTGTTGTTTGGTCAATAATTACCTAAAAAATCTGTCCACCACATCATCGCGTATGGCCCCCCCACATACTGACCTCCGACCAACCTCGGGGGGGCAATGCTCAGGTAAGACATCCTCTGGCTGCATTGGGACACCACTCCTTATGGTGATGTTGTGAAATATCCCACACAGGACCACAATTTTCGAAACCATATCCGGCAAATACATGAGCTCGCCACCAGAGAGGTGGAGGCATCTGAATCGGCCTTTTAAAAGGCCGATACAGCGCTCCACCACTTGCCTGGTGGCTGTAAGTGCGGTATTAAACTCACTTTGTGGGCCTGGTGTGGGAGCCAAATAAGGAGTGAGCAGCCAGGGCATGCAAGGGTAGCCACTGTCTCCTGTGAAAAAGAATAGACAACATCAGGATCACTGTGTATCAAGCTTAACATTGTTATGTACTAAAGGTCTCCACTTACCCAGAAGCCATGCATCACCAGCTTGTAGGTTGGTTAATTTGTGCCATATCCCTGATTGCCGGATGACGAAGGAGTCATGTGCACTTCCTGGTAATTTTGCATTCAGGGACAGGATCTGGAGGGAGGCATCACATACCACCATTACATTCAGGGAGTGATAGTGTTTACGGTTGCGAAATATGGCCTCCAGCCGTGCTGGAGGCTGAAGTGGTATGTGAGTACCATCCACAACCCCTATGATGTGTGGGAAGCCAGCTATTTGGTAAAAATTGGCCTTGGCCACACTAAGGGCACCCATATCCAAAGGCATTTTAATAAAATGATTGAGGTGCTTGAAAAGTGCCTCCATCACTGCCCTCAGGATCCTGGAAAAGGAGGATTGTGAGATGCCCGCCACTATTCCCACCGTTGTTTGAAACGATCCTGAGGCACAGAAATGTAACACCGCCATAAATTGCGTAAGTGGTGGTATTGCTGTAGGACTGTCAATTTGCCGCTCAAGATCACTCTCTATTAATGAGAGAGTGTCTATGATGATTTTGGGAGGAAGATGGTAGCATCTTAAAACCTCATCATCGGGCATTCCAAAAAGGGTGACACATGTTCGAAATATCTGGGGCCTTGCACGCCTACGATGCCTACGCCTGGGACGAGATTGAGGTTGGTCGGCTTCCGGGAGCATGGCCAGAACAATCCGACCCAGATCAACCTGAAATGGCAAGATTTGAATGTAAGGCTTTTTACCCACCCCAAAATAATATTAAAACAACTTAGCTTGATGATACCATCCATTGCTGCTTACATGCCGGGGTATTGTCATGATTCGTCCAAACTCTAAATATTCCCAAAATTTAAAAAAATCTGTTTAGTCTGTGCATTTATGTTTGTAAATTTGGTGCAAGACAAAACATAAAATAGGCGAAACACACATTTGACCAACGAGCAAAACGACATTGCACACAGTACGTCAAATTGGGTTCAAATGTAAGCAAAAAATCCTAAAGGGAAAACAAACAAATTTACAGGATGAATAAGCATTTAAAAATGCGATAATTAGTTCGCCAATACAAGTCACTATACAAACAGATAAAAATGCGCTAATTAGTTCGCCAATACAAGTCACTATACAAACAGATAAAAATGCGCTAATTAGTTCGCCAACACAAGTCACTATACAAACAGATAAAAATGCGCTAATTAGTTCGCAAATACAAGTCACTATACAAACAGATAATAATGCTCTAATTAGTTCGCAAATACAAGTCACTATACAGATAAAAATGCGCTAATTAGATCGCAAATACAAGTCACTATACAAACAGATAAAAATGCGCTAATTAGTTCGCAAATACAAGTCACTATACAAACAGATAAAATGCGCTAATTAGTTCGCCAATACAAGTCACTATACAAACAGATAAAAATGCGCTAATTAGTTCGCAAATACAAGTCACTATACAAACAGATAAAAATGCGCTAATTAGTTCGCAAATACAAGTCACTATACAAACAGATAAAAATGCGCTAATTAGTTCGCAAATACAAGTTAAAAAATGGACTTACCAATAGTTGATATATAAGATTCCCGATCAAAAGGTATTTGGGGCCGAAACAAATAAAAACCTAACAGAGAGGAAATTAGGAAAAAAAAACTTTAGAAAAATATGAAAAAGAAGGAGACACAAATTGAACCAAAGTTAGACTTCCCAAAACTTACCAAATCAAGAAACGAGGCCAAAAAAAACAACAACAAAAAAGCGTCCGGAAAATAAAAACGCAACTATAGCAAACAAAATAAACTCCCAAAAACGCCAACTCCAAAATCCGCAAACAAGAAACTCCGACCAAGGTAACCTCCAACAATCCAAAAACGCCACCTCGACTCGAGACACACCAAGCCATAAATAATGTTTAGTTTCCCGCACAAATTAAGGAGGGATCATAGGAACGCACAATCAATGATGCGGCCGCAAAATAAGGACGCATGTATAAATACGTCACGAAACACAATTAAAATTCTGGTGTATTTCTTGTTTGGAGCTCAGACATGGCTACAGACCAGGGAAACAATGGCCACAAGTCAGGCGGTAAGTATTTCATGCATTTTGTCTCAATGATTAATTTGAAACATAATATTGGGCAAGTTGTGAAGTAGAAAATTCTGCATATTTACACAAATAGGTGAGGAGGATGACATGGAAGAGGCTGCTGGGCCCAGTATTCCGGGCAAAGCTGGCAAAAAGAAAAGGCAGCCACAATTCACAAGAAAGGAGATGGAGGTTTTGATACAGAAGTGTGTGGACATCCTGCCACAGGCAGACAGGAATATGAGTACAAGCCAGAAGTGGAGAATGTGGGAAGAGGTAGCCGTTGCTGTCAATAGGGTGGGTGATTTTGTCCGTCAAGCCCGGGATGTCAAACGGCGGTAAGTAAACACTTGCCCCCCCTAAAAACAAACCCCATTTTAAACAAAAGGATAATGGTTCCAATTTTATCCCACAGATGGGGCGACTTCAAATATCGCCTAAAGCAAAAACTGGCGGACAGGGCTAGGCATGCAAGGGGGACAGGTGGGGGTCCCACCCCTGTGTCATTGGAGCTGGCACAGTGGTGTGTGCAGCCTGTGGAGGTGTTTGGCGTGTCCAACATGGATACGGACATGCCAGACTTTGCGGCTCCTCATGTTGTCCCAGGTAAATATTGTGATGTCACCAACTCAGAAATGTTATTGTGCCAATATGTAGATTATAATGTGAGTCTTTTCTCATTTATCCAACAGAGACACAGGTGGATGAGTCTGCTCCAGAGGGGAGCCTTCGCCGCAGAATTTCTGCTGGCTCTGCAGGGGAGGAACCAGTACATCCGGCTGAGGACCCTGCAGAAGCCAGTCCAGGGCAATCCCCCTCGCAGGCAGTGGCCCTCCACACAGAACTCAATTTCTAATCTGATTTCCATACGGAGATTCTGCAGAGGATGGACGCCAGTCTGATATGGGTGGCTGAGGCCCTGGAGCAAAATGCGGTGGCCAACGTGACCATTGGTCAGGCCCTGGCGGAAAATACCAGGGCCAACATCCACATCGCCAATGCCCTGGAGCAGCTCGTTCGCCAGCACATGGTGGAGCCGACCTCCCTTCCTGCCGGAACATCAGGATCCTCCACCTCTGGCACAACATCAGCCAATCCTCCAAATGTGCCTAGCCCTGTGCCTAGTCCAGAGGCCACAACATCCGCCTCTGGACAGGCCAGCCCGATGACATCCCGGACCCAGTCTGGCGCCCTCCCTCCCCCAGCCAAACGGGTGAAAAAACGGTGACAGCACACTCCTTCTGTGCTTGGCTCATATTCCTTTCTGGACAAAACTTCCCTCTCCTTTCTTGTGAATTGTTTTTAATTTTGTGTTTTACGTTTCATCAAACTTTTCTGTTGGCCCAATTATTGTAACTTTCGGAAAGAACCCTGCAAAATATCTTTTTCTACAATCTGTTTTTTATTTTAGTTTTTGTTTGAGCAATAAAATTAAAAAAAAAGTCTGAAATTGTATTCTCACATTATTGTCAAAATGGGTTACATTTAATCCTGGGCCAAAAGACAAAAACGTGCAAAAACCACATTTTACATGAATTAACAAAAAGGGCTCTTTAAGGAACGTTTAAAAATTTACATAACGATGCAAATTCACCAGGCCAAAAGAAAAAGGTAAAAACAAAAAAAACATGATGACATTATTGTTACAATAGGCCCAAACCAACAAATTGAGGCCAAAATAAACCCCCCAAAATGTACGCAAATTGATTGTGTAATCCTGACATTAGCAGCTATGATTTCCACCTGCGTACGCTTTGTGCTAACCCAAAAAACTGCTTTCAAAACACATACCAAGCCGGTTTTCAATCCAACACTAATTGCTGTTCTGACCACCCGCGATTAATCGCTGCAACATCGTGGAGTGCCGGGACGGAGGAGAAGGCCATCGCCAATGTGGTCGAGTAATCCAGACCCTAAGCTGTGCGAGCATTTTGAAGGGAAAGAGGATCATCCAGTGACGTATGAGTCGGTCCGAAACACATTTTACGTTCGCATCTGCTAATGTATGTACGCCCCAAAAACGCCTCGCCACGCCTGCGTTTTACCATCTCCACCCCCGTCAACACCCAAAAACGCCCTGTTCTGTCAATCACATTGGACATGTCACTTCCTGTACGCTATTGTACGAACGAGTCAAAATAAGCTCGCAATCTGCCGTACGCACATGCGCAGTGTTACATCGACGCATGCGCGGTTAGTCAACATCGGAACGCAACGAGCGTACTGCTGTTAACGAGCGGCTCTGAATGAGGGCCAAAGTCCACTGGAGACACAGGAAACATTAAGTTCGGTTTTATGCCCTTATCTTTGCCACCCCTAAAGTGTTAACCCATAACTCCAGTTACTTAAGCCGGAATCTATGGGTTAACGCACGTTGGCCACAGATTTACCATGAAAGGTGAAGGGATTCTAAATGGAATAGCTCCAGGCATTAAAGCTTGAGTCTATAATCCTTTTCTTCATGTTGTAACATATCTAGGATAATTAAATTTTGCCCCAAGTCTATATAAATATTTGCACCAAACACAGTAGGTATGGCTATATTAGTATTCCCCATACACAGTGATCACCACTGTTAATGCTGTTCATTGTGTAATAGAATACTGTGCTGACTTGAGTTGGCTTCATGATGGATATACATTTCTTATCTATTTGTTATTGAATTGCTAAGTTCACTGCTCCTTATGACACACAAAAAGCCTCCTCCTTTTTCCCTTATCCATGATCTCTAGGGATACTTCCTTTTCCCAAACTCTCATATTTACTGGGAGTTTTCCTCCAAAGGCTCATTTATCTTCCACCATTTGCTGCTAGCTCCTCATGTTTCTTGAACCACTGTTTTAATTTATTAACTTCATCAGTGGGTCCCATGCTTGAAGTCTTTGTTGCTTCCTACTGTACTTTGGAGGACTCTCTATGGGCTCTATAAAGTCTTCTTCCTATCAAACTTTTTTATTAGTTGTATGAAGGAAAGTAGTATGATCCTTGGACTGAACACCTGAACATTTGAGCAATGGAGTCTAGCAGCTGTTTCATTATACTCTGAACTAGAGATGTGCACCGACCCCGTGTTTTGGTTTTGGTCTTGGATCTGGATCTCCCCTGGTTTTGGATCTGGATTGGTTTTGCCAAAGCCTCACCTCTGTGTTTTGTTTTCGTGTTTTGGTCTTGGATCTGGATTTTTTCTTAAAAAATAAAAAAAAGCTAAAATCACATAATATGGGCCTTTTTTTGTTCCTACAGTATTAATAACCTGAATAACATTTATATACACTCATTTCCAGTCAGTTTTGACCACCTCACAGCTCACAATATTGATTTGTTCATCTTGTTTAGGCCCAAAATTTGCACCAAGATAGCTGGCTGACTAAGCTAAGCTGCAGCAGTGGGCGGCACAAACACATGGCAGTTCAACTTCAAACATGGCACATCAGTTAACACTTTTATTATTCAAGAGAGGCCTGAGGGAGTTGGAGGCTGCAAACTGGGTATCATGTTATGAGTTGGCCATATGGGGTATGTTGCTGTTAAGGGATCAAGCTGGTTATCAGTGGACACATTATTAATTATAGTTGTTGTTATTTTGGGTTGCCATCTCCTGAAGGGTGTTTACCAACAGACAGAGACTACCTACCTATCAGCTCAGGCGTAGACACTTCCTGAGGAACAGAGCTCTGTTCTCTGGAGGGAAGCCAAATAGGTGGGAGCCCCTGTTCCAACATCTGAAGCTCTTATCTCTCCACATCATCTACAGTATTATGGATGAAAAAAAAATGTCATCGGGGACATCTAACTCCTCTTTCTATACCCTGCTCACCCTATTTGGACAGGAAGTCCAGGGTGGATGGTTTGGAAGAAGAAGGTCTCGCAACAGATGGGGATGGTCATTATCAAGACTGGTTGGCATGCAGGCAGCAGAATAACAAAGGCCTCCATGTTGTTTGTGCTTACTATTCCGTATTTCAGTTTGCAATTCAGGTAGGAATAAAGGCCCTCATTCAGAGCCACTCGCTAGCAGCAGTGCGCTCATTCCGAGCGATGTTCGCACATCTGCGCATGCATACGGTTTTTAGTACGCATGCGCGAACCAGTCAGTGCGGCCGAAAATCATTTGTACGCAATATAGCGAGTGCCTGCTATTTTGAGTGACAGAATGAGGCGTATGTGGGTGGTAACAGGGGAAGGTGCTTGAAAACGGGGAGTGGAGATCCGAACGCAGGCGTGCCAAAAGGTCAATACAGGCGTTTTATGGGTGTGCATAATTAATACAGCAGCGTCAATGACCACGTCACTTGTTTTTTTTTAACTCAGAACTGCTCGCAAAATAGCGGTTGAAAAAACCAACCACAAGAATAGCGAGCAGTTCATATCCTGTTCGATGTACTCGATTAATCTAATAAATAGTGGACATGACGTATGGTGCGAGCGGCCAGGGGGCGTTTTTATCAAATAAACGAGCGTATGTTTCGCTCGCTTGTTCAGACTTTGAGGTGTGAACAGACTGCAATGTGCGAATGGATCATTTGCATAGCCACCCCTTGTTTTTGAACGAACGAACGCAAATAGCGAACGGCTCTGAATGAGGGCCAAAGTCGGCTAAAGAACACAGTGACAGAATCACTGGATGTCTTAGTGCATTCAGGCCAAATACGATCCATGAATTCCCAGACAGATTCCGGACAGATGAATCCTTTGCTTGTAATAATCTTTGGTAATTTCTTGGCAAAGGTGGGTGTTATAGCCAGACACTGTGAAGGCTGTAACTTTGAACTTCTTTATAGAAAACATGTGAATGAAACCTTTCCACACTGCAGAACATGATGGAGAAATCCCTTGAAGTTCAGCACCTATAGCATCTTTATTCATGTTCTCTGAGGCCTCTCCTGTCTTTTGTTTATGTTTTTGAATAGAACAGTTTTAGAATTTAGGATATCTACTCTATATAGGTTTGTAAATAAATATAGGCTTTAGTTTTTAGAGCATATAACTTTATAAGCTGTTAGGATAACATTTCTGCTATGTTTAAGATAAAAAAAAACTTTTTGTAACCCAATAGCTTAAAAGAAAAGGTTTTCATTGCAATATTCATGCAGTCCCTCGACAGAGAGGAGCACAGCACCCCTGCGCACCTACACCGATGACAGTGGCAGCCAGGTGTGGCTGACACGTACACAAAAAAAAATTGACAAAAAAAGACAATTTATTTTTATTTTTTTATGCTCCAGAACTTGGGCCAAGAGCACAGATTGATCCTGACTGGAGCCGGGCAGCACTAGCTTGCATTGCCGACTTGCTAGATCTTGTGTGGCTATGCCTAACATGCACAGAAACACCGACAATTATTAGAAAAAAAGACAATTGATTTTCATTTTTTTTATGCTCCAGAACTTCGGCCCAGAGCACAGATTGATCACGACTGGAGTCGGGCAGCACTAGGTTGCAACTTGCTTTTGTGGTTGGATCTTGTGCGGTACTGCGATTTAGCATAACATGCACACACACGCACGCACAGAAAAATATAAAAGACACTTTGATTGATTTTATTTTATTTTTAGTATGACTGGAGTCGGACAGCAGCACTACTTGCGTTGCTGGCTGGATCTTGTGCGGTACTGCGGTTAAGTCTAACATGCATGCACACACACAAAAAAAATATATAAAATACACTTTGATTTTCTTTTTGTTTTGCATGACTGGAGTCGGGCAGCATCAATACTTGCATTGCTGGCTAGATCTTGTGTGGTATTGCGGTTAAGCCTAACACGCACGCACACACACACACACAGAAAAATATAAAAGACACTTTGATTGATTTTATTTTTTTTTTAGCATGACTGGAGTCGGGCAGCAGCGCCACTTGTGTTGCTGACTGGAACTTGTGCGGTACTGTGGTTAAGCCTAACATGCACGCCCACACACACACAGAAAACTATAAAAGACACTTTGATTTTTTTTTTGACTATATATATTAGGGGTGAGCGGGTTCGGTTTTACTCGGATTTCCTCGGATCTTTAAACAGCATTTTATTGGCTATCGCCCATCATGTGTTTTGGATAGCCAATATAATAAATCCGAATTTGCGGTAAAGTGGCGATAAGAACCGAGTAAATCCGAGTAAAACCGAGCCTGCACATCCCTTATATATATATATATATATATATATATATATATATATACATACAGTCAGGTGCATAAATATTGGGACATTGACAGAATTTTCATATTTTGGCCTCTATTCACCACCACAATGGCTTTTTAATGAAATAAACAAGATGTCCTTTAACTGCTGACTTTCAGATTTAATTTGAGGGTAATTACATCCAAATCAGGTGAATGGTGTAGGAATTACAACGGTTTCTATATGTGCCTCCCACTTGGGGCCAAAAGTAATGGGACAAACTAAACAATCCTAAATCTAACTTTCACTTTTTAATACTTTGTTGCAAATCCTTTGCAGGCAATTACAGCCTGAAGTCTGGAACGTATAGACATCACCAGACGCTGGGTTTCGTCCCTGGTGATGCTCTGCCAGGCCTCTACTGCAAATGTCTTCAGTTCCTGCTTGTTCTTGGGGCATTTTCCCTTCAGTTTTGTCTACATCAAGTGAAATGCATGCTCAATCAGATTCAGGTCAGGGGATTGACTTGGCCATTGCATAACATTCCACTTTTTATCCTTAAAAAACTCTTTGGTTGCTTTTGCAGTATGCTTCGGATCATTGTCCATCTGCACTGTGAAGCGCCGTCCAATGAGTTCTGAAGCATTTGACTGAATATGAGCATATAATATTGCCGAAACACTTCAGAATTCATTCTGCTGCTTTTGTCAGCAGTCACATCATCAATAAATACAAGGGAACCAGTTCCATTGGCAGCCATACATGCCCACACCTTGACACTACCACCACCATGCTTCACTGATGAGGTGGTATGTTTTGGATCATGAGCAGTTCCTTTCCTTCTCCATACTCTTCTCTTCCCATCACTCTGGTACAAGTTGATCTTTGTCTCATCTGTCCATAGGATGTTGTTCCAGAACTGTAATGGCTTTTTTAGATATTGTTTGGCAAACTTTAATCTGGTCTTCCTGTTTTTGTGGCTCACCAATGGTTTACATCTTGTGGTGAACCCTCTATATTCACTCATTGTGAAGTATTCTCTTGATTGTTGACTTTGACACATATACATCTACCTCCTGGAGAGTGATCTTGATTTGGCCAACTGTTGTGAAGGGGTTTTTCTTCACCAGGGAAATAATTCTTCTGTCATCCACCACAGTTATTGTCCATGGTCTTCTGGGTCTTTTGGTGTTGCTGAGCTCTCTGGTGCATTCTTTCTTTTTAAGAATGTTCCAAGCAGTTGATTTGGCCACACCTAATGTTTTTGCTATCTCTCTGATGGGTTTGTTTTGATTTTTCAGCCTAATGATGGCTTGCTTCACTGATAGTGACAGCTCTTTGGATCTCATATTGAGAGTCGACAGCAACTGATTCCAAATGCAAATGTCACACCTAGAATCTATTCCAGACCTTTTACCTGCTTAATTGATAATGAAATAATGAGGGAGTAGCTCACACCTGTCCATGAAATATCTTTTGAGTTGATAGTCCCATTACTTTTGGCCCCTTAAAAAGAGGGAGGCACATATAGAAACCATTGTAATTCCTACACCGTTCACCTGATTTGGATATAATTACCCTCAAATTAAATCTGAAAGTCTGCAGTTAAAGCACATCTTGTTTGTTTCATTTCAAAACCATTGTGGTGGTGAATAGAGGCCAAAATATGAAAATTCTGTCAATGTCCCAATATTTATGCACCTGACTGTATATATATATATACATATATATATATATATATATATATATATATTTATTTTATTTTTTTTATTTTTTGAGTCCAGAACTTGGGCCCAGATGGACACAGCACCAGCCAAGATGTATCTGCAGTTCTGCACCAGCCCAGATGGACAGAGCAGATAGCAAAGCACCAGCCCAGAATGGATCTGCACCACCAGTCCAGGACACAGCAGACAGCACAGACAGCCTAGATAGATCAGCAACATCCCAGATGGACACAGCAGACAGCACAGACAGCCCAGATGGATCAGCAACAGCCCAGATGGACACAGCAGACAGCACAGTCTCCCAGCCCTACACTACCCACCCTCCCTGTTCAGTCTCCACAGCCAAAGTAAAATGGCATCCGTCGCGTGGTCCCTCATATACTGCATTGATCATAGAGATGAAAGCTTGCATACCAAGAGATTATAGTTTTGCCTCGATTTGAGATCCGAGTCAGGCGGGAAAAATGGAGCCTGCTTGGATCCGACTTGGATCTGCTAAATTCAGGTGGATTCGTATCTCAGAGATCCGAACCCGTTCATCTCTACTCTGAACATCTGACTTTGACAAATGTCTCCCTTCTTTCCTTTTTACTGATAAGTCACTCTCAATCAATGCATTAAGTCCTCCATGTCTTCAGGTAACCCACATATATTTTCTAAGCTTCCATGAGACAGAAAGAAAGCATTTAATTATTTATGTTGGTGGATAGTGGTTTGTGTATGTTTGTTTGTTAGATTGTCTGTTTTATTGTTGTTCTGTCAGGGCTTGGAGGGTCTGTTATGGGCATGCTTTGCTTTTCATATTATCATCCCCTGTGCTGGGTGGTCTCTTGTTGCTGCATTCGCTCCCATCCCCCCTTTTCTTTGTTTTCTAGTCATCTTTCTTTGCAGGAAAGAATAATAGCAGTGGCCAGGGCCAGACTGGCCATCTGGCAGTTCTGGCATATGCCAGAAGGGCCGATGGCCAGATGGGCCAGTTCAGCCGAGCAGCAGCAGTATGCTTTTGAAGAAACTGCTTAGGAGGATACGGAGCCAAAAAATGTGTTAAGCCCCACCCCTTTTGTGATGTCACCGGAACTGTGTCAGCTGACCGTTCTTGAGCCAGCATTCTGCAGCTCCCAAGTCCCGACACCTGTGTGGAATGGTTCCTTATGCTTCCTCCACCCCCACGCAGACCTGCACTCAAAGCAGACACCAGCAGCTGCTAATGGGACACAGCACTGACGTGACTGCAGTAAGGAAGCATAAAGAGAGAGATAACAAGACTGGAGGTAACGGCACACACACTGGAAGAGTGACTGGAGTTAACCCCTGCAATGACTTTCAGCTATGTACACAGACTAACTGCCTTTATCGTAAGGCTGAGACTATACCCTCTTTCATTTTCAAGTCCCTGTTTTATCACTACATATACATGAGTATTGTAGAAGCCATTTTGGAATAAGAATCCATTTTGTATGCCATGTATGCATGAAGGGTGGGTGCACAGGACAGGATGGAGTTAATTCATTGTACAGACCCTGTCATATGTGCACAGAAAAGCATATGTACATATATGGTAAGGTATGCAATTCCAATGTTTAAGCAGCACTATAGTCTCACTGCAAATAATGAATACCGGATGTGTTAGACGGAATCTATAAATGTGGGCTGCTTTGTTGAATAAACGCACAGAGATGGAGATGCTTGTGGTGCATACAGTTGTGTCCCGTGTCTTCTTCTCTACACACATGATTATATGTAGCCTTTAGCAAACAAGACTCTGAGGGTGACCAATAAAGGACTGATTCACTGGCCATAGCTAGTGAGGAGATTTGTTCCCGGGTGAGTAAACACAAATGTTCTGGTCTCCTGGCAGCTGTGTCCCCATTGCAGTTGATGTTCTGTCCTGCTGGAATCAATCTCTGGGTAATTATTGGTCACCCTAAAGGTGTTGTTATTTAAACATGTTATAATCTGTTATATGTTCAGTGAGTGATAGGTGAATGTTTAAAGTCTTGTTTGTCTGTTTGTTATGTACCAAACCTGTCCTAATTGTGTTTTTGGAGTAACTTTGATTTAGCCACTGATTTAACTTTAGAAGAGGGCCCCACACAGTGATTTGTTTCTGAAATAGAATAATGCCATGAAATTGCATTACATTTAGAAAGGTACGCCAAATGGGTATTAGGATTGGATACATTTACAGAAATGTGTTTTCATGTATTAGTGTATGAAAGAACAGAAAGGGAGAGAGACCTTGTCGGTCAGTGTGTACAGAAATAGGAGGAATGTAACATCCAGTCAATAGTGTTAATAACTGAAGCAGGAGAAAAGTCAGTGCATGGCTGACAGCCTAAGATAAACATTCTATATTATTCTTGTGCATGAGAATAATAATCACAGGGCCATTTGGTCTGATACTTTAGTCATAAGGGACTTTGACTCCGCTATACGAGGGACTGTTATAGCATTGGAAAACGGCGATAGTAAGCCGGTGCCTGAGAGTTATGACACTCAGGTGATAAAGAAGCTTTATGGGAATCATAAAGCAGAATATTTGATGAATGTTTAAAATGGCTGACACCCCAGATACTGACATGTTTAAACATCACAAAATGAGATGTGAGTTATGTAATAAATATAACCTAGATGACACACTGAAAGGTCTGATTGAGAAATGTAATAAACTTGAATAAGAGTATAGAAATGACCCCCAGATACCCACTTACTAAATTATCACTGAAGAGGAATGTTGCGTTTTATATAACTAGTGTTTTGTTTGTTTTGTTTTTCTTTTCTTCTCAAAATGTATATTTAATTTGTATTGTGAAGCCATGCTGTGATAGGGTTGCTTTGCTGATGACAATGGAATGCAGGATGTAACAGAAAATGGCTGCCGTGCTGTAATTGAATGTTTGCTTGTGAATGAAATGGGCCCATGTGTATGTGATAAAAGAGAGTCGAGTGAACTTGAGAAAGTAGAGTTGTGTGGAACAATTGTGTTGATCAGATGTGACGTGTGTGAATGATTGTGCATAGTGAAGGTGTACTAGGGAATTGTGGAGAAGTTCTGCAGGAATTGAAAGGGTTAATGTGTTAGTGTGAGTGAATTGCCATTTTTTCATGGGGACGCCCATAAATAAAAAATGTGCATTGTAAGATTGGAAAAAGGATTGATGTTGAATGCATTAGTAACAAAATGCTTTGTTTGATATTTTCTATATTTTTTCTTTAACTTGTGAGATCAAAAGATTGCAGAGTAATATTGTAATTCTAAAAGAAACAGCAATTACTTTTGATTGCTGCAGAAGGGATTAATAGTAAAAGTGTACAAAATGTTTTATCAGTTCATGATTTATTTAAACTGTTGAATGATGTATGATTACAAATCTAAGAATATAGGTAGAATAGGGGCTGTTTAGATATGACTGGACTGAAATAATTAGAAGCAGCCCAGGAACGCATATTGCCAATACAGTTGCGCAGGTCAAGTAAGCTTTAAATGAAAAGGAAAAAATCCAATAATCCACTCCAGATGTTCCAAATTCTGGAGTGTAAGGGAATGTGGTAATATACCTGTTATAGAAGAGAAATTATCCTCAGTTGTATAATATCATGAGAAACTGTTAAAAAAGACATAGATTAAGGGATTGATGGATTGATAGGTACTTTCACCCTTGAAAATGTCAGGATGTTGAAACTAATTTTGTTTACACGCATGTAACTAGAATTACACTGACACTACTTAAAACATGCCGGACATTTTTTTGTATGCTTCTAACTGATTTGGTTAATATACTCAGATCAATATTAAAGATTAGGATTAAGTAAAATAAACAGAAATAATCCTTGGTCCAAAGCCCCAGGCTGGCTTGACCAAGAGGGTGTGTCTGGACCCCAAGGGGAGGAAGGGAAAAAGGTCATACAAAAAGTGCCTGTACTAAAGATATTTAAACAATTGAGAGGATTTTTAGGTCTTATTTTATATTGTATTGTACTTAAAAGGTGATAGACAGCAGGAATTTAAAAGTACTGTAACTTAGTGTTAACTCTGCTATATTACAGCAGTTAGTTAAGATTGAATCCAGATGTCACTTTGTTTCTCATGTATTCAAGAGGAGGGAGGAAATGTACTGTGGGGGATGATGCTGGCATATGAGAGAAGATACAGCAGCACAGCATATGCAAATTGGAAGGGTCTGAGCCTGCACATCCCTAATGCAAATACTATATGTAGTTCAGCTAGCAACCACAGGGGACTAGTGAGACACAGGAAGATGAAAATTATGATTACTTTTTTTTATTTTTCATCTTTCTTTAATGATGATGATTGTTTTGAATTAATGAAATCTTTTTCGATAGGTCATTTTATTGTAAATTATAGTTAGATTATACATAGTTTGTATTAGATTTTTTGTTTGCTGCTTTTCAAATGCCAACAAATTTAGTTTTAAGTAAGGTCAAAAGCACATATCAGAGAACATACCCCAGAAGAGGAACTACTCCAGCAAACCAAGTTGGCCAAACAGGCTACAGTAATATACCTACCTGATATTTTGATATTGGTGACCAGAAACAGCAGAAACATTGAACCTGATTTTGTTAAAAGTTGCAGTTACAGGTTCCTCAGAAGTATAACTTGGAAATGACTATGTGCATGACTTCAGGTGATGGATGGATGGTTGAGCACCACCTCTGTCTGCCACGTGCACTATTCTCAGTCTGAGCCCAAATACTTCATGGAAGCACTCATCAGTTTAGAGATGCTATGGTAAAAATAGCCAAGAAGCACTGGATAGCCCCAGGCTTCAGTTAGGCTGCATAAGCCTACCCCTAATCATTGCACAGCCCAGGAAAAGTGATCACGGTACTATAAGAAGAAAGAAAGGAGTACCTCATAGATGTTATTCCTTCCAGAAATGAAAGATTGATTTTATATAGTTGGTTAAGTGTTGGGTATGTTTTGTGCTCAGACCTGTTGTCAAATTGACTATGGTCTTGCAAGGTAGAAAACACAATAGAAACAATAGGAACAATAGTAAAAAAGGAAAATAAATTACAGAAGTAATTCGTACATGTGAAGTACTTGAGGTAATAGAGAGTGACACATTTTATTAAAAACATTTTTAGAATGTATCTTGGAGAATCTGAGAATAAATAGGACCCAAAGCAATGATAGAGTGTAAAGACTGAATTATACAGTCAAATTGAACTATGAAAAGTTTGTTAGAATGTTTATTTTTTAATATGATTGTTAGTCAAGAACTTTCCCAGTGTGAAATGTAGGATGAGAGCTTATGGAATACTATTTGGTAAAACTGCTAGAACAAGATGTGACTTCCTACAAGTGTTACAATATGAGCATGGTAACTTGATTCAATATGTAATAGAAACTATGCATATATAATAGAAACTAACCAAAGTCCACCACCAGGTGTTTTCTTATGTTCTAGATCCCAATTTAATTGCAGCACCTACAAACTGCAACCAGGTGATTGGGTCATGATAAAGAAGCATCTAAGGAAAAGTCTTAGGACCCAGACCCAGTTCTCCTAACTACTCCGATGGCAGTAAAGGCAGCAGAAAAGAAAATTTGGATTCGCCTCACACTGCAAGATCATTATATAAGGGGAGTTGGAGTAATTTGAAGTTATGAATTCATATATGTTGCTAGGCCCTAAGCCAAACAAAGGCTTGTGAGGATGTACTGTATACTATGATTCGTTCTTGTTATAGTTTTGTTTCTAGTTTTATCAATATCCAGACCTAGTGTAAAGAATGGTCACAATATAGAAGCTTTAGCCAGACTATTTAATACTGTTATAGATGAAATATTTGATGTGTTTAAAATAATTACTAATGAATTGAAATTCCAGGTGAAGGTTTTGGGACAGTTTAGGCTGATACTTGAGTATCTCACAGTTACACAGGGAAGTATGTGTAAAATAGTGAGAACTGTTTGCTGTAATTATATAGCTGATACATTTTCTTACCCAATATATGTACACTTAGAGAAAGTTAAGAAATTGAATGACCAGCTTAGGAAGATACATAATGATCCAGAGTATAATATTGATAGTAATGGATGGTTTACACGGTTGAATATGTCAAGTTAGTTCAAGGGAACAGAAGAATAGTTTTCAGGTATTTTCATGTTAATAGCTAAAGGATTGAAATTACTAGTCATCTACATGATTGTCAGGATAGATATATGACTAATAAGGAAAATACTTACACTTTATTACTGTTCTAGGTTTAAAGCGTCTAAAGAAATGTCAAAGACAACTATGATCCTGCTACATGGACATACCCAGAACTTTTGTGCAATTTGAAAGACAAGAGAACCATTGCTTTGCAGAGACTTATGTGAACAATGTATGGAAATAATTGAAGGCTTTTACAAGAATACGGATGAAAAGAAGATACAGGACTATAGGAATTGAGGGACTCATCGCCTATGTGGCCTTGAATGGGCACTGCCCCATGCAGCTACCTCGTTAGGAGGGATAACTTGTTGTGTGAAGTAGGGACATAGGGGGTAGGCCATGGCTAGGTAAGCTACAAAGATAATAGTATGTAAAATTTTAATTGAAAGGGGGGAATATGTAGAAGCCATTTTGGAAAAAGAATCCATTTTGTATGCCATGTATGCATGAAGGGTGGGTGTACAGGACAGGATGGAGTTAATTCATTGTACAGACCCTGTCATATGTGCACAGAAAAGCATATGTACATATATGGTAAGGTATGCAATTCCAATGTTTAAGCAGCACTATAGTCTCACTGCAGATAAGGAATACCAGATGTGTTAGACGGAATCTATAAATGTGGGCTGCTCTATGAATAAACGCAGAGAGATGGAGATGCTTGTAGTGCATACAGTTGTGTCCCGTGTCTTCTTCTCTACACACATGATTATATGTAGCATTTAGCAAACAAGACTCTGAGGGTGACCAATAAAGGACTGATTCACTGGCCATAGCTAGTGAGGAGATTTGACAGTATATACCTCTAAAAACCAATCCACTTATCAATATTTGATTTTTTTGGAGGTATATACTCATGTATATGCAGTGACAAAATTTGTGAACTAGCTGCAAATACATCAGTGAATGATTTCATGCAGAGCCAATCTGATATATTCAAACAGGGATTTGACCCCTTTTTTCTATTTTTCACATTACATGCATGATGTGTGCCTAGCGGGATGGGTATGGGATACCGGCACTCGGGATCCTGGTGGTCAGTTTCCGGACACTGGCATCCCAACAGGGTAAAGGCCCCCATACACGGGGCACGATTCAGCAAGGATCACTATTCTGCTTATACACACGCAGCGCAGTAGCTAATATAAGCGGAGATATGTAAATGTCTACATTCGCATTGCAATTGCAGCCTAACATTAGGACGCCCACTCCCCCTTACTCACAGCTGTATACTTTGAGAACATAGTGAAACAAGCGGACTCAGATGCACAGTTAAGGTGTGTCAGACCTCACTCAGGAAATGCTAACTTCAGTGTACACCACGAGGCATCAAGTTGCATATGGTATTGCAGTGACTAATTTATGCATGCCCCTACAATGCCGTCCCAATGCACTGACACGCCTGCGTTCGCCGGACCATCCCCCCATCACCACCCACAAACGGTACTTCCTATCAATCACTCTGCAATGGGTCTTCGTACACACTGCGATCTCATTCCCGATCGCAGTGGCCAGTTCATGTACGCACACTGCGATGCATGTGCAGAACATGAAAATCGTCCAACTTCGTGCATCTTAGCTCTTGCGATCCTTGCTGAATCAGGCCCACGGTGTGATTTTTTTTACACGATTTGGCCGCTTTCGATCGTTTGGAATGACCAATCATTTAAAAACTGCTGTGTGTAGGGATGATCATGATGCCAATGCGCGCCCCCCTGTTGCTGCTGATCAGTTGAACCTGCAGAAAGATTTCGACCTATCGTACACGATATGACACGCATCGTTCCTTGTGTGTGCATAATGAACGATGCGATGTACGATGGTCGATAGTACTGCATATTGCAGTTGTCTACGACCCATTTATATTGTTCGGTGGTTTGGACAGTTGTTCAGTCTGTGGGCACAATATCGTATGACCGGGAGAGTTCAGGAATTCAAGGGAAATTGCAAATGAGATTGGATCGTTTGCAAATCGCACCATGTATTGGGGCCTTTAGGATACTGATACCTTTCGATCGGTATCCTAACCCTCTCCCTAAATCAAACCTTAACCCTTCCTCCCTGGTGCCTAAACCTAACCTCCCCCCTAGTACCTAAACCTAACCCTCCCCCTCCCTGGTGGCTAAACCTAACCCTCCCCCTAGTGCCTAACCCTAACCCTCCCCCAACCCAGCTACTTACCTTTAGGATTCCGGCGCTTGGATTCTGACAAGTTTTGGGATTCTGTTGTCAGTATTCTGATCACCAGCATCCCTTTTGTCGGGATACTGAATGTATCAAGTACCTAGTGTACTTGTTATTCTAACAATATAAATTACCTACTAGCATTATACGGATTTTCAGGTGTAATATAAGAATGGGATTCCACTATAAATTTTACATATGGTATGCAGGCTGGTGTGGCATTATTTTAATCTTGTCTTCAATTGTTTCATTCCCCTTGTCACACCCACCACATATTTTCGCCAGATTAGGTACAGGATGCCAGCAGTCAGGATCCCAGCGGTCAGAATCCCGACACCAGCATCCCGCAGGGTTAGCTTACTGTCACTTGTTGGTCGGTATGCTTACATTACCCTCCCTAGTGCCTGCACCTAACCTCCCCCTCCCCGCATCCTTTACTTACCATCCCCCCTTAGTGCCTAACCCTGACCCTCCCCCAAACCTTGCTACTTATCTTCGGTATCCTGGTGGTCCGGATGCCGGTGCAGGGATGCCAAACATATCCCATTTCTGCCTTTACACTTTGTCTAGTATTTTTGTATTTTAATTGGGTCTTAATATACTGGACTCCTGATCCACAGGCTTAATTACATTCAGCCCAGATATTTCATTATACCTATATTTGTTATATATATATTCATTGAGGTTAGTCCAAACATAAAATTAATTGTTTTTAGCAATACTACATTTATGCTCCCATTTATTAATGATCGCAATTGCAATGCGATCTGGGCATGACAGTACCACCTATGATTGCATTGCAAAATGTGATCATAGTGCCTGTATGTATCATCCGGCACATGCAGGGACAGGGGCTCTGAAAGGAGCCTGTCCCTGCGATGTGCCCAGAGAGCTGCCGGGGCTGCTGTGAATGTGCAGTCCCACTAACTGCACATGCACGGCCGCCAGTGCCAGAGAGGGATCTGGAGGAACCCACTGCCTACTGATTAAGTGCAGTTTAGCCCATAGGCTACATCGGGCAACGCCATCTTCAGATGGCGTTAGCTGCGGGGGCCAATCTCTGGAATGCATCGCATGTTGGTAAATTTGGCAGCATCGTATCCCCCATTGAAACCTATCAGGGATACAGCTGCCAGCGGGAATGGAGGGATAACTGCCGCAGTCCCTCCTTCATGCAGGGGAAACTTAATATTTGCAGTTAACCCCCGATGATGTTTTTGGGGATATAGCCGCAAATATAGAATGATAAATGGGCCCCTAATTCTTCTTAGTGTGCCCCATAGAGACGTACTCCTCCTCTTTTTTGTTTTCACTGTACCATTTACTTCTGGGTGCACCTATCCATATGAATATTGATTGATAGGAATTTCACTTCCATAACTAAATATTGCCCCCAATCTAGAGCTGGGACCAGTCCTTCTCTCTTTTCTTCTATCCATCTCATTCAATGGTGGGACAAAACTAAGTTGTGTGACTTTATAAGGGGCATTACTGTGTGCGGCATAATATATTATATGGGGCATCTCTGTGTGTGGCATAATGTCTTATAAGGGGCATAACTACTGTGTAAAATAATTTGTTATAAGAGACACTACTACTGTGTGGCATAACGTGAATGGGGGTACTACTACTGTGTACTATACTATGAATGAGGAACCCTAATGTGTGCCATACTATGAATGGGGGCCCTACTGTTTGTCTTACTATGAATTGGGGGCCCTGCTATGTGCCATGCTTTGAATCGGGGGGGCCCTGCTGTGTAGTATAGGCCTGTTTGGGGAGGGGGTGGGCAGTGATATCAATGCAGGCTCTGGCATCAGGCCTGCTGTCTCTGTGTGAATCCCAGCTCAGTGTCACACTCTGCAGCCCCTCTCACATGAGTGCAGTCAGGTCCGCTGCCCAGTGAGGAGTGTGAGTGCGGCTCTTTCCCACATGTTGCTGAGCAGGTAATACAGTAGTAAATGTGAGGTTAATTTTGTATATTATTATTTTCTATCCAAATGTTTGTTTCCTGTGTTCTCCTTGTGTAAGTCACACTGGGCACACATTATGCTGTGGATTGTGTGTTTATTATTCAATATTTATACTCATTCAACCATCAGCTGTCTCCTTTTCTCTTGTATGAGTGATGGAAAGGCGGGGTTGGCATGCCATGAGATTACGCCCCTTTTCTGGTGTGCGCGCAGATGTGCCATCCATCTGTGATCACTAATGCCCTTACACAATCCTAAAGTGAACATAAAGCAAGACACCAAAATGTGTAGTTATGGCTCTGCTTTAGTGCACAGATGTGTCCTCCTCTGTGTTCAGCACCCCTGCCCTAAAAATTCCTACAGTGAACACTATCTAATCCTGTACAACTGCTAAGCTAGAGCTTATTGGGCAATTGGGTAATGCCATCCCTTTTCTTCTGTGTGTGACCTCCGCCAATGAAGTCCCAGCTTTACCTAACAGAACCAACCAAATATCTGACTATGGCACATGTTTGAATCTACTGCGGGAAGAGCTCTGTAGTGTTCTTCTATTATAATACGGAGAATGATGTATAACTTGTATGCTGTTCTAATATTAATTACATTTGTAAGAGCATAGACTAAGAAGTGGGAGGAGTCATGAATACTAAGGGGAGGAGTCGATGCCAGGAGCCAGATTCTGATGTGAAGTGGGCCTGTGTGCTTTAAATGCCAGGGCCTATTTTTAGTCCCAGTCCGGCCCTGGCAGTGGCTGTCTTGATGTAGGTGTTGAGGTATTCTTCCTGCTGGTACAAGGGTTAGGCTGATTCCAGATGGGTTTCTTGGTAGGGGAACTTAAGTTGTTGGTGATGGGCTGGTAGTTGATCCCCATCTAGACATTAAGTTGATGATGATGGGCTGTCAGCTTGCACCCATCTAGGCTTTGATGATTTCATATTATGGACTAGCAGTTGGTCCTCATTTTAAGTCAGTTTGTTTGAGCAGGCTGTGAGTATGTCTTTGTGTATAATGTGGGCTGACATCAGCCAATAGAAAGTATAATGTAATAATTTCTATTATGCCTTTATATGCCTCTCTGACACTCATCAATATACTGGGTAGCTGCATCATGCCATCATTTTTATTATTTCTCTACCTCAGTGGCTACCTGAACTACAACTACAACTGGAATCATCATAGTCATTGGCTAGGGTAGTAACCATGCATCATTATGGATGTAGTTGCAGGAAATAGGTGATGAGTTACTTGTTGGACATTGACTGTGAGTATGGCTATTTTATCTCTCACTGGGGTCATATATTTTTCACTTGAAGTCTGGCATCCCATGGTGACTGTCAGTGTTGTAGTTTGAGAGGGATTATTGGAAGAACTCAGCATTGCCTCCAGTAACCCCAAAAACAGGTACATTCCAGGCTTGTAATATACAGTAGTGCTTGGGGTTTAAGTGGCCACAGACATTACAGTGTCTCCATTACATTAGTTTCTTAGGGTACATAGCAGGTAATGGTTCAGACATCAGTCTCTGCCTCACTCAAACACAGATTAGCAAAGTAAATGCAAAAGGGATGTTTATTCTAGAGGGATAAGTTAATCAGTTAGTAATAGGGGGTTGGTATGATCACAGACTAAAGGTAGTTTCTGATTTTTAATAATAATAATAATAATAATAATAATAATTATAATAATCAGTATAATAATTAGGGATGTGCACCGACCCCCGTGTTTTGGTTTTGGATCTGTATCTCCTTCAAGGTTTTGGATCTGGATTTGGTTTTACAAAACCACCTTTTTGTTTTGGTTTTAGATCTGTATTTTTTTTTTAAAAATCATAAAATCAGCTGAAATCACATCATTTGGGCCAGGTTTTGTTCCTACAATATTATTAACTTCAACAACATTTATTTCCAGTCATTTCCAACCTCACAGCTCACAATATTGATTTCATCCAGTTTAGACCAAAAGGTTGCATCGAGCTAGCTGGGTGAATAAGCTAAGTGACAGCAGTGGGCGGAACTAACATGTGGCAGTTCAGCTTCCAGCACAGAGTGGCACAGTAGTGGCAGACAGGATGGCAGTTTAATAAACTATAAAATAAAAATGTCAGACAGCAATGCCCCAAACAGCACATACATGTAATGCACAGAAAAGATGTGCAAGATGGAATTGTCATTGGGCCCTTTCACCCACCCTTATGTTGTATATAGTAAAAAAAAATACATGCACAGTTTAAAACACCAATCACTGCAGTGACAGGGACTGCCAATTGTGGTTGAAGGAATTGGTTTGTTTGGGCCCCCACAAAACAAAGCTACAAATGGACAGCTGACATTGTAGCAATGATCTCTCCTTGCACAAACTGGCTTTACAGAGGCAAGATGTTGTCCGATTCCTCACCCTCATCAGTGTGTACATCATCTTCACACAATATAATTCCATCCCCGCTGGAATACACCATTACAGTCTTAGGTGCCTCTGTAATTTTTGGATGTAATTGGTGGTAAAGGTCTTCCTTGTGAAATTTGTAGTTCATTTTGATGAACATCATCTTTACCAGGAGGAAGTAGCCTCCTATGCCAATTGCTGACAAGGTTTCCAGCTGTGCTGAAAACTGTTTCGGAGTCCACACTAGAGGGTGGGTAGCTCAAGTAAAGCAAAGCCAGTTTGTGCAAGGGCCTTCAAATTGCCTTTTTCTCCTGCCAGTAGTGAAACGAACTGTCTGACATGCCTATTTGGATGCTATCATTAAAATAGTCCTCATCCACTCTTTGAATGGTGACAGTATCAGATGGAGTCATGGAAGAGGTCTCATTAATTGTAGGCAACTCTTTTAGACCCAACCAGATTTCAAAACTTGGTTGTGTTGACTCATCTGCATTGCCAGTGGGTCTTTTTTTGGGAAGTTTTGTTTTTTCCTGGCAGCCACACTTGCTGGAGAAACCAGGAGGAGCCATCACTGCATCACATGCCGCTTGAGCTGACAATTGCCTTACCAACAGCTATTTGCATCTCTTCAGATCTGTGTCCACTGGGAAGAAAGACACAATGTGTGACTTAAACGAAGAATACAGCATGGTCGCCAAAATGTATTGATCCAATTGTAAAATCCTGACAGCCCCTGGATCCTGGCAAAGCAAATAAAGGATTTCAGCTCCTCCTTCAGGTTCTCAAGCTGCTTTTCCAACAGTCTAATTAGGGGAATTATCTGACTCAAGTTGGCTGTCTGAACTCACTTCACAGGTGATTACTTTGAAGGGTTTCAGCACTTTCAACAACATGGAAAGTATTTTCCACTGAGTTTGAGTAAGGTACATTCCTCCTCCTCTTCCTATGTCATAGTTTGTTGTGTAGCTTTGGGTGGCTTTTTGCTGTTCACCCATCCACTGAAAAATATTATAGGTGGAGTTCCACCTTGTAACTACCTTTTGCTTCAGCTGGTGAAAGGGCAAATTCAACATTTCTTGCATGCACCTGCTGAATGGCAAAAATGTCCAGAAATTTTGCGGGACACAGATAGCACCTCCTGCATGGCCCTGTAATTTTTTTTAAAATAATTGCACCAACATGTTGATTGTGTGAGCAAAAAATGGGACATTTTGGAATTCACCCTGCTGTAATACGCTCACAATATTTGTGGCATTGTCAGAAATCACAAATCCTGTGGAGAGTCCAAATGGGTTAAGCCATTTTGCAATGACTTCCCTGAGTTGTCAGCGGTATGCCTCTTAGTGAAACCGGTGATACACAGAGTAGCTGTCCTTTGAATCAGCTGCTGTTTCTTAGATGCTGCTGCTGTTGGTGCTGCTAAAGGCAATACACCCACCCAGTGGGCTGTTACAGTCATGTAATCTTACGTTAGTCCTGTGCCACTTGTCCACATATCTGTGTTTAAGTGTACAACAGCATTTTGGAGGACACTAAGTTCTATTTAACACCCCTGTACAGGCTGTGAATTGCTTTTCTAGTGAAGTGAAACCTAGATGGGATATAGTAGCGGGGACACAGGACCTCAATTAACAAAAACTCACTGCACTAATGGCGGATATCGGATGCACATTTAATACCAGCATAGATGTTATGGCGTCAGTGATCCACTGTGCAACTGGGTAACTGCTGTTATACTTGCTCCTCCTTGCAAAGGATTGTTTAACAGTCAATTGTTTTTTAAACTACTACTAATAGTCTTCCTGGCCCCCTTATGGGATGAAGAAACACTCCCAGTAGCAGCAGGAATAGCGCTCAAGGATTCTACTGAGGAATCCAGGATGGGGGAGGACTGAGTTAGCCTTATCAAATTGTATGTAGAACTACTTCTGATCATGATTGAGGATATTGTTGATGAAGGTGTTGGTGGTAAAGGTGTCAGGTGCTTGGATCTAGCAGCAAGAAGGGAGCTAGCTGATTCTGGACTGCTTGTTGTTACTTCTTTAGCCAAAGTTCCTGAATTTTGCAAACATGTTGGATGGATGTGCTGTACATGATGTAACAGGGAGGAGGTTCCTAGATGGTTAAGGTCCCTACCTCTACTTACTCTGGCATGACAATGTGTACAGATGGCTTGACAATTGTTGTCCATATTTTTGTAGAAAAGATTCCAGACATTAAAAGCGGATTTTTTTGGTTTATGCCCAGGCATGACAATGTGCTTTTCCTTATCATGGGCAACAACTGTTTCCACTGGTGCCTGATTTACACAAACAACATCCTCATCATCAACATCCTCATCATCAGCATTCTCATCATTAACATCCTTATCAGCGTTAGCTACACAAATATCCTCCTCATCCTGGTGCACTTCGTGTGGTGAAAGGCATATTACCAATTTTATATCTTTCTGCAGATAACTTTCCTTTTGATGTTTTTTTCTTTACCAATGTAAAATATTGGTTCTTTGTTTATAGATGCCCTGACTTAAGCCCTGTTTGCCCTTGGGCATAGGCTTTAGTAGATGATGTAGACTGACTAGTATCATCATAAATGGTGGCAGTGGCAGTTCCAGCACTAGTATGTAGTTCTTGCTCTCCTCTCAACTGATCATTCTCCATATCATCAAACACGTATGAAGTGGGGTAATGCACACATGTCAATTTGTACCAATTTGAAATATTACACTGCGGTATCAATGACCTACAGTATCAATATATTTCTTATTAATTAAACACTGCCCTACCACTTACAGTGTTATAATATTTTGTATGCATAAAACATTGCACTACCACTTACTGTATTACAAATTACAGTGTCACAATATGTGTTGAATATTACACTGCATTTCCACTTACAGTGTTACAATATTTTTTATGAATAATACACTGCATTTCCACTTACATTGTCACAATATTTTTTATGCATACACTGTGCTAACATTACAGTTTCGCAATACATGTTGAATATTACACTGCGTATTACTGACCGACAGCATCACTCACAATACTTTACAAACTATACACTGCAGTATGATGAACCAATAGTATCATTCACAGTATGGCCAGCAGCGTCACAGTGTTTTGGAACACTGGGGGGGATTTATATACAATCCAAAACCCATGAGAATCCGACAGCAGGATGATGTCGTTTTGCCTTGTTTTGGGATCTGATTTAGGTGGGAAAACACAAGCCAGACTCGGATCCCGGCCCTGATCTCAAAGTTCGGGTGGGTGCAATTCTCAGAGAACCGGACCAGCTCATCTCTAACAATAATGCAGTGCAGTCCAAAATTCAAATAGGGGAGCCACACCAATTACCAGTGAGTACTGGCCAGCAATGTTAGGCGGCATTTGGAAGGGCAGTTGGTGTTCCTCCCCTATTTGAATTTTGGACTGTGCTGCAGCCCCACCTCTGGAGCCGCCACTGATAATAATAATAAACACATACAGTATGGTATTAAAGTAATCACAAATTGCATGCACATGCTTCCAAAACTGAATCTTTCACTTACTAAAAAATACTGTATATCTCTAACAATTTTTTTGCATTGGTGCAAGTAAATAGTGTTGTTGTATGCCTTTACCAGTTTATTAACTAATCTCAGCCCATTTATACTCAATTACAGTTCTTTAGGAAAAAAAGGGTTACTTCATTTATGTTACCCCTCCTAGTTTAACTCATCCCTTCATTATAGGCAGGATAGAATGAATCTGACATGAGGTATATAAATCTCTAGTACTTGATATTGGATATGTTATGGCAACACTCAGCAGGGTGCTTGACACAAGTTCAAAGGCAGCAATTACCTGAGGTTTCTCAGTCTGCATCTGGAGGCCAATTGCTTCACTCTCACTGGTGTCCACATTGCAATCACTCCAGGATCCCCAATAAGATAGGGCTTTCAACTCAAAACCCTTCTACATCTTCTCACCCTTTTTCCTAAGAACATCACACCCAATGGCATCCATCCTTGCCCTGAAGGAACACACTCTGTATGGTTTCTCCTTATAATCTCAGACTGGTAACATGCTCACTATGTATGTATTTTTTTAAACATGTCTATGAGTTTCTTTTTATGAATTATAATAATTACCATGCTTGTACAACCACTAAAACAGGGCCAGAGAGAATTCATTGAACAGGGCACTAGGAGCCAGGAAGGGGCTGGCTGGCAACTTTCAGCCTGGGGGCAAGTACAAGACAGTGGCCCTGTTTTACTGATAATCATTCCACTCTGTAAACATTCGGTATTGCATACAACTATTAATCAGGCCCTCTGCTAATACTCTTATGCAGGTGTCCAGTAGTGCCCCCAGTAGTGATCGGGGGGATCCAGCAGTACACCCAGTAGTAGCCCCCCCTGTGCAGTGCCCCTTGTGCCCCCAGTAGCAAGCCCCTTATATAGTGCCTCCAGTAGTAGTTCCCCCTATGCAGTGCCCCCAGTAGTGGTACCCCCTATGCAGTGCCCCTTATATAGTGCCCCCAGTAGTAGTTGCCCCCATGCACTGTCCCCAATAGTGGTACCCCTTATGCAGTGCCCTTTAAATAGTGGCACCATTTGTAGTCCCCCCCTATGCAGTACCCCCAGTATTGCCCTTTATATAGAGCCTCCAGTAGTGGTCCCCCGATGCAGTGCCCCAGTGGTAGTCCCCCCTTATGCAGTGCCCCTAGTAGTAGTTCCCTCCCCTTGTAGTGCCCCTAGTAGTAGTCCCCCTCTTGTAGTGCCCCTAGTAGTAGTCGTCCCCCCTTGTAGTGCCTCCAGTAGTGATCCCTCCTTTGTAGTCCCCCCCACACGTAATAAAAAGAAAAAAAAAACACTTTCCTGAATCCCTGCTCCTGCTCCCACCACCACCATCCGTTCCTCCATCAGTCCTCCTGGGCTGGCCCACTCTGCATTATGGGAGAGACGTCATGACGTCGCTCCCATTACCCATTGTGGGAGCTGGAAGATGGAGCTCATGAGTGAGTCCCAGCCCGGCTCTGGCAGTGGGTGCAGCAGTCAATTGGAGTTGGACAGACTCTCATTGGCTGCTAATTAAAACAAACACACTGCTGCCGGCGAGAATGGTAGTGTGTTTGTCACTCATTGTGTAGTGCTGAACGAACTTCGTCTGGGCAGCACTACACATGCGTTGCAGCTGTGTCACAGAGACACAGACTACCAGCGGCCCGGGACAGTATATGGCTCTGCGGGCCGGGGGGGGGGGCCCATGGCACCCTGGCCCAGCCCGCCTCTGGAGCCAGCTATGGCCACTAGCTCTATGCTAGGAACCATGATGTTAAACACTTACCTAGCCTCCAGGAAAAGTGAGTGGGTCCCAAACTAAAGGCTAGTGGCCATCAAGTTTATCACACTTCATGTTAGCGAAAAAGGGGTATATTTTCCTGGATTTTACTGTATAATAAGAATCAGAGAACCAGTAATGACTTTAACTGTAACTGCCCATGTGACAGCACAGGATGGTGTGATATTGGTATTAAACAATGCTCGAGACTGATGCCCAACAGATGACTAATTCCTATTTTATAGTGTTTCTATAACAATGAATGGGCAATGCAATTATGCATGAGATGGCACTTTTCAAGGAGCAAATTTAAGTATTCTTTCAAAACAGCTGGGGAAGCTTTGACATTTCACATTTTAGTTATTGTTGCAATGCGTCTAAAGCAACAGCCACCTAAACAATATCGTTTGATATTAAAGACGATGATATCAGAATGCCACCAGACTTATTTTCACCACATTACTCATTTCAAATAAACTAAAGTAAAAATCTGGTTTATGATATGAATCGCCTTAGTTGTAAGCAACTGTCTCCATTTGTACATATTAGGAAATGTAGCTTAATGCAGCCATGCAATCAGTACAGCTGGCATAGGACCTGATTCAGACCCGTTCACTAGCAAGCGATCGCTGAGAGCGAGCAATGTTTTTCAATGTGTGCATGTGTATGCTTTGTATTACGCGTGGGTGTACTGGTACGAGCGTTGGGGAAACTCTTGCTCGCCAAGCATAGACAGCCCAGCTGAATGAGGGGCAGGCCATTGGAAATGGGGGAGTGGAGGTGCGAACGCAGGCGTGCCAGAGAAATTCAACGCCATTTTAGAGACGTGCATAATTAACAGCCAGCATCATAGGACACGTCACTTGCTTGACATATACACTGAAGTGCTCGCAGTGCTTGCGGCAGGGTATAGTCAACCTCAAGCGCTGCGATTCATCTGATGGTGCGCGATGTACCAATAGTTTCTTGCACTTCCTGGAGATGACGTACGTAGGTGGGCGTCTTAAGACAGGCTGGTGGGCATCTACAAACACAAAGTGATTGCTCGCCAAGACATAGTGGGAGTTTTTATGACTTGCCCTGCAAGCGGCTGTCTTGACGTTACTTAGCCGAATTTCCATATGCTGGGAGCGAGTGATCGCATCTAGCGAACGGGTCTGAATCAGGCCCATAATGTAAGTACTGTACTGTCTCAGAAGTACTGGTATCTGCCAATATACAAGGGTCCAGGACACCAGACAACTTGACATTTAGTAGTTAATTAATACTTGAATCTAAGGCATAAACTGTTACTTCAAACAACCGTTACAGATTATCAATAGGTTGGCATATTACTAATATCGGTATAAGGAGGAAAAGACTAACCAAAGACATAATTAAACAGCAAAAGGATTTCTCTTTGCGGATTTATGTATATTACATTTTTGATCATATAAAGACCAAGGGGTATATTTATTAAAGTTCAATTTTTATCTATCAACATCAATATTGTGTTTCTGGTGCTAAATCACACATATACTAATACTTAAAAAAACAAATCAAAATTGTCTGTTAGTAAATGTGTTTAAATTGATCACAATCATTTAAATTCTAGTAAGTAGTAAATACTATACCTGAAAAAATCAGGTAAAAGGTCACTGGCAATTAAAAGATATAAATAGTAAAATATAATTGTAGACCTTAATTACATGCTGCGGCATGCTGGAAATTCAAGTCTTATAAAAAGTCACAATATGGAAGTTCTGCTTTTATTTAGATTATGTTCATTGATATGTTGCTGCTCTAGGAAACTTCTTGAAGTAAAGAATAGCAGACAATAGTGCTTGTATTTTTCATAAACATTTGCCTGTCACTTGAACAATTTAAATACAGTAGCTGACTTTTTAAATATTTCATTCTTTGAAAGCAATTAAGAATACAAAGCAGATGGTCCAGCATTGTAGATTTCCCTTTTCATATTGCTTAAGCACTAGAGATCAATAAGTCTAATATAAACAGATGATTTCCATAGCAGGGTTTATAATTAGCTGGCACTGAATGTGTTCAAACTCTAAAATAATTAGCAGAAGCATGTGGCACACCATTAAAACATTGTGGCTTGTCCGCATTTACATTTATAATTATTAAAGTTAATTATGATACTTGTGGTAAGATTCCAAGATCTCTGACAACTTACTTTACTGTTTTTTTTTATTTAAAGAAATGCTTATTTTAAATTCCATTGTCATTATTCTAAACAAAATGAATGTGCATAGCACATTGAATTATCAACAAATTGTATTTAGAAACAGCTTCACTCAAAACTTACTAATGACATATTATGTGCTATATGGGGGAGATTTATAAAAACTTGGAGTGAGATAAAGTGGAGAGAGATAAAGGGTAAAATTTAATAAACGGCGGGTTCTATACCAAAACTGTTTGGTGGCGGTTTGATGGCGGTTTCTAAATGACAGCCCTGTTCTATTCTTTTCTAAAATTTGTTGGTGATGGCAGTTTTGCAGCGGTTTTGGCCTTAGTAAATCTACGGATAGCAAAACCAAACCGCCGGAGTTTGGAACCCGCCACACTTAGTATGAAACCAGTGAGCTTCTAACTGTCATTTTACAGGATGTGTTTGAAAAATGACAGTTAGGAGCTGATTTGTTGGTACTCCCCTTTATCTCTCTCCAAGTTTTGATAAATCTCCCCCACTATTTATTTCATTGAATGACTCTCTCAGGCCCTGATTCAGAGCCGGACGCTCTGACAGACCGCTCGCTCTGAATCAGGGCCGTCCCTCTGAATTTAAGAGCGGCCTCCTGGCCGCTCGCATAGCTGTGGGTAACCACCCACAGCTATAGCGAGCAGCCAAAATGATGGTCACGATGGTCAAGACCATCGCGACCATCGGGCTTGCGACGAGACCCTTGCGGTAGGGTCTCGTTTCCGCAAGCCCTGGAGTGCATTCGGCTCTATCAGAGCCAGAAGCACTCCCACTGGCATCACTTGTGATGTCAGTGGGGCCGGCCCCAGATAGTAGGCGTTCCAATGGGAACGCCTCCATCTGGGCAGCCACGCCCCCGGCACACCCACCAAAGGGGGCATGCTGTCACTCACCATCGACAGCATGCCCCCTTTGGTGTGAGACCCATAACGACGGTTTGGCCGTCATTATTCGGGTCTCGCGCATGTGCACGATGGAGCTGCCTCCGTCGTGCGCATGCGCACTTGGCCAACATCGACCCGCTTGCGAATTAGGTCTGAATTAGGCCCTCAGTCCCTACATTGGGTGCCTGTATTTTACCAAATCCAATAATAAAAAACACTAACATTATCAAATTTGCCTCTACATACTTTTCTTTCCTTGTCTCAAAATATCTCACACCTTGTTCTCTGTGATTGTCCCTAGAGCTGCACCTCTTATTTACACTTATTACTTTTTTTTTTCCCCAAATGGATGCATTTTTTTGGTAGTACTGACTCTCTGGTATTGCCCTGTCATTAGTGTTGGTGCAAGATTTCTAGGAGCCTTAGTCAAAGCCCCTTTCCCCTTAATACCCATTTTCCATACGCTTGCACATTTGACTTTTGTAAAAAAACAAAACCTCTTATCTGCTACTGACTGTTTAGTAACACTGCAGTCCAGATACACTAAATCATACTGTATACTGATTGCTGTTCATTCTACTTGCTGCACAAGGGCAAACACAGGATTTCTTGAGGGGGTTCAATATCTTAAATTTCAGAACAAAGTAATAAAAGCTTGCTGCAAAAAGTCAGCTATTGAAACTTTTTGTGATGATTTGTTTGAGCCCTTTTCTATGTGTTATGCACTTAAAGGCATTGTGAAATGCCCATACAGTATAATGTATCTGCACAATATATTAAGTGTGTATATCATAAATCAGAGAAAAACAACAATGACAGCATGAACATTTCTACCAGGTTCTCCCTTCCATGCTATTTCCTGCTCACCAAATGTTCAATCATATGCCTATACCCACCAGCTTTTCTCCACATTAGACTTTATTTTTATGTGATTCTACTCCAGTGCTTTCAGCTACAATATGGAGAAGCATTAGCAACAGCTACCTACAGTGTGTGTCATGTTACTGCAGCAGTCACGTGATGTTGACACTGAAAGTGGCAAAGCAGCAGAAAGGTCTGTCTCTGATGATCTGGCAAGAGTATGTCAGGTTTAGGGATGATATATAGCAGTGACTGGAACCTTGTCCAAGGCTGTCATCTTTGAGACTTCATGCAATGCAGTGACTGGATCCTTGGGCAAAGTAGTTGTCTCAGAGATCTTGGACAAAGCAGTGCCTCATGACACAAAGCTGCCATCTTTGAGACCTTGAGACAGGATATTATCTTTAGGATTTTGGGACAAGTTGTCCTCTCTGAAACCATGGGAAAGCTGTCAGCTCTAAGACATTGGTACAAGCTTTTATCTCTGGGACATTGGAACGTAAATCAGCCCTCTCTGGGACCTTAGTAGAGAGAATGTTATCCCTGGATCTTGGGACAAAAGATTGTCATGTCTAGGACTTGAGGCACAGCAGTGTTTGGTAGCTCTGGAAAGTTAGGCATCTCTGAATCCTCAGGCAAGGATGCAACTGGAACCTCATCACCTCTGAAAACTCAGGTAAGACATTAACTGGATTTTAGACAAGGTAGTAATTGAAACCATGGTCAAGGTAGTCATCTCTAAAACCTCAGGCAAAGCTTGAGTTGGAATATTAGGCAAGGTGGTGGTTTTAGAGATCATGTGCAAAGCAGTCATTTCAGATATCTCAAAATACAAGGCTGTCATCACTGAGATCTTAAGACAGACTGTCATCTCTAGGACCTTGAGACAGGCTGTCATCTCTATGACCACAAGAAAGACAGTCATCTCTGAGCCCCTGCACAGGCTCACATCTGTGAGATCTCAGAACATGAGGCTCTAATCTCTGGGACCTTGGGACACAAGGCAGTCATCCCTGAGATCTTAAGCAAGGCAGCATATGAAGACGCTAGAAAGGCAGTCTTCTCTGAGAAAATGGGCAAGGCAGTGATTAGGATCTGGTACAACGCAGTGACTGAAACCTTTGGCAAAGGCAGTAATTCCTAAAACCTTAGTAAAAGTGGTGACTGAAACTACAGACAATGCATTAAATGGAACCTCAGACAAGATAGTCATTTGATCATTGGGAAAAGCATCTACAGTATCCTCTGTACAGGAGAAAGCAACTGGAACCACATGACAGGAGGCATGAACTAAAATATCAGCACAGGAGGCAGAAATTACAGTATTATGGGTATCTGAAGCTCAGAAGCTTGTACCACTACTACTGTATGACAGACAAAATAATTTTCTTTGATGACCAAAAATGCAGTAATAGATTCAACTGCACCCTGAAGTCTTCACACTCTGTTTGGAGTGGTATATAGGAACACATAGACATGCAAGGCCTGGAGCAAGTATGAATCTCTACTGATCTAAACAAAAATTTAATTTAGGAGACCAGGGCTACTGAATGGAAAGCCATTAGTCATAAGGTAATCATCACATTAAAAGTAGTAGAATGATGCATGAAATAGGCTGATTGGATACTGATGTTTGTGTGTAAGAATTACAAAGTAATTTAAATCTCTCACCTTATTTTTTTTATGGACATACAGTACATGCTGCTTAAGGATGGAGTTGTAAACTGTAGATGCTGGCATCACACGGTCAGAGGTACTAGCTACAAATTATAAATCTGAGCTTGAGTAAAGGCTTTCAAATCTTGTTCTTCAGAATAAAGGTCAGCCAGTCCATGGTATTTCTCTTTATCTTCTACAATTGCCAAATCAACAGGTTTTTAATGTTCCATTTGGTTTCTGCCCTTTATTGGCGAGTTGGAGGAGGGCGCAGGAGCATCACCAAATCCAGGTCCCTATTCTGCTTCATGCCAGGCGAGGTTATCAACTAAGGATGGACCTGGACTCACTCTCAGATCATGAGGTGGTTCAGTTACTTAGATTGTACCACACAAACCTCATGACCCTATATGAGCATGTGAGAGATGATTTGGAGCCTTTGGCTGGTAGCAACTATGCAGTGCCTGGGCTGCATAAATTAATGTGTGCCCTGCATTTTTTTGCCACCGGCACATTTCAGTCAGTGAGCGCTAAAGTGCTGGGGACTACACAAGCCACTTTCTCTAGGCATTTACCTCAGGTGTTATCTGCCCTGAAGAAGTTGTGGTAAACATACTGTATATCTCATTCCCATGTTGTGAGTCTGAGTGGCAGGACCTTAAGGTAGATTTCTATCATCTCTCAGCATTGCCTAATGAGGGGGTATGTCTATGTAAATAGACATGGCTACCACTCCTTCAATGTGCAGGTGGTCTGTGATGCTAACCTCATGATTCTCATTGTGGTTGCAGGTTATCCAGGGTTTTGCCATGATGCCTATATCCTGCGCCAGTCAGCCCTGTGGGAGAGGTTTCAACAAGGACATATGCCGGAGGGATTGCTACTTGGTATGTTATTTGTCAAGTTACAATTACTCTACACTAAATTTGGAATTGCTGTGTGTTTCTTCTCTATTGGTGTACTCATAGCATGTGTATGTATTAGCATGGCTTTTGGATTCTAAAAAGGCCAGTAATGCAATTAGTACTATGTTTACCTTTACATGTATTCAAAGTGTTTGTCTTGTTCCAATCCTATTTTTGAATTTTGAATTTAAGTAATTTTACTCCCTCTTACATCATTTAGGTGACTCAGGATATGGGTGTCAGACTTGGCTCAAGACACCTCTGTTGCAACCACGAGACCCTTCACAGCACCGGTACAAGAACGCACACATTGCTACAAGGTCAGTAATAGAGCGTACCTTTGGGGTGTTGAAAAGCAGGTTTCGATGTTTGGACCGGTTGGCTGGCATACTCCTTTACGATGTGTGTAAAGTGTGTGACATCATACAGTCATACTGCATGCTCCATAACATGGCCCTTGGGCAAGGTCATGATGACCTTGGGGACATTGCAGCAGTTGTGGAGGAGCGGGTGGACGTGGATGTGATGGACCTGAAAAAAAGATAAGTATTATTATTTTACTGTTTTAAATGTTGGGGGGGAGGCTACACAGCTTTTTCGCACCAGAATTAAGTTCTGATTGTGGTAACATGAGATACATGTGTAAAGTTTGGATGATTTACATCTTATTCTAGTCGCCTATAGAAAGCGTGTTTGCTTTGGGGCTAATTTCACATAATACATGCTAAGATACATACTAATGTGTTGTGTTTCCTGCATTTGAATTTCAGCACATACCTGCAGCATGTTCTTCTACATGGGCATGAGGCCTTTTTGATGTAGAATGCTTCCTCCCTGGAGCAGCTGCGGAACAATTCAAGACGTTACTGTTTGGACAATTACATGTTCATCTTATATTTTTGGAACAGTGAACCCAAAAAAAGGGAAGGACATTAAAATAAAATTGCACCACTAAACATACTGTTTGTGAATGAAACAATGCAATGGCCCTTCTGAGCTAACTAAGGACCTGATTCAGACCCACGTGCAAGCGGCCGCTTGCTCATTTGTGGCCGATATTTCCAATCTGCGCATGCGTATGCATCACAATGCACGTGCGTGAACCACTGTGAGTGGTCTGGAAGGGCTTGCTCGCCCAGCATAGACAGCCCATCTGAATGAGTGGCAGGAGAGACCGTTTGTGGGTGGTAACAGGGGCAGGGCACTACTAACGGGGGAGTGGAGGTGCGAACGCACGCATAAGTGAGTGATGCAATGCCGTTTCAGAGGTGTGCATAATTAAAAGGCAGCATCATAGTTCACGTTACTTGGTGGAATTTCACACTGGAGTGCTCGCAGTGCTTGCGGCAGGGTATAGTCAACCTCAAGCGCTGCGATCGCTTTCGATGCTGCTCGATGTACCAATGGTTTCATGCACTACCTGGAGATGACGAACGCAAGTGGGTGTCTTTAGACAGGCTGGTGGGTGTCTACAAACAAAAAGTGATTGCTCGCCTAAACAAAGTGGGAGTGCTTATTACTTGCCCTGCGAGCGGCTGCCTTGATGTCACTTAGCCAAATTTCCGTACGTTCGGAGCGGGCGAACGCATCTAGCGAGTGGTTCTGAATGAGCTCCTAAGCTCACAAACATAATAATACTAAGGACAGTAGTCAATTTGAGGCTAAAGTCGTTATCGGCAATAATTTATTGCTGATGACGTAATTTTCACCTAGTTCAATTATCCCCGTGTTCAATTACTGTACATTGACTTTTCGCCGGTGCGAAAAGTCATTGTAAAAAAACGGGGATAATTTTTTGCCAACCTTTAGCTGGCGATAAAAAGTGCAGAATTGGGGTTTAGGGGTGCAGGCTTAAAAAAATAGCCTGCATCCTTGGGAATGCCCCCTAAAAACAATCTGTGTTAAAAAAATAAAAAAATATCGGGACATCCCAAATAAATATTTTACATTTTGGGGAAAAAAAAAAAAGTGGGAACACATTCTAAAGCATCAAAATAGATTCCAGAAGGGTTCGGTAGTATACGCCAGGTGTTTTCTTCATTGCGGGTAGTGGCGGCAGGTGCATTTTTGAAGAATTTTTAAAAATCATTTTAGGGACTTAAAAATATGCTTGCAGCCATTTTCACAAATTTGATGGGCATAGTTATTTTTCCCCAAAAAATTGCTAAATGCTCTTCTATATCACCTTCTTGAAAGCCGCATTCATGCACCTGCCGCGGCTATTTAAAAACCAGACTTCCCTTCTGCATGTAAAACAGGGGTACCCATAGTGATCCCCCATGTCTGGACATCTTTAGGGGGGTCACAGGATGATTTCCCAAAAATTCCCATTTTCGCGGCCTTTTGAATTGATACTTTTCCACCTGGAAAACAGGCGAAGGAGGCGAAAAGTCCAGCAGGTGAAAAGTCTGGACTTTTTGCCTCAAATTGAATACAGGCCTAAGTTAGAAACTATTTACACTTCCTAACATTATTGTTTAATTTTTTATAAATTAAAAAAATAAAATAATAAATGCTGTAGCATAACACATCCCAGCATGCCAAAACATTCCTAAATTTGTACTCAGTGCAATCTACTGTATGTCACAGCATACTGATATGTGCTGTCAGTGTCGGACTGGGGTAGAAAGGGCTCACCAGGGAAACCAATGACTGGGGCCCACCTAGTAAGTGTAACATGTAGCCCTACAAAGCGGCATTGGAGGACTGTAAAATAAATCATTTACAGTACCTATATACGGACTGATTCATTTTTCAAAGTCACATTGCGCACTGCACACACCCATTCGCAGAGTGAGTGACAGGAAGTTACCATTTGGGGAGGTTACGGGGGGTGGATTAGAAAAGCGCAGATGTGTCTGACTGTTTAAACACTGTTACATGAGCGTGCATAAATTAGCCATTTCGATCACATACACAACACGAGAGCTCTCTGCATGTCAGAAGAGCCGCAACATTTTACACAGGTAAGACCTGCTGCAAGGCTGGTCAATGTGCATTAATGTAAGCGATTTTTACGCTGGTAAGCGACATCGGACGCATATGAGAAGGCCGCAGTGGGTGACCCTATGCCCCGGTAAGCTTTGGAACTATTAGCATATTTTTACAGCTGTGATTGCATCCATCTCTGAATTAGGTACTTAAGGCCTGATTCATAGTGTGTACTGACTTAATTCGCGATGGACCAAACAGAGGTGCTGGCATTGGCAAGTACTACACACTTGCCCATGCCGGGAGCGACGGCGGGGGTGGGGTAGCGGGGGCCATGCTCATTCAGCAGCATGGCATCGCTAGTGACATCCTCAGATCATTCTGCATGTACAAAAGTTCTGAGTATGTGACGGACAAACCGTTGGAGTGAGCATCGGCATCGTGTGTACACACTGCATGATTTGAACAGGGTGAATGGTGTCCGCACACTAATCACCCTGTGGAGCAAGGTACCTGGTGGACCAGCAGGCAGACGACAGAGATCGGGTAAGTAAGCACCACTTACCTATTGCACTTGAAAATAGTGTATTCCAGTACCTGATGCTCCGGTTCTTTCTCTGTGTGATTTTTGAGGTGGAGAGGAACTGTGAGATCATCAGCATACCAGCAAAGAGGGCTTAAGATTGGTCAACTTTGGACTCAATGCATCAATAACAACTGCATCAATATTAGACTATTGTACTGCGCTATTTGCAAGAACGCACTGCCAAAAGTTTTTGCCACCAGGTTAAGCAAGTCATATTGATTTATTTCCGTTAAGAATGCCTATCCTACAGTACAAGCAGGTGGTTCACACCGGGACCTATATATAACACTACTAAGATTCTGACATTGAGTTTGACATACAAAATACTATATTATTAATACATATATATTTTTAATTTCTAGTCATTTAATCTCCAAGCGCTGAAGTGACTTCCTGTATTACAGTCAGTAATACTCTAAAGGTCAAAAGCATAAAATATTAAGTCACACTATAAAGGCAATACAGGTTCTAAAAGTTAATATAAAGCAAACACATATGGAAACATGACCTAAAGTACAGTATGCTGCACATTTCATTTTCAGCTGCACTAAGAGCCTCTTTCGTCTCCTCCATTATGGAACTGACAGTCCTAGGGAAGTCTGTAGAATTTATTACAATGCTTACTGCCTCCACTGCAGCTACTGTACTACCAGAGATTTTTAAAATCTATGGGACACCTGCAACTACAGTAGAAGCCTTGGAAAGGGGAGATATACAGTTATACAGTGTTATACAGTGTAACTATTATTTTTATCCTAATTTGCCTACCTTACCAGCAATGAATGAGTAGACACATGTCACTGTCACCACCACTGTTCTATTTGGGCAAATCCATCCATCCCCCCCCATCCTGGACTTTAGCTCTACTCACTCCTGTGGGTGGGCGGGGACAAATGCACAGCACTTCACCACAACACCCCTACTGGCCAGGGATCAGCTGCACAGCACCTATATTAATATAATAGTGCAAGTTGCTGCCAGCCGATGAATGATTCTAAAGTGTCAGTCTGTTTCCACCACTACTCTGCTTGGCCCCACCCACCCATGGGAGTTGTGGAGCTACAACTCCAATGTTTCCAGCCTGCAGAGCAGTAGTGAAGACAGACTGACACTTGAGATTCATTCCCCGGCTGGTAGCAGCTTGCACCATTACGTTAATGTAAGTGCAGCTGCTCCTGGCCAGTATGCTGTGAATGAAGTGCTCCAACCACAGTGGAAGTGGGCAGAGCTACAAGTACAGGGGCCCACCAGTGATTTCCCCAACTTTTTGGTGGCCCAGTGCAAGCCTGCCCCTTGTGCCTAAACCTATACTCCCCCTCCCCGAAGCCTGTACTTTAGATGTGGCTTTGAGAGCTGATAGTGTAGCTTGAGAGCCGGTACTCAAGTTGGAATACTTGTGATGCGGCTTTGAGAGCCAATGGTGCAATTAGGTAGTCGGTACACAAGTAGGTGTACATGAGATGTGGCTTTGAGAGACTATGGTGTGGCTTGAGAGCCGGTACACAAGTTTGTGTACTTACAATGTGGCTTTGAGAGCAGATGGCAGCACAGAAGCTGCTGATGTGGATGGGGAGCTGATGGAGTGGCTTGGGAGACAGTGGCAGCATGGAACCTGCTGGTGCAGCTGCAAAGCTGATGTAGTGGCTTGTGAGCCGGTGGCAGCACAGAAGCTGCTGGTGCAGCTAAGGAGCTGATGTAATGGCTGGTGAGCCTGTGGCAGCATCTAAGCTGCTGGTGCAGCTAGGGAGCCGATGGAGATGCTTGGGAGCCAGTGGCAAGGCAATTTAGCTAGGGAATCAGGATACAATACCATGAGGAGATACAGAATTCTGACCAGGCAGCTGAACTGAGAGAACCAACAGGAACGCTATAGTCGGTGAGGTGGCAAAAGACCAGTGTGCACAAATAGGAGGAGGAACCAATCACACCATGCTGTTGATAACACGTGACCTCCTGTGACATGTAGATTTCCTAGCAACTGAGGGAAGCAGAACAACAGCATCATGAAAATGTAAACTGCTAGAGGGAGACAAGTCATGACCACAACTTCTAATTGTAGGTTGGCAAAGCTTGATGTTTTTCATAGAGAGCCAAACCAAATCACCCTCCTTAAACACACATGTTCTCCAATGCCTATCAGCTGACTTCTTGGAGCAGAGAGAGACTTTCCGAAGGCTTTGATGAACCTTGCTCCAAATTTGATGGAGCTGAGAGACATAAGGTGTGTCAGTCCAACTGGAGTCAAAAGAATTCACTCTGGGATGTTGACCCGTGACACAAAAGAAAAGTGAAAGTGAAGATGCTGAATGACAGGACTTGTTAAATGCAATTCTGCAAGTGGCAGATGAGAAACTCAGTCGTTATGACATTTGGAAACATAACAGCGTAAATATTGCTCCAGAGACTGGTTGATGGGCTCCGTTTGCCCATTGGATTGAAGATGTAACCTGCAGAAAGGCTGAGGTGGATGCCTAAGGAAGAACAGAAGGATCTCAAAAACTGTGCAACAAATTGTGTTCCTGGATCCGACACAATATCCATAGGTAAATCATGCAAGCAAAAGATATGCTGGAGAAACAAGCTGGAGAGTTTGTTGGAAGAGGGTATTTATTCAAAGGAATGAAATGTGCCATTTTGCTAAAATGGTCCCCCACAGTCCAGATAACGGAGCATCGAGCAGAAACAGGGAGATCGACAATAAAGTCCATGGCTATGTGAGTTCAAGGTCTCTTAGGTATGGAGAGAGGAAGCAACAGACTTGAAGGGGGGTTTTGAGGTGTCTTATTTTGGGCACAGACCTCACATGCTAGAACAAACTCACAAACATCTTTGGTCAGTGAAGGCCACCACACCGACTGGGAGAGTAACTGCAGAGTCTTACTAATGCCAGGATGACCAAAAGCTTGTCAAGAGTGGAAATTCAGTAAGACTGACTTCCTGAATCTTTTTGGAACAAACAAAAGATCAGGAGGGTTATCTGGAGATTATTCTGATTGACAGGCCTGAATGAGTTCAGCCAAATTCCGGGTAATAGCACAGTGAATATGAGAATGAGGAATAATAGGTTGCTTCAAAACTTCTGGAGAGAGCATCAGCCTTAACATTTTTCGACCCAGGACAAAATTAAATGAGAGAGTTGAAATGGATAAAAAACAACGCCCACCATGCCTGTCTGGAATTCAACCTTTCAGCAGTCCGAATGTATAAGTTCTTATGGTCAGTAAGAACAGTAGTTTGATGCTTGGCCCCCTCTAGCCAGTGCCTCCAGTCCTCAAAGGCCCATTTAATAGTGAGCAACTCCTGTTTACCCACATCATAGTTACGTTCTGTATTGGTGAACTTACGGGAGAAAAAAGCACTGGAGTGCAACTTGTTGTCTAGAAAATCACTACAAAATGGCTCCAGCTCATATCTTAGAAGTGTCAACTTCCAGGGTGAACGGGAGATCTGGATTAGAATGACGGAGCACCGGAGCCTGTGTAAATGTGTCCTTAAGATCCTAAAAGGCTTGGACAGCCTTGGGTGCACAATTTTGTGGTGTCAGTTTTTTTTTGTTCAGTTCAACAATGGGTGCCACAATAGCAGAGAATTACTTGATAAACCTTCGATAGTAATTAGCGAAGCCAAGGAAGCGCTGAACAGCTTTAAGGGTAGTTGGTTGAACCCATACCAGTATCGCTTTGACCTTATTAGGATCCATAGAAAACCCCTGGGAAGAAATTATATAGCGTAGGAAAGCTATTTGAGTGACATCGAAATTGCACTTTTCCAGCTTAGCGAAGAGATGGTTTTCACGCAGCTTTTGCAGAACTTGATGAACATGTTAATGGTGTTGATTCAAAGACTGTGAGTAAATGAGAATGTCGTCAAGGTATACAACCACAAGAATTCATGAAGGACATCATTAATTAGGTCTTGAAAGACAGCAAGAGCGTTAGCTAGACCAAGCTGCATGACCAAATACTCATAATGTTCTGAGTGAGTACTGAAGGCCATCTTTCACTTGTCGCCACTCCTAATCTGGATAAGGTTGTAGACTCCCCTAAGGCCAACTTTTGAAAAGATAGTGACTTGATGCAACTGATCAAAAAGGACCAAAATGAGAGGTGGCGGGTAGGAGTTTTTGATGGTGATGTTATTGAGACCACTGTAGTTGATGCAAGGACGGAGGGAACCATTTTTTTTCTCAACAAAAAAGAAACCAGCCTCAACCGGAGATTTAGAAGGAAGGATAAATCCTTTAGCTAATGCATCCTCGTTGTATTCCTTCATTGCTTTGTTTTCAGGAACTGACAAGAAAAACAACCGGCCTTTAGGTAACTTGGCACCAGGAACTAAATTGATGGCACAGTCATATGGGCAATGAGGAGGAATGGCATCAGCCATTTGTTTAGAAAAGACATCAGAGAACTCCCAGTACTGGATCGGAATGGCAGGAGGAGTTTCAGCATCTGCCGGTTGAACCACCCGAACTGGTAAAGCAAAACAACAAGAATGGCAAGCACGACTCCATCTTATGATTTCACCAGAGGACTAGTCGATAAAGGGATTATGATCCTGAGCCAAGGGAGACCAAGAATGATGGGTGCTAATGGACACTGGAGAAGAAAGAACGAGATGACCTCTGAATGTAGAAACTCTACTGACAACCGGATAGGAGGTGTTTTGAATTTAATAAAACCATTGGAGATTAGTCCCCCATCCAGTCCACAGATGGGGATGTGTTGATCGAAAGGGACAGCGGGAACACCCAGAGATTAAAAAAAAAGATATCCATAAATTGCCGGCTGCACCACTATCCAAAAATGCAGAAGTAGCCAGGGTAGAATTGTAGAGTTGGATAACTGCAGGAACTAGTATGGAATTTTTGGAGGATATGGGAACCAGGCCTAAATATCATTCCTCCTGAACACTTAGGCCTTGTCTTTTATGGGCTTGAGTGGACAATTACTCAAAACTGGGAACGTCTACTGCGTCTCTCTTCTGGACATAAACGAAAGGCACCAATTTGTATAGGTTCCTCTGGATCCAAAGACGGAACCCAGATGGGAGACTGAGGTGACCTTGTAGGAAGATTCAGCTCCCGTCTATGTTCATGGAGATGATCAATTCTAATTGCCTAATGCATAAGGTCATCCAATGACTCAGAAGGAGGATGCTGGAAGAGAATATATTTGATGGCCTCAGAGAGTCCGAGACAGAATTGGCTGCACAAGGCCAGGTCATTCCAACCAGAGTCCACTGCCCACCTATGAAATTCAGAAGAATAATCCTCTGCTGCCTTCTGCCCTTGACTGAGGGACCATAATTTTGACTCAGCTAAAGCAGTTCTTTCAGGGTCGTCATAGTGGTAAAGAAGGCATTGACAGATTGTAGAGCTGCATGTGTTGGGGGTACCCCAAAGGCCCAAGTCTGATGGTCTCCCTGGAGAAGAGATATGACCAGACCCACTCACCGAGACTCAGAGCCAGAGGAGATGGGATGTAACCTGAAGTAAAGTTTAGAACTCTCTCAGAAATTGACGAATTGTTTGCGATACCCTGAAAATCGGTCTGGCAAGTTCATCTTAGGTTCTTTGAGAGCAAATGGAGCTGCGGGCAACCAGACATCCTCAACTCAAAAAGAAAGCTCTTGAACCTTTTCCATGAGAACTTGAATCTGTGCAGCAAGCACCTATGCAGGATTCTGAGACTGCTCCATAAGTCACAACTGTTCCAATATCTATCTGTGTTGGCCGACTATAATGTTATGGTTCCCTAGGCTGCTCCATGTAAACCTCCTAGAACCCAGGCTAGCAAGGTCTTCTACCACTAACAGCCACCTGCTGTTCCCTTAGAACTAGAAATGTTCACCGGCCGCAGTAGTGGTTTACACAAATGCCCGTGCTACTCCTCACCTTTGGAACTCTCTACCGCTTCCCATCAGACTCTCCACTTCTCTACAATCCTTCATACGGGCTCTCAAGACCCACTATTTCATCAAAGCCTTCCAGCTCTCATTCATAACTTGCTGCTACATACTCCTTCCTCCCTGCCTACCCCATCTGTGTCATCCCTGTTTGTCTGTCCCTCCCCCTTAGAATGTAAGCTCCTATGAGCAGGGCCCTCTACCCTCTTGTGCATCTCCTTACTATACCTTCATCTACTTCTTACTCTCTACCAGGGCACCGAACACTTGATTGCTTTGCATTGTTGCTTATCTGGGTGTTATGGTCGTGAATGTAGCAATGTACATTATCCATGTCCTGTAATGTATTGTATTGTACTGTACTGTAAGTCACTGTATATCAATCTATTTGTTTATGTACTTTGTAAGGCGCTGCGGAAAACTTGTGGCACCATATAAATAAATGATAATAATAATAATAATTCCTATGGAAACCAGAGAATAGCATGAGATACTGGAAACCAGTAAGATAGTCAGTGGAACAGCAAGAGCCTGTAGTACAACTTGGAGTGCTGGCAGTGCGGCTTTAGAGCAGGTGATGTGGCTTGAGGGCCATTAGTATAAGTTGAAGAACTGATGGTTCGGCTTGAGAGCCGGTGATGTGGCTTTGAGTGCCTTTGGTGTGGCTTAGAGCTGGTAGTACAAGTTGGAGAACTGAAGGTGCAGCTTGAGAGTCGGTGTGCAGCTTTGAGAGCTGATTGTGCAGCTTAGAGTCTGTAATAATATTTGGAGAATTGATGGTGCAGCTTGAGAACCAGTGATGTGGCTTTGACATTTGATGGTGTAGCTTAGAGCCAGTGATGTGGCTTTAAGAGCTGACAATGTGACTTAGAGCTGGTAATACAAGATGGAGAACTGATGGTGTGGCTTGAGAGCTGGTGATGTCACTTTGAGAGCCAATGGTGTGGCTTAGAGCAGTTAATACAAGTTGGAGAACTGATGGTTTGGCTAAAAGCCGCTGATGCGGCTTTGAAAGCTGATGGTGCAGCTTAGAGCCAGTAGCCATTTGCAAGCAGATGGAGTGGCTGGAGGGCTGATGGAGTGGCTAGGGAGCCTGTAGCAGTTTGCAAGCTATTGGAGTGGCTGGAGGGCCAATGGAGTGGCAATGGAGCCTGTAGCAGTTTGCAAGCTAATGGAGTGGCTGGAGTGTCTAGGGAGCCTGTATTTGTTTGCTAGCTGACGGAGTTGCTGGAGAGCCGGTAGCAGTTTGTGAGCTGATGATGTGGGGAGCCAGAGAAACAGGGTTAATTACAATCTGGAACAACAGGAATGCTGACCATGCAGCAGATCCGAGAGATCCACAAGGAATGCTAAAGTTGGCAAGGCGGCAAAAGGCCAGAGTGCACAAATTAGAGAAGGAACCAATTATGCCATGTTGTGGATAACACATGACACCCTGAAGCTTCCGGATTGCCTAGCAACCAATGGAACTGGAACAATACTGCCAGTAGGATGTAAATTGCTGGAGAGGTGACCGCAACTTGTAACACATATATATATTATATATATATATATACATACCTATATGTGTGCGTGGGTGTGTGTATATATATGTATATATATATATATATATACATACATACATATATACACACACAAATATATATTCACACACACCCCCCAGGCAGGCAAAGTAGCACCAGATATGTGCAGCTCTACATAATTTTACTGCCCAGTGGTAGTAGCTTTGGCTACACGTGAGTGGGTGGTGCTTTGGCTACCCACAGGTGGACGGAGCTTCATTTACCTGTGAGTGGGCAGAGCTTGGGTCTCCCGCGGGGCTTCAGGTGGATGGGGTTTGAATTGGCAGGTCACTAAACTGGAGTAGTGGGGCTCCTGCTCCATTGTTGTTAATCTGGCAGCATGCCCCCTACCCGCGGCCCGCTAAGCCACACTCCCTCACCGAAAGGGGCGTGGATACAACATTGTGGGGCCAACCCGGCAGCCCAGTCCAAGCATGTGTGCTGTTCTACAGCAGCAGATTATTGTACAGGAATAGAGCATTACAAAGAAAAATAAGCATGTACAAGTATGTAATATGAGTATTGTTATGTTACTCACCAATAGGGGCCGGGTTTGGAGGTCTGTCTGTATCCTCAATATGAGTCATTGGTAGGATCTCGGGGGGAATAATTTGTTTGAGCTCTTGTTCATAAGATGTGAAGTGTATGGGGATGTGAGGTCCAACACCACTCTTGCGGGACTGCATCATTTCAGCCACCATTTTGCCCTTTAACACACATTTGATATAGTTAAAACTCTTCTTCCCATTGTATATGTCACATGTGCAGCTACTGGCAGCATTAAAAGCATCTGGTACCATAGCATGTATCAGTGCAGTATTTTCTTCATAGGTGAAGCGATTATTGCGCACACTGTGCATATTCCCAGGCAAAGGACCAGCAGACTCAGCCTATTCCACCTCCTCCTCCTCATCCTCCCCCTCATCTTCATTTTCCTCCACCACCTCTGTGTCATCATCCTCCTCCTGCGCTTCCTGTCAGACAAAGCAGCCTCCTCCTCACTGTGACTCTGCCTTACAATCACCTCCTGATCATCCTCCTCCTCCAGCCTCTGCTGAGCTCCCCCAGCTCTCCTGCCTGCCATGCTGCATAGAATATGCGACAAATCTTTCTGTCTCCTGTCATGCATCCAGCTCCTTACTCCCTATCAAAGCACAAAATGGTGCCTCAGGGGCTTATATAGTGTGTGTGCCTGACAGGGGGTGAATCTGTTTGTTTGAGTATGCTTGGAGAAATGCAAATCGCATTCCAGTTGATTTAAAATTCGCACCTTTTCCAGTGAGTTTCATCGCGAGACTTCACATGTGAACTGCTTGGATTAACGGGGGACCATACACCCTGTTGGGCAGTGGACGCAAAGGGCATAGTCTGGTCATCGTTATAAAGAAACTGACCCTGTATGGTGTACCAAGGCCTGATGATAAAGTAAAATCACTATATGCCTAATTTTTTAACCTATATGGTATGCACACTAATTACCCCCTTTTTTTATTTCACAACATTTAATTTATCACACTATAAAGCGCTTGTTTTTCACCTTTTGTTTTACAAAATATATCATGTGTAGTCTCTTCAACAAAATGAAGCATGAATGATTACAGCTGGTGCAAGAGTGATATACTAGATGGGGAACAAAGTTACTCCAATTCAAGGCTTAATTGCAAAATTCTTTATATAAATACAGTGATGTATATAGGTGATACAGACAATAAGTTTTATCTCCCCACTTTCTCAAAAGTCTCCGGGAACTTCATGCAGCATGTGATAAAACTAGCAACTTCTATTGTGTTATCTTTAGTCACTAATATATTCACAAACACAAGTAAAATAAAAAGATGGGGTAAATAAGGCTACTCCTACTAGAGAATTATGGTTAAAAAGCATATACAGTAGGTCTAAAAGTCCTGGACCCGAGACTCCAAGTCCACCACGCCAAACCCTCCTGGGTTTGGACCTGGACTCTCCTTCCTAGTAAAGGAACGGGATCTGGTCACATGGTCGACAGTTACAATGTCAATATTGGAATGTCAACAAGGCTCAACATGTCGATAGGCATCTTGTCAACATCCTCATAATGTCACCATATTCACAATGTCAACATCTGAAATGTCACCATGTGAAATGTTGACATTCTCAGAATGCTGATGGTTAGGGTTAGACGCTGCTGGGAGGGTTAGGCTTCAGAGGGAGGTTAGGGAGGTGACATCCACGAAGACATGATGGATGTCAACATGGTCACTGCTGACATGCTACTGTACGCATATCTACATGTCAAAATTCTCATGTCAACCTGATACATGTAGACATGAGAGCTGTTGACCTAAGATGCCACACCCAAAGGAAAAAGGAAAATCTACCTCCAATGCCTTTCTACCCTCTATGGATCTTTGTAATGCTACAAAATGAGTACTTACTTTTAAGGGGTCATTTTGAATTGGACACATGCCCCCTTTATTAGAGTCAAATATACTTTGTTGTATTGAGCTTGCATGCCACACAAGTCATTCAAATTACACCTCTTTGAAAGGCAAAATTGGGAAGGTAAGGGATGTGCAAGGAAGTAAAGGCATGTTCACATAATAATGGAGGAGAAAGACAGCGCAGTGAACTGATGAATCTGGTGGCAATACCCCAAACAATATTGAACAATGATAGATATATTGACTACAGAAGTTTCTATAGTAAAAATATTAACAATTATTTATTGATACATCATTAAAAGCCTGTTTGAGTACCATATAGGAGCACATATAGCATATACATAGATTACCTATAAAATATGGTCATACAGTATGTTTTAAAATAAAACCAAAGGTATGAAATAGTGCAATTGTCATTAATAAATGAACATTAAGGGGGCACCAGGATTGTATATGAACTCCAGTGCAGAGTGTGTCTCTCCAAATCGTAGGTATTATCAAGTCTGATGCAACAAAAAGCTCAGTTTATTTGGCACCCAGCATCTGCAACACTCCAGTAAACAACGTGATGCCTACTCCCAGCCGGGTATACACAAACTGCAGTGAAATGCCCACTAATAATCTGTATATTTCTACCATGCCACTTCATACCATTTAGAAATAAACTTTTTCTTGCATCAGACTTGGTAATACTAATGATTTTGAGAGACTCAGGACCTTATTCAGAGTCGGTCGCGAGCGCTGAGCGCTCGCAACCGACTCGATGTTAGTCCACAGGGCATGCGCATGACGGAGACTGCTCCGTCGTATGCATGCGCGAGCCCCTGCTAACGACGGATCACCCGTCGTTAGCGGGCTCGAAGCAGCGAGAGTGAGCTGTCAATGTTGATTGACAGCTCGCTCCATTAGCTTGGCGGGCAGGGGGCGTGGCCGGCCAAACGGAGGTGTTCGTTTCGGAACGCTTGCCGTTTTGTGGGCGTCCCCACTGACATCATCAGTGATGTCAGTGGGAAGCTTCCTGCTCAAACAGAGCAGGAAGCTCCCTGGGGCTTAAGGTTGACGAGACCCTAGGGGCTCGTCGTAAGCCCCTATGATCGCGATGGACTTGACCATCGCGACCATCTCCCTTAGCAGTCGTTAGAGCTGTGGGTGTTAACCCACAGCCTAACGACCGACATGGAGGCAGCCGTTCAGGATGCAAGCAGCCGCCCTGTTTCTGAGCGACCGCTTGCATCCTACGACCGCCTCTGAATGAGGCCCTCACTCCACTCTGGAGTTCATATATAATCCAGGTGCCACCTTAGTTTTCATTTATTAGTGACAATTGCACTGTTTTTTTACATATGGTTTTATAGAGACCATATGACCATATTTTATAGGTAATGACTGTATATTCTTTATGTGCTCCTATATGGAACCCATAAAGGTTTTTAATGATGTATCAATAAATAATTGTTAATATTTTTACTATATAATCTGTTGTCAATATATATCATTGTTTAAAATTGTTTGGGTTATTGCCACCAGATTCATCTTTCTCCTCCATTGTTCTATTAATCTTGACAGGTGATTGTCCTGTACAGACTGGCAGCATTGTAGGGACTCTGATTTCTGGTCCCAATACTATTTCCCTATACAGTACATCTCTGAACATCAGGACCTCAGAGATGTATGCAGTTCATATCACTGCTGTGTCTTTGGACGCAGCAGCTATGTGAAAATATGTTAATGCCACAGGAGGCATGTGAGGAGAAAAGACACCTCCTAAAAGCATTGCAGATCCAAGTGATGTGTCCTAATATGCAGAATCAGATCATCTGCAAGAGCATCAGCAATCTGAGTAACCTTGAAATTGCCCAGTTTGGCATCTCGCAGCTCCATAGCCCAGTGCAGGAAGTCTGCCTTGGAAGATGCAGACCCTGTCCTTGCTATTCCCAAAAAAACATGGGGACAACACACGCCTGTTTTCCAGAACGTATGCCGGCAACACCCCTGGTCCTCCGCCAAATGGCTGTAGCCTATCAATCAGGGTGCAGCCCAGGGAAACCTGTTCTGCACATGTGCAGGAGCCCCACCATTGGAGATTTATGCAAACCATCATTCCTGCATACATCTCTGTATCAGGTCCTCAGTGCAGAGCCCACGGTTCACATCTCATCCCTTTTTTTTTCTTCATGTTCGCATATTTGTATACTGCTTTTATCTGTAGTGCCATGTAAAGAAAATAGTTTATTTACTGTAAATGAAGACACCTCACAACCCCTCTGTGCAGTTAAAATCTGCAATCTACAGTACATGATGACAAGGAGTTTGCAGAGTCTGATAAATCCTCTCCACAGTCATTTAAAAATGATAAGCAGCGAAAACCCATAGCTATCCGGGAGTACAGGTTTGACGATTCTTGGATACCAAGCAGTTATCTGAGACCCCCAACTGGAAATCCCAAAACCTGACTAATTACAGCCAAACAAATTAACAATGTTATTGCATTTTGTTTAGATCACCTTATATATGATAGAATATACCTTTCTTACTACCAATGTTGGATAATGTAAATTACAGGGGGGGGGGGGGGGACACAGGCAGTCGCAGTGATATGGGAAGGGAGGGAGGGGGCAGACACAGACAGCTGCAGAGGGGGGAGGCACCAAATTACTTAAGTACTGGCAACTACTATGAATATTAACCACCACTAAGATACAGAAATTTCCACTATCAGTCATGTCTTATATTTGCTTGTTACATGTAGAGATGTGCAGTTCGGTTCTCCAGAAATCCTAATCCACCCGAATTTCGTGAATCTGGGTAAATCCAAGTCACGGCTCTGATCTCCTGAGGAGATCCAGGTAAAATCGGGGTCGTGGTTCTGATCTTTTTGTGGTTCGGAAGTTTGGATTGCATAAATTACATGATTTTAGCTGTTTTTAAAACTTTTTATCTATTTTTTATTTCTTTTTTTTAAATCCAGGTCCAAAACCAAAACCAAAGCACTTGAGGGTGGTTTTGCAAGACCAAATCCAGATCCAAAACTTTGAAGGATATACAGATCCAAAACCAAAACACAGGGGCCAACGCACATCCCTAATTATATGAGACAGGAAAGGATAAGCAGCAATGAGCAGTGATGTTCATTAAGTTTATATTTGTGCCCATTGATAGTGTGTTCAGAGGGTACAGTTGCTATAGGGCCTGGGGACATAGAGGACCTGACAGCACCTCTCCTGTCAATGGAACTTAATACTGAAGAAAGAAGCAATCTTGTCCATACAACATTTGTACTAGTGACTGTTACATTGCAATCAGCACAATCAGAGCTGGACTTGGGAGCACAGTACTCACAGCATGAGGTGCAGCGCTTATACTATTACTGACCAGGACAGCTTACAATATCAAAATTCCATTGTAGTTTAATACTAAACGGAACGTCATGAATTACATCGGAATGTATCCCTGATTGTGGAACATTACATTACTGTACATGCCTGGTAATGAAAGTTTTTTTGTGAACTTCTCTGAGCATAAAACCAGTTTATAAGATTCTATTCTGGTTTGCCAGATTGATTATCTGTCCAGTCAAACCTGCTGGCATACTGCAATTATCTGATATGGACTACAACTAACTTACTGAATATGACTATCAAAGAAACCACTTTGCTATTCAAATGGCCGAATTCAAATCAATGCGAAGATGAATAGCCGCAGGAGGGAGCTACTGCAGCTATTCAATACACCGCGCTGTTTGGGCAGGCTAAAGGATTTCTTCTTGCACCCCCCTGGGGATACGAGGAGAAATCTGACAAAAGTGCTGGGCGCGCGGTGCTAACAACAGCGCGGCCGGCACTTTAGTCAGCATTCTTTGACTTAACCAATTCCCGACCAGGCAAACAGCGCTGTGTATTGCATAGCTGCGGGAGCTCCCTTCCGTGGCTATTCATCATCTCATTTAATTGAACTCGGCCCAATGACTCATATGTGGTTTCTAAAAGGTACAATAACTAAACAGTTAAACTATATAGTATTATGAATTTCTTATATAAATACTGGTGACACAAGATCTAGATAGTAACAAATTTGTCCCATTAATACCAGTAATTGGTGCCATTGGTTTTAAGTTATATGTGTGTGCGTGTGTGTGTGTAATTAATAAATATTGTTATTTTATCTATGTTCTTCCCTAATAACAAATGATTATTATTATTTACTATTAAATATACTATGTTGATGGTGTTGTTAATTCAAGCAAGTTTTTTTCTATAGTGCTACTGTAAATAGCACCTCAAATTATTTTTTGTGTACAGAATATAATGTGAACACTGACACTGATGCTTAATGTATTGTCTGGGAGTCACTGATACTCTCTGTATTAAACAGTGGTCACTGAGGCTCCCTGTATATAATGGCAGCCACTGATGCTGTCTGTATTATATGTTGGTAACTGATGCTCTCTGTATTATATGGCAATCACAGATGCAGTCTGTGTAAGAATATATGGTGGTCATTGATAGTTTCTGTTATATACGGCAGTCACTAATGCTCCCTGCATTATACGGTGGCTACTAATGGTGTCTATATTATACAGTGATCACTGATGCTCCGTGTATTATACAGTAGACACTGGTGCTCCCTGTATTATACTGCAGTAATTGGCATTCTCTGTATTAGACAGTAGTCACTAATGCCCTCTATATTAATGAAAGTCACTTATGCTCTCTGTATTATATGGTGGACACTGATACTCTCTTTATTATAATTCAGTCACCAATGCTCTCTGTATTATAAGGTGGTCAGTGATGCTTTCTGTATTATATGGAGGTCACTGATGCTCCCATATTAAATGGTAGTCAATGATGCTTTCTTTATTATTTGGTGGTCACTGATGGTCTTTGTATTATACGATGGTCTCTAATGTTTTTTGTATTATATCTGGGTCACTGATGCTCTCTGTGTGATATGGTGGGGTGGAGGGGTTAACAGTGCTGAGCTGGTACAGAAAGCCTAGCTTCACCCCTGCATATGGTACATTCTGAACTAATGGAACTTTTGACTGATGAATGTCAACGAAATCATACATTTAAAAAAATCTTATCATTAATATAAATTGGAAGCAGCTTTAAATCAGGTCACAGAACCCTAAGGAAATGTTTTATGTCATTTTCTACTCTACAGTAAGGGGGATACAATATTCCATATAATATGTTTTAAGTGAAACTCAGAAAGTTGCTTATATAATCCTATCATTATTTGCTTTATCTATACGGATAGATTTGTGTTCCATTACACTGTAGAACACTTAAATTAGTTACAATATGTGTCCTAAGATACATCACTAGTCTCCAAATACAATTTGTCTTTTACATGAGTGACACCTACTGTATATTTTCCAAATATAAGTTATAGTATCACTAGTCACCCAATATAAAGATATATTTTCAAAATATTTAACATACAGTCATTGAGTATTTTATATACAGTGGCTTTGAACACTCTAAAAAGGTGACAGATTTGTTTGCATTACAAATGACACTTAAACAGATTGTTACAGGCATTATTTTTATTCTGAACCTATAGGTTCTAGAAGTAAATTTTTAAACTCATTATGTTTGCATAATACTGTTGCTGCAATACCAAATTTAAATCTGTTGAAGTAAGTTTCTATAAGGTTTGCACACTGTTTAGTGAGTTTAGAAAATCAATGGAATATGTTGCGCTATATAAGAAACTGTTAATACATAAAATGTATCCTTGTAGATTTGTTCCAGGTTATTCAGGATGGGTGGATGACACTTGTGGACTGCAATTTTCAAATAGTACCACAAATTCTCAAATTGATTGCGATGTGTACTGTGACTTAACCATTGCAGGGCATTCATCTTTTTCATTACTCAACCATGTCAGTTTGCTTTGGCCTAGTGCATTGCCCTGCTGAAAGGCAAACTTTCTCCTAAGCTTTAGTTTTCTAGAAACTGAAGCTGGTAGTCTTGCAGTATCTCCCTGTATTTTGCACCATCCATTCGTCCTTCAATTTTTACAAGATATACAGTCACCACTGAGGAAAGGCATCACCACAACATGATGCTACCATCCCCTTACTGCATTGTTGGATGGTGTTTGCTGAACAATGGGTATTGATAGGTTTGCGCTAGACATAGGGTTTTGAATTGGGGCCGTAAAGCTTCTTTTTTATCTAATCTGACCAGAAAACCTTATCCCACATTTTAGCTGGGTCACTCTGATGCTTTCTGGCAAACTCCAGATGTGCTTTGATGTACAGTCATATTTCTCCAGTAATGGTTTCATTCTAATCATCTACCCCTACAGGCCAGCTGTATGCAAAGCTCTTGACATGGTTAAGGTTCACTGGAGCATCTTCACTTCAGTCTCAACCATTGAATTCTGTAGCTCCTTCAATGTGACAGTTTGTCTCTCTGTGGCTTCCCTAACGAGTCTCCTTCTTGCTCTGAGACTGAGTTTTCAGGGACAGCCTTTTTGTGCAATTATTGGGTGATCTAATGTAGCTTCCATCTCCTCAAAATTGATCTAACAGTGCTCACTGGGATATCCAAATACTTGGATAATATTTTGCAGCCTTTTCCTATCTTTAACTTTATTTTTAATTTTCTTAGAATGCTTTTTGGTCTTCATTTTCACAGTTTTCCTTCATATTCACAATATGACAAAGGTTGACCTCATTTAATGATTCAAAGGTAGAGGCTAAATGAAAACCAATTGTTATGGCAATATCTAATATCTTAAACTTGGAGCTTCCACAGCCCAAGGGTTGAAACTGTATGTGAGCAGCATTTATCAGTTGGTGTATTTTATTTTTTAAGTCTACAGACAAATAATGAATTACGAAATTGAAAATGTAATTTAAAAGTTTTTTGGTTTACAATAAAAACTACTGTCTGCAACAATGTGTGCAATTTGCAATACAAACAAATCTGTTAACTTTTTAGGGGGTTGAATTATTTTGCAACCCACTGTATTTAATGCAAAAATAATTAAAAAAAATATATAAATGTGGGGAGTACGTTTCCATAGAGTTATATCACCTTAAACAATAACTTAATTTCATAATACAATGTCCTTCTAGTGTCCCTAATAATATTGATTTATTAGCATCTGTTATTCAGGTTACTTGCATTAATAGTTTTGCTCTGAAAACATGAAGTTTCCAGATTAGACTCAAACACCAATTGTAGTAGCCGTACCTGGAATCCAAAGGCAAGATCAAGGTTTGCAATGAATTCCAAAGGCGGCTTTGAAATTCGACACTAAAAAGATCTGACATTCTTCTATCTGAAAGCATTAGAAAACCTGTTTGTACAGAGAAAGCTTGGCTGGCCTTATGCCAAAGCAAGGGATCGGACAATGTTTGAAAGCAACTGCAATCTGAAAATGAGAAAAAAAAATGTACAGATTAAACATACAACAATAAACATTTTCTTTATCAATGTTAGTCTACTTGTTTGTTGAATTTATACGTGCACTTTCAATATTCCACTGTATGCTAAATTTAGACCTTGATCCTTTCATGTTAATTATTCAAAGGTACTGTAGTAACAATGAACACAATATAACCACCAAACAATCAAGCCAAGGATAGGAAGGGTTATTATATAAATGTGCATTGCGAATGCTTGAATAATTCTTGAATTAATGGGGGTGGTATAAAAACTACTATAGCTATAGTAATAGCACAACAAATACTGTATGGTTATCAGAAAAATGTGAAGATTTAAAATAGAAATCAGGTTCGGTGTGCGACAATGCACATTAAATATGCCGCGTGCTAGTTTATCAGCAGAAGAGAAGATAAAAATGAGGATTGAAAGGGCCAGCTTTCAAAGGTGTTCATACCTCGGATCTGTTCAGATATACATCCCCTGACAGCGGCAGAATGAAGTCTGGCAATCTCTGACCTTCAACAGCATTAAATAAAAAAAAATGATGTGAAGAAATTCAAATTGCAATAAATTTAAGTTAAAAAAAAGTCAATTTATGCTACAGGTTTGAAACATATTACTTTTAATATGCCAGCAGTGTACCTTAGACCTATAATGTTATGTAAAAGAAAAATAACCTTCTGTGACAGTTTAACACTGATGGATGTGTCTGCCAAATGCAAAGAGATAAATAAGCAGGTGATGAATAAACAGCACTTCAAGTAAAGACATTACACTGCATGCTAAAAATGATGCCAGGCACCTAGGAACTGTGGGTGGCCGAAGGTTAGCCATTTCATGCCCACTCTGTAAAGCAGACTTAATCGCTTTCAATATTTTCTGTTAAAAAGGATGCTTAATGAGCCAATTTCACAAGCCCAGAGAAACTGATTATTATCTCTGAGTTCCAACAGAGTTGGTTGTTTTCCAAGAGCTAGTTTTTAGTTGACGGGATAAAAACCTCTAAAGCAAATATTGGTAGGAAAATGAAAAGTACACACTAGATGGCAGTATTGCTCTTTTCTGATGGAAAATATGTATTTTTTAAGTGTCAGTAAGAGCTGATATACATACTCTGTAAATAAGGGCAGCTATAAGGATTTAAAAGTAGTCTGTGAAACTAGGGGTGGTGAGTATACAAGCTTTATATAAATAGACAGACAGATAGACAGATAGATAGATAGATAGATAGATAGATAGATAGATAGATAGATAGATAGATAGATAGATAGATAGATAGTTCTGTTTTCTGCCATCCAAATCACTTATCAATGTTCAGACTAATGACAAAAAAATTTTTGAGAGTGTAAAAAATATACTGTAATTGTGTTCAAATATTTGTATTACTTTTTTATCTAGTGTTAAAAAATAATATTAAAAAACTATTATATTGAAAACTTATTTTAATGTATTATTTTTTTTACAGTACACAGTTTTTTTAAAGCAATATTCTTAAGGTGATTCAATACAATATAAAGATTTAAAAAGATTATCCAATTAAATAACATGCAGTATTTCTATGAAAACATAGAAGCAGAATTTTGACAACAGAAAAAAAGTGATTGGTCAACCTAGTGTGTTCACTTCGATACCTAGAATTGCTTGCTGCTTTTTCAAACTTTTGTTTGGGGGAAAATGTGTTAAGTTAAGAATGGGTTAAGTTAACAAAGTCTTAAATTTTATTTGAAAACAGCCTGAGGAAGCAGACGTGAAGTACATGAAACGCGTACCGTAGCTTTATTAGCATATTTGACTTTTAAGCTTTTTACTCTTTTTAAAGAACACTTCTCATTTAAGCTGATTTTTTCATCATATCTTATATATATTTATATTGAATGTACAGTATATCAGTACTTGTTGTATGTTTCAACATTATAAGATATTTGTGATGTTATATTTTTTCTGTATGTTTTCAATAAAAAAAATAAAACATGCACTTAAGCATCTAGTACATTTGCAGGTTTTATCTCACCCTGTGATTGAGGAGCCTATTATATCAAGCCTATTATATTACTCTTTAATACTTCCATTTCTATCAACATCACATTAGAGCATTACTACCACCATACCATCACGCTGATGAATATAGGGCTTACAATAAATGTTCAATGTGCATTTAAACTATCACAAGGTGAATAAATAAAAAAATTTAAGTCACCACATAAAAAACTAGTTTACACTATTTCCAATGTCTTCTCTTTAATTCAAATCCAAATTATCCAGAAATCTCTGAACACAGGGCCTGATTCAGACCCGCTCGCGAGCGCTCACAAGCGGGTCGATGTTGGCCCAGTGCGCATGCGCGAGACCCGGATATCGATGGGCAAACCGTCGCTCCGGGTCTCGTACCAAAGGGGGCGTGCTGTCAATGTTGAGTGACAGCACGCTCCCTTTGGTGGGCATGCTGGGGGCGTGGCTGCCCAGACGGAGGCGTTCCCATGGGAATACCTACCATCTGGGGCCGGCCCCACTGACATCACAAGTGATGTCAGTGGGAGTGCTCTCGGCTCTGTTTGAGCCAAAAGCACTCCAGGGCTTGTGGCAATGAGACCCTAACACAAGGGTCTCGTCGCAAGCCCGATCGTCTTCCTGGTAGCTCGCTATAGCTGTGGGTGGTCACCCACAGCTATACGAGCAGCCAGGAGGCCGCTCTAAAAATCCAGAAGGACGGCCCTGATTCAGAGCGAGCGCTCTGTCAGAGCGTCCGGCTCTGAATCAGGGCCACAGTTCAATTAGAAGAATCCCTGAAATCAGTACTGTAGTTAATACTTATTTCTGCTCACACATCCAGTTTATTGACTCTCCCCCAAGTATTTATTCCTATACTGTAGGTTCCAGGAAGGTGCTTTAATAAATCAAATAATGTCAGAGGTAGTGTTGGGAAAGGCATGTGGCCTTTTTAGGTGTGTTTGTCAGATTTTAGTCATTGTGAAATATGGACCTGATTCAGGTTGGATCGCAATGCTGCGTTCACACGCAGCCAGCCGATGTTTGCAATCTGCGCATGCATATAAGACGAAGTGCATGTGCGCAAACCAGACACTGTGATATGGAATGCAATCGCAGGCAGTACGCAGACCCAACACTCAGTGATTGACAGGAAATGCCGTTTGCAGGTGGTGACAGGGGGGTGGTCGTGCGAACGCAGGCGTGTCAGTGCTTTTGAACGACGTTGCAGGGGCATGCATAAATTATTCACAGCAAACCCATGTGCAGCCTGAGTACTCACTGTGTGAAGGAAATTTAGCAACTTCTGCGGCAGGGTCATGTCAACCACAAGTGTGCGTGCAGCTCCGATGTTACAGATGATTTTGCATACTTGCACATTAATACCGATGTCAGAAGAGGGTAATGGGGCGGCTTTATGTAGTGCTGGGAGTCTGCATCTTGTGCTGCGATGGCAGTGTAAATGCATTCATTAGCATATTTTTACAGTGGCCGGTTGCGTGCAAATGCAGCATTGAGATGCAACCTTAATCAGGCTCTACATTATGGATAACAGACATTGGGCAAAATTTACTAAGCAGCGGGTTCTAAACCTCAACGGTTTAGTGGCAGTTTGGCGGTGGTTTTGCTATCTGCAGCTTTACTAAGGCCAAAACCGCTGCAAAACCGCCATCAAAACAGATTTTAGAATAGAATAGAACAGGGCTGTCATTAAGAAAATGGCACCAAACCACCGTGGTTTAGAACCCGCCTCTTAGTAAATTTTGCCCATTATCTCGAAAGACCCAACAATTTCATACATTACATACATGCCTGAACACAGTGCACTAAATATTCAGAATAGGTAAGAGTTTGAACATTAGTAATCCCTATGTCAGTTATTGACTCATGTTAATTTACAGGGCCATGCCTCCATCTATATTATGAAGTAAAAAACATTAAGTAAAAATTGATGAATAGCTAAATTCCTCTGATTCTGGTTAGTGCATGAATAGACATAAGTTGACCCCATCTATATACCCTACAGATAGTGATGCCATCAAAACCAAAATCATTCAAGAATAGCATACAGTACAGTTCATCTGTTGAACTATTATCATTTAATCTTCTATTAACCTTACTTTGAATATCTTCCATTGCTCCGTGGCCTCTTTGAATGTGAAAGCTTATACAACAAGGTTGACAAATATTACTCGGTTTCAATGAGATCTCATCACGTGCATACATTAACAGCTATGTATTTATGTGAAAATTATTAAAACATGTTATTAAAGCACTCAGTCACCTACCTACATCTCCATCCTTATCTCAATCCATATTCTCTTTAACTCTCTCAGCTCTTCCTAGATATTGCAGCTGAAACCTATTGCTGAGTACAACCGAATAAGACCTGAGTATATCCTTATATGTTCCAAGTATACAACTCTATCTGTATATCTGTATGTATATATATATATAAATATATACATATATATATATATATATATATATAAAATTGGAAACAGAAGAGAGTACTTCATAGTGTTTAAAAGTTTTAATAATTATAGAAACTAACAAATATTTTAATTTCTAGGCAATGTACAGTTATACGAATATTTAAAAATATAAAGGCATTTCCCTAGCGCATGCTGCTTGTTCAGCTTTGCGGCAGATATCTGGGCATAGACAACACATTCTGCTATGGCTCAGGGTGATGTTAGTCACAAGTATCTCTACCCAGATATCTGCCGCTAAACTGAATGAGCAGCAAGTGCTAGGGAAACCTTTATGAAGTGCTGGCTATTAGCAGAGGTCTGAACAGCACTTGGTCAGGAGACAGGACTGAATACCAGCAGTTGTCCTGAACTGTGAAGCATGCATGGAGTGGTAATATGCCTATATATTTTTAAACATTGGTATAAATATACAAAGTGAAACTATAAGCACACATGTACAAATAAAATACACAAGTGAATAAAAGAAATGACTTAATTAAAAAATGCTCCTCAACAAAATATGTGAGTGGCAGCTCTCAATCAGTGATAAACATGTTGGTGAACCACACATGTAAAATAATTTACAAACCAATAAAGATGAAATATTACATAATAGTGAGAAAAAAAGGTGATTGGTAAATAGATAAAGATCCAACACTTATCTTATAGAGATTTCTTTGGTCAAATGACCACCATTTAGAGGTATCGGGATATATAGGATAAAAAGAAGAAATATGACAAAGTGTGTACTATTTACATACTGCACATTTAGCAATGAAAAATGTTAACAGGTAAGGAACCAGCCAGTTACAAAAGAATTTCCAGTAAAAACAGTTTAATTCAGCAGTAAAAATATAAATAGCAGGTATCACACGTACAAGAATAAAAAAATATATAGAGCTTATCTGTGCATGGAGGAACTCAAGGATACAGTAATAATAATAACAATAATAATAATATTAATTATTATTATTATTATTATTATTACTATTATTTAGCAATCTTTTAAAGAAATGTAAATTCATAATATATATGTGTCTGTATACATTTATCAGGTTTCATTTGAAATATGCAAAAATATTTCTGGAGGGAACATGTTAAAAAGAAATTCAGCTGTTACTATTTTTAGTGGGCATTATATATGGTCATTTTAAACATATAAACTGTGGATAGAAATGGCTGTTTTTATTTATTGTGACCAGTTGCTAAAATTATCAATGTTTATTTTAGAGATGTGGTCTTTGGTTCTCCAGAAATCTGTATACATCAGAATTTTGTTAATCCGGAGAGATCCAAGTCATGGTTCTGATCTACCCATAGTTCGGAATTTGAATCTTAAATCCAAATTTCGGGCTTTAGATTGCAAAAATTACATGATTTAAATTTTTTTAACAATTTTTCAAAAAAAAACCCAGATCCAAAACAAAAAACTTGAGGGTGGTTTTGCAAAAACAAAACATGGGGGTCAGCGCACATATATTTTTTTGGGGGGGTTGACTGAAACTTTATGCTCTCCACACCATGCAATTACATTTTCAGAGGTTTGGATGGTTAAAAATTAAGTTGCTAGCAAAATGCAGTAGTTTTAAATCTGCCAGAAGTGGCCACGGCTATGTCTTTTGGTGGTCATCCTGTCTGCTACTTTATCCACATGCCTCTACAAAGTCCTTCCCTGGCATACATCCATGCATATGAATGCAAAAGAACTGAGACATCCAGTTTCGGAATATGCAAATACTGTTATATTGCCTGGTGCATCTTTAGAATCCACCACCAGTCACACCATCGAAACTTGCACCAGCCTGTCTGAGTATGGCCTCCAAAGTGAACAATTGAGCGTCTGTGTTCACAAAGACTTCACCATAATGCCCGTGTCACTCCAATAACACGTCCATAAGACGGACCATCTCCGGGCATCTATTTAGCCACCTCGCAGTCACCTTACCAAGGCTTTTCTGATACCATGATTTTCAGTCACAACAGTGCCTTCGTGTGTATAGTCTGTGAAATGCATGCACCATATAAGGTTTTATGAATTTTCATGCACACGCAGTAGCAAAAAATCAATCAAAAACATCAGCATTACATGCAGCTCTGAATAAGGCACTTTTTGTTAGTTTAACATTTATTGATCATTGCAATTTTATTTTATTGGTCTCTGTCTTAAGGCACGTATCCACTACTAGAAATACAAACAAGAGCACGATTACGACATTGCAATCATGCAATCATGCAATCATGCAATCATTGCAATCATGCTCTCGTTTGTATGGATCGTCAGGTTGACCAGCATGTACGGGCGATAACAGATGTCGGATGCGACCAGCGTGCACCCGCATCGCTGGTTGCTTCCGACCAAAACATGCCCGATGCATGCGCAATTTGCAAGGGACTGCACGATAACAACGTCGTTATTGTGCAATTGCTTGCTAAATTCGTGCAATCACTTGCTAAAATCACCCTTTATTTGAGTGTTGTGTGAGTGTAGATGTTGGTTTTTTATTTTGTGATTTTTGTTTTGTTTGTCCTATTTGTTTCTATTTGCAAATAGAGACAAGCATGAAGAGAGGGGGGGGAGGAGGCTAGGGATACAGTAGTAGTGAGGTGGTAGGAGTTGACATTTCTCGAAGGATTGAATGTAGCAGAGGAGGGTAGCTAGGTCACTACCCCATCTGCCAAAACAATATATGTCCACAGTGTAAGATTCATTGTGCTCTAGTATCAAATATAAACCCCCTGATCTGAGTGCATTCTGGACAGTAAAGTAGCAAAATGACAGCTCTGTGTAAGAGTGTGGTCTAAAGGGGTAAAAAATACAGTGATGCTGACAATACTCTGCCAGAGATTGCTCTCTTTTTGTCCAAACAGAAGCAGAGACCTTGGTGCCATTAGGAAAAGAGGGTACCTGAACTTTCCATCCAGGTTGGCTAGAAAATTATCACTAAAATAGTGCCTCAGTCACCTGGTTTTCATCTATATAGTTCTTGTCAGTTCTAATGCCTGCAGCACACACTGGAGTAGACTCACCTGGCATAATCAAAGGTTAAACATATAAAGGACACCACAAAAAAGAAGGCAAAATATACAAGGGATACACTATGTTTACCAAGAGAGATCACATCATCATTATTCAAGGGGTTTGAAGTATTTTACATTACCTGCAAAGAACAAATAACAGACAAATCTACAACTGGGTATGGTGCACTACTCTATCAACTAATTATAGCACTCTGGTAAGAAATCTTGTTAGCACATGGTACAGTGACTCATGTAATCAAAAAATGCAGAACAAGAACTTAAACAGTTTAAGAAACTCACAATCAGAAATGTTTATAGGACTATCCCATCTGGAATTTGGTGGGAAAAAGTGGAATTTGATGGGAAAATGGACTTGTTTCTGGAGGTCTCTCAATCCTAGACTTAATTCTCATGGTTCTGAAGCCTTGTAATTAATGCCTATTTAATGAACACTTTTCCCATCTCCTAACCACAACAAGTCTAATGCGTTATAGGTTTCCCATTTCATAACCACAACAGGTATAGTGTGTATAGGCTCTAATGCCTAATACCCTTCCTGCCAGGGGCGGGCAATAAGTGGCCCTCCAGCTGTTGTTAAACTACACATCCCAGCATGCCCTGTCACAGTTTTAGCATGCCCTGATAATGAAACTGCTCTATACACTGGTGTGATTCACATATTAAAGTTCCAGGGCCTAATGCCATATACATTCAGCGGCCCATCAAAGTAACATGAAGACTAGGCAACCCCTCTTATGCAAATGCAAGATAGACCTATGGTCTGCTTAATCACTGGTGGGTAGTAGTGGGGCTAAGGAAAAAGAATGCCCACACAATGTGATAAGAGGGCACAAAGCAAATTGAGAGAACCAGAAGACTGAGGGGCTATAATGTGCCCCTGGGGAAATTCCCGGTGGCCTAGTGTGCCGTTAAATGTACAGGTGATGGTAGCCCAAGACTGTCTACCAACTTTTTTGGGAGTAACAACTGAAGGGAACTTCATCAAGGTTTTTTGTTCCAACTAGCAACTGTTCTTGTGATGCCAGTGTCTTCTTTCTACTTCTCCATGTTCCAGTTCTACTATCTTCTCCAGCGTCATCCTCAATCTTTTGCCTTCTGTGATGTCTTTGGCCTTGATTGTATAGATCTCTCTATCAGCCACAGGAATTTTACCTTTATGATGCTCGTGGCAGCAACACACATATGACTTGCTATTTGCTCTGGATTTGAAAGGGAGACAGCTTGCCACCCTGCTTTCCAATTGGATGAATCTGAATCCTTGCAGACTTAGGATTTTCAATTCCACATGGGCAAAATGGTTTTAACTACAGGAGCCTACACAGTAACCTCTGCAAAGAGCTACAGCTAGGGACTGGTCTCTCTCACCACCTGAATCTGGTGAGTAAATCAAACATTATTTCCCAAGAAGCATGTATAGAATGTTTAACAAGTTTAACAAATTTCACATTGAAACAAGTATTATACATTTTACTTCATTGATGTTACCCGCTTGACACATGTAAGTATATTAACATGACATTACCAACAAATGCTTTAACTTCACAACAAGGGGAGAGACAATATATCATTAGGCTTCTCTCAATCCAGGACCTTGCAAGCTCAGGAGTATTATTATGATGAAGTACTGTAGCAGTTTAGTTAACATTTAAACATGTACTTTTACTTACATCATGCCCTCCCCAGCCAGCACAAAAAAATTTCAGTCAAAGAATTTTACAGAAAAAATTTCCATTACTTTAATACTTACTGAAATATTTTTCTTTACAGGACCATGACACCCCCATGCTTCAGAACATCACAAATCAGCAGTTGAGACATAGGCTGACACAGAAGTCATCTACATTTGGTTGATGAGGACTATGTGTACCTGCACAACAAAAATGTCACATCCACAGGAGCTTGCAACTCCATTTACAGTACAATGACTTTGCAAGCTGCAGCTGCTCCTGAAATGACTGCAGTAATAGATGAGTTCTGGACACTACAAAAGAACTTCATTGATGAACAAAGAGTCCACATGTAGACCATCAACCAGCACATGAGTAAGAGCTTGAAATATATAGAAAACTAGCTGAAGTACCCTGCATTGCTCGGGTTTAAATCTTCAAGTTATTAAGTTTTATTATGTGATGTCATCCAAATCCATCCATTGGTAGGCCCAGAACAGGCTCCCTGGGTCAAAGCTCTGCCCGGTGCACTCTACTGTAAGGTTTGACCAGGACCCCAACCAATCCATTAGACATCCCAGACCAACTGCTACCCTCTGTAAAGATTTCATCCCTATCCATCAAGTGGAAGACCCAGAACAGGCTCCCTGGTCAATGTTCTGCCTGGTGCACTCCGCCGTGATGTCCGACCGGGACTCTAACCACTCCATTAGGCATCCCAGACCAATTTTCACCTCTCTGTAAAGTTTTTCTCTGAATCCATCCAGTGGAAGGCCAAGAATAAGCTCCCCAGGTAATAGTTCTGCCCAGAATCCCTGGGTCAAAGTTCTGCCCAGATTATACCAACAGGAGGTTTGACCTGGACCTCAGCCCCCTAGTATGTCTTATGAGATCCAATGTTACCACTCTGTAAAGTTTTTATCTAAATTATGTGATGTCCAAATCTATCCATTGGAAGGACCAAAACAGGCTCCTGGGGTCAAATTTATGCTGGAGCACTCCGCTGTGAGGTACAGGGGCTTCCAAATTGCCTCTTTTTCCTGCCAGTACAGTTACGGATTGTCTGACATGCCTACTTGGATGCTGTCACCGACGTAATCCTTTAACAGACAGACGCACGCTTGTCGCTGCTGCTTTGAGGATGCAGGTGCGGCTAGAGCCCACACAATTCACAAAGACAGAAAAAAAAAGACTTTGAGGGTTACACCACCCTTTAACAGACAGACGCATGCTTGTCGCTGCTGCTTTGAGGATGCAGGTGCAGCTACTGCGCATACATTTCACACACAAACACAGAAAAAAAGAAGATTATTTTATTTTGGTTGGAGCGCACTTTGGGGGTTACACCACCCTTTAACAGACAGATGCACGCTTGTCACTGCTGCTTTGAGGATGCAGGTGCAGCTACTGCATATACATTTCACACACAAACACAGAAAAAAAGATTATTTTATTTTTGTTGGAGCACACTTTGGGGGTACACCACCCTTTAACAGACAGACGCATGCTTTTCGCTGCTGCTTTGAGGATGCAGGTGTGGCTACAGCCCACACAATTCACAAAGACAGAAAAAAAAAAAGAATTTTTTAATTTTTGTGGAGTGCACTTTGAGGGTTACACCACCCTTTAACAGACAGATGCACGCTTGTCGCTGCTGCTTTGAGGATGAAAGTGCAGCTACTGCGCATACATTTCACACACAAACACAGAAAAAAAGAAGATTATTTTATTTTGGTTGGAGCACACTTTGGGGGTTACACCACCCTTTAACAGACAGACGCATGCTTGTCGCTGCTGCTTTGAGGATGCAGGTGCAGCTACTGCGCATACATTTCACACACAAACACAGAAAAAAAGAAGATTATTTTATTTTTGTTGGAGTGCACTTTGGGGCTTACACCACCCTTTAATAGACAGATGCACGCTTGTCGCTGCTGCTTTGAGGATGCAGGTGCGGCTACAGCCCACACAATTCACAAAGACAGAAAAAAAATTAAGAATTTTTTATTTTTTTTGGAGTGCACTTTGGGGGTCACAGAACCCTTTAACAGACGTGCCAGCCGGCCCTTTACTTATGACACAGGCGCATGCTTGGTGCTACTTTGTTGATGCACGTGCGGCCACAGTGCACACAATTCACAAACACAGAAAATATTTTTTTATTTTGTTTGGAGTGCACTTTGGGGCTTACAGCACCCTTTAACGGACAAGCCAGCTGGCCCTTAACTTATGACACAGGCGCACGCTTGGCGCTACTTTGTTGATGCACGTGCGGCTACTGCACACACAATTCACAAACACAGAAAAAAAAAATATATTATTTGGAGTGCACTTTGGGGATTACAGCACCCTTTAACGGATGAGCCAGCCAGCCCTCTACTTATGACACAGGCGCACGCTTGGTGCTACTTTGTTGATGCACATGCGGCTACTGCGCACACAATTCACAAACACAGAAAGAAAATTTTTTTTTTTGCACTTGGGGGGAGCACCCCTGATGGACAGAGCACCCCCTGGACAACACTACAGCACCCCTTTAGGACTGGGACACTGCACAGGACTTTGGAGTGGACACAGCCCCTATGTACAACTGACTGCACAACACAGTCCAGCCAGCCCCTATGGACTTTGGAGGAGTGGACACAGCCCCTATGGACAACAGCAGCACAGCACAACACAGCCAGCCCTGATGGACTTTGGAGGAGTGGACACAGCCCCTATGGACAACAGCAGCACAGCGCAGCACAGCACAGCACAACACTACACTGCACTACACTACATTACACAGCCCAGCCAGCCCTAACTCCCACCCTCCCTCTTCACTGTCCACAGCCGAGTTAGCAAATGGCGCCGACACGAGAACCTTATATAGAATCCAAAACCCGCGAGACCCGGAAGGCTGGATGATGACGTTTTGCCTCCATTTCAGATCCGAGTCAGGCGGGAAAAGTCGTGCCTGACTCGGATCGGCCTCGGATCGGGGGGGCTCGGGGGTTTCGGATTTCAGAAATCCGAACCCGCTCACCCCTAGTACACATGTTACATCTCAGTTTCCCACATTTATAGAAACCAGATGGTCTTTGTACTAACCAATCTGAGCCCCCTTCCTTTCTATCTGTTTTTTTATAATTATATTTATTTGTACAGTATATGTAATAAATGTGATATATGACATTTTATGCATCCGTTTCTCTATGAGTGCTTATTTTATCTTTTATATAGCTTGCTATTTATAAGTGCTGGTTTTTAGACATATATATCTACATACCCCAGGGACTGACAATCATAGGTGAAACTGGGGGTGGTCCAGGGGTGCATAGGACAACCCATTAGCCCAGTTCGCCAATCTGCCAGTGCCTAGCTTGCATGCCCACTGCCCTCACACTGCCTGCCCACTGCCATCCAGGGCCGGTCCCTACAGTGGCCGGCAGCTGCCTTGCCCTCTCCCACACTGGCTGCCACGATCGGAGCTCAGTTCCGATCAGACAGCAGCTTCTGCACAATGCGCATGCACAGAAGCTTACCTAAAATAATTAAACAATGGCCACCAGGGGAGCTGCTGCACATGCTCAGCAGCAGCTCTTCCCACAAGCAGCCAAACAGATGAGCATTAGGTAAGTCCTGTCAGCAGCGGTGACTGCAGGGTGGGTGGGGGAGGTTGGAGCTTACTGCACAGGGCTGGGGGGCATTTGGAGCTGACTGCTCAGGGCTGGGGGGGAGGTTGGAGCTGACAGCACAGGGGGAAGTGTGGGGGGGGTTTGGAGCTGACTACACAGGGCTGGGGTGGTTGGAGGTAACACAGAACTGGGGTGACACAGTGGCTGGGGATGTGGCTGAGAGATGCACACTGGGGCCGGGAGAATTGGGCTGAGAGACGCACACTGGGGCAGAGAGACGTACACAGGGGCCGGGGGAATGGGGCTGTGAGACGCACACTGGGGCAGAGAGGTGCACAATGGGGCTGGGGGAATGGGGCTGAGAGATGCACACTGGGGCCGGGGGAATGGGGCTGTGAGACACACACTGGGGCAGAGAGACATACAGAGGGACCAGGGGAATGGGGCTGAGAGACTCACACTGGGGCAGAGAGACGTACACTGGGGCTGGGGGAATGGGGCTGTGAGACGCACACTGGGGCAGAGAGACATACACTGGGACCAGGGGAATGGGGCTGAGAGACTCACACTGGGGCAGAGAGACGTACACTGGGGCAGAGAGATGTACACTGGGACCAGGGGAATGGGGCTGAGAGACTCACACTGGGGCAGAGAGACATACACTGGGACCAGGGGAATGTGGCTGAGAGACTCACACTGGGGCAGAGAGACGTACACTGGGGCCGGGGGAATGTGGCTGTGAGACTACACTGGGGCAGAGAGACGTACACTGGGGCCAGGGGAATGGGGCTGAGAGACTAACACTGGGACAGAGAGACGTACACTGGGGCCGGGGAAATGGAGCTGAGAGACTACACTGGGGCAAAGAGACGTACACTGGGTCCAGGGGTATGGAGCTGAGAGACGCACATTTGACACTTTGGTTAGTTGTGAGATGTTTTCCACTACATGGGTGAAAGTGGACCTGTAAGTATGAATGGTTGCAAAGTTCACAAAAGTGTGAAGTTCACCCTATTATAATTATGAGGACCTGAATTCTGGGAACTATGAATTTGCAGATAATTCAAGGCAAGATTACTGCCCCCACCATTATGGCTCCAAAAGAGTAGGCTACACATATATACCCATCTTTGTATCTGGTCAAAAACGTTTAAAGCCCATAGTGTCAGGTTTGTGGCAATATAGTTTATTTTAAGGTGGCAAGGCACTACATGGATGACTACATCTGGAGGACTGGGTTAGAGTCCTTGGCCGCTGGACTGATATGATAAATAGAGCCATATTTTACATTTAAAATACTGACACTGATCACCTCATCATGAGTCTCTTTCTGTTACTTTGGACTGAGATGTGTTCACATTAAACATCTCCCCTTATTATGGCATCATAACACTGTACATTTGATATTAAATGGAATCTCAGGACAGTGAAATACCTATAAAACCAGTGCTTGACACTGCTTTAAAAGTTTTGTTTGAAGCATTAATAGATACAATAATCACACAGAAGAATATGATTCGATATATTTTTATTTGAATTCATTTTGTCCTGTCTTTTAAAAAGTAACAATTTAATGAAAATCTGATTAACTTCATAAGGAAACTGCAAAAAGAACACAAACAAAATTCAAAGTGCCTTTCATGGACGAGATTCTTTTTCAATAAAACCAGCACGGTTCTATACGATCACATAAAACTAGGGCAATCATTTATTAAGCACATTATAAAATGAAATTAACACATTGCCATTTTACCACTTTACAAGACAAATTGATAGGCTTAATGTGAATAGAAACAGAATCACAGTTAGAGTGCACAATAGTTTAAAGAGTTCATATAATCTATGATCACTTATTGGAATCTATTTTTTCATTTTGAAAGTGATATTGAAAAAAAATCGTAGTAAAAAAATGTAGGTGTTTATAATAAAAAAAAATAATTAATTCTGGTTTGCAATTATCAAGTAATGCAAAACTGAAATTGGCACTAGTCAGTATCCCAAGGAATTGATATAATATGCAAATGAGTGTCTTCTAAAATCAATAATCATCTGTACAGTTTTAAGTGGGTTTAACTCCAAGTTGTTCTGATACCCTTTTGCAATCAGGGGTGTGGTTTCTGTTGGAGCGCAGGAAGGGCACAGGGGTTGTGAAGAGGACAGTGTTCCTATAATATAGAAGAAAAGTGATATATGTATCAGCTATCCTTGCAGGGAATACCATGTTCTCAAATGATGAATGTATTGGCTATCCATGTAGGTGTGGTACCCCACTAGAAGCTATGTATGTAATTATGGGTGTACACCTGGGTAGTTTGTTTTATTAATTTATTAATGTATTTACAGAGGAGATATGGATAGAAGAGTGGGTGCTGTACAAGGGGATATAGTTAATTTGCAGTTGTTCAGAATGACGGCCATCAAAAACCTGACGCCTGAATTCCGAACCATGGCCAGAAGACCAGCGTCAGAATCCAGATATGGTTTGAGATGCTGACACCTGAATCCCAATGGCCGGCATCCTGAATGATGGTACAGCGGCTAAGTAAGTGTGTGATTCTTGGATCTGGGGTTGGGTTTCCTTCACCTCTCTGCCAAGGAAGAAAGGGAAAGCACCCCTGTTACAGTGTACTCGAATTGCCGAACCTATCCAATACTCTAGGTGAGTGTTACACATTGGCGGGAGAGTGTTACACAATTTGATGTCACAAACAGGATTTGTAGATTCCAAAGTGAAGGAAGACCCCAACATAACACTTTGGCAGGGAGTGTTACATAGGGAATGTATCAGTTATCCTTGTATGGAATACTGTATTCTCAAGTGATGAAGTTATCAGTTATCCTAGTAGGGAATTCCATATTCTCAAGTGATATATGTGCCACTTATCCTTGCAGAGAATACTGTGTTCTCAAGTTTTGAAAGTATCATTATCCTTGTAGGGAATACTGTGTTCTAAAGTGATGACTGTATTGTTTATCATTGAAGGGAATACCATTGTCTCCTATGTCCTCTCTATGTCTATCTCTAGAGAAGAATGTGTTTATTGGAGAATCCTAGGGAAGATTTAGGCAGTTAAATTGTACTTGCTGTTGCTGAGAGTTTACCCAGTAGATTGGATTAAATAAATAATAAAAATAAACTATTTCAAAGCAGTATGTACTGTGATAGTATGAAAAAATAGAAGAACAAATTTAGGGGGTGAAATATCAAGCAGTGAAAAGAATGGAGAAGTGAACCAGTTGAGTTGCCCATAGCAACCAATAAGCTTCTATAATCTTCATATCATAGATTATATGATTTGATGATGAGATGCTGGAGATGGATGGTCTTGCAAGATACAGAGGAACATCAATGCCTTAGTATAGTACAGGAATATACACTGCCTATCAAACACACATAATAAAGGATGATAAGAAGGTTGATACTACTCTGTAGTATCTGTGAAGAAGCTTCTGGAAGAAAGGCCTATATGACTGGATGAGATTGATGTTCTTGCAAGATACAGAAATACACACAATCTTGGCAAAGCCCATAATGAAAAGTGGTGCACAATGGAATTGCCCTTGTGCCCTCTCACCCACCCTTATGTTGTATATTAAAAAGGACACAGTTTAACAAATCTAGCACTTCAGCTCCAGGGACTGCCACTTTGTAACTGAAGTGCTTGGTTTGTTTGGGTCCCCGCAAAAGAAAACATCTTTGTCTTTTGATTAAACCAAATTAACAATAGTCTTAAGGTGACTAACAGTGTTGTTAAGCATCCTTACTGTTGGAAGATGTCATTGTCATCCTCATCATCACTCTCATCGCTGTTGTTAATATCATCAGCACACAATATTAGCTCATATCCATGGGAATCCACCATTATAGCAGTCTCGGTTGTAATTTGTGGCAAAGGTCTTCCTCATAGAAGTTGTAATTCATTTTTATTAACATCAGTTTTTCCACATTTTTTGAAGTAATCTTCAAAGTCAATCACTCACAAGGATTCCGGCTGTGCTAAACACCCTTTCCGAATACACACTAGAAGGTGGGAAGCGTAAGTAAACCAATGCTAGTTTGTACTAGGGGCTTCAAATTGCCTTTTTTTCTCCCAATATTCAAAGGGACTGTGTGATATGCTAATTTGTACATAATCAGTAAAATAATAATCCATCATTCTATTGATGTAGTTTCAGTCACAGTAAAGGTGTCAATAATTGTGGACAATTATTTTAAGCCTGATCAGATGTCATAATGTTTCACTTTGGTGCACTGAGTTGACTCATTAACATTACCAGTAGGTCTCTTGGAAAATGTCATGTTTTTCCTGGCAGCAGCTTTTGCAGGAGAAGCTGAAACAGGAGATGTTATCGTGTCATGTGCCACTTGAGCTGACAACTTGCTTGCAAGGAGCTTTATTCATCTCTTAAGATCTTTGTCAGATGGAAAGAAAGACATTACATATAATTTAAACCTAGGATCAAGCATGGTTGCCAAACGATTGCAAGATTTGGAAAACCCTTTGGTCCTTGTAAAGTGATTTAAGAACTTGATCTACAAGTCAAAACATACTTAGCTGAATTGTTTTGTTTTATCTTCTCCTTCAGCATATCTAGCTACTTTTCTAGTAGTTTAATTAAGTGTATGACCTGACTCAGGCTGTCAATGTCTGAACTCACTTACTGTAATTGGTTACAAATTCAAAAGGTTTCTTTAGCTTGATAATATGGAGAGTATTTTCCAGTGTGCTGCAGTAATGTGGGAACTGTCCCCCTTCTCCCTATGTCATGGTTCGATGTGTAAGTTTGGATAGTTTGTTGCTGTTTCTGCAGCCATTGAAGTATATAAAGGGTGGAATTCTACCTGGTTACTAAAGTACCTCTTGCTTCAGATGATGGCATGGCAAATGGAACTGTCCTTGCAGCTACTGTAATCTTCTACATGCAGTTGCTGAATGCCTAAAATGCCCAGAAATTTTAAAGGTTGTAGTCATTATCTACTGCATGGCCCTGTCATTTTTTAAGAATTTTCTGTAACATCAAGTTTATTGTGTGTGAAAAACATGACACATGATAACTTTGTGCTGCCCAGCATCAACCATACCATATTGTAACTTACATGTCCATTCACATAAATAAAAGTCTTTGTCAGGCAAGTTGCAGCTAGCTGGGGGCTCCTGGTGCAGTTCCTTGCTCCTGAGACCTGCTGAGTCTGACTCCTTGCTAGCACTGCTTGGTACATGAGATGTCATGATGTTTTATTTCCCTGCACAGTCACAGTGTCACTCGCTCGCCACGTGGATGCAAGAGGAGGGGAGCCAGAGAAAGCTGGGTGCACTGCTCACATAACATGATAGTGTCTGGCAGTCATGTAGCATTTTTTCACCAAAGCAGTGGCAGCAGTCATAAAAATGGTTAGGGAAGCAGCCGTGCCACCCTCCCTATGCCACGTCTATCAAATTCTACATTGCAGAGTTTAACTGACGTGGCTGCACAGGCAGCCTGTGGCCACATCATGTTCATTCATCCCATCAGATACTGGCCCACGTTTGTTTAAAATGAGCCTGGCCTGGGGGGCATGTTCCCTTCTGCTCGCTGGTCAGGCCCACCCCTGCTCTTGCCAATGATTTTTTCATAGTTATTTGTTGTTTGAAACTACTACTCTTCTTGGTCTCTTTCTGTGATGAAAATTCACCTCCAGCAATATAAGCCCTAGCACAGAAGGATTTTTCTTCGGAATCATGGATTGCATTAGTTGTGTCAGTTTGCTTTTGCAATTTGGATGCAGGAATACCTACAATTGCTAATGAGAAGTCTAATGATGAAGGTATTGGCAGATATCCATGCTGATGGTAGCTGATACTGGACTGCTTTTTATTATTTTACATGATTTAACAGATTTTGATAAATAATTTGCATGAACTCGCTGCAAATGACATAACATGGAAGATATGCCTAGATGGTTATTGCCCCTACCTCTACTTATTTTGGCATCACAGATGCTACAAATGTCAGAATTTGGGTAAAAATATGTCCACATGGAAAGAGGTATCTATTTTGGTCACCTACACATGCATGACAATGTCCTTCTAATCACTGGCAAGAACTGCTGCCACTGGTGGCTGACTTACTTTAACACAAACAACATCATTCTCCTAAATTTATCAACTTGTTCTTGTCCAACAAATTAATCATCAACATCCTCATTAGTGTCAGAAACACAAATACCCCCCATCCTGTTGCTATTCCACAGTTGCATCCTTAATTTCTATTTTATCATCATTACTTTTACTACTACTCATACTAACATTTGCAGGGGGTTCAGAAATGGTGGAAGGAGACTTCTCTAGGATTACTGTGTCAGAAATAGTAGAATCACACAATGCACTCATGGACACCCTTAGATTCTCCTCAGGGATCTGTGAAGTATGTGAACACACAGCCTTAGTTTTCTTGTTGTGCACTCATTTGCCTGTTTTATAGGTGACACATCTAGACTCACAGTGAAAAGAAGTTTCATGTGAGGCTACAGCAGATGCCTGATTATGTTTGGCCCCAGCATTTACAATAGGCAACCTTGTCCACGAAACAGCAGTAGCTGGACCACCACTTGCAAAGAAAGGCCATGGTCTGACCACTACATGTGGCTTATGGCATGTTGACAATTTTACATTTTTCGGCAGTAACTTTTCCCTTCATAGTTAATGGTAATGTTTTCTTTAAAGTTGTGAAATACCATTTAGATTTAAGGTGCTGCTACTTTAACCTTCTTTCCCCTTGACCACCTTTAGTAAAGTTTTGTGAATGTTAAAAATGTACTATGATTGCCCTTTGTACTATTATTGGATAGTTTCTGCTCTTCTATCAACTGATTCATTATTGATTTTATTTTTTACACCTGGTCAATCAAAAAAAAAAAAAAAGAGACTTCCCAACAAGGAAATCACTATAATAAACCAGCAACTAAGCCCCAAAACGTCACCCCTTAACTGTAGTAGAAGTAACCAAATCACAGCATAAAAGGGGACTTCCATTAAATTTGTAACACTTGCTCCTAAATGTATGCCAGCAAAGCCTATAAGTTTAAATTCCAGCATGCATATAAAATGCATTCTGTCTTCTGTAATAAAGGCAGTACAGATATAACCTTCCTGTCATGTATAGTTTAAAACATTAAGGGTTCCACTTAATTGTCTGGTGGTAACTGTGGCAGCAATACATAATGTAGAACTGCAGCAATTTACCATTCACAATGAAAATCTCTGCCACTCTGCAAGGATTTCTGACATTCACTAGACTAATGCTGCAGGTCAAAGGTTAATGTGAAATGTGCATGCATACTTGACATCTGTGCATGTACACAGTCATTTAACCCAAAAAAATATTCAACAAAGCATATTCTTCATTACAGTCCTCAATTGCCAAGTACAGTTAACACCATCTCATTGCATTAGCTACTGGCGAAATGCATAGCTTGTCAAATTGAGTAAAATCACAGTTTCAATATAGGTCTACAGGAATGGCACTAAGCTACAGACAGAGAGGTACTGCAAGGGAAATTAGTGATCTCTCCATAGTTTACCTTTTCATGAATTTTAAGAAAGCCAAGATAATCCCTAGCTTTGTCAAAAATGTAAGAGAAAATGCTTAACTTTAATGGGAAGATTCAATTAGAAGTAAAGATGTGCGCCAACCCCCATGTTTTGGTTTGGATCTGTATCTCCTTGTGTTTTGGATCTGCATTTGGTTTTGCCAAAACTGCCCATTGCATGTTTTGGCTTTGGATCTTTTTTTTTTTTTTTAAATGATAACATTTGCTAAAGTCACATAATTTGTTTCTTTTTGTTCCTACAGTATTATTAAGCTCAATAACATAAATTTCCAATAATTTCCAGTCAATTTTGACCAACTCACAGCTCACAATATTGTTTTCATCCAGTTTAGGCCCAAAATTTCCTCCAAGCTAGCTGGCTGACTAAGCTAAGTGACAGCAGTGGGTGGCACAAACATGTGGCAGTTCAACTTCCAACATGGCACATCAGGAAACAAATGTTCTTATTATTCAAGAGACCTGAGGGAGTTGGAGTATGTATGTAGATGAAGGCAGTGACAGGAAGGGTTGATTGGTAGTAAATGTAATTTCATTTTTTGATTCCAAAGCAAATGTATGAGGGAGGAGGGGAGGAGAGGAGGGGAGGCATTTACAAAAAATATTTTACTTATTCACATTTAAGTCCTTACAACAAAAGAATCCTTGAGTGCTATGCCTGCTGCTGTTGCTGCTGGGAGTGGATTTTCATCCCAAAAGGGGACCAGGAAAACTACTAATAGTGCTTTCCAAAACAATTGACTGTTAACCAAAAAGATTCCACTTCACTAGAAAAGCATTTCCCAACCTGTACAGCGGCATTAAAAAGAACTTAATTAGTGGCCTCCAAAATGCCATTGTACCCACAGTCCACTTAACCACAGATATGTGGATAAGCTGAACTGAGCAAATGCAATATTTAAGGTTTATGCAAGATATATGGTTTAAGTCTTACATTGTGTCTTTCTTGAGAATCCTTGAGCGCTATGTCTGCTGCTGCTGGGAGTGGATTTTCATCCCACAAGGGGACCAGGAAGACTACTAGTAGTGCTTTCAAAAAAAACAATTGACTGTTAAACAATCCTTTGCAAAGATTCCACTTCACTAGAAAAGCATTTCCCAACCTGTACAGGGACATAAAAAAATGAATTAGTGGCCTCCAAAATGCCATTGTACCCAGTGTCCACTTAACCACATATATGTGGATAAGCTGAACAGAACAAATGCAAGATTTAAGAGTTGTCTTACGTTGTGTCTTTCTTGAGAATCCTTGAGTGCTATGCCTGCTGCTGCTGGGAGTGGATTTTCATCCCAGAAGAGGGCCAGGAAGACTACTAGTAGTGCTTTCAAAAAACAATTGACTGTTAAACAATCCTTTGCAAAGATTTCACTTCACTAGAAAAGCATTATTTAGTGGCCTCCAAAATGCTGTTGTCCATTTAACCACAGATATGTGGACAAGCTGAACAGAGCAAATGCAAGATTTAAGGTTTAAGTTTTATGTTGTGTCTTTCTTGAGAATCCTTGAGCACTATGCCTGCTGTAGCTGCTGCTGGGAGTGGATTTTAATCCCAGAATAGAAGAAGACATTGTGTCTTTCTTCCCAACGGACACAGATCTGAAGAGATACAAAGAGCTGTTGGTAAGCAAATTGTCAGCTCAAGTGGCACATGATGCAGCGTTGGTTTCTCCTTCAGTTTCTTCAGCAAGTGCATCTGCCAAGAAGAAACTAAACTTTTCCAAAAAAAACACTGGTGAATCAGATGAGTCAACACAACCAAGTATTTTTGTCTTGTGCCCAGGCATGACAATGGGATTTTCCTTATCATGAGCAACAACTGTTTCATTCACTGGTGCCTAATTTATACAACCAACATCCTTATCATCAATATCCTCAACATCAACATCCTCATTAGTGTAAGCAACACAAATATCATGCTCATCCTGGTGCACTTCCACAGAAGCATCCTCGATTTCTATGTCAGCATGTTCACTTGTGCTTACATCATAAGAGGCAGAACCACCAGTCATAAATAAAGGCCAAGGACTTAGCCTTTCCTTGCCACTTCATGTGGTGAAACTGGCATATTGCCAATTTTATGTTTTTCTGCAGCTAACTTTCCCTTTGATGTTTTCTTCTTTACCACTATAAAAGATTGGTTCTTGATTTTAGATGCCCTGACTTAAGCCCTGTATGCCATTGGGCATTGGCTTTAGTAGATGATGTAGATGGACTAGTATCATCATGACTGGTGGCACTGGCAGCAGCTCCAGCACTAGTATGTGGGTCCTGCCCTCCTCTCAAGTCTCAACTGATCGTTCTCCATATCAACAAATATGAATGAAGTGGGGTACAGCCCACACGGCAATTTGTACCAATTTTAAATATTACACTGCAGTATCAATGACCTACAGTGTAACAAGATTGTGTTATGAATAAGAAAAGAATAGCACACTGCGCTGCCACTTACAGTGTCATAAGATTATTTATGAATAAGAATTACATACTGCGCTATCGCTTAGTGTCACAAGATTAAGTATTTATTAATAAGAATAACACACTGTGCTACCATTTAGTGTCACAAGATTGATTATTTTTGAAAAAGAATAACACTCTGCGCTACCACTTAAAGTGATGTCATTATGTTTTATATATAACGCATGTTGTTTAGCACTTTGTTGTGGTCTTGTAGTCGACGTGTAGAGTAATCATTTATTCACAATTGAGGAAAGAAGTGAAAAGTTGAATATTAGACTGTGCTACAAGATGAATTATTTATGAATAATAATAACACACCGCCGTGTCATAAGATTAATTATTTATCAATAGAATAACACACTGTGCCACTACTTATACTGTCACAATACGTAAATGAAAAACTGCAGTTTGGCCGGCAGTGTCAACCAAACAATAATAGCGCAACTAAGTTGCTAACGCACATAAACAAAAACAATATATTGTTTTTTTTTTGTGGATTGATATTGATATTATTAATTTAATTTCACTCTTATTTTTTTCACACTGGGGAATAGTACCCCTGAAAGAGGCAGTGGCCCCTTGATGAACAACACAGACATCACCCCTTTTTGATGGACAACAAAGCATCCCTGCCGAGTGCGGACAGACCACCTGCAGAGTCACAAATACATGGATGATAAACTGCGGCAGTGTCACCATACAATAATAGCGCAGCTAAGTTGTTAACGCACACACATAAAAAAGAAGCACTTTTTTTAAAAACTGGAGAAGAGCACCCCTAATTGCCAGAGCACCCCCCCCTTGACAACACAGCACCCCTTTATGGACTGTAGCCCTAGCCTGATGGACAGGACAAAAACACAGCAGCAGCCACAGTCAATTGACAGGACAAGTGACACTGCAGCTGCAGCACCCACTGATGGGTGCTGCAGCCTCCTTTATATACTGCAGCCTAAGCCCCTTTATGGATAACACAGCAGCAGCCTTCAGGCCAAGACCCCGACTGGATACACACACTGAGTGACTGACAGTGACTGACTACGTCTGCTAGCTTGTCTCTCTACAGCCGTAATGAAAATGGCACAGATCGTGGAAACCTTTATATAATCCAAAACCTGCGAGAATCCATCAGCGGGAGGATGATGTTTTGCCTCGTTTTGAGATCTGAGTCACGTGGGAAAACCCGAGCTCAGCTCAGTTCTCATCTCGGATGTGGAAGTTCTGGTGGGTCTGGTTCTCAGAAAACTAGACCCGCTCATCTCTAATTAGAAGCAGTGCTTACTGCGGGCTTGTAGCAGTACCTGGGGCTATACAATTGCAGACCATGGTGAGCCTGAAGGCTACAATTACCGCTCGTGGGGGCCACAGTAATTGCAGAAAGTTTTACTTACCACAGTTTTCTGTTCGCACCTCATGAGGGTGCAAACAGAAATCCTACGCAAGTAGTGTCATGACCAGGGTTTCTTGGCATGGTGGTCGACGGGTATTACCTGTGAGGTCACTGTGGCAGGGGGCATCTGGCGGTGGTGCTGGTGTGTGGCAAGGGGCATTGGTAGTGCGTGGCTCTGTGCAGGCATTCTGTCACATTGGGCTGGTGAGGCCTGGCAGTGCTTCTGTTCCATTTGGCATGGGCACCGCCATCTTGCCTCCAGCCATGTGATTTGCTCGCCCAATCCTGGTTTGTCACATGCTCTCTTTGACTAGTCACGGCACAACACTTGGTATTTAGGGAGGTTCAGAGTCTCACTTCATTGCCAGTGCAGCGTGTTTCTCAGCATAGCTGAGAGAGAGTTCCCTGTGCTAACCACCTGTTACCTGTGAAACACTACCTGCCTGCCTGCTTGTCTACTCCAACCCCGCTGGACTACCCTGCATCCTCCATTACCTTCCCCTTGCCTGAGTACCTGAGTCCTGCTGTTCACCCTGCACATTGCCTCCACTGACACCCTGCTGGATATTTCTTCCTCAGTCTGCATTCTCCATTAATCAGTCACAACCTGGACAGTTCCTGATGTCTACCACTACCTGGACATTTTCTATTTAACCAGTCACTACCTGGACATTTTCTATTGCCTGTCACTAACTGGACTTTCTCCTATTTGCCTCACTACAGCTCCCAAGTGCACTTTACTGCTATACCCGGACTTTCTGTTTTACCACATTCATGTCTGTTAAGCCACTCATTAAAATCTCCACATTTACTTTTAAACCTGCTTCAGTGTCTGCTCCTATTACCACCCCGGGTCCACAACAAAACCAGAATCTCAGAGGTAGGACTTTCTGCCATTACCGCGGTGCCTACAAGCACATTAACCCCTAGATATGGACACTTAATCCAAAATGTATGGGTCAACGCTCATTAACCACAGGTTTACCGCGAGAGGAAATGGGCTTATAATTGAATAGCTCCGGACATTAAAGTTTGAGGCTATTTGCATGCGGTAAGCACTGTGGCTAATTGAATCTGCTCTCATGTCTATTGTATAAATAGACTCCTAAAGACGTTTGATTTTCCTCTTAAAATACAGTTAATTCTAAGTGTGATCAGTGGTTATAGTGGGTTTCGGTACTGGTTGTAGGATGGACCTTAGAGATAAATTGTTTTTCTTTAATCATTCACCCCGTCATCTCCCTAAAAAGTATCAAAGACTGACTAAAAAAAAGGCAAAAAGTCTGAATGTGGGCATCACCAATGTAAGTGAAAGGAGGATAAATAGGCACATTTGCACAAGTAGAAAACTGTGACACGGTTGCATTATTTAAATTTCAGAAATTGCAGCTATATCTATATAAAGGGATAATTTTACAAAGAGAATTAAAAATAAGTTACAGTACAGTACTGTAGGTAGTAAGAGGTCTTTAATTACTATGGAAGAGGTAGCCATAGACTGCCACCCAATGGATCACTAAGAAATTTGAGAGCACTAATGATAACAATAATAACAACTAAATAAAGAAATAATAATGTAATATAATTTAAAATTATGTTGTAGTCTTCAACGTGTTAATAAATATAATAACCCACTGCAATAGCAAATCAACCAAAAGGGGGCATTGGAAGACTAAGCTAAGTGAATATATTGGTATTTAAATTTAATGTGCTGATAACACAGAGAACTCATTTGAGGGAGTAATTAAAAAAAATGTTACCAGATATTTGTTACTTTGGAACATTGGAGACTTGTATGCAGATGGAGAATTTAAAGGAAGTAAGTGATAACCACATAGTTGAGAGACTATAAAAGAGACCTTGATGTTTGACAGTTGTAATAACCTGCAGAGTGCTCTAATGGCTCGGGGATCAGGTGCAGGAGTACAGCAATAACAAGAGCTGAATAATTATCACAGCCATATCTGTATAACCAAAGTCCCTGAGTATGAACTATATAAGAAGGCTTCTGCTGCCTCTCCAAGATTTCCTGAAATGTTAAATCACTGAACAGGGAGCACTTTCAGCATTAGTGCTGCCCAGTTAGAAAGAAATAAAGCACACAAACCCCTAGTGCATGTTCTAATGTCTTTGTTAATTATGAATTATGGGTAAACATGCAGACTCACAGAGGTCATGGCTGTCAGCAACAATACTTTTCAAGAAGGATTCTTATGGGGGTCTTTTTTAATCTTCTATAATATGCTTTTATTTTATATATACAGTGTGTGCCAAGAATAAACAAAAAATCTTATTTGCTTTCCGACAAACTATATGTTTTGCTTGTTTTGTAATCCACAAACATAGCACCGTCATTACATCTCAGGTTCAAAACATATTCTCCAATGGGATAGCAGGGTTTAAAAAAAATGTTAGATAAAATTAAAAGCATATAGTTAAATGGACGATCAGAGGTTCTGTTTATAAACATGTGGTAGATTAGAATGTGGCTAACCAATATTCCATTATTACATAAAGTAGAAGGATATATTGCATATTTTTGATTATCCTTTAATGATGATGTTGATCTACAGTATGAATGTTTTGTCTGTATAGCATATACACATGACATTAAATTGCATTATGGATGCATTAAGTCTCTAATTCCAACTACATTTTATTTTAATATGTTGTCCATGCAGGCTCTTAATTGATTGTCTTTTATAAGATTGTTATATTTATAATATTTGTTGTACTGAAACTCAAAGTGATACAAAAAGGTAAAACAACAAAAATATAAAGCTTGCTGCTTTCACCTTTTTTATAATTTTAACAGCACTAGCCATGATAGTATTGATAAATATCCCACACAGCAACTCATGGGCGTTTTAAGAGAGGAGGGGGCCCATGTGCATTCCCCGTCCGGGGCCCCCTCCTCTCCCCCCGGCGGCTGCCAGCAGATTGAATTCTTATCACCGCCGGCCGCATCAGTAGACTCTGGGCACTGGTCTGTGTCCAGAGTCCACTGTGCTTGCACTGGTTGCCGGGGAAATGGTGTGGCCTCCATTTTCCCAGCGATTTCCTCACTGCATATTTGCAAAATGGCAGTGGCAGCCATTTTATAGCATTTTGTGCAGCGCTGAGAAAGCCGACGCGGGCCCTCGGAGAGGTAAGTATTGGAAAATATAGGAGCAGGGTGTGTGGTGCACCGCAAACCCTGCACCCATTATAGATACGCCCCTACAGCAATGTAACTGTAAAGACCATTATAAAATAAAAGTTGGTCCAATATGAAAATTGTTCTTCTAACAAAAATATAAATGTAAGCACTTACATATCATTGCGAACTATAAGATATATGAAATTAAGTTTGCTTTAGCTAGCTTTCTGTAATCACTCCTAAGTGGTTCTGAGTGGCTCACTTAATTCTGCTCTATTCCTCCACACGACAAAGCAAATCTTAAGGAGCAAATAAAGCCATGATTGACTTTAATACATAGCAAAGGTTGTGTATCACTTAAATGAAATGTATAGATTGGTACAATGGAAGTGTTTATATATACCTTATGGTCATAAGGATTTTTTACCCTTCTCTGAAGAAGGTTGTCATGTTAGGACTAGGATGTTTTCCTGAGTAGGGAGACAGAGATTTAGTACTTTTCAGACTAGTAATGTCATGGCAGCAAGTACTACAATGTAGATGATTTAAATCACCTCTATCTGTCTCTAGAGACAAAGGTTCTCCTATACGGGATGTAGTCAGCATCTCGGCATGCGGGATGCTGATGGTCTAAATACAAGCGTCGGGATCCCAGCACCAGTATCCCGACCACCAGCATCCCGAAGGTAAGTATCGTGGGTTAGGGAGGGTTAGGTTTAGGGTTAGGGGTTAGGCACTAAGGGGGGAGGGTTAGGGGTTAGTCACTAAAGGGGAGGGTTAGGTTTAGAGTGCAGGGAGGGGGAGGTTAGGTTTAGGCACCAGGGAAGGAGAGTTAGGGTTAGGGTGCAGGGAGGGGGAGGTTAGGTTTAGGCATTAGGGGGGCAGTTTCAGTTTTATAACTGTCTTCAGAATATTCTGAAGACAGTTATAAAACTGAAACGTCAATACTACGTTCACCGCCTGCAGTATTTGAATTTTTGTACGTGAGTGCCGCACCCTTGTGAACTGTGCTTGTGCCTATTTGTGGAGGCACCCCTTAAAGCTGCTTTTTTTCTGCATTTGAGTGCCGGTCCTATGTATTACTCTGTTGTTTTATTCAATTATTTATTAATTATTTTGTAATAATGGAATTTATATTCTTATTTATATGCAATAGAGATTTTTATGAATTTTATGTAAATTATGGTTTTTAAAGGAAATATATATTTATGTATTTTTAATGGTCTATCATGTTGGTGTGTATATATATTTTAACTCTGTTTTATTTCTTATGGTATTTATAATGGTTTAATGTAGGTAATCATTTTTAATACAGTGACTAATGTATGGTAATCTATTTAATTCTGGTTGATATAGATTAGTATTATCTAACTTTAATATAAAGTGGTAAATGTATACAGTTATTAGCTATTGGGAAGATGTAGGTGGCTGATAAGAACATGAGAATGTTTTATGTCTCACACAATAAGTCTTCTCCAATATGGCGGCAAAACGGGATTATTAATATATAATAAAATGGCCGCTGGAGAGAGAGAGAGGCAAACAAAGCATAGTATGCAAATGTTTCTTAGTTTAAGCGCAACGATGGGTAGATGTTATGCTGTGAGCTATGTCATAAACGGGACAAAGGATAACAAGCTCTGAGCGCATGCGCACCAATAACAAAGATGGCGGTTGTAGGATCACTGTCTCTCAACGTGATATTGGGATGTTGCGCATGCGCAGTATTTTGAATAATGTATTTCAATCCGAGTGTAATGACGGCTAAGTGTCATGCAGTGAGCTCCATCACTAATGCAACGGAGGATAATAGATTTGAGTGCATGCGCGCCAACAACAAAGATGGTTGCTGGATGATTACCGCTTACTATCGCGGTATTAGAAAGTTGCGCATGCGCATTACACATAGCAATGGCGATTCCAGAAATGCCGAAAATGGGCATTCAATTAGGAACATTAGGGTATAAATATCAACTAGAAACACCTAGGGATATTCTCCTGAGGAAGCCCAGCCAGAAAAGCATAAGAGATGAAATACGTAGAGATCAAGGGACGTGGTGACGCCTATACCTGACCTGGCTAGGTACAGCCACTTGAGATAAGCTCTTAAAGAACTTTTAAATTGTTATTGTGTGTGAACAAGTCCTGAGGAAAAGGTCCAGAGTTGGCCTTGAAACGTCGACATTATTTGTGTAACGATGTTTTGGATTTAAAATACATTTTATCTGTTTCAACATCGGAGTGCTGCCTATCTTCTTCCATTGGGACTAATATAGCTCCGAGGGGAATATCTGTTTTTATATATATATATATATATATATATATATATATATATATAAGTCCAGTATTAGTCCACACTCACGTCTGAAAATCCAATTGCTGGGGTAGCCACCCAAATGGGATCACCTGTGTCCCTGCATACAAAAAACAAAGGTCCATGGCTAGGACCGAAACGTCTGAGCTTTACTATGATGCTGTAAAAAATTTTTAAAAAGATGAAATAAAAACTCATTTTAGAAGACTGGTGAGTGCACCCCCCTTGTTCATTTTTATATATAACTGTGGGAGGAGCTTTTAAAATACAACATCTTATGAAAAATGTATTTTAGCCCGTCATAGTTAATGAGAGGTTCAGGAGCTGGGTTCCTGCTTGTTCCAACTGAAAAATAGCACTGTGTATATCTATATAATAAGTGAGAAAGTGTGTCTGTCTGTCTGTTTGTCCTTTATGCATGGCCAGAGTTTTGGACCTACTGTAGCTCCAGCATATTTGTCAGGGTGTTGTTGTGACCAGGATTAGGCTTTTGCCTAGGTTTCAACTTCATCAGGGCCACACACTGTGACACAATCTCTAAAAATGGGGACACTCTTAAATTACACAGGTTCTGGGGCTGGCTCCACTAATGCCCTTTATAGATTATGCCACATAGTAGTAGTGCCCCATATAATACATTGTTCCACACAATAGTAGTGCCCCTTCCACTTTATGCCACACAGTAATGCCCCTTACAACATTATGCCAGACATTAATACCCCTTACACTTATGCTCCCCAGCAACTCACATCCCCGTGTCCCACCAGCAGCCTCTCGCCTCTCCCTATATGCCATGAGCCACCATCTGGTGTGAGTTTGGTGCCGGGACACCAGCTAATTACAGTTGGCACACAGGCAGGCAGAAGCAGATATGGACAGACAGTGCTGGCGCAATTTGAATCTGGCACCGTCCACAAGCCACCACTGCTGATTGGCTGCTGGTCCGCAAGCTTTGATTGCCTAGTGACTGGCATCACTGTCTCTCCAGGTCTGCCTGCCAGTGCACTACCTGTAATCAGTTGGTGGACTGGCACCAAATCAACACCTCTGCCACCCAGGTTCTCCATGGCTGGTCTGACTGGACCAGCCCACCTTGTGTGTGTTACTGGGTGCAGGGAGAGCGGCGGGCCATAGAGGCAGTTTGGGCACCATAGCAGCCGCACCCCTTGAACCCATGGTATTTACAACACTGTTTGCATGCATGTTAGCAAACAGTGGGCATCAGTGTCCATATATATATATATATATATATATATACTTCACCCATACCAATTTTTAAAAGCAGTAGAAATATAATTATTTCCAAGCAATGCCCTCTATGTGTGGTGTTTGAATGTCTTCCCCAAGTTTTCAATGATTTACTATTGGTACTCAGATATCCTCCAACACTCCTACAAGAAATGGGACAGGATGTACTAAATGGTGAAATGTGGTCAGAACTCTGAAATTTGGAATTTTGGCTACATTTCCAGAAGTACCAAGCTCCAGAATGAATACAGCTTGGACTCGATAGGTAATGGCATCTTTAGATGGAGTTACCCAATAGAAGTCTATGGGCTTCTTCCGCACTTCCCCCTGAGAGGGATCCAATCGGGTCCCTCCCAGCACCCCCTGCTGCGTGTGCATGTGCATATGCAGAAGGACACCAGAGGGACTTTTGGGTCATAAACCTAGAAGTACCACTATCGCAAAGGACAATTCCTATCAGGAATGCTGTCCTTTGTGATTTTCTAGGAACATGCTGGTAATATTATCAACGTTATGTACCCGATAGGCAGCAGAAAGAACAGCATCGCTGATGCGGTGCTTAGTACATCCCGCCTGGTTAATTGACTGCTGACTAAAATGTATCCCAGTGTGTATGTAGTTATTTAGACTGTAATCTCCCAAGGGGCAGCAAGTGATGTGAATGACAATAATGAGTAAAAACTTAATGCACACCAGTTGCAGTATAAGTGCAAGCATGCACATGGGCGCAAGTTTGGCACTTGTAGTTCTACAAGTGTTCACTTTGAATTGTGTTCCCATCCTGTAATAATTAATGAATATTGGCTCATTAATAAAATAATATATTAATATTGGCTTCTTAATCATTAAATCATTATTTCACTATTAATTAATAACAACTTTGTCACCATAAAAAAATGAAAAATTGTTGCTTATTAGGAAATCTTGTCTATTGTATGTAAAATTACTACTACTACTACAACTACTACTACTATTACTTCTACTACTACTACTACTAATGCTACTACTACTATTATTACTACTACTAATGCTACTACTAATGCTACTATTACTACTACTAATGCTATTACTACTACTACTATTACTACTACTACTACAACTACTACCATTACTTCTACTACTACTACTAATGCTACTACTAATGCTATTACTACTACTACTATTACTACTACTACTACAACTACTACTATTACTTCTACTACTACTACTACTAATGCTACTACTACTATTATTACTTCTACTAATGCTACTACTAATGCTACTACTACTACTACTATTACTACTACTAATGCTATTACTACTACTACTATTACTACTACTACTACAACTACTACCATTACTTCTACTACTACTACTAATGCTACTACTACAACTACTACCATTACTTCTACTACCATTACTACTACTACTAATGCTACTACTACTACTAGTACTACTACTATTATTACTACTACTACTTCTCCTACTACTGCTACTACTAATGCTACTACTGCTACTACTAATGCTACTACTAATGCTACTACTAATGCTACTACTACTACTATTACTTCTACTACTACTGCCTACTACTACTACTAATGCTACTACTACTATTACTAATGCTACTACTATTACTACTAATAATAATAATAATAATAATAACTATTAATATATGTATTATTATTGCTGTTAATATAATACACAGTGATGCTTAAACATGTTTGCTTGAAACAAAGCTGCCAACCATTGGCAGTTTTGACTGATACTGTGGGTTTAAAATGGCAATAAAAATAAATGCTAAACAAGCCTGATTTAGTATTTATCTCTGTTGCTGTTTTGAAATTATCAGTCAAAGTCACTGAGGATTGGCAGCTTTGAAAAACCACTTGTTCGTAAAAATAGCCCAAAAAGTGTGGATGTACTGTGTGACATGTGGGTACTGTATCTTGTCACAAAATATGTTGCCCACCCACCAGTGGCGTAGACAGGGGGTTGCGCACCCTATGGTCTCTCTGAAAAATGTACAAAAATTGTGCCTATGCAGTGGTGGGCAGCGAGATCACTAAACCGCAACTCCCAAGTGGTGGCTGTGGCACAGACCCCATAGCTCATGTGTGGCAAAGGTACAGTACTGTCAGGGAGCACCTGTACCCAGCTCGGTGCAACATTAGATATGTACTGATGTTGCTCCGAGCTGGGTACAGGTGCTCCCTGACAGTACTGTACCTTTGCCACACATGAGGTATGGGGTCTGCGGAGCCTATTTTTCTTTCTTTACTCCCCCCCTTTCAAAAGCTGGTTATGCCAGTCATGCCCTGTGACAGGGGAGAACTAAGGGTACACCCATGCACCGAGGTCAAGAGGGGCCCTGAGGCCCAGATGGGCACAAAATGGGGCAGCGGACAGCAGACTTAGTGCTCCAGTCATGACCACTGGTACCCATATCTGCCACCCCGTTCTTTTGTACTCGGGCCTCTGGCTAGGCTCAACTTGCCAGTGGCTCAGACACAACACAGGAAGGACCTCTTCAAGCAACGCAGCAGCGCGACGTGATAGGTCACGCCGCTGCACATCATCTCCGTCAGTCAGGCAGAGAGGAAGGGGCTGAGTGCAGAGAAAAGGCTAGGGTCAGAGGAAGGGGGTGGGGGCTGAGGAAGATGAAGGGGGCTGTGGGCTAGGGAAGGTGAAGGGGACTGAAGGGTGGATAAGGTGAAGGGGCTGAAGGCTGGGGAAGGTGAAGGAGGTTGAAGGCTGGGGAAGGTGATGGGACTAACGGCTGAGAAAGGTGAAGGAGGTTGTGGGCTAAGGAAGGAGATGGTTGTCTGTGGATGGTGATGAGGGTCTGAGGCTGGGGCAGGTGATAAGGGACTTTTGGTATGAGAATGGTGATGAGAGGCTGAATTTGAGGAAGGTGATGAGGGGCTGAGGACTAAGGATGGCTGGCTATAGACACCATCCCTCCTACCCCTGAGGCATCCATAGCACTGTGATCAAGAAGAACTGTCTGTATCATCAGTGACAGGATGGTAAGCCATAGTGTATTTTACTTTATAAAAAGGCTTGCATATCTTTCAGTTAACATCAATCTTCACATATCATACATGCAGAGAAGTTATGTGTGGGTGCTACTGTAGGTCGGGGCTGGCAGTGAGAAGGTGGGGCTCCCAGAGACATCAGTGTACTGGGCCCCGAGATTTCTGTTGCCATCCCTGATGGCACTGCCACCCACTAAAAAGTGTGCACCTAATACCCATTTTGCACAAGAGCTAAAACCCGGGTTATTTCAGGGTTAACCTGAGTAGCTCCTTGATGTAAAAGGGGACAGGGTTGGATTCCTGGGTCGAGTGACCCGGCAATCCAACCCAGGTAACTTGCAGGGTTTAACATGGGAATGACCCGAGAAACCCTGCAGTGTAAATGGCATGTATCGGGTCATGATGACCTGGAGCATGCTGCATGCCGGTCGATTTGCCTGCTTTAGTGGCGCTTGCAGATGACATCATCTCCAAGCGTCCACTTCCACGGTGGAAGAGCTGAGTCACTGCAGACCCGGCTCTGGTGTGAACGGCGCCTACTAGGGAATATCCTGGGTCGGCGCCGGCTAAATCCTGAGTCTAATCCGGTTTGGAACCCTGTTCCAACCTCCGGGTCAGACCCAGAATTTAGGTATAAAAGCGGTATAAGTGTGCTTGGTCAGTTGTGGGAGAAGTGTTACAATATAGTGTTTGTATCAAATAAACATGCTCAATTTGTATAAACGTCTGTAACTCATTGGGGTAAATCCAATTAGGTGCGAGTTACATGATACGAGGTGCGAGTTGCCGTTTTCTCTACGAATTCACATTGCAAATTAATTTAGCAATCCAATTAGCAACTCGCATTGAGCCAGTCAGAGTAAACTCACATTTTACAGTTTGCACCACCCTGAGGGTCAGGGCTGTCTTAACAGCAGTGTGGGCCCTGGGCAAAGTAATGCACTGGGGCCCCTACCCACCCATTCACCAAATAAATGGTCAATAAAATTAAACCAGAGGAGTGGAGTTGCAGTCAAATCATATACCTGCAACTTTTTTGTCCCCACAAGTAAATCAATTTCCCACAGCGGCTGCAGAACTGGAGATAAGCTGCCATGTATGAGCAGTCATGTCTCTCGCACTGTCCCGGGGCTTATTGCTGCAATAATATCAAATAACTGCACAATCCTATAATTACAACATGGCAAAATCTCACTATGATGATGGGGCTTAATGCTGCAATACCATATCATACTATGATATGGTATAATACCATAGCATAGTATGATATGTTATTATTGCAGCAATAAGCCCCGTCATAGTGAGATTTTGTCATGTTATAATAAGATACAAAGATGACACTGCGCACTGGGGCTTCTCTAGTGTGGCGGTACGTGCTGCTGGGTATGGAGGGTGTCCGACCTCCCTTGGTATCAATATAGTATAAACACAAAATTAACTCAGCGCACAATCCCTGAATAAGAATGAGTGAGTGACAGGTTTTTATCTCATGTATACTTGACTAATTTATTAGTTGAATCATGAAATAAAAACATGGAATAAAAACATGCATATTGGATGGTTGAGATAGTGTCTCTGATTGTTTTCCCTAAGAAGGACTGATGTGGATGAAAGTGTAACACTTCCCAGTAGTGCAGGTAGATTTCTTGCTGTCCAACCTGTGGGTTAGAATGCTGATTGTTTTCAGTAGTCTGTCGTAGGTAAAGTGCGGCATCCCGCTAGTACCTTTAGTGTTGTAGTTCAATGTGTCAATGTTGCCCAAGATAACTTCAGGCCAGGTCGGAGGAGAGCCACTGGGGCTGTGGGGCTGAGCTTCTGGACTAAGATGTGTGGCTGGTTCCTGGACATGGGTACCGCAGTAATTTGATTCATGCTGCGTGGTGCGGGCATCTGTGGCCGGGTCGGGAGTCCCCGGGACAGATGCAGTGGCTGGTAGAGGAGTCTCCTGAGTCCTGAGGAGGCTGAGACCGGGACGACGGATCCTCCAGTCCGGGACACTAGACTACGCAGCAGGCGGCTGCAGCGGCTGAGCAGCACACATAGAATGAGCCAGCAGCAGCTCTCAAGGCAGACAATGCCCAAACTGCCTAGCCTGGGTGGAGCTGCTGTGGCTCATGCATTAACCAGTCAGCAGTCATTGTAGTGATACGGTGTGACTGAGGTGAGTACTTGTCAACTGCAGGTGGGCAGGGGGGTTGCTCATCACCGGGGAGGTGGGGGGGGTTGAGAGTACTTTTAAAAATATCAAAAATGTACCAACTGGCCGCGGCTGTTGGCAGGCCCCTTGAAGCTTCGGGCCCTTGGGCGCCTGCCCAACAAGCCCAATGGAAGAGACGGCCATGCT